>OX411765.1:19393097-20036263 GCA_948252205.1 Orthosia incerta
GTAATTGACGTGGATACACGTTTCGGGCACTTTTTTTTATTTAGGCTCGCGCTTGACCACATCATCGCTTACCTGATGGTAAGCGATGATGTGGTCGACGGTGGAGCACGCTTGCCTAGAAGTAAAATATTCACTCTTGACTTAAAGTCCCCTAGATTATTATATCGGGACACAGACTCCGGCAGGAAATTTCACTCCTTAGCTGTACGCATAATAAAAGTATTCTCAAAACGTTTAGTACTTATGATGGGATGTCAACCATGTACCGATGGCGCATCGCCGTACGTCTGGTAGTCCGATGATGGTACGGGCTGGGCGGAATTAGATTATGTAATTCCATCGCACACTCCCCGAAATGTAACCACTGCACTCAAGGGATTAAACAGCAATGTAACGACGCAACTCGCTTTTCATAAGTGGTTATTTTAATGCTTTATTTTTCGAAGTCTACTGTGTAGTAGTGGAATGTTGACTAACTTCAAGTTAATGCTTCAAATTAATGTAGTGCTACCTCTAAAACATTTAGTATTAATGGTGAAGTTAACCCTTGCAATTAAGTTAATGAAGACGTTGTTAAACTAAATGACATTAGCTTATGGTGGGAGCATAAATACTGCGTTAAGTTAGGAACCACTTTGGGTGACATCCAAAGTGGTGAGTTTTTATAAGTTAAGGAAGGTCACTTAATTATAAAATTTCAAATGGGCATTTGGAAAAACTGGATCCAATACCATTTTTGGATTTTTTATAATAGTAGTTAAAATAAACTAACATTAAAAAGAAATTGTTTGTTATGTGTTTGTAAAAAAAAAACTGGAAATACGATTACCAAAATTATTTACTGTCTCGTAGAAAAGTTGGTTCGCGGTTCCTATGAAATAGACCACAATAACAAAGTCAGTGAAAAAAGCTAACCATCAATATTGTAATTCTCTAAGATTTTCCCTAGAGTTTCTATTTCTTTTTAAAAAAACCAAGGCCCACACTAGGATTAGTTCTGTATCGTGGGTGCGTTTACAAAAATCAGCTAATAGCGAATCACAGCGCAGCGCATTAGCCAATCACTTAGCCACTGCGTCAACCATGCTGTCAAATATCATTAGAGTTTAATTAAAATTCAGGCTATTTAAGTGTACGTAAATTATTTAAATGACAGGCATTTAGAGAAGACTCTCAGTATTATTTTGCAAGATTAATTGGCACCCCACTTAACACAGCACTTTATTTCATAGTATTAGACGCGTATCGAAAGCTGCAAATAGCAGTCATTTCTAAATCTGTCACTTGTAAATTACTCATGTAAGAGCTAAATCATCAATCACAAGCGGTTTATTTTTAGTCAGAATTATTTTTAGATTTTAGCGTCATCTGATGAATTGCTTCTATATACGATCATTTTTTAAATACTGATTCTGCCTTTTCACCAAGAATATCATAGGGAATTCTCAAAAAAAAAACTTTATTTTTATTATAATAACATTAATTACAATATTTTATTCGTATTAGATATTCTGCTTTTATATTTAATTTATTTGAAAATAAAGTGATTTAAATTTTGTAATAAAAATTTAAATCACTTTATTTTCAAATAAATTATTAGTATTCTTTATATGGAACTGACTGATAACTTTGTATGGAAAATCCTTTTTTTTTTGAGTATTGCCTATGACATTCTTGGAGAAAATTATTCAGATACATGCGCAAAATCAGTATTTAAATTATGATGGTGTTAAGCTAGTAGAAGATTATATATTTTCAGGCAACTACAGATAATAAAGTAGTATTTTATGGGTTTTAATTTAAAATGAAAAATGTTAAATGTCACAGAAAACATGTGCAAGTAAAAGATAAAATTGTGACTAAATAAAAATTCTTATTGATAGCATTTCAAAAACTCGTCTTATTTGAATAAAAAAAATGTTTAAAAAAAACATTCCTGTTATTGTAAAAAAAATTCGTTACCAAACTCATGTAACAAAAGTGTTTTTTTTCAATACCAATATCCAATGAGCAAAACCTGACCACAATTAAATGAAACTAAACTAATAAATTTCTCAAAAAGTAATCCTTCAAGAAAATCGCACAATTAAATAAAGTAGAGCCTCTTTCCTACCGTACCGTCTCGAGACCACACACGATGAACGTACGCCGCTCCAACCAGATATTTCGTTTAATCCGACCACCAACTTACATTTATCGTCTAACATAACACTTCTGTACCACCTCGCCCTACATTATGCAGTTTCACAACCGCAAAATTAAAGTTGTCGAAGCACGAGACGAAACTACGATATTTTTCTACCAAAATTAATGGAATTTTGACTTTATTTTGATCAAGTTAAGGTTCATAAGAAGCGTAAAGTTAAGTTGGTAAAAGATTATGTGTCTGAGGTGTAGCGAATTGATTTTTTTTTTTAGTATCACGATTTCGCAATTTCAAAGGTGTTGTGTGCCAGTACTTGTAAGGCCACTAAGTCGAAAATTATCAGGTATCGTACTAATATCTATCATACTAGTATTTACTAGGTTTTCGATCGATTGAGTTGCTGAACAAATCGTTGTGTTAGGTTTTTACTATAATAAGAGTGATTTGTGCTTGCAAAAGCTGTTTAAGGGTCAAATAATTGACTATGTACTTGTACCGGCCATAGTACATATGTTGGAATTTTACAGAAGTTTAGTTTTACAGATTTTTTTTTGTAAGACTGAAAAATTGTGCCGATCAAAATCCGATAAAAAAAAACTTTAAACATAAAATCAGACTAGCTTTTTGCGTTTTGTCCTATAGAAATAGTTTCGCGATTTTTTTTAATTACAAGAATAATTCATGTAACCAGTTGTGTGCCATATAATTACCGAAACAGTTAAATAGCCATTGTGTCTCGCGTGGATCCACGTTTAATAGGATATATGTACTGAAAGGCACTCAAGAGGTTAATAGGATATATGTACTGAAAAAAGTAACCCCCTGTATGTGTACGATTTACTAATTTATTATTATTCATTTTGAAATAAACAAAGTTTCAGTTTATGTCAAAAATCTTTGTTTAAATAAAATGTACTTTTCGATAATGTATTTAGTACCCACTAAATAAATTACTAAACAATAATTCTATTTTAAACTAAATCTTAGGGTATTAAAATTCCAATAAGTTTACTAATTATTTTAATTAAAATCAATCTATAAAAATTCCGATATTGTCATAAAATAAAAACTAATAACACTCTCTCTTGAAACAAATTAAGACAAAATATTGCAAAACATATTTTTGTTTAGCAGAATCAATCTTAAATTTTAACATTCCCCTGAATCGGTTGTTATTCGCAAAAAATATAATGACTGGTAGCATTTTAAGTCATTAATCAAGATATGACTTAAGGCGATGATTTGTTCATCATCATTTCAGCCGAAAGACGTTCACTGCTGGACATAGGCCTCCCCCAGGCGTCGCCACATTGACCGATCCCGTGCGTCTCGCATCCAGCGCCTTCCCGCAACCTTAACCGGGTCATCGGTCCACCTAGTGGGAGGCCTTCCAACGTATCGTGTTCCGGTTCGCGGTCGCCATTCCAGAACTTTTCGGCCCCATCGGCCATCCGTTCTGCGAGCAATGTGCCCTGCCCACTGCCACTTAAGTTTGGCAATTCTTCGGGGTATATCGGTAACCCTGGTTCTCTTGCGGATCTCCACATTACTGATTCGATCACGCAAGGAAACGCCGAGCATAGCCCTCTCCATTGCCCTTTGAGTGACTGTAAGCTTCCTGATAAGGCCCATTGTAAGCGACCACGTCTCAGAGCCATATATCATCACTGGCAACACACACTGGTCATAGACTTTCGTCTTGTGACACTGTGGTAAGTTGGACAAGAAGACACCGCGCAACTTCCCGAACGCTCGAAAATTTGTTCATTAAAAAGCAAAATTATAAGCACAGGCATATTTTCAATAAAGTGGGCGACAGAGATTTAATCGTTCTAGTACAGAAATAACATTTAAAAAAAAGGAGGCTCTCAGTTTGACCCGTATGTTTGTATATATGTATGTTTGTCCACGATTTTCTCGCATTTTGCTGAACAGATTTTGATGCGGTTTTCAGAAAATTATTTGTTACATTCTGGAGAAGGTTTTGGTATACAACAAATGGATACCCTGTGACGTCGTCCGCATAGATCAGTTATATGTATGTATGTATTTTTTCCACGCATTTCTCCGAAATTAGTAATCGGATCATTCTTTTTTTTTTGCAAGTTAGGTTATAGTGCAAGTTTCATCAAAATCGGCTAGGAAGTTTTCAAGATGGAGCATACAACCGAACTCTTTAGCGTCAAACAGCACGAATGTGTAAATTGAGTTATTATGGGTATTTTGTCAATCCTTTAAGTACCGAACTATGGAACTGGTTCAACTTGTAGTGATGGTGAACCAAAACTAAAAAGGATAGAAATTAAAACTTTTTCGCAAGAAAAGGAACTGACTTCAAAAACAAAACACTAAAAATTGCAAAACAACTTTCGTTTCGGAAGTCAGTGCCTTTTGTAACTCATGTTTTTATAGTTTTGCGACACCGACTGCCGAAACGACAGTTATTTTGCATTTTTTTTTGAAGTCGGATAATTTTTTTGCGGCAAAGTTTTTATCATTTACTGTCACAACGCTTGTTTTATCCTTGACTGTCAAACTATGAACCCGTCGGTTAAGAATGACAGCCAGGCCGGGACCAACGACGCAATATGCTTGCCAAGGCTCGGAGGAGTCTTGATTTAGCATTCGTGGTTCGAAAGTCCAAGAAGCGTGTATTATGAATTTAGTTATGTAAGATAGGCAGTCGAATTCATGTTAAATAGGTGCTGATTTTTAGCTTCATCCAATTAGACTAGCAGCCGACCCAACAGAAGACACAGGTTCCAGAATCGGTAATACTGCCTCATGATTATAAGCTCCTGGTACTTTGTTAGTCTTTACCGCTGCCCCGCAAATACTTTTTGGCCTCCTCGTAGTTTAGCTATAAATGTGTTCAACATTTATAAAAATCAAGAGATGTGGACCCAGTTTACCGTTATAAATTTTTAAAAGGGGCAACTGGGCTCTGGTCCCAGTTTCATAGTGGGCCAAATGACCCCCAAACCAATAAAAGTGCACCCACATTCAGCCAGATATGTTTAAGATCCACCAACGAGGTACAAATAGACTCTTTCGACTCTTACTATACATCACGGATACATTTGGTCTGACCCGGATCTACACGAAGAAAACAAGCACAATGAAGTAAAAGAATACTTAGTGATTACCAATCATAAATACAGCTTAACCTCAAAGACAGATAATTCGTTATTGGGTTGTCACAGTTAAATATTTATTGTAACTTGTCACACAATTTGTGATTAAAGCAGATTGAATTAACGACAAGTTGACACCATTACAAAAGTTAATTGCAACTGACATTTAAAGATGGCGATGGCGGTTGTCACCGTATTATTTACAATTTTACATTATAATGTTGGTATCGGTTTTTGCACATGTTAGCGGGATATTTTAATTAAATTGTTTATTGTATTGTGACACGCCATTTTCTTTTGTCACAGGTTTTTTGTTAATAATACTTTTTAGTTAAGTATTTTGTTTTTGACATTGTAATGTCAACAGTACACGACATCGCCTTCCGGTAGGTCTAGCTAGACATTTAGACGCACCATTACTTATCTTAATATTAATTATAAAACTCTACTGATCAGATTACGAATACTTAAACATTGTCTATGTGTGTCATAGACTATTTTTGCTATGAAAAATAAATAAGGTTTCTGTAAGCCACAGAAGTGAAAACGAGGGAAAAAGCTAGTAAAACGTACCCGTGCAATGTGTGTCATACTCGTAGCACCCATCGCAATAGTCAACATTGTCACGGGCCGTCAATTTCTCTTTGTAAATGGTGACACTAACTGACAAAGTTCTGACAATGCCGTCTCGTGCTGTGGCCGCCGAGGCTCTTTGTTCTTGCTGGATAGTCATCCCTGTTACCAACTCTACTTACTGGCAAACTGTTGTAGTATAGCTTGTACCGACACTAAAGCATGAGATGGGGACCTTGCAAAAGTTAGTAAAACCTTGACAAGTCTAAATAGTTTGGGATTGACAACGTGTTTTGGTAGCTCTTATCTATCTAATACATTTTTGATTTATCGACGGACTTTAACGTTAAGTGACATTTTATCTTTTATTTTTGCTCATTTCCCGAGCTTTTTCTAGTGTGACTAAAATGGCTGCGAGTCTCACCAAGGGGTGTGTTGTGTTTCGGTAATTGTTTCATACATTTTAAATATTCGTATGCACTTATACCTCCTTATCCTCTATCTCATTCCCTCATGCACTTTCTATATCGCTGTCTCAGTCGCGCAATGCTACAGAAGATGCGAGTGTATTTTGTACTATGAACGTGCGTGAAGTGACAGTTTTAGTTCGGTTCTTCAAGCAAAAGCCACAGCCGCATGCGCAAGAAAAATACCGTGATAATCGAGCACCGCAAACCCGCTCCAGGAGACGAGATCTGCAACGCCAAGTAAGTGCATGTGATCCCATCCCTCCAGACAGCTGCCGCCCATTTTCTATCCTAACATATTGTAGGTACTTACAAGTAAACCATAGGAGTAATTCCTATAAATTCTTCACCAGGGTGTCATGATACCTAGTAACTGGATCTGGACTGCTTGTGGAGGTCAGATAGGCAGTCGCTCCAAGAAAAATATTTGTATGAAAGTGCATCCGGTTAGATGGAAAGTTGACCCCAACATATTTTGAAAAATGCATGGAAAAGCAAAATAAGCAGATGGATGATGACTATTCTATAATGTCTACCATTTGGCTTGTGAGAATACTGACAGAGTAGAATAAAATAATCTGGTAAAATAATCTGGCTAAAAGCCTGTAAAAAGCCCACTATTCTAAAAATGGCCTACCCAAAGCAGGGTATAAACGGAAAAAGCGACCTATAATAAGATACTTAATCAAAGATTAAAATCAAGAAACATAAACTTAGAACTGGTGCGAAAACCTAATCTTGATACATTAAATACAGTCCATCATTTAAGGGAAAACCGACACAAAATAAAAAAGAACTGGATACAATAAATTTTTATCGCACCAAATGCACTTCCAATGTGTTATTAGCGACACCTAGAGACCTCAAAAAGGAAAATAACGGTAGAAACACATCATCCATAGACTCATTTGACGTTTAAATTGGCGGGAAAAATGCAAACGTCACTTTGACTGTTAACTTTTTTCTTATTCCGGCCGCGTTCCGTTCACCGTGCTAATGCTTAGTGGAAACATTAAGAAGTTGCGTATAAGGTATGTCCACATACAGCCTGTGTCCTGTTGATAAGTATCAAACAAGGTTGTTTTTATTGCTGATAATTTTAAATAATATGATTTTTTTATTTAAGAAATATGTTACAGCTGTTTCGCTATAATTTTTAGTAAAGACGGGATATTTTTATGGCAATGTGTCAATGTTTATCCATCATTTTAATCTTTCTTAGTTTGCACATTGCTAGAAGAACCCACCGCGTTTGTATTTAGTGAGTGCTTGAATGATAAATTGTGATAACAATAGCCATTAGCTACATACATAGTATGTTTGTAAGTACATAAAAAAAAGTCTGCCAGTGTGTCTGTCAGAAGTCTTACCATGTGCTTTTATTTAGGTTTAATATACAATATAGTAAATTTTACCTCAGTACATGCGGATTTCTAACGAAAATTAGCTATTAACTTGCAACTGTAAATAAAATTTACAACTTTGCAGTACGAACATTTGTGACAAAAAGACTGATAGAGTCACTCCAATTACGTAAAAAACTTTTTCACAAGAATTAAACCGACTTCTAAAGCAAAATATAAAAAGTGCTAAAATAACTTTCGTTTCGGAAGTCGGTGTGTTTGGTACCTCTTGTTTTTAATCGTTTTTCAACACCGACTTCCGAAATGAAAGTTATTTTTGGACATTTTAGTGTTTTGCTTAAGAAGTCGTTTGTTTTATTGTTTTTTTTTATTTCTCTCTTTTTAGTTTTAATTCCTTATCACTAAAAAGTGAGCAAACTCTATAGTAAGGTAGGTACCTAAAAGGATTGACAAAATACCCATAACAACTTAATATACTCATTCGTGCTGTTTGTCGCGTTTAGTTGTAAGTTCCAGATGTTGAAAACTGCTGAACCTATTTTGATGAAACATGCACTGTTCCCTAAGTTAAGAGATACTTAATCCAACAAAAAAATAAAGATCATGATCCGATAAGAAGTTTCGGAGAATGCATGGACATAACATACATACATACATACAAACAAATATACATACACTTATGAAATTTGGCATACGTGTTTAGAAACCCATACAGAGTAACTGTGAATATTGTGCAATTCCAACAAATTACTACATACATAAGTATCGAATTGATTACCTCCTTTATTTTTGAAGTCGTTAAAAATACATAGACAAATATCATAATTATTATCAATGAAACATTCAAGTTGATCAAGTCCAGTTTCCGCTGTGCATCTATCAAAAACTGCCGCAAATGTCTTCTAAATGTACTGATGGTGTTGATTACTCTGATAGGCGGTGGCAGGTTATTCCATACTTTGGAAGCGGGGTAACAGAAACTGCCTCTGAATACTGATGAGGCTGCAATGGCAAATGCTGGGAACACTGCCTCCTTTCGCATCCTCGTCTACTAGTGATCCAGCTTAGCTATGTAGAGATAGACTGGATTTTGACTTTAGCCACGGTACCCTAACCATCTCGAAAATACCCAATATCCGAATCAATTAATTACACGGTAATAATAAAAAAATCTATGGTTTTACAACAAAATTGGACGCCATTACATTTTATGGTAGACATCAATAAAAATCATCAAATTATACAATAAAATCATCGAATTCGCTAATTGAATGTCTTAAATGATTTAATCAAGATTCTTTTATATATCACTAAACGATTTGATAGTGTGAAACTTGTAATTTAGAGTAGGAATTTAAATGAATATTTTTAATTTTATTGTAAGTGGTCCATAACTTAGAAAGTAAAACTATATTATTATGAATATACTAGCTGAAGCCTTGCTCGCCCGTGTGATCAGGGAAATTATCCCAAAGGAACCTACTACCTGAATATAAAGTATGCTATGAGCCAAATTTCATCCAAATCGTGGCATCTACTTCCTAAACTCGAACTCCTACGGAGTTCGGCCTTCGTTTCGAGCGTTTCCTACTCCTTATCACCTTACGGATAGATGATTCGTGAACGGAACGCGGCCGGAATAAGAAAAAAGTTAACTGTCAAAGTGACGTTTGCATTTTTCCCGCCAATTTAAACGTCAAATGAGTCCATGGGTGATGTGTTGTCGTTCATTCATATTACCTACCCCGATGTTTTTACCCGTCTGAAAAATTGAACTTGACACGTCGAAGTTACGCTGCACTTTCGGACGGGGCCCGTAACTTCGTTAGCGTAGATAGGGAGTAGACCCCCTGTTCTACTAGACAGGGGGTCTGAAACTACTGTTTTTGCGTGAAAGAGTTAAAGACATCCGTCCATCCATACCGACTAACTTTCACATTTATTATATTAGTAAGATTGAGGTTTCTCCCTCGTAAATGTAATCTCTTCTTCAAGCCTGTCCATCCAATACTGAATCAGCCTATTAATGTTCCCACTGCTGGAACACAGGCCTCCTCTCTCTGAGAGGGGATGGGCCGTAATCCACCACGCGGGCCCAGTGCGGGTTGGTGGATGTCACATGTCTTCGAATTTTTGGGTCTAAGACATGCCGATTACCTCACGATGTTTTCCTTCACCGTTATGAGAGCAGTGGTGATGAAAAAAAACGATATTGAATGTAGTGTAAATGTTCTAAGTCTTTTTGAAGTAAACTTCCTCTACTCGAGTCGACTCAACCGCCTAAGAAGAAGAAGAAGTCAGCGATGGTGTTGGCCGAAATGCCAAAATGTAATAAATTGATCCCCTGACATTTCGATAGCGCTTGACAATCCTAAACATTTCTGATATTTTGGCGACATTTCGTCGATAGAATATCTCTTACAATCTGTTACAGTAACTTTATCGCTAGATTCTACCGAACATTCAACAATAGGTGTAATATTTAAAAACAGACAGACAAGCATTTTCGTTAGAACATTATTACCCACCCAACGTATTTTAATAGCCAAATACAAGGCGTTGGCCCAAATTGGCGTGACACAGAATGTGTAGGGGAGCGGGCAGTGGTCCCCTACCCTTGTTTTTAAGGTGTCACGTAAGGTTTGTTTTCGATTTTCTGTTTGAAATATTTATAATTTGTAATCTCTAAATCTATCTACAGAATTAATATCCTTCCTAGCAATATGATCTTATACATAATTATTTTCATAAACAAAGGTAAATTAAATTGCCGGTGTCTGAGAAAGTCTCTGATCAAGTATTAAATCCGCAGTTAAATCTCATGTCAGCTTGTACGAAAACACAACAAACAATCATATCACAACATCACTGGAGATGACATTACAACGGCTTAAATTCATCATCATCATATCAGCCGAAAGACGTTCACAGGCCTCTCCCAAGTGTAGCCACATTGACCGGTCCCGTGCGTCACCTGGTGAAAGGCCTCCTTCAAACGTAACGTTTTCCGGTTCGTGGTCGCCACTCCAGAACTTTTCTGCTCCATCAGCCATCCGTTCTGCGAGTAATGTGCCTGCCCACAGCCACTTAAGTTTAGCAATTTTTCAGGCTATATCGGTAACCCTGGCATAGCCCTCTCCAATGCCCTTTGGGTGACTGTAATCTTTTTGATGAGGCCCATTGTGAGCGACCACGTCTCAGAGCCATAGGTCACAACTGGCAATGCACACTGGCACATAGAGTTTCGTCTTGAGACACTGTGTTAAGTTTGACGAGAAGATATACCGCGCAACTTGCCGAACGCTGCCCAGCCGAGTCGGATTCGAAGGTTAACTGTCTTAAAGTTCGGTTGGTCGCCCTACCCAACTAGATCGTTTGTCCCAGGTAGATATAGTCGTCCATAGTCTCCGACCTTGATAGGAGTGGGTGTAACATGGGCATTCAACATCACCTTGGTTTTGTCCATGTTCATTTAAAGACCCGCTCTTTCGGAGCTCTACTGAGGTCATCGAGCATTGTACTGAGGTCCTCCATGGTCTCAGCCATGACCACTATATCCTTAGAGAACCGGAGGTGAGTGATGTACTCGCCATTTACGTTGATGCCTATTATAGCCCTCTACAGTCCAGAACCTTGAAGACATCCTCCAGAGCAGCGGTGAACAGTTTCGGAGATATGAAGTCTTTCTTTCTCACACCTCGCTGCAGAAGGATAGGTTCCGAGGTCTGATCCTGTCGAACTGAAATGATGGCGTTTTTGTACAAACACTTCAACACTTCGATGTACCAGGTGTAGTCGATTTGGCACCGTTGGACAGACTGCAGTACAGCCCATGTCACGGCTTAAATTGAACACCTATAATTTTTAGAAACCGCATCTGCAAGTACCTAAAACTGAAACATTTCTGAACAAACTTAAGAGTCTAAACTGCTTCTGAGATATTCCTGATAAAAGTCTAAAAAACTTGGTCTATACTCAGCAGTCATTCACCCACTTTCCCATCACCCACTATCAAGGAGAAGGCATGTCTCATTCTAGCAGTGTCCTGCCAAATCCAGTATTCATCATCGGTCTTTTTTTTAAGTTCTCACTGCTGGCACACAGGAGGCCTGCTCACTGTGAGAGAGCGAATGGGTCGTAATCCAACACGTGGGCCCAGAGCAGTTGGTGGATGTCACATGTCTTTGAATTTTTCGTTCTAGGACAGGTCGGTTTCGTCACGATGTTTTCCTTCACCGTTTCTAGAGTAGTCAAGTGGTGAAGAAATAATCTTCACAAAGTAAAGCGCCTGCCTAGGTTCAAATCCACGATCGTAAGTCGGGGCCGTTATCACTGGGCCACCACTGCTCTAAACCCATTATTACGTAGGAGTAATTAACAAAGTCTAGTATCACAAATAACTTTCGGAACGCTTTCCCATAGCTCATGTCGCTACTAATAAACTATTAATAGAACCACCGTTTCGCGTGGCTGTTATGCAAAATTTAAATTTTGTTTTGAGTAATCAGCTGCCGTATTGCGTAAGTGAATTTGGCAAGGCAAAGGGCCAAAGAGCATGAAAAATCGACCAATCACATAGACGGAAATCAACATCGCGTCTTTCATCTCGCATGTGATTGGTTGTTTTATCATACTCTTTGCCTTGCCGAATTCTTTACGCAATAAGGCTGTAGGAATCCGGGCAAAAATAGGTAAGAGGCATTAAGGCTCTAGACAAAGACACATTTTATGGATGATAACGATTAGCGAAAAGTTAAAATCTTCTCCTACTTCTTTTGTATCAATTAACTCAAATATAGTCTCATCCATTCAGATTTTGTCCGACCAGTATGTAGCTACTTGGACAGCTCTGTCAATCGCTGATTCAAGTCCTGAAAGAAGCAGGTGGTCGTGCATGAAGGGCAGACAATCCTGCTAAGGGGCTCCATACGTGCACTGTGTTTTGGATGGATCCATGATACTCCAAAGTCAAAATTGGATTGTTGATTGAGATTGAGATGTTGATCCTAAACATTATGGAGTTTTGATATTCTTATCACCAATAGAATACTTACTTCTAGAGGAGCTAAACAAGTGACAATTTGTCATCGAAACGTCGCGGAAGCGATTAGAAAAATAAATTGTAGTTCTAAAAACTAAAAAACACGCTTTAATGGTAAATTGAACTAAAAAGCTAAGTCGCTATTCCTGAAGATCTTGGCAAGGCTAATGGGACAAACTATTTAAACGCGCACGGTAGTATCAACTTTTATTACTTGTAAATTTTAATTTTTGTTTGACTTTCAAAAGTGCCGCTTATTGGCCTAGTTGAAAAAATATATTTGACTTTGACTTTGACTAAATTATTGCATTGTCATCGGTCCTTGATAGGTGTGCAAAGTTTCAAATCAATCCGACGTTTTCAAGGGGGTGAAAATCACGTTCAAAGATTCCGTTTCATTGATACATAGATACATACCAAACTAATAAAAGCGTGTTAATGACCAAAAAATTATGGGAATTGCAACCGCTATCGAAATGTCACGTGATCAACTCCTTCATCATCTTCAGCCTATAGCATCGGTCTCGAGTTTCGGCAACTCTAATCCAGCTGCTACCAGCTACCCTGCGAAGATCGTCGTCGCTCCACCAAGCCTGAGGGCGTCCACGCTACCGTTTACCCATAATATACGATTCCCCATTCGTAGTCTCCACTCGAGAAAATGTCTACTCCGACGGTCATCTGTTCTACAGCTAATATGGCCCATTGCCACTTCAGCTTGCTTATTCTCTGAGCTATGTCGACAACTTTGGTTCTCTGCCGGATCTCCTCGTTCCGGATTCCTTCAGAGAAACCCGAAGCATAGCCCTTTCCATAGCTCGCTGAGCGACCTTAAGCTGATGGACCAGCCGTACCGTGAGATCAATTCCTTATATTTTGACCAGTGCCCGATACTTGGAATAAAATATTGTCTAGAGCTTTAGGCCCCTCTTTTAGTTTCTGGTTATGCAATAAGTCCAAATTCTTCGGCAAACCAGACAGTTTACGACAACTTAAACTTCTGTCGGAACCATTTAAAGGCGTACACAGACCATTTCCACGACGATCTTGCATTTGAAAAACTAATTAAAAAACGCCCGAAACGATCTTAAAATCATAAATCTTGTGTTCAATAAACAAACAGACAAACTTTACTACGCCTTATAAACGTCTGTTTGTTTGTGTGTTTGTAATTTATATATTATTGTTTAGGCATGTTTCATTGCCGATACATCACGTGTGCTCGGGGGCAAAGTTACATAATTATTTTGTATTTTTATCGATGACTTTTACAAGGGTGAAAGATGAGTTTAAATAAATTAGTTTAAACCAGGCGCGTGAGTCGCTCCAGGATGTTAGCGCCATCTAGCGGCCGAGGTGGGAATTACATGACATTTATTTTTTTTGGCAGGTGGAGTTTTGAATTTGGATTCAAAAAAGGAGGAGGTTCTATATTCCACGGTATGTTTGTTTTTATTTTTCTTATGTCGTGTTGCTTTATAATTTACTTAATTTTGGCTTAGATCAATATTAATAAATTATGAAAATACCTGCAGGAATATTAGAGCTTTCCTTGATACAGGACTCTTCAGGAGAACGAAAGCCATTTCAACCACCAAGCAATATTTTGGTATTCCAGTGATTATTTCTCTTGTGCCGTTGATAATTCAAAATAATTATCGCCGGCACAAGAGATATTTTAATTTTGCCTATAAGATCAGCAAGAAACATAGGCAAACCTCCGCCTCTCCATCTCGTGGTTGCAAAGGCAGACTTAGCCAGAAGGCAAGCAGTGTAAACCATTTCACCATTCGAACAAGTACGGTCTTTGCCGTCACGCACGGTTCTGGACAAACGTCAAAGAAATTACACTGACCGAAAACCTCTAAATCAATATGAATAAAACCATATATCAAACCAAACAAATATATATTATGTAAACACATATTTCAAAAAGGTTTATTCCCAATCAGTAATCAAATTTACAACCTCTAAAAAAATTTGACGTTACCAACCTAACGGCATAACAAAAGAATACCAACATAACAGAACAAGGTGCTAAACACCTCACATAACTGCCAATATTGTCCGCCACACATACTTGAGACCATAACTTATCTGATCAGCGTAAGATGATTAGTCACACATTTGAAATGGTAATATTAACTATTTATGCAAATTCTTGCTTTGTTTTCCGTATTCAGTTTGCTTGATGATGTAAAACAGTAAATAAAACAAAAGGAGGGAAGTAGATGGTGTAGCTTGCTCGTCGCTTAGTAATACAGGCACACGGGTCGATCTTCAAGGTTAAGGAAGGCTTGTCGAGTCGGTCCGTGGATCGGTGACCATCCATTACATACAGCGTCTTCCGTGCTTCGGGAAGCACGTTAAGCCGTTGATTCCGGCTGTCGTTTTCAGACGTTACGGTAGTCTGAAGCCAAAAAAGCTGACACCAAGGCCAAGGGGTAACGTGTTACCCAGTTACTGGGTTGTGGGGGTCAGATAGGCAGTCGCTCCATGTAAATTATTGGTACTTAGCTGCATCTGGGAATACACCAAGATAGTTGGGCAAAGGCTTAACAGATAGACTTTTCTGTAGTAACCTTATTTAACATATTAAACAAAAGAAAAGAGTTTTTGTGGTCACCAGTTGGCGCCACTGCCGAGTGAGGTCCTTAAATATTGCTGATAAACGTTGTAATTATGCGGATGGAAGCAAAATGCCGTAGAAGTGCAATTAAATATAAAATCGAGTATGCCGCAGTTTTGCGTTTTTTTAGGTTGACTAAATTTTCCAAAACATAATACTAAAATTAGAGCAGTGGTTGTTAAAACCCGTACCAATCTTGTACTGCCATATTTGGCAAATATTCACAACAATAATGTTTTTAATAAACTCCCGCTAAAAGCCAAAAGACTATGAAATTTGACATTTTGAAGACCTCACTCTACACTGGCGCCCCTAGCGGCAAATTCGAACGCGATAGCTCTTATTGATGAGTCTGAGTTAGGACGAGAAAGGAAAGCCATTTTCGTGAAAATATGAATGGTTACCAAATGCCTACGGGGTGTAACAAATATCTTTTGCGTACTGAATCCAAATGAAAAGATTAAAATGAAACAATCTAGGCTACTGAATTCTTGAGACAGTTGCACATTTCGGTAAAATACCTTTTTTTGTTGTTAGCCTCACAAATGGTCAAATAAGTTGATAAGTTAATTATCTGACTCTTCAACTTATTTGTCTTACAATTGGCGAATAAATGCGTTTTACCGAATTTTTGAACCATTGGTTAACATATTTAACCATTGGTTGAGTTAACTACTGATAAAAAACTGGGCCTAAGACAGAAATTTTCATTTATGAAAATTTTATATTTTTCGACCAGAATATACCTAGCTGATTTATGGCTACATTCCATATTTTTGGGCTGGTTTTTTTTATTTTATTTATCGATAGGCTCGCGTTTGACCACTATCTCGCCTGATGGTAAGCGATGATGTGGTCGATGGTGAAGCACGCTTGCCTAGAAGTAACCTATTCACTCTTGACTTAAAAGACCCCAAGGTACAAAACTCCAAAGACTCCGGCTGGGAATTCCACTCCTTAGCTGTGTGTACAATGAATGTATTCGCAAAACGCTTTGTACGTATGAGTGGGATGTCCACTATGTACCGGTGGCGCATTGTCGTACGTCTTGTTGTTCGGTGATGGAAAGGGCTAGGCGGAATCAAATTGTGTAGTTCCATCGCACACTCCCCGAAATGTAACCAATAAAAAACCGACAGACTGGCCACTTGGCGTCGATGTTCAAGTCTCTGGAGCTTCGCCCAGTGGTTGGGGTAACTCAACAAGACAGTTAGCAGTAAGTAACTAAAGTTGTGTAAAATAGCTTGGCATTTCTTTTCGTTTAGTATTGTGTTGAAACGTTCATGGTAACCGTTTAGATAACCAAGCAAACCAGGCTCTTAGGTACATGAGTACTTCAGTATTTAAAAATAACTTGGAAAGAGTCACTCATGGAAAAATCACTTTGGTACCCAAGATTCGAACCAGCAATTACGTACCAAATTAACAATGATGCAATTGAGTATTAAGTTTGCTTTATTTTCATACTCAAATGATAATAAATTAAAACCAAAAATAACCCCTAATGAGGTTCAATTGTAACAAAAGACATATTAATTACATTTTAAGTGTAATTACAGCATTTGTGCAAACAACATTAAATGAGGGAGATACACAATTAATGGCTGAGGTAATTATTTATATTCTAAGTAGTGGGGTAACTGGAAAATTGTTGTCTTGTAAGTTTCTATTTTGTTTGTATTGTGGTTTTGTTATGGTTTTCTATCGATCCATATAAATAGAAAAGGGTGTAATTTAAGTATAAGTATTTATTTGTATAATTCTACCTTTACTGAGTAAAAATGTGTTTTAAAGTTTTTATTTAATGTTATTTTGGTGGCTGCAATTATACTATACTTCATAAAAGATAGCTTGATCTCTGCGACAGCTGTCAGTATCAATACAGTAACAATAGCGCTTGACAGGCTAATAATAACGTATACGTCAGTTTGACATATGTCGCAGAGATCAAGCTATCTTTTATGAAGTATAGTTTTAATTTTTAATGTTAACCTATTTAGTCTTGTTCATAGGTATTTTCTTTTGCTCAAAGCAACGCCCCTAAGAAATATTTTCTCGAACTCAAAAACATATCAAATTCTTTCACTAACACAAGATAATTTACACAAGAAATCCTTTCCTTATATTAAGGCGCCGATTTCCGTGGGTAGCTGATTTTAAAATGAGAATCACGTCTAAACAGCTAGTCGTATTGTTTTGGAAAAAATATATATTATATTAGACCATTTTCTTAATAATTTGATCTAAGAAAATTTTGAGTTTTATTCGTATAACATAGAGTAATTAATATGTAAAGTTATGTCTAAAACGAACAAAAACACGATAACCACACCAAAACCGCTGGACGTATTTTAATGAAATTGACACCATCTCAAAGACAATTTAACTATATACATTTTGATCTGAGGCTTTTTTAAGGTCATAGAATAATAAGGAAAGTACAAAAAACTACAAAATCTTGGGTCGCGCGGGTGTGAAACGAGTGCGCGTTTTGTTCCCTCAAGGTCGTTGGCGTTAGTGAAAATATTGTTAAAAATTCATCCCTTTAATGGGTCAAATAGGGGATGTAGTTTTGTGTGCAAGTTAGTAAATATTCTCGATAAGAAATCGTTATTACTACATCAAACATTATGAAGAAAAATGCAAAGTATTCCATTCAAGCTGCGTTAGCTCGTAAAGCAATAACATTTTGCAAATAAGGTTGTGGTTAAAACAACTATTCATTGAATTCACCTTCATAAAACCTTTGTGGTTTTCTCAAATGAAAAAGTATTCAAGACGTACGAAAAGCAATCATTCATGATAATAATAATTTGTTTCAGTGCTAACTTGTGGCTGGTTTACTTCGTCAAAGAATCTTTTTCAATCAGGTAATTTCAAACTGACTTCTAGTAGAGTACCTATTCATCTGTGTGCATTTTTTATCCCTCTTCTCTCGAATCTTTACAAGCTTTTTGCATATGCAGTATGGCTGATGCCGTGTATATGTTACTGTAAAAACCTGAACTACGGTAAAAATAGGATTTATCTGCAAAACCTAAGATTTACTAAGTCTTACTGGTAAGAGTCTGAAATGATCTATTGTAATCATTAATTTCGAGCTTTTACCAGTAGTCATGTTGGTAATCAAAAAGAATTTACGTCGAATACTAGTAAATTTGGAAAAAATATGATGTCTATAACACACCATGCTCGTACGAAATGACGAGAACAATATTAAGTACTTATTGATTCGTTTCACCAAAGTCGGTATTATGTTTGAAAATCAATATTTTTTAAACATGTCAAATGTTTAAAAAATATTGATTTTGGAAATGTTGTAAAATCATGTACCTACCACCGTATCTTTAATTCAATTCATGTCAATTTACCCTTAATTGTTCTTATTTTCGTCGAAAATCCTATGATTTTACGTGTGATTTCTGGTAAAAGGATAATATTAGCGATTATTATAGAACATTTCCGGTATAACTTGGTAAATCTTAGGTATTACCGGTACCCGAGTCGACGGCGCGTAGTGTTCCACGCGCGCCTCAAAGAGATGTCAGCAAAAAATTGACGGGGTCTGACAGGGCCGATGCCTGTCTGGGTCGCGGATAAATTTGAAAAAGAGTTACCGCGGCCCTGGCTCAAGCAACTGAAGGAACACGGGTGGGTTTTAGTCAGTAAAAGTCTGACACGAGCTTCCGCTTCACCCAGAGCGGGAGAAGTCATTGGATGATTTCCCACCCAAAAAAAAAAAAAAAAATGTTATTACCGGTAAGTCCTAGATTTTACCGTAGTTCCGATTTTACAGTAACATATCTATGTCTTATTTGAACGTCGTCACCAAGGGATTCATCTTATTTATCTTCCTGTAAGTTGTAAGACCATCACAACTAAAAATTTCCGCCAGAGAATCTAGACTAAATGTTCATTCTACCACCGAAGGGGATGTTCGCAATGCCAGAAGGTAAGGCGGGACATATCGACAGGGCTTGATATTCCCATCATCAAACATCATCAGCCTTTTATAGTATCCTCTTAATAAATGAGTGCCAGCACTTGAATGCTTACGTCTATTCATTATTTGGTTGCACCAAGCGGTGACTGGACGTCCCATTCAGTGCTGTCTACTTACTGATAAATCTGGTTGTCTTATAATATAACACAATTCCTAACTAGTGTTGCTGGTGAACACCACATGTCTCCACTGCTGAGGCACAGGCCTCCTCTCTGTGAGAGGGAATGGGCCGTAATCCACCACGCGAGCCCAGTGCGGGTTGGTGGATGTCACATGTCTTTGAATTTTTGGTTCTAAGACATGCCGGATTCCTCACTATGTTTTCAATCACCGTTTTGAGAGCAGTGGTGCTGAAATAATTTACAAAAAGTAAAGCGCCTGCCTGGGTTAGAACCCACGACCTACAACTTGTAAGTCGCGGCACCAAACTTTTGTAATTATTCCAATCGCCGTCGCGACGCTTTTGTTGATTAAATATCACTTGTCTATTCCAGCATCAGATATCGATAAAATCTAGCTCACATTTTGATATCGCAATCCTAATCAGCATCAATTAGTCCCGAAAACCCAAACTACCAACCCGACCCGGCCCATTGTTCAATAATCCCGCCAAGTAATCACCAACAACTTCTTCCATTTCAACAACATGATTGTTTATGAATTCACAAGTTCACAATGGTTCGTAAGACTGAGCAGGTACAGTCATGCACATACATTTGTGACAAATATCGACATTTCGGGCAGTGTGCGGTGGAATTGCATGATCTAATTCCGCCCAGCCCGATTCATTATCGGACTACCAGACGTACGGCGATGCGCCATCGATACAAGGTGAACATCCCACCTATACGCACTTTAAGACATACTTTCGTTTTATGTACAGCTAAGGAGTGAAATTACCTGTTGGAGTCTGTTTCCAGATAGCTAAAACTTAGAGGTCTTTAAGTCACGAGTGAATATGTTTCTTCCAGGCAAGCGTGCTTTACCGTCGACTACATCATCGCTAACCGTCAGGTGAGATAGTGGTCAAACGCTAGCAAAAAAACAATAAAAAAGCTAAACCAAGTTATTCCACGCAAAAGTTTCCTTTGAATTTTGCGTAAGTATAAAAGTATTTATGGAAGCAGTCGCTTTACTTTGTGTAAACATTTCATCACCACTGCTCTCAAAACGGTGGAGGATAACATCATGAAGAAAACCAAAAAAATACGAAGGCATGTAACATCTATCTAGGTAAACAGGGGGTCTACTCCCTATCTCCGACAACGAAGTTACGGGCCCCGTCCGAAAGTACTCCGGAGTGAAAAGAACAAGTGATAAGTTAAATTTGTCAGACGGGTAAAAACACATCAAATTGTGTTGTCATTCATTCTTAGTGCGGGCCCCGAACGAACAATCCGTCCGTAGGTGATACGGAGTAGGAAATGCCCGTAACGAAGGCCGAAACTACGGACTTCGTGATTAGGGAGTAGACACCCTGGACTTGCGTGGTGGATTGAAGTGGACGGCCCACTCCCTCTCATAGAGAGGATGCCTGTGTCCAGTAGTGGGAACATTATAGACTGATTATGTTTACGGTCATGTAAGACTCATGTAATTGAGTTTTCCTTTCGCAATTTCCCAGAAGCAGTCCGAAATCTGGTCTTGTGCCCCATTGGCAATAGGGTCGTCCCTTACTACATGGGACAAACATAACTGGTCCCACATGTCATACAAGCTTCTGCCAGCGGCTTCGCTCGCGTGAAAGTCGAAAATTAGCCCAACAGAACATATTTCCGGGATATAAAGTATCCTATGTGCTATTTCAAACTATAATCTATCTCTGTGCCTAATTTCATACAGATCCGTTTAGCCGTTCTGGCGTGAAGAAGTAACAAACATACACACACTATCGCCTTTATAATATTAGTAGAATAGGATATAGTGCAGTGGTGGCCTAGTGGTATCGCCGGCTACTTATAAATTGTAGGTCGTGGGTTCAAACCCAGGTAGGCGCTTTACTTTGTGTTAATTATTTCACTACTACTGCTCTAAAAACGGTGAAGGAAAACATCGTGAGGAAACAGGCATGTCCTAGAAACAAAAATTCGAATACATGTGATATCCACAAATCCGCACTGGGCGGTGGATTACGGCCTATTCCCTCACACAGAGAGGAAGCCTGTGTCCCAGCAGTGGGAACATTAAAAAGGCTGATGATGATGATGAGGATTTAGTAAGGTAAGACAAGCAACCTTCTTGAAGACTCGACGTGATTCAATTTATATCATACCTGTAAGATTTGCAAGTAAATTCACATCGACGCAAAATAATGAAATTCAACCGATTAGCACACATTGTTTTCTTATAAAATACTTATACGATATCGCCTATCGACACAATTTATATTGCATCGCACCATCAGGAAAGTTCTAAAGGTATCCATGCTGGTGACTGTACTTCAAGACCGATAATTTATCGAATAAGCATTGCAATGAGTCACTTCCTTCCGCCGGGCTCTACAATTTGCGCGGGTTGACAACCATAACAAATAGCATGGAATATGCTGACATGCATTGTCTGTAATATAATCCACTGAGGATTTTAAAGTTAATCCATTCATTCGTTCACATTGATACCTAACTAAACTCACGCCATTTTACAAGGGGGATAGGCATAAACTACCAATAGAATAGAATAGAATATACTTTATTGTACACCATAAAATTATACACATTTTCAAGAAAAACTTATTTCTACGGGTACAAAGGCGGTCTTATCGCTGACAGCGATATCTACCAGACAACCTTTGGATGGACTAAAAAAAAACTTAGAATAAAAAAGGGGGTAGTCTGCGGTGTACTGTTATTAGATTAAAACATAATTACTATAATAAATACTATACATAAACCTATATATATAAACACACATACATAATATGATATGAAATTTATATAAAGAGAGAGAACAAAAAGAAAAAGGGTTAAATAATGATGACAGAGATTATATCTAAATAGAAAAGCGTTAGAGAGAAAGGAAATGGTTTTTAACCAGGTTTTTAAAAGAAACCAGTGACCAATGCATTCCACTACCTTCCTAGACAAATATTTTACTGTCCAGGCCACTCTCTTTTACTGTCTATGGAATGCATTGCCTGTGACTATAAAACGCGTGCAATCACTGCCAGTTTTTAACGACTTGTGAAGGAGCACTACTTGTCACTGTTGTGCTAAATTGTTTTCTTGTCTGTATATTAGTTGTATGAATGTATTTATGTATCTATTTTGTTGTATCTTGTATTTAGTAACTACTTTCTGAATAAACTAATGATTTGTTGAAAAATTTGCACCAAGTGCAACCCCATATTGTGTCCAGGCTGTCTCTTTCCATTCTGGGTTGCCTGGAAGAGATCGCGGAATGTGATAAGGCCGCCTGTTGTATGTTTGTTTTAAGATGTATTTTTGAATAATTTTATCTTGATGTACATAAAGTATATATAAATAAATAAAGTACAGACTGCCATGACTGTCATACACGGACGCCGGTTATGAGTTTTCAGCACCTGGTCTTGCCTTGTTTTACCACATTAACCAATATTCAGTTTCATTTCAACATCATCACCTACCAGTCCACCTTTGGACATATGCTTCTTCAATCGTACGACATTTATCTACATTGTCGGCAACTCTCATCCAGCAACCCTGCGAAGATCATCGCTGCACCTAATCTGAGTGCGTCCTACCTTACGTTTGACAATTAGCGATCTACATTCATGAACACGACTACCCAAACGGTTGTCGGTTCTAGGGCCAATATTACTATACCTCCATAAGATTTTGAGAAAAGATCGGTTAGGTGGTATGGTATAACACCAAGGACTACTGGTTTAAAAGCGTTCTCATGGCAAAAGACTTTTTGAAGAGAATAATCTAATCTTAATAAACATCTAAAATGCATAATCTTACTGAAAGACAACGCAAAGCTCATAATGAATCGTCTAGATTTGTAGGAGCATGAAATTTAGCACAAAAGTTCCATAACAATAGTGAGCATTTTCCATTTTAATAATCTATAACTAAAAAGGTTAAATAGGGGATGAAAGTTTGTTTCTTAGCTGCAAATAATATTCACAACCAATTTCTGAAAGCCGGTTAATGTTGAAAGAAAGAAAAATATTTATTTGTGACCCGCACAGGAGACACGCGATAAGAAAAATACAAACAATAATAAAAATAAATAACCCCGTGCGAGACCAAAAAGGCTCCTATCTCAGCATGTGCAAAGAAAATAACGCTGCGCTGATATTCTGATAGGGCCCACTGCTGATGCCATGGGCACAACAACATAGAAAAATGATGAATGCAATCATTTGTCTAATTTCAAGACATGTGATATGATCGGTCAACTATTTAGATCAACCAGTCACAACACTAACAAGAGATTTGACAGTGAATTTACTGATTGTAGACACTTGATTAAATAACAACAGTACGAGATTCCACATGCAGATTTACTGATAAGAGATATATATAATATATATTGAAGCTAGGAATTCACAAGCTGCAGAAGTGTTAGTACGAGTATTATGTTTTTAGTCGTGTATGACTGAATTTATATCTTATAAAAATGCCATTGCTTGGAATCCTTCATCATCAGCATGCAGCTGCCCAATGTTGGTCATAGGCCTCACCAATCGCACGCAATGTACTTTTCTCGATTTTTTGCAAACATTATCCGACTTCTACTAGCCACCTTGCGAGGATAGTTCCCAAGCTTTAAGACGACGACTAACGCCAACGACCTTGAGGGAACAAAACGCGCACTCGTTTCACACCCGCGCGACCCAAAATTTAGTAGTTTTTTGTACTTTCCTTATTATTCTATGCCTTAAAAAAAAAGGCTCAGATCAAAATGTAGATAATTAAATTGTCTTTGAGATGGTGTCAATTTCATTAAAATACGCCAAGCGGTTTTCGGTCGAGTTTTTGTCCGTTTTAGACATAACTTTACAAATTAATTACACTATGTTATACGAAGAATACTGAAAATTTACTCAGATCAAATTATTAAGAAAATAGTCTAATATAACATATATTTTTTTCAAAATATTACGACTAGCCATTTAGACGTGATTCTCATTTTAAAATCAGCTACTCAAGGGAATCGGCGCCTTAAGGCATCCCACCTTACATTATAAGCATATTTAAAGGCAATTCATATAAGAGACTAGCTGACCCGGAAAATTTTGTTTTGCCATAAAAACACCAAACATTCATCTACCCTACCCTACCGTACCCTACCCTACCTATCCTACCCTACCCTACCTACCCTACAGAACCCTAGATACCGTACCTATCCTACCCTACCTACCCTACCCTACCTGCCCTACCCTACCTACATTTTTTTTTTCATAAGAACCTTCTCCTAACAATAACAAACACAACAAAAAAAGAATAAGTGAAATCGGTCCAGCCGTTCACACGAGATGCAGTGACCAAGGGAAATAGGGATTCATTTGTATATATATAGATAGATAAAGGTATACAAAATATAATAAGCTTACCAATCAGAGATTAGAGGTGATGACCATAAGTATGGCCTAAATTGCCAACCAACAAAAAGATATTGCTTGAACTGACACCGGGCCGGGGCTTCAAAACAGAACCACTTGGGACAGGCTTTTATGTCTAGCAAAGAACTGTTGAAGTCCTTCTCTTCAGAGTTCTGACAAACCGACTTATTATATGCTCTGCTTTAATTTTGGGCAGTTCTGTTTGTTTTTTTTTAAATGGCGAATTTAAAGTTAAACCGGCCAAAAGCGAGTCGGAATCGCGCACGAAGGATTCCGTACCATTATCGCAAAAAACGGCAAAAATAACACGTTTGTTGTGAGGGAGCCCTACTTAAACATTTATTTTATTCTGTTTTTAGTATTTGTTGTTATAGTGGCAACAGAAATACATCATCTGTGAAAATTTCAGCTGTCTAGCTATCACAGTTCATGAGATACAGCCTGGTGACAGACGGATCGCGGTGTTTTAGTAATAGGATCCCGTTTTTACCCTTTGGGTACGGAACCCTAAAATGATTTATTTATTATATAATAGCTACCAACCTATGTGCACAATAATAATTATGTCGTTATGTATGCCATGTAGATATATAAGATACAGTACAATCACAGATAATATAATACTAGCATACAGATGTCTCATCCCATGCAAAGAAACCGTGCCGACGTACTGTACTGATTATACTGATTATTTTTTGTACATCGATCGCGTTCGGTTCCGTTCCACGGATATAGATGGTGATCTATCTATCGCCGTGGAACGGAACCGAACGCGATCGATGTACAAAAAATTATCGGTATAATCAGATGAAAAACGCTAGTTACGTCGGCACGGTTTCTTTGTATGGGATGAGGCATCTGTATGCTAGTATTATATTATCTGTGGTACAACTTATAATTCTTGATATAGAAGTGTGAAGTGTTTATTTATCAATCCATTAATTATTGATTAACAAAGTAATTAATAGTGTATAGTTTACCGTGCCATACATAAATATGTATACATATTTTATTTATCAACTCAGATTAATTTAGTAAGGTCTACACAGTTTATGTTAAGATTAAGTTACATTATTTATTAAAATATTCTAAGTCCGACAACTGGTAGTCGCACCCTATTGTATGACACACGTATGAACAATAATACACAACTGTGTAGAATAATACACAGTTGTGTACACAATATCGATCGATTTTAAATTTTTATTAATGTGTTAAAATGATTAATTGGTTGAAAACATTATTAATTCATGAATAACATGAATTAGTCACTGTTAAATAATATATTGTTACATTTTTTCTTATTAATTTTGCTGCACGTTATTATTTGAATAATGAATATACCTATCTATGCTAACATAACAAATGTGAAATCTATTTATGTACATATTTCCTTACATAATTAGTATAAAACCTATTAACATTTAACTTTGTCTAGACTTAATTCCTATGGTAAAACAATAGGTATTCTATTATTTTTGTATATCATTATTATGTTTACAAAAGCATTCTTGTATAAAAATGAGTTCTCGTGACGTCGAATTCTTGGTTAAGGAACCCTAAATCTCATTATCTCCTGCCCTGCCTGTCCCCAACTATATTGTGGTTGGCTAAGAGTCTCACCAGATGCGGATGAATACCAGTATACAAACGCGTGTACCTAGACCGGTGATGACCTACACCACCCATCAGTTACTGGGTACACACGTTTGTTTACTTTTAAGGTGTTTTTGTTTTTAATGCCAACAAACACATTTTTCTTTATTTATTTCTTTCTTTCTTATTTCTTTCTTTCTATCTTTCTTTCAGTCCTCCACCACCCAGTTACTGGGTACATGCGTTTGTTTACTTTTAAGGTGTTTTTGTTTTTAATGCCAACAAACACATTTTTCTTTATTTCTTTCTTTCTTTCTATCTTTCTTTCAGTCCTCCACCACCCAGTTACTGGGTACATGCGTTTGTTTACTTTTAAGGTGTTTTTGTTTTTAATGCCAACAAACACATTTTTCTTTATTTCTTTCTTTCTTTCTATCTTTCTTTCAGTCCTCCACCACCCAGTTACTGGGTACATGCGTTTGTTTACTTTTAAGGTGTTTTTGTTTTTAATGCCAACAAACACATTTTTCTTTATTTATTTCTTTCTTTCTTATTTCTTTCTTTCTATCTTTCTTTCAGTCCTCCACCACCCAGTTACTGGGTACATGCGTTTGTTTACTTTTAAGGTGTTTTTGTTTTTAATGCCAACAAACACATTTTTCTTTATTTATTTATTTCTTTCTTATTTCTTTCTTTCTATCTTTCTTTCAGTCCTCCACCACCCAGTTACTGGGTACATGCGTTTGTTTACTTTTAAGGTGTTTTTGTTTTTAATGCCAACAAACACATTTTTCTTTATTTCTTTCTTTCTTTCTATCTTTCTTTCAGTCCTCCACCACCCAGTTACTGGGTACATGCGTTTGTTTACTTTTAAGGTGTTTTTGTTTTTAATGCCAACAAACACATTTTTCTTTATTTATTTCTTTCTTTCTTATTTCTTTCTTTCTATCTTTCTTTCAGTCCTCCACCACCCAGTTACTGGGTACATGCGTTTGTTTACTTTTAAGGTGTTTTTGTTTTTAATGCCAACAAACACATTTTTCTTTATTTATTTCTTTCTTTCTATCTTTCTTTCAGTCCTCCACCACCCAGTTACTGGGTACATGCGTTTGTTTGCTTTTAAGGTGTTTTTGTTTCTAATGCCAACAAAAACATTTTTCTTTATTTCTTTCTTTCATTCTTTCTTTTTTTCTTTCAGTCCTTGACAGGACTGGTGTCAGATCTTCTGGCTACCTGACTACGGTCAAAGATCTACAATTGACAGTGCTGTAACACTAAATATACTTAGATAATTAGTTGTAGTTCCTAGAATCGTATGTGCTGTGTATATGTGCGTCACGTCTACCAAAACTAGGGTTCTAAGATCACCGGGACGGGGAAAACAAATAAGATTTTTTTCATTACGCTACCAAATTCTCTGTAGACGTAGAGTCCTTTTTTTTTTGGTTGGGAAATCATCCAATGAGTTGTCCCGCTCTGGGTGAAGCGGGAAGGCGTGTCAGACTTTTACTGACTAAAACCCACTCGTGTTCCTTCAGTTGCTTGAGCCAGGGCCGCGGTAACTCTTTTTCAAATTTATCCGGGACCACATACAACCACCCTAGCGTACCTGGGGGTCTTTAAGCCAAGAGTGAATAGGTTTCCTAGAGTCTGAATCTGGCCTCGGTCCGTGGCAGCAACTCGCTTACTATTACGTTAATTTTATTTGTTTTGGGAAATCATCCAGTGACATCGCCCGCACTGAGTGAACTTCTACTGACTAAAACCCACCCGTGTTCATACAGTTGGTTGTACCAGGGCCGCGGTAACTCGTTTTCAAATTTATCCACGACCTACTATTACGTACATAAGAATAGTATATAATATAAATGTTGTGCCATCTGCCTACTTCGGGGAAAAACAGTCTTGATGTTATATTTATTTATTTATTAATTTATTATAAACTTTATTGTACACCACAAAATAAAAAACACACAGGACAAACATAAATAATTAATTAATAATTAATTTGTGTTATATTTAAGTTTGAAGTAATAAATACAATCTGAATCACTAATGGTGCTTTTCAAATAATTTATGAAACTTTCAAGTTTACATTGGTCATCGACAACGGTGAAGGAAAACATCTTGGGGAAACGTGCAGCCGTATTATATCATCATCATCAGCCTATTAATGATCCCACTGCTGGGACACAGGCCTCCTCTCTGTGAGAGGGAATGGGCCATAATCCACCACGCGGGCCCAGTGCGGGTTGGTGGATGTCAAATGTCTTCGAATTTTAGGTTCTAAGACATTGTATTCTCACGATGTTTTCCTTCACCTTTTTGAGAGCAGTGGTTATGAAATAATTTACACTAAGTAAAGTGCCTGCCTGGGTTCGTACTCACGACCCACAACTTATAAGTCACGGCCGATACCACTGGGCCACCACTTCTCTGTATTATATAAGCCGTAAGTAAATACGGCAACGCAAAGGGTTTGACCGCTATCAATCGACCAATCACACAGACTGAAATCAACATCGCGTCATTCATCTCGCATGACGTGATTGGTCGATTTGATAGCACTCAAACCCTTCGCCTTGCCGAAATCACTTGCGCAATTCGGCTGCTGGACTTACAACTAGTATAAGTTTGAAATCGCCAACCCGCTTTGAGCAAGCGTGGTGGGTAATGCTCGTGCCTTCTCTGTATGAGAAGATCGTTTCCCAGCAGTGGGACAGTTGGTATTATTATAACGTAATCAATGTTTGGAGCAGTGGTGGCCCAGTGGTATCGACCGCGACTTACAAGTTGTAGGTCGTGGGTTCGAGCCCAGGCAGGCGCTTTACTTTGTGTAAATTATTTCATCACCACTGCTCTCAAAACAGTGAAGGAAAACATCGTGAGGAAACCGGCATGTCCTAGAACCAAAAAATCGAAGACATGTGACATCCACCAACCCGCACTGGGCCCGCGTGGTGGATTACGGCCCATTCCCTCTCACAGAGAGGAGGCCTGTGTCCCAGCAGTGGGAACATTAATAGGCTGATGATGTGATGTGAATCAATGTTTAATTTGGAGGATCTTAAAGTTCTTCTGCCTTTTCTTAAGGTGATGAGCACTCTCTAATTTATTCAGATTCCAACGGTAAACTTTTTAACTTCATTGCCAAGTGTGCAGAGAGCAGTGTTACAAGTTTTAGGTCTTGGGTTCGAGCCCAGGCAGGCGCTTTACTTTGTGTAAATTATTTCATCACCACTGCTCTCAAAACGGTGAAGGAAAACATCGTGAGGAAACCGGCATGTCCTAGAACCAAAAATTCGAAGGCATGTGACATCCACCAACACGCACTGGGCCCGCGTGGTGGATTACGGCCCATTCCCTCTCACGGAGAGGAGGCCTGTGTTCCAACAAGTGTGTCTATAAATCTGTTTTAATAGTTTTATTTTATTTTTATTTTTCACCGGTCCCGGTGTCCTTAACTTAGTTAAATCATCGGTATCCACTTCCCGGTGTTCGATTGAGTTGAAAGTACAAATATTTGTTTCTAGTGACTATGCAATTTTATTTTAAGTGAAGGCTTGTTTTTAATTTGGGTACCGAACTAAAAAGATAGCACTGGGTCGCATTCGACCTTCGTCGTTTATCTGTGTTTATCGTTAGCGGGTTATAATGTTTAACAGAATAGGCGTTAATATGGCCTGTAGAAAGTTAACTAAAACGGTATTGGTGGTACGGCACCTCTAGTGCACGTGTCCGACTCACACTTGACCGGTGTTCATTATTCATTAACCAAAAAATAATTAAGCATTTACATAAGCCGGTGCTTTAAATGCATCCACAAAGTTTAACAATAACAAATAATAAAACTATTTTATAATAGTTTATAATTACTAGCTTTTGCTATTCTTATTATTTTACACAATCATCGAATTGTAGGTATAAAAAAACAAAAGCCTGTTTCGTTTAGCATCTAAAATTTCAACAAAATAAAACATAAAATCTTTGTTATAAATTATCACCTTTTTTGTTATTTAGACATACGTCTCAATTATTTTCTTATTTATTTGTTAACAATGCAATTTGATGACAGGCGGAAAGATAATCATTTCTTTCTTAAAATATAATTCTTAGAATGCTTATCGTATTTAATTAAATATCTTAAAATATAACTCTTAGAATGCTTATCACATTTGATTATATCTTAAAATATAATTCTTAAAATGCTTATCATATTTGATTTTATATCATTATCCCGCGGCTTCGCTCCCGTGTCGTGTATCTTATAAAGAACGTCCATGGTTTCGGGATGAAAGAGGAAACGGGGACAGAGAGCGTCGACTGAATTTCCTTCGTAAAAAGTCATAATTCGAAGTTTGGCTCTCGTCTCTTTCCTCCTCCAATATTGCACCAATTTAAAAGATATTCCGTAAACTGAAAATTTAAGATATATACTATGTCCCTATATATACTATGTTCCTTTTCGATGATACATTATCTTTAGAAGCACTAGAGCCCTCAAAAAATGCTCAAAATTGCGCTGTCAACAGAGGCTTAGTGTACACATTTGACAAATATAAATGAAAAAAAGAAAACATAGGGACATAGTATATATCTTATTTTACCAGTTCATGGAATATCTTTTAAATTGGTCCAATATTGGAGGAGGAAAGAGACGAGAGCCAAACTTCGAATTACGACTTTTAACTAAGGAAATTCAGTCGGCGCTCTCTGCCCCCGTTTCCTCTTAAGACACTCAACTATAGCGTAGCATTTTGTATCAGAGAAAGAAATTCTGTAATTGAATCTATAGGAACTTCCAGAGATTACATTTACAAATAAATAACCAAACAAACAATCCATTTGAGTTCTGTTTTATATAAGTAATTCACATTTATTTGCTAGCAGTTTGATGACAGCTAGAATTATAGTCTATTATTTAACATCCTTCACAGTCCTAAAACACCTTCTTACCTCCGTGAACGCTTTTCCTACTCCCGTCCTTCTGATGCGCTTTGCAGGTCGCATCTTAAAAATCTCCTTAATATCCCTTCCCACACTACCGACTTCTACTCCTACTCTTTTACTGTGTACGCCGTGCGTTTGTGGAACTCTCTACCGCCTGACATTAGGGACTGCCAAACTCTTGCAGTTTTTAAGAGAAGAGTGAAAGACCACTACCTCTCCATTCCGTCATAGTTGCATAATTATGTATTATTATTTTTATATATTAGATAGCTAGGTATTCGTATTTATTGTTTTAATATTTATTGTCTAAGTATATATTATTATAACAGTAGGTATATTTAATTTGTTATCAGTATTGTTTATTAGTTATTACTTTGTTTTAAATCGCTTTGTGTTAATTATTTTTCAACTCTACACACTATGTCTACATCTCTTTTTTTTCATCTTTCCTTTCGCAGGTATGCTGGAAGAGATTTCTATAGAAATAAGCATTACCTATGTACCTATCTTTTCTGTTTCTTCATCTTGTCTGTATATTATGTGTGTGTGCATAAATGGTTAAATAAAATAAAAATAAATAAATAGTTATTATTCTTTATAAAGTTGAATCCTATACAATGGGATACTTTGCGGTGTTTGCCTTTATGCCAATATTCTTGATGATTAAATGGCCAATACTATTTTGCTTAGCAAATTGAAAATGTCAGTCATTTGAATAACAAGTTCTATTAACAATCTTAAGTTATGCTAAAATATGCTTTTTGATGCAAAAATAGGTCCTAAACAAACTGTAACACTACACTAGATTTAACAGACTTCTGGATTTTTACTGTTTTGAAATGCGACGCAAAATGTTATGTGTCTGTAAAATTGATAAAAAAAACAATAAATTATATTAGCCAGACTGACGACATAAATTAGAAAAGTCATAAATTCATTAATGGAACGTCGCTAATGTGTCAGCCGGACATTTATTTGTAACAGAATTTTAAATGAGCGCCCGTGAATCATAGTTTAAGAAAATATTTTGGCAATGGCATTCTAAACATTGGGATCGGATTAGTTTAGTATTTTTATGTAAATAAAGGGATCAACTGCTCTATTTATTTTTAACAGTTGCCGCCGTGAAAGCCGGCAAAGTAGCTGACAAATATTATCTACGCTATCAGGAATTAAAAAAATACTTACGTTTCTACAAAATCCCACTTGATACACTAAAACAATCCTTCATATTTACAATATTTTTTAACTTAACGAACAGTCCACTCACTCACTGAATACACAAACACTAAACCGAACGTGCTTAAAAATCTAAAAACAAATTGTCAAAATCGCGCGGGAACAGTACCATAGACAAAAAACAATGCAGATAAAAAAATATTTTGACAGTTAATTGAATTTTCACAAAAGAGGTTTTAACGTTTGGAGCGCTGACTCTATACGCGAATCGCTGGCGACTGGCGAATGAGTCTACCCACCCCCCTTCTATAGGCGTGGCTTTAACATACCCACAGAGAGGCGGGGCCTTAGGTTTTTTTTTCCTATTTATACTTTCTTGGTTTTATTATTTTCGTCGGCAGTTTATTATATTGTAATGTCTGGCTGTTTGTTCATCATTGTATTGACTCCGTGATTTTGCGCGTCTTAATTGAGTAACATTTTTTGTGATAGGACAAACTTGCCGCCATTTTAAGTTTCAAGCTTTGGGTGGCTTTAATTAGCAGTATACTGTGGCATTTGCTTGTATGCGGTCTCGATTTTATTTTTGGGTGTTCGTGGAAACCGTATGTGGGTCTAGAGATGAAAATATTTCAGCAAATTATTTTGTAGACGTTTGCAATTTTTTTTTTAAATAAACCTGTTCAGAAGTATGTCAGAGTGTAAAATTTAATTATTGTAATGTGATTTTTCCAATTAAATACTTTCTTATAATAAAAAAAATATGGTGATTAGCATGAACTTTTAAAAATATTTTTATTTTACATATTTTATTGAAAAATAATATTGCAGCTGTTTCAAATAAAAAAAAAACATGTACATTTTCAATAGGTAACTGCTAGATATATGTAATTATGACCAAATTAGTGCTTTAGGTGTTATTAAACCTACCTTACTAGTGTGACAGGTAGCTTGATAAGTTGATACTTATTATTAAAATAATTATACGTACATAATAATGATAAGTGGTCCACCTACCTAGAGTGTCAACACCTTTCCACTTTAAATAGATTTTCAGTAATTTCAGTCTGGGGGCATGGTAGCGTGCCACCAAGTTTGGGGTGTATGATATTGAGAACCGAATTTATTTATTTTCCCAACACAGAGAAGGTTGCATGCTATCTTGGTTTTAATATTATCACAATTAGAAGAAAATGTGTATCATTCGTTTACCAAAATCCAAATAAAATTTAAACAATTTACCCAAGTATTGAATATTTTATACCGCTGATGAATCTGGCTCACGCCAGGACATACTTCTCTTATAATACAGAGAAAGATCCAGCACTCTTCTTGTAGGCTTGCTGTATTTTAACTCAATAATGACTTAAATGAATATTTAATTGGTAGATAAAATTATTAGTATTTTTTTAATTTATTTATTGGTTTGCGCTTGACCACTATCTCACCTGATGGTAAGCGATGATGTGGTCGATTTCAAATTTTAAATTTAGGTTTGATTTAAAATTTTATATCTGTCCTTCATAAAGCATTTTTCACAACTTCGCACCTAACCCTTAAAAACTTAAATCACTAGTATTTAGCATACAATAATGAGTTGTTATATCTAGTTAAAAGTTCATAAACATAGCCATACATAGTCCAGCTTACATAGTAAAATTAATTCGCTAATTTGACATAATATCACCCGTATAAGTTATTACACATAATTATACTGAAGCAGCTGAGACATTATTCTAAGAAACTTAATTATTTTATTTAGAATAATTTCTACACTTTTATATGTAAAGTTTGTATAACAAGTATTTGTGCCTTTTAAATACCTACGCTATCTTATTAAAAAAACAGTAATTATTACTATGAATCTTTAAACTGCAAATGACAGTTATATGAATGTTTAAACTACGCTATATTATTATTAAAGTTAATCAATTTATAACTACAATAATTGTTGTGTTATGAATTCTATAATTATTGCAATTATTATTTGAATAGGATTATTTTAATACTCTGTTTAAATCGAATGTAGAATGAAATAAGTGAAGCACGCTTGCCTAGAAGTAACCTAGTCACTCTTGACTTGAAGTGCACTTTTTTTATTTTTTCTGGTTGTAGCTATCAGGAAACAAAGACGCCGGCAGGGAATTCCACTCCTTAGCTGTACGCACAATGAAAGTATTTTCAAGACGCTTTGTGCGTATAGGTGGGATATCTACCATGTACCGATGATGCATTGATGTACGTCTTGTAGTCTCATGTTGGAAAGGGCTAAGCGGAATCAAATTGTGCAGTTCCATCGCTCGCACTCAGCGGGTGATGTCAGCCTAGAGTTTGTCGACGACCATATCCGTGCTAGAGAATACCGTTTGAATCAGCACTGCACGATCGGTCGATCTCGAGACTGTCTCGCTGACGAGCTCGTCGGCGAGCACAGCCAAGAAAAAGTCTCTTAGAGAATGGCATGGCAGTCTCTTGGCCCGTCTTTCAATTGACTCAAGTACATCAAGTTGGTACCTGGCAAATCCGTCGCAGAGGTTATTTATAATGATATCACGCAGCCGACCATTTCATGAAATGGTTGTATTTCATGATATGGCCAGCTAAAACTGACCAAATCGTTTAAATGTCAACGTATGATGATGTGTCTATGCATGTTTGGCCATATCGTTAATGTTCTGAACTCCAAAGATTTCTTTTACGTTTTAGTTCACTTTTATCTTCAATTGGCGCATTATTAAAAGCTTTATTATTTATATATATATTTTTATATAATAAACCTTAATATTTGTCCGCAGCCATGATGTATCACAAAAACAAAATGATATTAGCGCCTCTAACGGTGGATAATGTAACTATTTTACGATATGATCACTAATGATTAACCATATCATGAAGCAGTCGTGGGTTTAGCTGTTCGTATCGTCAAACACTGATTATTAATTGATCTGGCCAAACCATATCATAATGTGGGCAGCGGATATTTTATATTTTATAAATTCAACCATTTCATGAAATGATCGGCCACATCATGAAGTGGTCAATTCTAAGATCAATCCACGACACAGTTATTAAAACGCAGTTTAATACGTATTTTTTGAAGACTAAAAACTTGCTTCAGGAAGTACTATTTTTAACAAAATGTCTCATTCGTAAAAAACGCTTTGTAGAAACGGTTCCTTTGCAACATAATGTCGGCTGTAAGTCTCCCCCTTGCATTCCTACCCACCTGAGGGGGGAGAGAATGAGAAAAATAAAAAACCACCCCAAAGGAAGGGAGTTTTTAATTAGTCACCTTTTTTAAGTGTTTTTAAGACGGATGCTGCGTTTAAACTGGATAGAAGAGTAATGAAGTCAGTACTTTTACGGTCAAGTTGAGTGATCTATTATTTCTAAGACATGAAATAATATTAAATGTATTAGTAATTCCATATATTACATTAAATGTATTAATACTTAAGTGTAATTAATGTCAATGATATTTATACATTTGTTCTTTTGCCATCGAATTTAATATATTGAACGTCTATAAGTCAAGAGTGAATAGGTTACTTCTAGGTAAGCGTGCTCCATCATCGACCACATCATCGCTTACCATCAGGTGAGATGGTGGTCAAGCGCGAGCCTATATAAGATAAAAAAAAAAGGAAAAAAAATTGCCAAGTTCCAACACTCACTGCGTTTAAAGGTAAAATACCTACTAAAAACATGAGTTTTTGCATTCCTAGGTGAAGGCCTTCTCTATCTGTTATCGTTGGTCTCTTTCATAGGCTGTACTGGTTTAGTTATTCCCAGCTGTATTGATGAAAACGGTTTGAAGTAGAAAAATGAAATAGGTACCGACGCTTGGGGGAGGCCTATGTCCAGCAGTGGACGGCTGATATGATGATGATGAACTACCGTTTGGTCCATGGGGCGGTCACGGCGTACAGTGTGTTCTGGTGCACCGGTGATAGGGGTTACTCCCCAGAGGAGGGTCCGGTGATGGATAGCCGCGGCGGGTTTGCGGTGAGTGCTAAAGCGTGCCCGTGCTCCCGCCATAAGCGGCACAGGTGGAGTTCTAGTGGGTTCGAGTCCTACATAACTGCGATATCTCCCCGTGGTAGCGCAGTATGCATGAGCATTTCTCAAGGATGAAAAAAGGTACCTACTAAGTAAAATTATTTGAGTAAAGCAATGACTTTCTGATGATGCAATGCTACTTCCCGATATGGAGAAAGGCAAAAACCACAGCCACAGACAAACCTAGAAATAGGTTATTTAGAAAAGAAAGAAATCAAAAATATATTTTAAGTTGCCTACCACGCCATGCATGTAAATATAAATTACTTGTTGAAACCTACATACGTTGCCATGCCACGTAAAACATTTTGGGCCGGGAACCTTAGCAGACGTACGCAGAACAACCAACCAAAGGTTCATTAAAATCGCTCCAGCCGTTTTGAAGTCCTTATAGAACATACATTCATAGTATTCATACACACATCAATTTTTATATGTATAGACAATAGATATCCAACCATCTTTCTATTGTTATAACAGCTTTTTATATAGCTACAATAGCAATCCACTTATGTAACAATATAACACCTAAACAAGAAGCTAGTTATAAATAATTGGAAATGAAACGTGATTCAATAAAATTGAAAAAGTTTTTATGAAAACCAATTTTATATTTTAATATGCATCGGATAGTAAGTCGTGAAATGTTTTTTTTTGTTTTTTCAATTTAGATATTTCGAAATAGTTTTATTTTTATGTAATGTAATAAATATTTTAACAAGTTTGAGTTTTTGTTATTTTGTTTCAAACTTATAGTATTATTCTTCGATTATAAATTGAATTAAAATGTTTTGTTGTTTGCGAAGACAGTGTTTTCTTATTAGTAAGAGATTTTAATATTATATCTAGCTATTGAAAATATCCCATATAGCTTTACAAGAGATAAGTAGACCTTTTTGTCTAACAAAACCATTTCTTTTAATTCAATAACTGTTTATCTTTTGGAGTACCTACTATTACATTTATACAATCTGCCAAACTGTAAAATATCTTAAGGGTACACTTGTAGACGGCACGAACTATTTTGTGCGCGGGGTTAAAATGCATTTTATATCAACCGACAACACGTGCGGAAGAGATAGATGCAGTGATGAGCAGTAGGAAGCTAGTTCACGTACGAATTAGTACTTTTGCAAATTTGTAGCGAAAGCGATGATGATTTAGGACGAAAACCAGCAAAATAAAATTAGTTGCATTGTTGAACTACTAATCTATCCCTGTATGGTGGCTGTTTTGCAATTTTCCTTCTTCTTATGGTATTTAGTTCCGCCCAAAGATGAGTTAAAATTAGTGTTGAAATTTATGTAACTTTCGACGCTCATAACTTTCAAACATATGTTTTAAATAACTTTTTGGTTTCAAGTAATTGTTTTATTTAATTTTGGTTACTAGATAATGTTGAGACAAATTGATATCATTTTTATATTTCAACGTATACCGTCAAACAGTGGAGTAATCGCCAGACTACGTTTGTATGGAAGAATAATCAACTAGTGCAACCTTAACCTAATAGCGCAAGTCACTCGCTCGATCCAAACAGACCCCAAATATCTTAGCTAGTTGCGAATAAGTCTTATTTTCTCGTAAAACACAGACAATGTTTTCTTTCTCCGTTTCTAAACAGATAGTTATGTACGCTCCCTTTTTTAATTAAAAAAGTTAACTTACAAGTCACTTTGGTATATTTGAGACGTTTTTTCTTCGTTAAAAAGAAAAACGTTTTGTAATGACTTGCTTTTTTTTGTTTGTACTAATTCAAATTGTTATTTTTTAAAGTGATATCTTGTAATGTTTTCTGGTTACACTGAAAATTTGTGTAATTTCGAATAACTCAATGTAGGTAATCTTTGTAAGACAATTGATATGAAAGTAGTTAAAATAGACACCACCCATACCAGCCTGTTACCAACTGTTCCACTGCAGGACTGAGGCTTCTTCTCATACAGAGAAGACACGAGCTTTGATCACCACACTCAAGGTGGATTGGCGATTCGTCAGACATCATGGATGTGTATATGTTTTTTAGTCAATCACACCAGAACGGCTGAAAGGATCTGGATGAAATTTGGCACATATATAGATTATAGTCAGGAATAGCACATAGGATACTTTTCATGCCGGGAATATATTCCCTCGGGATCATTTTCGTCTTGCACGCGGGCGGTGCCGCTGGCAGAAACTAGTTAACTATTAGTCCAGTTTTCCTGCCGAGTTATTCTTCATCGATGTCTAAGATAAAATTGGGCAGTACATATGATTTGAAAAAGCCACACTGGTACTTTCTCGGATTTGAACCCACGACCTTAATGCTCATAAATAACGAAAAATAATTTTGATCATCAAAAATAGTCCTATCGATCGAATTCAAAACCGTGAAAAATAAATTTGTTGTTGTCTTCGGAAAGAAAGCTCCAATAATCTCAGGATGGCTCGAATTCTGAAATAAAATGATTTTTATAATATAAAAATTAATAATTGTACCTACAATGGAAGGCCTTTGTCCAGCAGTGGGAATGGAAAGACAAAAAAATGCCATCGTGCTTGTTCCATCGGGGAATACATTATCTGGTGTTTCATGTAAAGACAGCAGTTACGTATTTGTTTGTTTCTAATGAAAACCATTTCCCACGGCCTAATAAATCTTGACATTTACTTTAGTAGAACACAAGCGGCACCATAGAACAGAATTATAGCAGTAATAGTTCTTGAAGCTACCTATCCAATTTGTAGTCTAACAGGAAATCACACCTGCCAATTTGGCGTACACAGAGAAACAATAAAATAAATCCCAAAAAAAATAAAAATACAAACTACTTCTCATGAGTATTGCCTCAAAATTACTGCTTAGCCTCTCATTACGACTCGTTCTTACAAGAAACGCCCGCTAATAAATGACAATTAGTCATAATTGCTACTCTTGAACGCAAAAGCCTAATGAGGAATGCATAAGAACGAGAATAAAAGAAAATGGTGCAATAAAGAGTGTATTATTGAGTATAATAATACGTTCCGATGTGTATAATGTGATTCAATGAAACGATTTGCCGACTTGTTCAGATGTGTATCTTTAGCAGGCAATTTCCTAGATAATAATCTAGCTTGTTGAGTGAACTGAGACTGACAACGCCATCTAGTATCGAATAGAATAATCATTAACAAGTAAATCTTTTAACTTCTGGACACCTAGCGGCGAATAGCCATACTAATAACATGCAATACTAGCTGCGTGTTTCATTAGTATATGCGACTGAGGACAGATGGCGCTGAAACCAAAACTAAAATGTCCATTTCACATGAACAACTCTGTCTTGATTTGGCAATCGTAATAAATTTTATAGATTTAAAACTTTGCATTTCTTAGAATCGGCTAAACAACATTTAATAAACACACTACCCTCTTAAAAATAACAGTTATAAATAAAATATGGTTGGTGAAACTTTTGTTTGCTTTGTTTTATTGTTTAATTTATTTGTTCCGATTGAAACAGTCGTCGAGTGCTATGAAAATAGTAATAGTCTATTTTGATCAACACGGTATGGCAACAACAGGAATAGCACGTCTTAGATTAAATATTACAGAGATGGTCGATAATACCAGTACCAGCCTGTTAAATCTTTTCGTACAGAGGTTCGCCAGTAAGAAGTACCTATGACCATTTCCTTACAGCAGGGATCACCAAATGGAGGACCACGGTTCGGATCCGCCGCCGCCGACCTATTTTGTGTGGACCTGCTGAAGTAAACAGGACAGTACAAAATAATTTACTTGTGTTATTCGAGTACGTAATTTAATCATTTATTCCGCGTGTTGTTTATACTGTCGTAGATTCAATAACGGAGGAATCTTCCATCAAAATCTTCATTGATATTGTATCTAGAGATTTACATAGTAAAGTTTAATTTTTTATTTTTTTCGAGGTAAATACACGTGTATCTATAAGTATTTTGCAAATCATTAGACATCCACACACGACTATGTTTTAACGTCAAATGTGACAGTAAATCATTATTATTGATTTCTATTTTGGACAGTGGCGTTAAGGGGCATTCCTTTCAAAGATACTCGTAGCATATCTGCATTACATAATCTATGGTCTATGTTTATAAACTGCTATGCGACCGGCTGGCGTTATATTCAGTCAGTGTCAGTCAGTGTGTTGTGTTGTGAATCGTCACAGTGTCACAGACGGAACTGCTAAGAAAATGGTGCGCGTAAGTAAAATATTTTTCTCAAACATGCATGGAAATATGGTCATTATTTTAGAAAAAAGAACTCGCGAAGTACCGAATTTACGGACAATGAAAATCAAATCCATTGCTGGAGCGTTTTTTGAATTTGGAACATTTCAACGCTCCAGCAATGTTGTATGAAACGGCGTGCTGGGGTTATTAGATACTCTTTGATTGGATCTCTTTTATCATTCTTGGCGTAAAGTAAGTCTCTTTGCTGAGTACAAATTGCGTTCACGTGGCTGTATAGCCATAAATGCGTTTGCCTTTCGGCACAGATGATAAATAGAAAATCGGCGGCAAAGCTGAAAATTCGTCTTGATTTGTTAATTAAATATTTAATAAATATAAATTTAATAATTAAAATGGGTTCCAATGGTTCACGGTCCACCAGATAAGATCAGAAGCCAAATTGGTAATGGAAAACCTGCTTCCAGCGAAGTCAAAAGAAAAATAACTGAAAGTATATGAACATTTTATGATTTGGAAAAACTATAAAAAAATGAACATTATCGCCGAAACAGTATTTTTGGCGTATTTTAATGAGATTTCTAAAACTAAAAAGCCATCTACATTATGGCAATTTATTCCATGCTGAAATGTACAGTTCATGTTAAAAATGGCATTAACTTTAAAAATTAAGGAAATTTAACTACTTTTTTATTTACCTGCATTCTTTTGAGAAAAGCATTATATATGCCTCGGCGGAAATGGCAATTGCCTGTCTCGTATTAGTACTCAAACTCATACTCGACCTGCAATTGTCTATTTCCCGGCCTTTGCAATAATGTACTATTACTACTTACCTTTTAGTTTTTTGTAGCAACTGAATCAATGTTTTGGTTTTAAAACTTAGAATTTATTGGGAATTTCAATCTTATTCAAGAAAATCTCTGTACTTTCTAGCCTTTTACGAAACTCATTTGCAAACGTTTTTAGGGCTCCGTAGTCAACAAGGAACCTTTATTGTTTCGTCATGTCCGTCCGTCCGTTCGCAGCTTAGCTCAGAGACTCTTTGTACTAGAAAGCTATAATTTGGCATGGATACACATATTAATCACGCCGACAAAGTTCCTTTTTAGGGTTCCGTACCCTAAGGGTAAAAACGGGACCCTATTACTAAGACTCCGCGGTCCGTCTGTCTGTCCGTCTGTCACCAGGCTGTATCTCATGAACCGTGATAGATAGACAGCTGAAATTCACAGATGATGTATTTCTGTTGCCGCTATAACAACAAATACTAAAAACAGAATAAAATAAATATTTAAGTGGGGCTCCCATACAACAAACGTGTTTTTTTGCCGTTTTTTTGCGATAATGGTACGGAGCCCTTCGTGTGCGAGTCCGACTCGCACTTGTTCGGTTTTTTTATGGTATGTCCTGTACCTGCACGTAAAATGGGGATGTCTATCCCATGGTGTGGGGTATCGTTGGATGGGCTATTCAAAAATGTAACGGGTCTGTGGAAATCATTTTTCCATTCAGGGATCCGTTTGCGTAAAATTAAGCTTTAAATGACATTTTTTTGGTTAGAGTCAAGTGCCGTCCCACCCCCCTGCCAGCTAAATGGTTGCTTTTGGATAAGTGGAAAAATTCACGGCAGTTGTATATATGTTATAGACCAAGTGATTAATACGGCATTATTCATAATTACCGGGCAATTTGAATAATGCCCATTACTCATTTAGCTAGATAATTAAAAAAACTTTTTTTATTTATTTAATGATTCGAACCTAACCTATCCGTGTCGGAGTGACCTAAGCTCCCGAGCTCGCTTCGCTCGCTCTTGAACTAATTTATTGACCATAATTATTAAATTGCCCAACCGTTACGTAGCAATATTCAAACAATGTGATAAATATATTAATTTAAATCAGTATACATTACATTGCCCGATTTGTCTTGATTCGATTCATAATGCGCGGGCATTATACATAGTGTCCTGATCCTAATTAATCTCTTGGTCCATGACATACGAGAATATAACGAAATTAAAAGGAAAACTATCACAGCTATGTAGGCTTTACAAGTTTACGAGTAATAGTCGACCAACTTGCCACCTGCTATATAGACTAGTAATAGTCAACCTGCTATATAGACCGGTAGCAGTGCTCTCAGCATTTGCTCAAGTCTTCGAGTCCGCGTTGTGTTCAACTATCCCCTCGCAAGTAGCCCCACAGCTCAACGACGCGCAGCATGGTTTCCGTGCGGGCCGCAGCACTAACTCTAATTTAATGTGTGTTTTAAACCAGGCCACCACAGTGCTGGACTCGGAGACTGGTGCCCAACTGGACGTCGCTTACTTCGACTTCAGGAAGGCATTTGATAGTGTGGATAATGACATACTTTTAAGTAAATTTGCGAGGGTCGGTTTTACCCCAGCCCTCCTAGAATTCTTTGCTAGCTACTTAGGCAACCGCAAGCAAATGGTAGAATATGCAGGTTACACCTCGAACTCGTATTTCACCCTTACGGGGGTAAGTCAGGGCACAAATTTAGGACCTTTAGAATTTATTATTATGATTAAAGATCTTCCAGAAGTCATTAAAGACGCTGGCTGTTTATTATTTGCTGACGATCTCAAGCTATTCCTACGGATCACAGACGAGTCACACTGCGGATTGCTCCAGCGAGACATCGATCGGGTGGTAGCGTGGAGTGAAGAGAATAAACTACTCTTCAATGTGACAAAGTGTAACATAATGTCCTTCACGCGGGCCGTGGTACCGCGACGTCACGATTATTGCATGGGCGGTCACGTCATACCGCGGGTAGTATTAGTGCGACGAGATCTCGGTGTTACTTTTTCTGGGGATCTTTCGTTTCGTGCGCATGTAGAGCAGGTGTGCAAAAAAGCGTTTAAAAATCTTGGTTTTGTCATGCGTGAAACCCGTGACTTCACTAACATGGCGGCAGTGAAATCTCTTTATAATGCGTTGGTCGAAGCAACTTGGAAACTAGTGCTATCATCTGGAATCCTTATGAAGTGAAGTATTCTCAGATTCTGGAAAAGATGCAGAACAAATTTACCCGATACCTATATATGAAGCAATTTGGTGTCTACCCCTTCTACCCTCTTATGTATCCAACTCTTTTTGTTATAGGGATGGTTGGGTACTATAAGTTGGAGGTAAGGCGCAACCTAGCTCTTGCACAATATGTTTTTATGGTTTTTCGTGGCATGCTGAACAATCCACAAATATTGGAATCGTTGGGATTGCTCGTTCCAAACAGGAGGCTACGGTTAGGACCTAGGGCGGCAACCCGTACTAATTTATTAAAGTTTGCACCAGTGATTTGTGCAGTAAGAATAATTAATAGCATATCTCTGCGTTTAGACATATTTTCTTGCTCTTTGGCGGAATTCCAGAGGGTGACACTTAGTGTGTTGTCCACAGTGTAACTTGTGCTTCTACCCAGACCCGTTACATGGGACTGTAATGTTAGCTATTAATGACTACTTTTGCTAGCTTGGGTCTTACCTGTTAAAACAAATGTATGTGTTAATGAATAAATAAATAAATAAACTTATAAAATATATTTGGAAAAGTAAAAATGTTGTATACTGATGTATGGGGACAACAGTTTTCGAACAGCAAAGTTAATTTTGTCCCTTCGTTAGAGCAATGTTCGAATAAACGTTAGTAATGTTACCTATTTATTTTGGTGAATGTAGCTGTTTATACGGAACTCTCTGTGCGCGAGTCAGAATTTATATTCCTCGGAATTCTACGATGTCGTTTTTCAGATATTTTATCACCATAAACCCATACATAACAGGCTTATCATTGATGTGATAGAATATATATTTGTCACGCTCCTCAGTTTTCTCCTCTGCTCTCCTCACGTCACTCAAGTTTAAAATATCGCAATTGACAGATTTCAATGCGTGAAATAACAGGAAGTACATTATTTACCTTTTATCGCATCGTAATTAATAATTACTACTTACCCACAGGTTTACTTAAGGTTACACTAGTCGACGGCACGAACTATTTTGTGAGCGGGGTTAAAATGCCTGCTATCTCATCCGACAACTCGTGCGAAAGACATAGATGCTGTGATGAGCAGTAAGAAGCTAGTTCGCGTACGAATTAGCACTTTTGCAAGTTTGTAGCGAAATGGATGATGATTTAGGACGGAAACGAGCGCGCGAAATTTTATAAACCGACCTTTGGGAGTCTAGATATCATGAAAAAACGACTAAATGAATATAATCAAAATTGAAAAACGGCGACCTGTATGGTGGCCGTTTTGCAATTTTCCTTCTTCTTATGGTATTTATTGCCGTCCTAAGATGCGTTAAAATTAGTGTTGAAATATGGAACTTTCGACGCTCATAACTTTAAAACATTTTTATTTTTTGTTACCATACAGGGCTAAATAATGATGAGACAAATTGATATATTTTTTTATTTTGAATGTACATCGTCAAACAATGGAGTAATCCCTAGACTACGTTTGTATGGAAGAATTATCAACTAGTGTAACCTTAATCCATAAATACAAGATTACAGAATTAACTAGTCAAAAAAAAAATTTTTAAACAAAATATTATTTATTTAAAGTATTTTGGGGTTTTTGCAGAGCCACATATTTTTTTTTTCGGTTTAGGGTTTGTTGTTGTACATTTATCTTGATCATGCAAAAGTTAAAAGGGTGGCCTGTGCGACGTCGTAGTCTGGTTAAAAAACAGCGGACAAACAAGACTCTACGACACCTCATTTGTCATATATATTATTGGTTGATATACTATTGGTAACACTATCCTAGTATTCAAACCCCGAAAGACTAGACAGATGTGTACTACCCCTTCGCCAGTTATGGTTTATTCCTTGCCACCAATCGGTAGCAAATCAGCATATCAATCACAACAGTTTGTTCGACATTCTTATCTTGTGGAGGGGCCGAGAAATAACTCGGAAACTCGGACACTTCGACCCATTAAGATCTTGTGTCTCGTTGAAAATCTTCTTCATGCGTTTTACAATGGGATTAGGAGATATGAGCCTATAGTCTTCTGGTCTTGGATATCCTATCCCTAGGAGACTCATTCGCTAACTAGCCAGTGCATCGCATGTGCACAGAAGGTGCTCCATGCGTTTCGTATGTTCCCCGCACAAAATGCACGTGGGTGTCGCGGTTAGACCCATCTTCATGAGCATGTCGTTGGTTCTAAAGTGGCCAGTGAAGGTCCCAAGCAGGTAGCTATTTGTCCCCTGCTCTTATTCCAAATGCATTCCCGTGCCTTGAACGTAGAGCCGGTATTAGACAGCAACAGATTGTGTTTGTTGGCCGTGGTCTGCAAACTCCCTGAATGCAGCTTTCACAAGAAACGTCGACATACCAAGACATGGTTCTGGACCCACAAAATCATTTGCAGAGACCTCGATCTCTCTTGCCAGTTCATCTGCCATTTCGTTACCATGGATTCCTTTATGTCCTGGGTTCCACATCAGTCTTATTCTGTTATGCTTCCCATGCCTATTAAGGGTTTGGACAGCATCCAGAACAAGTTTGGAGTCCGCTTTGTTCCTACAAAGCGGACTCCAAACTTGTTCTGACATCCTTGTCATGGCTTTGATTGCAGCCTGACTGTCACTAAGAATATATAGAGACGCCTTCAATTTGTATGGTCTGACTACGTGACTTAACGCTCAGATGTGTCACTACCATACATTGAGCAGTTTTCTACTAGCGTTATCGATTGTAGAATGTCAACTTGGCTACAGCAGCAGGGCTCTTGTCCGACATTGGAATCGAAATTCTTTAAGACAGTCAAGTAGGTATCGTTTCCGATTATCTCATGATTGGGTGGAAGTGTTCTTGAGCGAAGACCGCGGATGGGAAAACATATTAGGATATCCTCAGATTAGGTGGAGCAATGATCTTCTGGATCAGCTTCCAGTCTAACCAGATACAGCGAGGGGGTTTAGGGATATTTTATTAGGGGTAACTGCCTCAGCTTATCTGATCTCCACAGTCCACAACCTTAAGTTACTCATCTTCAGCCTATTAATGTTCCCACTGCTAAGACACAAGCCTCCTCTTTGTGAGAGGGGATGGGCCGTAATCCACCACGCGGGCCCAGTGCGTGTTGGTGGATGTCACAAGTCTTCGAATGTTTAGTTCTAGGACATGCCGGTTTCCTCACGATGTTTTCCTTCACCGTTTTGAGAGCAGTACTAAGTAACTCAATCAAATTATACTACACATTAAATTACAATATATAGTGTCACACAAAATAATTAAAATTACATAAAATTCATCAAAATAAAATCTCATAAATATTTTTTTTAAATACTATTCAATATGAGTACAAATTAAATAAATTAACAAGTTTATATAGTAACATAAGATACTCAAATACTCATTATGAATACTTAGTAGGTATAGCTACTTTAATATACATAGACAGTAACAGGTATTTATTTACAGTCCAAACACATAATTGCTTGCATCATTAGAATCGTCCTTCACACAATGCATCATGGCTTTGTGTTAAGATTAGTTATATAATTGTTATTCTAGATTCATGTCTACATACTTGTTGAATAATACAATGAAATAAATATTGGATTAGTACTAGATGAAATAGCTTCTCCACACACAAGTCTTCATGATAGACTATCGCTCCATGTAAACTAATGTAGTTGTATTCCATCAGTATGGATGGCGACATAATAAAAAAAAACTGGCCAAGTGCGAGTCGGACTCGCGCACGAAGGGTTCCGTACCAATATCGCAAAAACTGGAAAAGAAAAACACGTTTGTTGTATGGGATTCTCAAATATTTATTTTATTCTGTTTTTAGGGTTCCGTACCCAAAGGGTAAAAACGGGACCCTATTACTAAGGCTCCGCGATCGGTCTGTCTGTCTGTCCGTCCGTCTGTCACCAGGCTGTATCTCATGAAACGTGATAGCTAGACCGTTGAAATTTTCACAGATACATCATTTGTGAAAATTGACATTTCTATTGCCGCTATAACAACAAATACTAAAACCGGCCAAGTGCGAGTCGAACTCGCGCACGAAGGGTTCCGTACCATTATCGCAAAAAACGGCAAAAATACACGTTTGTTGTATGGGAGCCCCACTTAAATATTTATTATATTCTGTTTTTAGTATTTGTTGTTATAGCGGCAACAGAAATATATCATCTGTGAAAATTTCAACTGTCTAGCTATCACCGTGGTGTCTCAGTAATAGGGTTCCGTTTTTACCCTTTGGATACGGAGCCCTTAAAAAACCAGCCTGTTACAGGGCAGGGCAAAGTCCTCTTCTCAAACACAGAAGGCACGAGCATAGATCACCACGCTTGCTCAATGCGGGTTGGAGATTTCAATCTTATAATAACTACTAGCATCTTCGCGGCTTCGCTAAAAACTGTTTTATTATCCCAAAGGAATACCAACTATCATATGTCCTTCCCGGGGTCTCAAACTATCTGCATGACAAATTGCATCTAATCGGTTCTGTAGATTCACCGATGTTTTGAGAGGGCTATGCTCGGAGTTACCTTGCGTGATCGAATCAGAAATTTAGAGATCCGCAAGAGAACCAGGGTTGCCGACATAGCCCGAAGAATTGCCAAACTTAAGTGGCAGTGGGCAGGGCACATTGCTCGCAGAACGGATGGCCGATGGGGCAGAAAGGTTCTGGAGTGGCGACCGCGAACCGGAAGGCGTTGCGTTGGAAGGCTTCCCACCAGGTGGACCGATGACCTGGTGAAGGTTGCGGGGATCCGCTGGTTGCGGGACGCACGAGACCGGTCAATGTGGCGACGCTTGGAGGAGGCCTATGTCCAGCAGTGGACGTCTTTCGGCTGATATGATGATGATGATGATGATGAACGACGTTTTCCTTTTTCCTCCACCGTTGTCAGCTATGTCCATGATAAACTTAGAAAGTAACATTAATTTGAAAAAGTCACATTGGTACTTGCCCGGATTTGAACCGACAAACTCAAGCAAGCGGCTTGGCAGATTATCCCCTAGTGTGCCTAAAACGTGGATCCACGCGAGACACATTTTCTTTTCTATTGTTTCGGTAATTACCCTTACCATCCTTAACCCTTCTACCATCGGACATCTAGACGCACTACAAGTTATCATCCTTACCTTGTTGCCATTCCACCAATTTCGCACCAAGCGCTGCCAAACATCCTTCATAATGCGCACAGCGAATAAATGCAATTCACTACCTACGTCTGTGTTTCCGAACGCATTCAACTCGAATCTCTTCAAAGTTAGAGTGAACAGGCTTCTTCTAGGTAAGCTTACTCCATCGTAGACTCTGTCTCTGTCACCTCTGACCTAGACTAGAGTCAAGAGCGAACCCATCACAAATAATAAAAAAATAACTGGATGAGTGCCGATTCAACCGGTTAATTGATGTAGTAAACGACGGAGACTATAACTACTAATATTAACGACACGTGTTACACGATAACGTCAGTACACTCTTATTGTAATTGACCGCGTTTTAGTAAACAAGTCACCATGCTGTCCACTCTATAAAATAGGAGGTCAGTAGGTGTGTTTGTATGTACTACGCAAATTGCTGCAATTACTTAGGTCAGGACAACTATGAATGTGTTATTTGTTACTTTTACACACTAATCTTAATTAAATAGTACTTCTTCTGCTTTTTAACCGACTTCATAAAAAGGAAGAGGTTCTCAATGCGTTTGACTGTTAATTTTTTTAGTTGTTCGGTAACTTTGTAGATAAAATGATGAATTATGATGTTGCAAATGGTCAGATAGTGTAAGAAACACAAACGTCCTAAGTCGAGCAAAGGTCCTTGGTATAGAGGCCTACCTGATGAGGCGTCAGGTTAGGTGGTGTGGGCATGTCTCCAGGATGCAGGAACAAAGGCTAGCTAAGCGGATATTCTATTCTGAACTCCAGGAAGGAAAACGGAGGCGTGGCGGACAGTTCCTGCGATTCAAGGATGTTCAGAATAGACACATGAAGAGATAGGTGACATTGATCCCATACTTTGGGAAAATCAAGCTCAAAATCGGCCCGAGCGGAGACGTCGTGTGCAGTGGCAGGTGCAGGCCTTTCAGGATAGAAGGAGGTTGGAATTGGACCAGAAATGCAACGACCCGTAAGCTAGACCACCAACAGCTACTCACTTCCTCGTCGTCTCACATCGTCGTTCTGACGTGTCCGCTTTGTGCTCGGAGTTTTTCGGCCAAGGGTGGATATGCAAGTCACTTGAGAGCACATAACAGAGTAGCAAATCTAAGCTCTCAACCACATTGAGTAGCCAATGAATGCGGTCGCTGTGTGTTCCATCCAGGGCCTCGTATATAACCGGACCTCACCTGCTGTTCGGTCCGGTTAACTCATACTTGGCCAGGAAGGCTTACTTACTGGATTCTGCAGTAATGTACTATTAAGTTACTGTAAAAGCCCGAACTACGGTCAAACCTAGGATTTAGCTGTAATACCTAATATTTACCAAGACTTACTGGTAAAACTTCGAAATTATCTATTAAAATCATTAATTCCGGGCTTTTACCAGTAATCACACGGGTAAATCTTCGGATTTTCGTCGAATACTTAGTGAAGTATTAGTTAAGTAAATGTAAAAAAAATGTGATGTATAAAACCCACTATTATGATACGAAATGATAAGAACAATATTAAGTACTGATTGATCAATGTCACCAAAGTCGGTATAATGTTTGCTAGGCGGCTTTATTTTTAATTTTCACTTGAAATGTTTTTTTTTTTTTTTTTCTTCGAAAATCCTAACATTTGACGTATGATTTCTGGTAAAAGTCCGAAATTAACAATTATTATTAATTTTCGACTTTTTTTATATCCTATAGGCTCGCGCTTGGCCACTATCTCACTTGATGGTCAGCGATGATGTGGTCGACGGTGAAACAGGCTTGCCTAGAAATAACCTATTCACTCTTGACTTAAAGACCCCCAGATTGTAGCTGTCGGGCAACACAGACTCCGGCAGGGAATTCCACTCCTTAGCTGTACGCATAATAAAAGTGTTCCCAAAACGTTTTGTGCGAATGGGTGGGATGTCCGGTAGTCCGATGATGAAACGAGCTAGGTGGAATTAGATCGTGCAATTTCATCGCACACTCCCCGAAATGTAACCGATAAAAAACCGACAGCTGGCAACTCGGCGACGATGTTCTAGACTTTGGAGCTTTGACTTGACCAGCGCCTCATCGCCGATGAGGAGAGGCTAGCCTCTTGGCCCGCTTTTCGATCGACTCTAGTGCATCAAGCTGGTATTTGGCAGATCCGTCCCAGAGATGAGAACAATACTCCAAGCATGATCGAACTTGCGCTTGATACAAATTGAGGAGCTGTGCCAGCGTGAAGTACCCCCTCACCTTTGCAAGGATCCCCAGCTTTTTGGCTGCCAGTGCAGAGCCTTTGCCTCAATGTGTGGGCCAAAATTGAGAGTCGATGTTAACGTAACGCCAAGAAGCTCAAGATGGTCCGTTATTGGCACGGTTACATCTCGGAAAGTCGGAGCCGGTTGAAATTGGCCCTTTTTTGCGGAAAAAATACACGCCTGGGTTTTAGCAGCATTAAACCTGACCAGATTGGCATCTCCCCATTTGGAGACTGCCTGCAAGGACAGGTTCAAACGCTCCACCATGGCCTCACGGAGAGACCGAATTTGCGGCCCGGTAGCCCATGCGTTGGACAAGTATCTTTTTTTTATATTTTATTTATTGATAGGCTCGCGTTTGACCACTATCTCGCCTGATGGTAAGCGATGATGTGGTCGACGGTGAAGCACGCTTGCCTAGAAGTAACCTATTCACTCTTGACTTGAAGACCCCAAGGTTGTAACTATCAGGAAACAAAGACTCCGGCAGGGAATTCCACTCCTTAGCTGTGCGTACAATGAAAGTATTCGCAAAACGCTTTGTACGTATGGGTGGGATGTCCACCATGTACTGGTGGCGCATTGCCGTGCGTCTTGTTGTCCGGTGATGGAATGGGCTAGGCGGAATCAAATTGTGCAGTTCCATCGCACACTCCCCGAAATGTAACCGATAAAAAACCGACAGACTGGCCACTTGGCGTCGATGTTCAAGGCTCTGGAGCTTTGAGGCGACCAGTGCATCGTGGCCGATAAGCCTCTTGGCCCGTTTGTCAATCGACTCAAGTGCATCAAGTTGATATTTGGCAGATCCGTCCCAGAGAGGTGAGAGCAGTACTCCATGCATGACCGAACTTGCGCTTTATACAAATTGAGCAGCTGTTCAGGCGTGAAGTACCGTCTCACCTTTGCAAGGATCCCCAACTTTTTTGCAGCCAACTGAGCCTTTGCCTCAATGAATGGACCAAAATTGAGGGTCGATGTTAAAGTAACACCAAGAAGGTCGAGATGGTCCGTTATCGGCACGGTTACACCACGGAAAGATGGAGCCGGGTGGAATAGGCACTTTTTTGCGGAAAAAAGACACGCCTGGGTCTTAGCTGCATTGAAATTGACTAGATTGGCATCGCCCCATTCGGAGACTGCCTCCAAAGACAGGTTCAAGCGCTCAACCATGGCCTCCCGGAGAGACCGGATCTCAGTCCCAGTAGCCCGTGCGCCGGACACGTATCTCTCAGCAACCGTGCTGTCGTCTGCGTACCCAAAGGTTCCGGGTTTTAGCAGGTCATTAATGTGCAGCAAAAACAGTGTAGCCGAGAGCACCGACCCCTGAGGGACGCCGGCGTTAATACCTAGCTGACCGGACGAGCAGCCATCGATAACCACTCGGATGGACCTCTCCCTCAGGAAGTCAGCAATCCAGTCACACAGACCACTAGGCAGACCGAAGGAAGGAAGCTTACCAATAAGGCTCTCATGCCAGACCCTGTCGAAAGCCTTCGAGATGTCAAGAGAGACAGCAAGCGCTTCCCCGTGCCTCTCGATGGCCTCACTCCAGACGTGAATGGCATACGCTAGAAGATCCCCAGTTGACCGATTTCGGCGGAAGCCGTATTGGCCACTGAGGATGGCATTGTCTTCTAGGTATGCCAGGAGCTTATTGTTCAGCACACGTTCCATACTCTTACAGAGGATGGACGTTACCGAGATGGGTCTGTAGTTTGCCGGGTCAGCCCGACTACCCTTTTTGGGGACTGGCTGAACGTTAGCTTGCTTCCAAGCCTTCGGCACCTTTATATAGGCGTGTCAGGATCGGAGACAATTCAGGCGCACAAGTTTTCAGTACAATTGCCGGTATCCCGTCGGGGCCACTAGCTTTGTTCATGTCAAGGTTACGCAACACCCTACAGACCTCCCTCTGATTGATGCGAATATCCGACATACTCGTCCCACATCCAACAGGAGACGGAGGGGGCCGCGCGCCATCAGAGTTCAGACGCGAAGATTCCGCAAAAAGGGAGGCAAACAAGCTTGCCTTGTCCTCGGCGGAGTGGGCCAGTGACCCGTCGGGTCTCAGCAGTGGTGGTAGTGAGGGGCGACAGAAGTTTGACTCAACCGACTTAGCCAGGGACCAAAACGCTTTGCTACCGGCAGGGTATGAAGCTAGTTTGTTACCGATTCTGCTAATATGGTCAAAACGAAACGTGCCCGTCGCATCGCCTTTTTGCAGGACTTGGCAGCCCTGTTGAAGGCTCTCTTCTTCTGAGTTACGTCACTCGCTTTGTGCACTCGAGCGTAGACCCATGCTAGGTAAGCCTTGTGTTTAACCGCATTTGCGCGGTTGCACTCAGCACCAAACCATGGTCGGTCAACGCCGGAAAGCGCTACGTCAGAGAATGGAATGTAGTACTCCATCCCCTGGCGCAACACATCAGTCACGGCGTCAGCGCATGACGATGGATCTTCCGAAGAGAAGCAAATGTGCTGCCAAGGATAGCATGCGAAAAAAGATCGCATCCCATCCCAATCTGCTGACCTGTACCGCCAAACCCGCCGGGTGCCTTTCGGGCTGGGATCGGGCGGGGAGTAGACGGATACAGACTTCACCAGACAGTGGTCAGAACTACCCAAAGGTGATGAAATCGACACTGAGTATCGGTCTGGATCTGTTGTCAGCAGAAGGTCCAAGCAATTGGCCGTATGCGAATCAACATCCGGCACCCTCGTAGCCCCCTGCACCAGCTGGGTGAGATTAAGCGCCAGCGAAAGATTTCGCATCTCTCGTCCAGCATGGTCAGTGCACTGGTATGGGAAGAGCCACTCCTGATGGTGAGCATTAAACTCCCCCAGTAACACTAATTGGGCGGAAGGGTACCGTTGCTGGGCCACATCAGCCGCCTCACTCAGGTACTGTGTGATCCTGGTTTTCTCCAGATCACCGCTATGCGATCGGTAGACACAGGCATAGATAATCTTATCCAGACCTGTGTCCACCAGGGCCCATAGCACTGAGTAGTTAGAGTCTTCAAGGTCACGGAGACGCCGATAGCAGATGTCGTCGCGGGCGTACATACATACACCCGCACGTGGCTTGAATTTGTGCTCCAGGGTAAATCCTGGGTAAGATAGGTATGCCACGTCCGACGGACATCCGATCTGCGTCTCCGTAAGGAACAAAAGTGCTGGTTTCTCAGTCTCAAGGTGGTGATGGACTGCGACAAGGTTAGAGTGCAGACCTCGGATGTTACTGAGGTGCACCTTATGCGAGAGTGAGTGCTGCCGCTGTTCAGCTTTTCTCTTTTTGTTCCTTGGCATTATTGCTGTGAGTGAAGGAAGGTGAGGAAAAGGAAGTGATATGAGGTTCCACGCTGGCAACCTTCAGACACGCGGAGTCCGGACGCCATCATTGGGGGACTAGTCTGGAGACTGCGGGGACGCCCGAGCCCCCCCGGGAATGTCCATCGGGCACTCTCTTCTGGTCGCCAACCAGCACGATGGCGCATCCCGGGATTTTTCGACAGTTGGCGGGGCAGCCTTTCGTGTGTGGCTGGCACACTACTTGGGCCCCCAACTACCTGCGGTCGGCCAGCGGCGCACCGTGCCTTGGATCCCGCTACCCTAAGCGACTAGTCACCCGATAGGCCCATAACAACGTGAGTCAGGCTGGTCATCCTGCAGTGGAACAACTATCTCGACCCAACTCCTCTTGTGGCTACACCGAGCATCGTGCCGGAACACGGCTAGGCCGCTTGGCGGTACGTCTTTGCTCGGTGGGTGGTCGCAAGCCTTCGGCCGAAACCTACCACCAGTAAATCTCTAAGCAACAGTGCTGTCGTCTGCATACCCAAAGGTTTTAGCAGATCGTTAATGTGTAGCAGGAATGATGTTGCTGAGAGTATCGACCCTTGAGGGAACCCAAAGGCCTTCGAGATGTCGAGAGAAACAGCAAGCGCTTCCCCGTGGCTCTCGATGGCCTCACTCCATATGTGAATGGCATAGAAGATCCCCAGTAGACCGATTTTGGCGGAAGCCATATTAGCGGTCACTAGGATTTCGTTAGTTTCTAGGTATGCCAGAAGCTTCGTGTTAAGTACGTTACAGAGATGGGTCTGTAGTTGGCCGGGTCAGCTCGACTACCCTTCTTGGGCACGAGTTGTACGTTAGCCAGCTTCCAAGCATTCGGCACTTTTCCAGTCTTATACGAAAGGCGGAATAGGCGTGTCAAGATCGGAGACAGTTCAGGCGCACAGGTTCTGAGAACTATTGCTGGTATTCCGTCAGGGCCGCTAGCCTTGTTCACGTCGAGGTTGCGCAGTACCCTACGGACGTCCTTTTGATGGATCCGAATGTCCGACATACTCGTCTCGCATCCATCAGGAGGGGGCAGCGCGTCACCAGGGTTCAGACGTAAAGATTCCGCAAAAAAGAGAGGCAAATAAATTTGCCTTCTACTCAGCGGAGTGGGCCAGCGACCCGTCGGGTTTCAGCAGTGGTGGTAGTGAGGGACGTCTGAAGTTCGACTCGACCGACTTAGCCAGGGACCAAAACGCTTTACTACCTGCTGGGTAAGAAGCAAGTTTGGTCCCTATTCGGCCAATGTGGTCGAACCGAGCCCTTCGTAACACCATCTTGCAGGACTTGGCAGCCCTGTTGAAGGCCTTCTTCTTCTGACCCACGTCACTCGCTTTGCGCGATCGAGCGTCGACCCATGCCAGGTACGCCTCATGTTTAACGACTTTTACCAGTAAGACTTGTACCATCATCATCATTTACCGGTAAATCTTAGGTGTTACCGGTTTTACCGTAGTTCGGGCTTTTACAATATATTAAAAATATTTGTATCCACAAACTAGTTAACTTAATCAACTGTAACTGATATCAATATTGTCAACAAAGATAAACTATATGAACTTGAATTGATTAAAGATGTACATAGGTAGGTGCAATGATCGTTATGTAATTTATGATTAAACATACTTACATTATGTACTCTGTCAACAATATTAAAGAGGCCTGTTGAGTTCGACAACTGACGAAACACGAAATTTACCGAGGTACATTAAGAAAATAGTTGAAAACATGAAGTTTGCCAAGGGACATCAAGAAAATAGTTGTAAACACGAAGTTTGCCGAGGGGCATTAAGAAAAATTTTGTAAACAGAAAGTTTGCCGAGAGGCATTAAGAAAATAGTTGAAAACACGAAGTTTGTCGAGAGTCATCAAGAAATTTGTTGTAAACAGAAAGTTTGCCGAGGGGCATTAAGAATAAAGTTGAAAACACGAAGTTTGCCAAGGGACATCAAGAAAATAGTTGTAAACACGAAGTTTGCCGAGGGGCATTAAAAAAATAGTTGAAAACACGAAGTTTGTCGAGGGTCATCAAGAAAATTGTTGTAAACAGAAAGTTTGCCGAGGGGCATTAAGAATATAGTTGAAAACGCGAAGTTTGCCGAGCGGCATCAAGAAAATAGTTGTACTGTACATACGAATTGAAAAAGACATATTGGTATTTGCCGAAGTTTGCCGTGGGAAATTAAGAAAATAGTGGTACTGTACATACGAATTGAAAAAGACATAAAAGTACCATTATGTGCCCGGATTTCAACCTACGATACCAAGCACGAGTGGCAAGGTCTTAACCACTGGGGCACCTAGACATCTTCACTAAATACAATCTAATCAAATATTTTCTCCAATTCCAGGTAAACATCCCAACATTCAAACTGAACAATGGCCGGGAGATGCCAGCGGTGGGCTACGGCACCTGGTTGGGCATGGACGAAAAGGTAAGAAAGCCTACTAGTCTGTAGTTTGATTGCGCCCGTAGTTTGATTGCATCCGTAGTTTGATTGCATCCGTAGTTTGGTTGCATCCGTAGTTTGATTGCATCCGTAGTTTCATTGCATCCATAGTTTGATTTCAGTCATAGTTTGATTGCACCCGTAGTTTTATTGCCTCCGTAAGTTAATTGAAGAAATTATATTTTAATTTAGTTGACCTTAACAACATATACTTGCTTCAAATCCACGATCGTTTAATGTTGCCGTACTTATTTATTTATTTTCTTTCATAGTATTTTGTTACATGTGTATATTTGTATTGCATTTTCTTTTTCGTAATCATCATAATCGACCGAGGGCCCGGTCAAAGTTTTCAAGGTTAGTGACCAGACTTTGATATCTATATTTTTCCATGTTATTGTGATGTTTTGTCAATGTGTTATGCTTTGTTTACTGGGATGGGATTTGCTTAATGTGATCTTTGCACATTGCATGTAATTTTACTGTGTACTGTGTCTATATTTGCTGACGCTTTTAAGGCTCCCAAAGACAGGCACGACGTGCGCAAATTATGCGACGGCCATATTTATAGAAATTGGTTAAGAAATGGTTGCCGACTTGTCGCTAGCGTCGAACTGCGGTGTGTCTTATAAATATGTTCAATACAGTTGTTAAACAAGGCGTACTTTCAGAGGCTATAATTATGATTCGAAAATTAAATGGCGTTTGACACAGTTAGTCATGATCTAAACAAATCTAAACAAACTCATGGAAATAGGCATAAATGGCCCGGCCCTTAAATTTTTTAAATCTTTCTTGTCAAATCGATACCAAGTTGTTAAGATTGGTGACACTCTGAGTAATCCCAAAATAATAACTTACGGTGTGCCACAAGGCTCAATTTTGGCTCCCCTATTGTTCCTCCTGTACATAAATAGCGTTCACAAAATTTATCTAAAAGAGGACCTAACACTGTATGCTGATGATACATGTCTGTTTTACTTCGGTCACTCTATATATATCATTGTTAAACAAGCACAGAACGATTTGGATGTAATAAACTAATGGTTTCAGCAAAATCTCCTTACCATTAATACGGCTAAAACAAATTTTATGATCTTCGCAGCAAAAACACTAAAAAAATAGGCTTTTATTCACCATTAAAAATTGTTGGGTCGCAGTGGATAGAAAGAGCACGCTCAGAATATAATAATATTGTAATGAAAAAAGGAACAGAATATGGTTGAAGTTGACGAGAGTAAAAACAAAGTATGTAACTAACCAAATACGAACAATACAGACAGCTATCAAAACAAGTAAAACACATACAAAAAGGCCAGTGCCAGTAGCATCAAGCATGGAGATGATTATCATCAACACACCCTCTTCAACTCAGGACTTAATGCTACATAACCCTACTGCAGCTGTCAGTAGCTCGTGCCTTACACGAGGCAAAGGTTTGGTGAGAATATCTGCCAACATTTTATCAGTTGCCAAATATTCCAAAGTTATGCATTTATTATCACGCAGCACATCTCTAACGAAGAAATTTCTAATATCAATGTGCTTACTCTTAGCATGATACATACCATGATCTTCAGCAAGACAGATAGCACTTAAGTTATCAGCATGCATTCGTACCTTAGCAAATTGATGTAGACTTAGTTCCTTCAACAGACTATTCAGGTATACTGCCTCTTTCATACCTTCTGCCAAACTTACAAATTCAGCCTCACATGTCGAAGTCGCTACGATTCTTTGCTTCTGTGAAGTCCATGAAATGGCTGCACCACCTAACACAAACACATAGCCAGTAAATGATCTTCTATCAATCGAACAACTACCCCAATCCGCGTCTGCATACCCTTGAATACATAACCCCGTTGACTTATATAGTAAACCATGAGTAATCGTACCTTTTAAGTATCGAAGTATCCGCTTTGCAGCTTTCCAGTGTATTTCTTGTGGATTTTCTGCAAACTGTGCGAGTTTTGCTGTAGCGTTGGCAATCTCGGGTCTAGTCGCCACACTTAAGTACATTAGTGCTCCTATGAGTTCTCTGTAGGGAAAACGTTTTTCTTCTACCTTCTTCTCTCCACTCATCACTGTAAGTCCTACCTCCATCGGGGTCTTTACAGGATTACAGTCCTCCATGGCAAATCTTTTCAAAATATCATTGATGTATTTTTCCTGGGATAAGTGATATGAATTCCCATTTCTCCTTATATCAATTCCAAGGCAATAAGTCGCTGGACCAAAATCTTTCAGTTCAAACTTCTTTGCCAGCTCCTGTTTGAACTTATCTATGACATCCCTATGCTGCGATGCAATCAAGATGTCATCTACATAGATAGCTACAAAAAGATCCATTCTACCTTTTATTTGCTTGTAGTACAAGCAAGGTTCGTTCACTGTAGGATTCAACCCCATTTCTTTCAGCTTTGAATCGAGTTTAATATTCCATTGTCGGCCAGCTTGCTTGAGGCCATAAAGGGATTTCTTTAAAAGACAGGTATCACCACCTTCTTTTATGTTCTCAAGCATCTTCACCGCTTTTGTTCCGACTGCGCTTTTGGCACCATCTAGTTTAATAAGTTTGTTTAAACTATCTTGCAACAGCTCTGGCATCTTCATGTAAACTTTTTCGTTTAAATCTCCATTTAAATATGCCGTATTAATGACAATTTGATCGATTTCCATGCCCATTTCAATAGATAAAGCGATCAACAATCGTATAGTTGCTACTCTCGCCACAGGAGAAAAAGTTTTATGGTAATCCAAGCCTTGTTGTTGACTGTATCCTTTCGCAACTAGTCTCGCCTTCTTTTTCTCAGTTTTATCAACGTGTAACTTTGTTGTTAACACATATCAACTTCCAACAACATTTCGATCAAACGTTTTCTTTACTATCTCCTATGTATCATTTTTCACTAGGCTCCTAATTTCTGATAAAATGGCATCCTCCCATTGTGCCTTTTTATCACTTCTCAAGGCTTGTTTTAATGTGGTCTCAATAACACCAGCAACATCATCAGTGTCGACGTACTCATCACTTGACGTCTCGCTTCTATCGATGTCGGTATCTCTTACCTCGACCATATTATAAACCTTACGAGGATGTCCGACGTGTCCTCTTTCAATCCTTGGTCTTCCAGGACCTCTTTTGACAGTAATATTCCTCTCAACATTCGTGTTGCCACCGCTGTCGTTACTAAAACTAAAAATGTCTGCCGGAGAATGGGTTGTACCTGACTCGTTATTTATTGGCACATTCGGTTGTGTCTCATCAATATTCCAATGTCTATCCATCAATGAGTCAGTCGGATTCTCCTCTGTCTGAAAAAATTCAACAGTATTTTTAACAATAGGACTACTACTTGACTCACACTGCGGCTCGGAAAACGACTTCAATAAAGTATCACTATCACCTTCAGATATCTTACCTTCCTGAAATCTAACGTCCCTTGACATTACTACTTTTCGACTTTCTGGTATCCATACTTTATAGCCACTAGACTCAGCTGGATAACCCACGAAAATGCCAGGTGAACTTCGTGCCGCAAACTTATCCTTTCCTGGTTCTTTATTTAATACGTGAACTTTTGCACCAAATGTTTTTAAATATTCGATATTCACCTTTTTCTTGAACCATTTTTCATACGGGATATCGCCATTCAAGCTGCTCGTGGGACTTCTGTTCCGCAAATAACATGCAGTAGCTACAGCTTCACCCCAAAAACTTGCTGACAATCGTGAGGATAACAGTAAACATCTCGCCTTCTCAAGAATTGACCGATTCATCCGTTCCGCAATTCCGTTACTTTGCGGAGTATACGCAGTAGTTAACCTTCTTTTTATACCACAACTGTTCAAAAAAGAACTAAATTCATTGTTTACAAATTCTTTTCCGTTATCACAATGAAAATGTTTAATTTTCTTTCCTGTCAAATTTTCAACCTGACACTTGAAAATTTTAAATTTGGCAAATACGTCACTTTTATTTCTCAGCATGAAGACTTCACACCAACGAGTACTGTCGTCAATAAAAGTAACAAAATATTTATTTGCTCCGTTCGACTGAACTCTCATGGGTCCTACCACATCAGAATAAATGATTCTTAACTTCTCATTACATGGACCACTGGACTTCACAAAAGGCAACGAAACCATCATTCCCTTAGTACAAACATCACAATCACGCAAGTCAGAATCAGTATTTAGTGAACTAATACCTGATTTCTTCAGTACTTTCATAAGATCTCTAGCATTCAGGTGACCCATACGCTCATGCCATCTATACAGATCCACATTCTTTGATGATACCACAGACGCAGACGCATCCATTTCCCTTAAGTATAACAAATCGCCTCGCCGATCAGCAGTCAGCTGTACTTCATTACCCTTGACTGTATAGGCTATGTCACGTTTAAAAGTGACAACACAGCCTCGCTCAGTGAGCTTGGCGATCGAAATTAATAAATTGCTTCGTAAATCGGGAACTAATAAGGTATCTTCAAATTTAATAAGACGTGTACGGCTGTCATTGCATGCTAATAACTTAACTGTACCCTTACCTTGCACGTTTGTTAAAGACTCTGTAGCTAACTTTAATTTTTGATTTGAAGGCAGAAAGAACCTCATCAAACCTCGCCACGTCATTGCACATGTGAGCACTGCACCCGCTATCAAATAGCCATTCCTGACGGCGCTTGGCTTCAACAGCAAAGCAGTCTGAAATATGATTAATTGTTAGTGATTCACATTCTACAGTTCCATCCGGTTCTGTATAGCTTTCGACACATCTCGTTTCCGAAGTCTTCTCCTTATGTTTCTTATAATCTGATGCCTTATGTCCAAAAGTATGACATTTGAAACATTTATACTTAAATTTCGTTTCAACTTCAGCTTCATTCCTTTTTGTCTGGTAATTGGTTCTCTTTTTAGTACTTTTATGTCGTCTGTCCACATACATAGCGCCTTCCATGACTTCAACTTGAGAATTTCCACTCGAATTGTACTCTTCGATGATCTTCACTCTCAATTGTTCAGGTTTTGGGAGCTCGTCCCTTGATTCTATTGCACAACGAAAGTTGTCGAAGCTAGATGGCAAACTATAAAGTAACATAATTGATAACAGATCATCATGTATCTGTATGTCCATCTCTTCTAGTCTATCAACAGCTCCAAAGAAAAATCAAGATGTTCGCTTACACATCCTTTTTCGCCCATTTTTCGCAATATCAGGCTCTTCAAGAGGGTTGCCTTCTTTGCAGGACCTCTTGACGCAAACATACTCTCCAACTTCAACCAAACTCCTCGTGCTGTTTCCTCCTTCTTAACAAGGTGCACAACACTTGGATCTAGCGCCAGGATGATTTCTGCTCTTGCTTTCCTATCAGTTCTTCTCCACGCTGATATTGTCGCAGCATCATCACTAGGTTTTGAATTTTCGCCATTGGCATACTCCCAGTAATCATTTCTGATTAATAACGCCTCTACTTGTATTTTCAAGCTGTCGTAGTTATCTTTTGTTAATAATTGTATACGTACGCTCGAAGACATATTGTTAACGATTGTACTATTTCACCCTACAAATTATTTTACGATGACTACTTCACAATATTATATTTACGGCTTCTGATTTCCTGGTTTCCTGGATTTCCTGGGTATCCTGGGTTCTGGGCCCATAACCCTTGTTGGGTTGCAGTGGATAGAAAGAGCACGCTCAGAATATAATAATATTGTAATGGAAAAAGCAACAGAATATGGTTGAACAGTTGACGAGAGTATAAACAAAGTATGTAACTAACCAAATACGAACAATACAGACAGCTATCAAAACAAGTAAAACACATACAAAAAGGCCAGTGCCAGTAGCATCAAGCATGGAGGTGATTATCATCAACAAAAATAAATAATCAAACCATAAATAAAATTGGTCAAGAAAAATATTTAGGTTTACTATCTAAGATAGTAAATTAACGTGGCTTCCACACATTGATAAAATAAAATCAAAATTACAATCGCTGACTGGTACCCTACGAGGTATCGTGCGTTGCTTACCCCGACAAGTTCGTTATTCAATCTACTTCTCACTCGTTATTTAACCACACATAGACTACTTAGTTGAAATATGGGGCGCCGCTGCTAGGTCACATACAAACCTTCTGCAAACTACTCAAAATAAACTACTAAAAACGTTGTTTAATTATGACTACTTAACTCCAACAGACACTCTTTATAAACAATCCTAACTTATGAACATTACACAAAAATACATTTACAATACATGCATACTGATTAGAAAAATACTTAATAAAAATATACACACAAACATTATCTTCACCAAAACCAAAAAAAATACAACAAATGACATTAAGGCGTGAACAAGACTTTTTACAACTACACTCAACCCGAAAAAACTACGGCAGAAAATCTATTTTATATGAAGGATCCAAATTATATAATAAATTACCCAGAGACCTCAAAGAATCCAAATGCGCTACTACTTTTTAAAAGCTAGTCAAACAATTAATATTAAAGAACGCACTTTCCTTGAAATAGTTTCGAGCCACATCCAGTTAAGCTTGTCCGTGTTGTAATTGTAGCGAACGTTTACTTCAATGTTTGAACCAGTGTCGAACCAAAATATTGTTGTATTTTTGGTCTACCCTCAAAATTTAATTAAGTACTTATATTGACCTACCTCTGTATTAACTCCCAACAATAATTAATCTACCTACTGTTATCAATCATCAATATCATCATCAATATCAATACATCAATACCAACTTTACTGATATTATTATTTTATTTTGTATTCTGATTTTTGGTTTTGATTGTGTTTTTAATAAAAAATAAATATAAATAAATATAATAAATCTGTAGAAAAATATTTTTTGTACATCGAAAAAAAATCCAAAAAAAAATAGCCAGGGTGTTAAAGGATAACCAACAGAACCCATTTCTAGCATTTTTGGCATTTTTGTCTGTTTGTCTGTTTGTCTGTTTATTTGTGCACGCATCACGTGAAATGTAAGAAACCAATGTAGATAACTTTTATACATAAAAATTGTGCGTATCTTGAAGAATTACTTAGTTTTTGTTTCATCGCAATCGGTTCACTCTATCAAAAGTTAGATGAATTTAAATTAAAGTGTTCAAGAAGTAAAATTATCACAGCTCACGCAATTCAGTTACTCGGACAGTTGAACTCGCTATTCGATAGATGGCGTTGTGCATTTAAAGTCATTTTCTGAATCGCGGTGTTAAGATTTTATGCGAAAGAATGACACTGGAAAAAAATTGGTATGTAGCATGTATATATTTGAGTATATGGAGTAGGCAGGCAGGCAGGTAAGTATGGTAGGGTTGGCAGGCAGATGACGGTTTGAAGACGTCTTGGAGGACGGATCGGAACGAAACATAGGTTACCGTTACTCTACTGGTAATATATTATCAACTGTATGACATGGGCAAAAAGTTCACTTTTAAAGTTTTATTGTAAGAACTACTTTGTGAACAAACGTGGAACAATACGCGACGAGCCGACGACGTGTGTGTGTAGTTCAATCAATTAACTTTCGACTGTTTTTCTTAGGAATAAAATACAAAATCGCACCAAGTTATTCGAAGACTGGTTTGTGCAACGAAGACGGACTTAAAAACTGTTTCACCGTCGCAGAACTATTTTGTGAATGAACGTGGAACGGTAAAGTCTCAGTCTTATATATATTAGTCTATGTAAAGGACGACGCGACGTCCGCGACGACCGACGTGTGTCGTTGTTGAATCAGTTCGCTTACGAATCTCGACTGTATTTTCTGAGGCGTAAAATAAAAAATCGCACGAAGTTATTTAAAGACAGGTTTGTGCAACGAAGACTGCTTTATCCCAGGACGTAAAACGGTTGCACCGTCGCAGAACAAAAAACGGTCTTTAGAAACGGTTCGTCGTCGCAACGCCCACCACTAATGACGGGAGCGAAGCCGCGGGCACAGCTAGTTTATAATATTCAAGTGATCTTATGTGAATAAAGATTTCTTAATCCTCAAATCTTTTGCATAGGCATCTTTTGTTTACGAGCTCGATCATTACATTTGCAGTTGAGTTTTAAATGTATAAGTAAATTTAAAAAAGTATAGTAGCAAGGAGTTTTCACACATAGAATAAAATGGGATATATGTTATACGAGGAAAAATTAATATTTCCATACGTTTTAGCATTGAATTCTCAAAAGTCTTTTAAATGGTTGTTTAATATATTTAATTACCAGTTTTAATTTAATTACTAGTTTCTGTCAGCGGCTTCGCCCGCGTGAATGTCGAAAATTATCTCGGGAAACATATACCCGGGATAAAAAGTATCCTATGTGCTAATCCAGACTATAGTCTATCCCTTTGCCAAATTTCATCCAGAACCGTCCAGCAGTTTGAGCGTGAAGAAGTAACAAACATACACACTAGTGTGATTTTCACATCAACATTTTCCAAAAACCGAACAGGCTGTATAGGCTGTTTTCGTTGTAAAAAAATATGTCCAGTTGCAAAAACGCGCCATTTTCTGTTTTTTTTTTTGTCAATAATCAAATCTAATTCTTTGGTTTGTTTTTACTATTTCCCACAACTGTATTGAAAAACGTCGTGTGATACACGGGTGAGTAGGTTATTGCAAAGCTCGTTTGCAATAACCTACTTTCCACCCTTGTATCACAATGTACTATTACAAAATCATTATTATTATAGCATTGTTAATAAATAGCCAAGTAGATACCTCTATGTGTCAATTGGCGTCATTGTTGCAATGGTATGTAAACTTGGATAAGACTTACACAAAGTGTGAAAATCTTCCAAGCAAAAGCTAACGCGTGGTCGCGCCTACAGAGGGCGTTTTTCGATTTCACCCAACAAATGAGCGCGACTGTCGCGCGATGATCGCGTTATATTGGGACAACGCCAACGCAGTGTAATACCACACATACACCACTGTTAGGCCTTGTAAACGCTAAGAAAAGTCACTAAAATATAATCGTGACAATCTAAGAAGTCCGATTTATTATAATTATACATTTATCGTTTTACATGCCGCGATAACTTTGTAACTCTTCTAACTTACCACAGTGTCTCAAGACGAAAGTCTGTGACCAGTGTGTTGCCAGTGATGACATATGGCTCTGAGACGTGGTCGCTTACAATGGGCCGCATCAGTAAGCTTACGGTCACCCAAAGGGCAATGGAGAGAGCTATGCTCGGCGTTTCCTTACGTGATCGAATCAGAAATGTAGAGATCCGTAAGAGAACCAGGGTTACCGACATAGCCCGAAGAATTGCCAAACTTAAGTGGTAGTGGGCAGGGCACATTGCTCGCAAAACGGATGGCTGATGGGGCCGAAAGCCCTCCTCCCTCTCTGATGAATTGGTCGTGCGACACAAATTCTTCCGTGAGCTCGATGTATTTTCTTAGCGTGTACAACCGGCCTTACTAACGCCGCAACAATATAGCTGCTCTCGAATGGTGCCCCATAGATTTCCAATGTCACTCCGCTAGTGACGCCAAAACCTTGTAATGGCGGGCACGGCGGCATCTATGCCGCCACCTAAGAAGTAATGACCTGACGTCACACAAAATCCTACAAGCAGAGTTTTCGGCGCGAAGCAGAATTTTGTTTGACTTCCAAAGCCTCTTTGCTTCTCTCTCTCTTCTACATTCGGGCTGCGATGGTAATGATAATGACGTAGCTATCTTTAATTTGTATATTGCCAATCGAAAACGAAGCCTTAATATCTAACAAAACTAATAATTGCTCTTTAATATTTCCAGTTTGGATTCAGCCCGGCAGGTATACCCAAAATGATGGAAACCCTCGCCTATGCCATAGATATCGGATACAGACACGTGGACACTGCCCATCTCTACAGAGTGGAGCCGGAAGTGGGCAAGGTCATAAACCAGAAGATCAAAGAAGGCGTTGTGAAGAGGGAAGAACTTTTTGTTACTACTAAGGTTGGTATCAGTCAGAAGTCAGATTGCAACAGATAGGCAAAACAGGAAAGATGGAAAGGATGCCTTTGCCCAGCGGTGGGACACAACAGGCTTAAAATACTAATCTACATAAAAAATCGCGGTTACGCGGTATCTTCTCATCTAACTGTTACCACAGTGTCTCAAGACGAAAGTATATGACCAGAAAGCTTAAGTCACCCAATGTCAGGCAATCACAGACTACTTTCTCATTCTTATATACATATATTAGTATATAAGACTGAGAAATATACCTATGGACTACTTAGCTCGCTAGAGTAAAAATTTTCTTTGCTACTTAGAGATACTACGTATCAGGCAATGGAGCGAGCTTTGCTCGGAATTTCCTCGCGTGATCGAATCAGAAATGAATACATTCGCAAGAGAACCAAGGTTACCGACATAACCCGAAGCTTTTTTTTAAAATATTTTTGTGGTGTACAATAAAGAATATAATAAATAATAATTTACAAAACACGTGGCATTGGGCAGGGCACATTGCTCGCAGAACAGATTGCTGATGGAGCTGAAAAGTTCTGGAGAGGCGACCGCGAACCGGAAGACGTTTCGTTGGAAGGCTTCCGACTAGGTGGACCGATGACCTGGTGAAGGTTGCCGGGATCCGCTGGATGCGAGGGAAATAGGGGGAGGGGGCTTTCCTCTTGAGTAACAATTCTTCATCTTGGGTCAAGGGTCCGTCCTTGGGTGGCCAGTTGCTACGCGCCCTGTCTAAGGATGTATCTCCCTCTTTATTATCTTTTTAGTACTTCATGCACACAAACGTATAGAGGTGGTCTTAATGCCTTAGGCATTTTCTATCAGTCGACTATTGGGTGATGCAGAGACAAATAGCGGCTTAACCTCATTATTAATTAAAAATCTTGCTGATTTCCAGGTATGGCACCACTTCCACCGCGAGGCTGATGTGGAGGTATCAGTTAGAGGATCTCTGAGGCGCCTGAATCTGGAATATATTGATCTGATCCTGATGCACTGGCCCATGTCTATCACGGTGAGTGAAAACCTATAAAAAAAATATATGTTAGTTTTAAGGCGGTCCAATGGATGATTTTCGTATAGAGAATTGGTCGTCTAGTCGGATAACCCTTAATTTTCAATGGAGGTTGCGGGGCAGTACATCCGGTTCCGCATACCTCCAAAACACTGCGTACCTGTTGTATTGAAGATATACGGTAATGATCACCACGCTTGCTCAAGCCGGTTTAGTGATTTCAGACGTATATTAACTATTTATCCAGCAGCCTAATTGCGTAAGTGAATTCGGCAAAGGAAACGAGTCGATTCTTTCAAAGAATCAGAACCATTTCTTTCAACTTTTTCGGTATTGTGCAACGACAAATCCTAGGCGCCAAAAAATATTGGATATATCAATGACAGCGACGAAAGGGTTTTACGCTTGTCAAATATACTTGAGATTTGTATTACATAATACCATAGATTTCGATTTTTTTTTGCTACGCAAAAAGATACACGAAGCGTGCGAGCGAGAAATCCTAATCAAGTACAAACCACCCAAGAGAAAAAGAGAGAGTGAATGACGTACCTACCGATATGTCATGTTTTTCGCGAATAAGTACCCCTAGCGGACAATCTGTTTAAAATATTTTGTATTTCGTATTTTAAATACATGCGAGTTATTATTTTGTAATTTGTATTTTAATTAAAGCAAAGCATGGTTTTTGCCCAGCAATCGTGTTTCTTAAGGTGTTCATTAAGTATCGATATCGATATTGAACATGGACTTTTTATCAACACTTTTTTAACTAACACTTGGACAAATTCCCTCACACATAGATTTTATATTTTCGGTTTCGTTTTCCATCTGACTCTGTGTATCTTGTACATACTATATCTATGCATAATACCAATAGTGAAGGTTTATCTCGATTATTCCGCTTTCGTTCATTCTTTACAATCAATTCTACGTGAAAATATTGGTAATCGAAAGGAGCATAACCTTTCCGTTTCAGAGTGTAATATGCAATACGTAAAATCGTTTTTGGGAAAGAATCGACTTGTTTACATTGCCGAATTAACTTACGCAATTAGGCTGCACAGGTCTCCTCACCAAATTGACAGAGATGTCCAATATAAATCTAGACAGTACATTGAATTTTAAAAAGTCACATTTGCCCGGGTTTGAACCGACGACTTGTCTTAGCGACGTGGTCCAGTACCATCACCACAACAATGGTTAATAAATAAAAAGTATATATGGGTAATCATAATTTTACCTATTCAAAAACCACTTATCTATATATATACTTCTATACTCTATACCTTTGATTATATATAATCAAAGCTCTATACTAATATTAAATAGAGAAAAGATTTTTATTTTTGTATGTAACGAATAAACTTAAAACCGGCCAAGTGCGAGTGGGACTCGCGCATGAAGGGTTCCGTAACATTATCGCAAAAAACGGCAAAAAAAAACATGTTTGTTGTATGGGAGCCCCACTAAAATATTTATTTTATTCTGTTTTAAGAATGAATGAATGAATGAATGAATGAATGAATGAATGAATGAATGAATGAATGAATGATATATTTATTTGCAAGAATATAGGTAGCTAACATAAGTTCTTAAGATCTATAAGGTAAGTTAGGTAGGTAAGTTTTAGTTAGTTGTTATAACGGCAACAGAAATACATCATCTGTGAAAATTTCAACTGTCTAAGCTATCACGGTTCATGAGATACAGCCTGGTGACAGACAGACAGACAGACGGACCGCGAAATCTTAGTAATAGGGTCCCGTTTTTACCCTATGGGTACAGAACCCTAAAAACTACAGAACCGATTTCAAAAATTCTTTCACCGTTGGAAAGCTACACTATCCCCGGGTGACATACATTTATCCCTGTATTCCCACGGGGACGGGAACTACGCGGGTGAAAACGCGAGGCGTCCACTATTTATATAATATTAAACACGAAATTAAAATCAATTCAATCTCTATTTTCCATCTTCCAGCAAGAGGGCGTTGACGAGAAGATCGACTACCTAGAAACCTGGCGCGGATTCGAGTCCGTGCTGCGCAAGGGACTGGTGAAGTCCATCGGAGTCTCCAACTTCAATGTGGAACAGATGGACAGGCTGCTGAAGAATTGCAAGGTGCCGCCCGTCACCAACCAGATTGAGGTAAATTATCATTCTTTGAGGATTCTGAAATCAAAATTAAAAGTCTGATTTGTAAATCTACCTGAGATTCTAAACAAACTGTCATTTCATAAGCGACGGTGATGGTCGAAATGCCAAAATTTTAAGGATTCATCACGTAACGACTCGATATATAGCGCTGAACATTCCCAAACATTTTTGGCATTTTTCCAATTGCTATCGCGGCGCTTTCATTGATAGAATGTCACTTGTCTAGAGGCCTTCCAACGCAAAGTCTGCCGGTTCACGGTCGCCACTCCAGAATATTTCTGTCCCATCGCGGCTATCCGTTCTGCGAGCAATGCGCCAATGCCCCTATAGTTTGGCAATTCTTTGGGCTTTGTCGGTAACCCTGGTTCTCTTGCGGATCTCTACATTTCTGATTCGATCACGCAAGGAAACTCGGAGCATAGCCCTCTCCATTGCCCTTTGGGTGACTGTAAGCTTACTGATGAGGGCCATTGTGAGCGGCCACATCTCAGAGCCATATGTAATCACTGGCAACACATACTGGTCATAGACTTTCGTCTTGAGTGCGGTAAGTTAGACGAGAAGATACCGCGCAACTTTTCGAACGCTGTCCAGCCGAATCAGATTCGACGGTTGACATCTTTCTCGAAGTTGACCCTACCCAACTGGATCGTTTGTCCCAGGTAGAAATAGTCGTCCACTACTTCGACGTTTATGTCCAGCAGTGGACGTCTTTCGGCTGATATGATGATGATGATGACTTTGAGTGTAGAGTCTCTCTTGATAGGAGGACCAGCTATGTCTATGCCTCATGTAATCAAATTTTGCATTATAAAATTGAGCTTGTCACACAGCGTTAGGAGTGTGTATGTGTGTACGCGCACTAGCTTCTTACTGCTCATCACAACGTCTATCCCTGTCACACGTGTTGTCGTATGAGATAGTATGCATTTTAACCCCGCCCACAAAATAGATCGTACCCCCGACTAGGGCACTCTTAACTTTGACCAATTTCTCAGTCCGATTAAGCAAAAATTTTGCACACATGTTTGTTTCCAGTAACAATGCAATTTTTTAATATGAAAACTTGTGTAAAAACAAAACTTTTTTTAATAAGAAAGCTTGGTTTTATTTTCAGATCAACTTAAATCTCGGCCAGAAGGAGCTCGTAGACTTCTGCCACGCTAACAACGTGCTGATCACCGCCTACTCCCCCTTCGGGACCATGGTGCCCTCACGAAGCGCCCCGAACAGCCCCGAGCCGAAGCTGAACAACCCTACAATGGTGGCCATCGCGAAGAAGTATGGGAAGACTGTCACGCAAGTCACATTGAGATATCTGGTAAGGGAATTTGTGATTTCGGTATTTCACATAGTCCTTAAAAGGAGCCGTATCAGTAAATGATTTTTGTGCGAATTTCACCCATACATAGTTAAATTAACTTCACTTAAGGTTACACTAGTCGATTTTTTTTCCATACAAACGTAGTCTAGAGATTATTCCACTGTTTGACGATGTACGTTCAAAATAAAAAGTGATATCAATTTGTCTCATCATTATCTAGCCCTGTATGGAAGCAAAAAAGTAAAAAAATAAAATATTTGAAAGTTATGAGCGTCGAAAGTTCCACATTTCGACACTAATTTTAACGCATTTTTGGGCACAAATAAATACCATTAGAAGACGGAAAATTGCAAAACGGCCTCCATACAGGGATAGATTAGTAGTTCAACAATGCATATAATTTTATTTTGAACAGATAGATTTAGTCGTTTTTTCATAATATCTAGACTGCCAAAGGTCTGTTTATAAAATTTCGCGCGCTCGGTTTCGTCCTAAATCATTATCCATTTCGCTACAAATTTGCTAAAGTGTGTATTCGTACGCGAACTAGCTTCTTACTGCTCATCACAGCATCTATCTCTTCTGCACGTGTTGTCGGTTGATATAAAATGCATTTTAACTCCGCGCACAAAATAGTTCGTGCCGTCGACTAGTGTACCCTTAAGTAGCAAACAAAATTTATAAAGTTCTAAAGGAAACATTTTTATTTCATGCTACATAATATACTATAGATGAGTCAGAGTGCAAGTTTAGGAGCCAAACTTATTGTATTGTCCATTTTTTCATTCACAGTACCAACGCGGGATCGTCAGCATACCGAAAACAGTGACAAACTCTCGCGTCGTAGAAAACGCATCTATTTTCGACTTTAACCTGGACAAAGAAGATGTTGAGACTCTAGCTAAATTCGACAATGGGTTCCGCACAGTAAGACCTGTCTTCTGGCAAGATTATCAGAATTATCCGTTCGATAAAGTCCCGGAGACAATGGAAATACCTGAGAGTCTACGTATTTGGAAGAATGGATTCAACTTGGACATCGATTAAACTTTTTAGTGTTTATTGTTTACGTTGCCCGGGCATTACCAGCACCCTAACTAACTGTATTCATTGCGAGTTTCAACGCTGTTGAGTAAACGGATTTTTTAACATTTTATGGCAGCAAATTAAGCACCATTCTTTGAAGTTACGCATTTAGGATGCGAGATTTAGCAAAGTAAAGAAATAACGCTTTTGTTAACTTTAAAACTTTCGCGTTTCATAATTTAGCGCGGTCAGTGTTGTGTGTAGATTAGTGAGGGTAGACGAAGAATGTTCTACCCCAACGGAGCCAGTACACCGAGACACCAGTCTACCCGGGACCACGGTCGTTGCAACACGGCCGAAACGTCGGGTGAAATAGTTAAATAAATAATCGAAATCATCGCGTTAAATTCCCGTGACATATTGTTTTTACATATCACTTTTGTTGATAATATTCTAACGTAAGAAAAAAATGGATTGTATTGTACTGGTATGCCTGAGCAATGTGCATATGTTATCTTTATTTTGTTTTAAGTATATTTTTATAATAAACTAGTTAATTTTATATTTCTTGAGTTTTATTCTCTTAGTATGTAGCCTACCAAAAGGTGAGATGATCCTCATTAGAAGCCAGTCGGTTCCATTTCATTCCTCGGCAGTGTAAATTGAGCTTAACTCAATTTACATTGCCGCGGAATGCATAATGAACTTTTCAACACACTTGCTCATAAAGTGGCTCTAATTTCACCGCAATTAGGCACATGTTATCAAACTGTAACTTTTTCATTGCTATTATTCACAAGTGAGATATAGTTTTTTTTTTAATTTATTGGTTTTATTGGTTTTATTGGTTTTATTGCTTTGTTCTTAAAAAAGGTTCGATACAAAAAAGATCGTGCTCAATAGTACAAATAAATTAATGTACCTATTGCTTGCTCATTTCATGCAACTTCGTATTTAAATAGATAATTTCAACTTGTACGTGCTTAATAAATAAAACTTTCACTCAAATATAAATTTTATTTGCTCTGTAATTAAGAAAAATTGAAATGGCCCTATTTAGTACGTGGCTAAAACACTATCCACGAAAAGCCAAATAAAGAAACCTCATTCTTTTAGTCTATGGCCGATCGCCATTGTTAAATGCGCGCGCATAGGAAAACTGATTAATTTTGCCCGCCATTGTGAACAAAATTTCACAACTCGTTTTTACCGTTGAAAATGATTTTTAGTATTATTTTCTTCACAACTGTGTTGAAAAACGTCGTATGATACACGTGTGTATTGATGATTACCGTCCTCGGCTCTCTTAACACCCTCACCTACTGCTCGGGTCTAAATGGCGCCTCAGCGGTAATCACCAAGATTGCACACTTTTTTGCCGTTTTTTGCGATAATGGTACGGAATCCTTCGTGCGCGAGTCCGACTCGCACTTGGCCAGTTTTTAATGTATTCATTGTATGTGTGTGTAGTGACATTTGCAAGGTTAAGACGAATAGATTGACGTAAGAATCATCAAAATCGGCCAACGCGTTTGGTCTCTAGTACGCTACATGGGAACAAACATTCATACATACATATATAGACTGATAAACATATTTCTCTCCTTCGGCAATCGAGTAAAAAGGGAATTAATGATTTAATTTTTTTTTTTTTTTCAGAATTAGGAAAAAGCCGACGAGAATTCCAATATTAAGGGGTCCAGAATCCTGTACTGAATCCGTTGTATTTTTTTCGCGTCGGTGTCAGACTCACCCTGTATATAGATATAGATATAGTCTTGAATAGGATGGAATGGGAATGTCTCTAGGGGACTTTAGGGCCTTCATCTTTCGTGTCGATTACCTCCACAATAGTCTCAACCATTCTGCTGTTTATCCGACCAGTATGCAGCTACTCGGAAAGCTCTGTCATTCGCCACGTTCAGGCACATACTATGACAACACTACATACAATCCAGCCAAGGTAATTTCAATTTCAGATACCTAATTTGAAAAGGGCCCAAAGATTTGCCTTTGGTCCGCACCACTACCAGTAGGAGGTAAACATGGAATTAGTATGGTGATGCCAAAAGGCAAGGCTCTGGCCTTAGAGACTTTTACGGATTACGTAAATCGGATGGTGCCAAAAAGTTCTGGATCGGCGACCGCGAACCGGAAGACGATGCGCTGGAAGGCCTCCCACTAGGTAGACCAATGACCTGGTAAAGGTTGCGGGAAGGCGCTGGATGCGAGACGCACGGGATCGGTCAATGTGGCGACGCTTGGGGGAGGCCTATGTCCAGCAGTAGACGTCTTTCGGCTGAAATGATGATGATGATAGTAATAGTTGTAGTTGCAGTCGCAGTTGCTGTTGCAATTACAGTAGCAGTTGCTGTTGCAGGTACAGTTGCAGTTGTCGTTGCAATAGCAGTTGCAGTTGCATTTGCATTTCCTGTTGAAGTTGTAGTTATAGATATAGTTACAGTAATAGTTACAGTAATGGTTCTAGTTCTACTTCTAGTTCTAGCTCTAGTTCTAGGTAGTTATAGTTATAGTACCAGTAGTTCAATAAAAGCCTACGATAACCTAGATTTAGCAAGATTTCAAAATTTTGCAAATCATAAAGCATCGTCACAACTTTGTTTTAACGTCAATTGTGACGCTAAAGCATTATGATTGATTTCGTTATTTTTGGTCAATGGCGATAAGGGGCATTCCTAATTCAAAGATAGCATATCTGCGTTGGGATAGCGTATCTTTGGCCCTATGTTTATAAACTGCGGTGCGATCGGCCGGATTTATTCAGCCAGTGTGTTGTAAAACTTATGAATCGTCACAGACGGGACTGCTAAGAAAATGGTGCGCGTAAGTACAATATTTTATTACTTACAATTGTTTTTTTTATAGTAACTGCATCAATATTTTCAAAGGACTTCAAAAAAGGAGGAAGTTCTCAATTCGACTGAATGTTTTTTTTTATGTTTGTTACGTGATTATTTCGCTATATTGTGGACCGATTTTGAAGATTATTATTGTGTTTGAAAGGGTATACTCCCGAGGTGGTGCCATTGTCACCAAGTCAAAATCTGATGATGGGATTCCATGGAAATCGAGGCTTAGCGATTTTGATATTATCATCAATAATGCAATCATTTGTACCTACTCAGAATGTGTCATTTTGTGAAGTGGAACTGACGAAGAAGACCACAGAGGGTTTAGAACTCCTTAGTACTAAGTATGTCACGAGTATAAGATATCTCGAATAGTTTACCCACTATGATGAAGCATACACTTTTATATATGGTATTATCGAACTGATCTGATGATGATGCTGGAAGGTAGGCACTGGAAATCCTAAATAAAACAATGTATCCCAGTCGTGTTTGGGCTTATTGGAAATGTCATGAGATGTATTTTCGTTACAAATAATTTTCATTGTAATTTGAGGTACCATAACAAAAAGAGAAAACTATAACTTTTTAACAACAATATTAAACCGACTTCTAAAATCTTATCTTATCTATACTTCGAAATTTATCTTTCTTTTTCAAACTTGGTGTGAAAGAACAAAAAGCTTAGAATATCAGTCTCATTCATTGAATATCAATGGTCGCATTCATAAAGATCTCAGTACTTTCTAGTCTATTAAGAAACTCATTTACAAACTTTTTTTATCTAGAATTTGAATTTAGAACCACTTAGCCTGGATCAGTTGTCTCCCGTTGATTGCAATAGGCTTGCCCCCCAATGAATTGAGTTGCGTTTCTGCCTGACCTGATATGATTAATTTACAATTTGCGTACCAAGTGAAACTTCTTCTTTTCGTGTGAGGATGTTGCCACCTCTGGTGTCAGTTATTTCAGACTTAACTATGTAAGTCCAGGTAAGGAGCTCGTGGCCAAGTAATAACAGCACGGGTCGATCTTCAAGGTTAAGCAACGCTTGACGAGGTCGGTCCGTGCATGGGTGACCATTTCAACATACCGAGTTTCCTCCGTGCCTCGGAAAGCACGTTAAGCTGTTGGTCCCGGCTGTCATTTGAAGATCTTTGACAGTCGTTACGGGTCACCAGTCTTGCCAAGGGGTATCGTGTTACCCAGTTACTAAGTTGTGGAGGTCAGATAGGCAGTCGCTCCATTTAAAACACTACTGACAAACTGGTACTCAGCTGAATCCAGTAAGACTGGAAGCCGACCCCAACAATAATTGGGAAAAAGGCTAGGCAGATGATAAGTCCAGGTTACCTCACGATGTTTTCCTTCACCGTTGCCTGTGATGTCCAAGATAAACTTAGAAAGTACAATATATATAGACCTCAAACACGGGATCCGAGGTCTCTGCCACTGGGCCACCATGACACACAAGTGCTAAATAGTTCAGACTTTTATGAATAAGACCCAATATGTTTAGAATTTGATATTCTAGACGTTGTTTATATTATTTGACTAGCTATATACTTCTGTAATCTTGTATTTATAGTAGGTAGGTAATAATTAATTACGATGCGATATAAGGTAGGTACTTAATTTAAGTAGAAAGTGATTAATACAGTTGTGATTACGCGTAGTTAGGTACAGTCAAGGATCAAAAGTGCAGTCATACTCTCCCAAAACTCAAATGGCTAGTTTTTGTAAAAGAAGTTAAATTATCCACAACTGATTTAATATTTTGTATAGAAATTAAAGTATAGATTATTCCTACTAATCGCGAAAAGTTGAAATTCTGCTGCCTACATAAAAATTGCCTTTTCTGTTTTGGTAGAGTGTGACTGCACCTTTGACCCTTATAGTACTGTGAGGACTCACCAATTAAGAAGGCAACCTACTTGCCTATATTAACACTGGCAACAGATAACTTCTTGAAAGGTTACTGAATTTCGAACATAAAAATAAAAAAACTTTTTACAAAAAAATACTACCGACTTCCAAATAAGAAAACTACAAAGTGAAAAATAACTTTATTTTTTGAAGTCGGTGTCCATAACGCAAAAAATGGTACCTACGAAAGACACCGACTTCCAAAAATAAAGTTATTTTTCACTTTGTAGTTTTCTTATTTGGAAGTCGGTAGTATTTTTTTGTAAAAAGTTTTTTTATTTTTCACTTTTTAGTTGTACCTACCCAATAGGCAAGTTGTTTAGTAATTTTCTTATAACGCCAGAATAGCCGAATATCATGAAACTTGAACAAAACCGATCAAATGAGAGATCTGCTTACCCCTTAAGAGCGTAATGGCGTAATGTTATGTTATGAAATGGTATAAACAATAAACAGACATGCAATTGCAGCAGTCTCTAAAGATTTGCCGTTATTTATTGAAGAGTTCTGTTGTATATCTTCGATGTTCTTCATCAGATCTTCACCAAATTAAAATGGGACCACTTTCGGAATATACTCTTTGAAACAAAAAAATAATTTTCAAAATCGGTCAACAATTGACGGAGATATCGGTGAACATACACAAAACATACAAGAAGTCGAACATAGAACCTCCTCCTTTTTCGAAAGTCGGTAAGAATAGGTGAAGATGTTTTTTGCTAAGCTTGAATGTCACTTCTAGATAAGTCGCCTGAAATCAGGCACGTTATTGCCTAAATAAATCAGATGAAAGTAAATTAAAATCTTTTAATACGTAGCAACCTGGCTACGTCCCCACAGTACATAGGTAGGTTCCTACTTAGTTTCTATCATTAAAGTATTATGTGTTTCTGGAGCGTGTATACTTCACTGATTTTAATGGTCACTGTTTACTGCGTGATACTTTGTAAATTGGAGAAGTCATTTCATAAAAAAATAAGTTCTAGATTCATCTGCTCATTATTGAATTCCATCAAAATTGAAACTCTGGTTTGTTGGTTTAGTGACCAACGAAACAGTTTTTTGCGTAAGCGCTTCTCTGAGCACGAGTCCCTGCGAGTTCCATTCCCAAGTCTGGTAGGAAAGTTCTGAGTATGCATTTGTGTCAGGTCAGGACTTTTATATATCTAACTGGTGAAATGTACCTCTGCCTTTCTCTTCTAGGAATAATAATAATATTAATTATACGGCTCGTATTGTTAGGAGGTTCATCTCTCTAGAGCCCTGACCGCCGGTAGCTTGGTCTCTGCTCGCAATACCGGCGGGCCACTATTTTTTATATTTTAAATGCTTTTTAAAACTTTATATAATAAATATATTTAAATATGTAGATATAGAAAACAAATTGAATAAGGACTTAATAATAATATTAATTTATTTCTATCAAAAAGGTACTATTTCTGTATCTATATATCTAGGTTACAGGAAGATTTAAATCTTTGTGAGAGCTGGAGTCTATACTGTTTTCGAGACCTGTATGACAGATCTCCAGGCTCACACCCTTAAAATTACAATGTTGTTGTGCACTTACGTACTACAACAACTGTGAAAGCTCCAAATTGACAGGAAGATAATTAATATACATAAAACAAAAAAGGGGCTGTGCCATGTGCATACACTGCACCCGTCGAGGAATATGCTTAAACAAGGCTGAATCCAGAGGTTACATACAAATGCTTCAGGCCCAGCTCCAAGTTTCTCTTGATTATTCAGTTTTTTTAGTCCATCCAAAGGTTGTCTGGTAGATATCGCTGTCAGCGATAAGACCGCCTTTGTACCCGTAGAAATAAGTTTTTCTTGAAAATGTGTATAATTTTATGGTGTACAATAAAGTATATTCTATTCTATTCTATTCTTTTCTGCATTACTAAATTGTCAAAAAATATCTAACTCCTATAGTGCCTACAAATCGCGACAGTGTTTTTAGTAATTGATTAAAAGATTCTAAATTCATATTCTCTATAGAAGAATAATAACATCTGCTAAACAGTGTTATTCAGGTTTATTCTTCAATCTTTCTAAGGCATTTGACGCTGTCTCCAATCTCGAACTGTTCGCAAATAAGGAAACATCGGCACTGTCAAGAATTTTGATGGATAGTACGTATTATAATAATAATAAAAATCATTTACTCTCTAAAACAACCCAAAAAAAATATATTTGCGGTAAAATAAACATATTGTTTGTGGATATCATGAGGTTTATTTCGGGGATACCCCAGGGCATCATCGTAGGCCCATTATTATTTCAATACTAGCTTTCCCAGGCGGCTTCGCCCCCGTCAACAGGCTACCTACCTACCCATCTACCTCACCTACCCATCTACCCTACCTACCCTACCCTACATACATGATTGTTGCGTAACTTAAACCGTTTACGCAGCACACGCAACGGAAGCTCTCAGAAAGGAATAATTTTGTAACATTTTTCATTTATGCTCCGCTCCTATAGGTCGTAGCGTGATGTTATATAGCCTATAACCTTCCTCGATAAATGGACTATCCAACACAAAAATAATTTTTCAATTGTAACCAGTAGTTCCTGAGATTAGCGCGTTCAAACAAACTAACAAACTCTTCAGCTTTATAATGTTAGTATAGATTTTCAACAGATTCTTTTGGGTGAAAAATGCTGTTTGATTTTCTATTTCATTGTAAACATGATATAGTATTACACCAGTATTTTTGAGATGTTAGACTGGCGCTTAATTTTTCCTGTGTGTGCAAAATGTGCTATGTGGCTATGGGTTATTGGCAGCATTACGATAATGCGTAATTTCAAAGATATAGACAAAAAACAGCACTTTTTGAAGGCCTATAGTCATGTAAATCGTATGTTTATAGCTTACTAGCTGACCCCCGCGGCTTCACTCCCATCAACTGGCTATCTGCCTTCCTACCACCTACCTATCTACCCTGCCTATCTGGCCACCTACCTACCTACCAACCTACTCACCTGCCCTACCCTACATACCTACCCTACTTATCTTACCGTACCTACCTACCTACCTACCCACCTGCCCTAACTACCCTACCCTACACTACCTACCAATTTATTAAACAATTTTTTTGAATAAGAATTAATACTACAATACGAATGTAACCTACTATTATTTCTACCAGCGCAGCGATCTAATTAAATTTTAGAACACAAAAGCTGCTATTGTGACATAACCAGATAGTGAGATATATTCTCTCGCAGACTATTTTGTAGTTAATAATGATAATAAAGTAGTACATATTTTTTATGTATCATCAATAGCTTTCTCAGCGCACGCCAAATAATTAATTTTATAGGAAAAATTTTGCTACTTTATTGCAATTTTCATAAGGATCTCTAATTTTTTTGAAAATAATTTATAGCCAATGTTACTCGGGAATAATGTAGCTTTCAATAGGTGAAAGAATTTTTTAAATCGGTCCACAGATATGTCAGCTCTTAAATAATACCCACCCGCAAAGACTTTAGTTCTCGGGATCATGGCACTTGTAACGGTGCCGAAATATCGAGCTCTCAACAAAAATCTTAATATACATGGTAGCCTATTCGTTACAAACAAACAAAAAAATATTTTCTATGTATAATATTGGTATAAATTGATATACGATAACTAGTGAATCAACAGTTCTTAGCATTAGAAGCATTTGTGTTTGTTGCGGAATATTTTCATCCGACAAGCAAGGTGTGACTGATAAGATTTTTTGGCGGAATTTCATAACATTTGTCCTTCAACAAGTGGTGATTGTTTCCTTAATCCGAAACAATGTTTTATATTATGATGACTGGGTTTTTTACTATATTCAATCTCAAAGCGTTAACGTCACAGCCCAGCCTTTTGGACCGTAGCTGAGTAGCATTATTTAATCTTATCAATACAATGTTTAGATTGGTTTATCCACTTGATTAGCTGGTCTCTGTATACACAGATTACTTATCAAACCGAATATCGAATAAATTAGGTTCGTCAATATATCAAGATTTGGATATTTTACAAATCATCTTATGTGACGCTAAAACTATATTATATTGTTTATTTTTTACAAGTCATTTAAGCTTTTATTTGGTATTATAGGTAACGCTATCGCAGTATTTAATCCCCGAAAGATTACGCAGAGGTGAACCTACACTAAACCACAGATAATAATAGTACTAGCATCATAGACATATTTTATAGTATGGACTGGAAATACCTACAAAAAAAACGTGACAACCTAAACCTTAAAATGACACTTAAAATGGCTGCCGATGCTATGGTTGTGTTAATCACGGAACACACACACATTAATAATACAAAAAGTAAACAACCATTTGACAGCAGGACTACCACGAACACAACCACAAAATCCGTCACATAATATGGCGAATATGGCACGTACTTACCTACTACAGTCACTACGTCATAACAAAATGTTACCATAATGAGCAACAACTGAAATATTGTTGTCTCTTTTGTCAAATACGATTACTACATTAGAAAGAATGAAACAAAACAATGTTTCACATTCCGTATCGTATTTCACTCAAATTTGTATAAGCTAATGTCTGTATAGAACATGGCGGCGCCTCCATATTTCTCCTAGCTCAATGACTAGCATACAGATGCCTCATCCCATGCAAAGAAACCGTACTGACGTAACTAGCGTTTTTCGTCTGATTAAACTGATTTATTTTTCTAAGAACATCGATCGCGTTCGGTTCATATATAATATATAGATGGTATTAGCAGTGACTTGCAAGTATAACGCTTTACTCGGTTCGTGAAAACTTTTTTTACACCGACGATTTGTTTTAGTTTCATTGTACCAAAATGTGTTACAAAACAAATTAAAAAAAAAGAGTGGATGCCTCAGAAATTTAAAATCGCGCCATCTATTGGAATCAATTTTAAATGATCCATTCAAATAATCTTTGAAATGTGAATTAAGGTTACACTAGTCAACGGCACGAACTATTTTGTGCGCGGGTTTAAAATGCATTTTATATCAACCCACAACACGTGCGGAAGATATTGATGCTGTGATGAGCAGTAGGAAGGTAGTTCGCGTATGAATACACACTTTTGCAAATTTAGGACGAAACCGAGCGCGCGAAATTTTATAAACAGACCTTTGGCAGTCTAGATATCATGAAAAAACGACTAAATCTATCTGTGCAAAATAAAATTATTTGCATTGTTGAACTACTAATCTATCCCTGTATGGAGGCCGTTTTGCAAGTTTCCGTCTTGTTTTGGTATTTATTTGCGCCCAAAAATGCGTTAAAATGAGTGTCGAAATGTGGAACTTTCGACGCTCATAACTTTCAAATATTTTATTGTTTTCCTTTTTGCTTCCATACAGGGCTAGATAATGATGAGACAAATTGATATCACTTTTTATTCTGAACGTACATCGTCAAACAGTGGAATAATCCCTAGACTACGTTTGTATGGAAGAATTTTCGACTAGTGTAACCTTAAGAGCCCAATATTCCTTAATTTTATGCTTAGGAGAGTTAATTAAACAAGAAAATACATTTTTATGACTGTCTCTAGAAAATCTTAATATTTCATAAAACCCAACAACAAATCGAATCTTATCACGCCATCTAGTGCAATTTATTTGAACCAAATTTTCTTTCTTCGCGTTGGGTGCCCGTGACTACACACCTACATTTTATCAGTTATGTTGAAGTCCCATAGATAAGAGGCCTTTGCCATCAACTGGGAGAAACGCCGGGCTATGATTACTGAGATGGGCATCATTAAAATTCCCATTAACACTTTGCCCAACATAGGAATCGAACCAATTTTTTTTTTGGTTTAAATACATTAGTAATTTTTTTACTGTTTTTTTGAGGGTTTCTTACTAAAATTGTGCCAAATTAAAATGTTTTGTTTTCATGTTAGTCGTGCTTCTTACACACTATGCGTTAATATGAATATTCACATATATATATATCTAGTAATTGCACACATATATTATACATACGTTACATCCCTCATCTTATGACCATGCCAACAGCCTAATTGAAACAAACACACATAGACGGATATCCACATCGTGTCTTTCATCTCGCATGTGATTGGTTAATTGATGGCGGCAAAACCCTTTGCTTTGCCGAATTCACTTACGCAATTAGGCAAATGGTTGATTTTTAAATGTTTTTCATTGGCGCGAGACTAATAATTAAGGCTCATATGAACGATATTTAAAAAAGCCGCGGTGATATTCCGATAGGGCTCGCTGTTTAAATAATTTTCCCTTTTTCGACATTAATCTGTGATTGCAAGGTGCGGATCTCCCACGCTGCGCTACACAGTACTAAGTACTAGTACCTCAAGTGTACACTTCAGTGGCGGCTGGTGGATCATAGAAGTAGTAGTGCACTTTGCCGTCTCACTGGGTAATTGTGTTAGATTTACTAAAATTCACAGAAGCCTATGTAAATCGGCAAACCATCTCGCTAGCGACTTCCAATTCGACGCCAACGCCATCTAGTTACGTTGTTGTACAACTTGTAATGTTGATACTCGACCCGAAGATACATTTCGTTCGTCAAACCTCGCCCGCTCTCGGTAATCTTCGGTTCGCTGGGACGGCGCACGAGAGTGGTCATATTTTGCCGTACATTTTCTATTGAACTATCTCTGTCTTACGCGCCAGGCGTTTTCGCTTGTTTCTCGTAGAATTGTATGAACTCTCGCCGTGCGCTTTAGCCTACCGCACGGGAAATATTTTTACAGCAATATACGTCTTATTACTTTAGCAAAGAGCTTAAATTTGTTCGTCATAATTTCGTGAATATTGAATAGATCGTTAATCAGATACCTATTATTAAACATTTTTTTTTTTTTCTAAACCTATTAAAATCTGACAGATCAGCGCACGAGTGAACTTAAAGTACAGCCGCCCCTGGTACACTTATGAGTATCACATTAATCCAAGACCAACATGACTAAACACAATATAATCAAACATTTTCCCCAATTTCAGGTAAACGTCCCAACCTTCAAACTGAACAATGGCCGGGAGATCCCAGCGATGGGCTACGGTACCTGGCTGGGCACGGTCGAAAAAGTAAGAAAGCTTAATTTGCTCTACTAGTCTGTAGTTTGATTGCACACGTAGTTTGATTGCAATCGTAGTTTGATTGCAGCCGTAGTTTGAATGCAGCCGTAGTTTTATTGCATCCGTAATTTTTACCCGTGGTTTGTTTGAAGAAAATACTTTTTATGTATGTTTTTAGTTTACCTTAACTACATTCGCTCTCACAGAGAGGAGGCCTGAGTCCCAGCAGTGGAAACATTAAAAATGAAGGCTGATGATGCAATAACAACATATAGTATACTTTATCTACACTCACAACGTAATGTTCTAAATATACATTCAAATAATCTATACTATATATATATATTATATTATTATATTATATTATATATTATATTATATATTATATTTATATTTTATATAATATTATAAAGCTGAAGAGTTTGTTTGTTTGTTTGTTTGTTTGAACGCGCTAATCTCAGGTACTACTGGTTGGAATTGAAAAATTCTTTTTGTGTTGGATAGTCCATTTATCGAGGAAGGCTATAGGCTATATAACATTAAGCTACAACCAATAGGAGCCGAGCATAAATGAAACATGTTGCAAAAACGGGCAAAAATATTCCTTTTTGAGAGCTTTTGTTGCGTGCGCTGCGTAAACGGTTTAAGTTACGCAAATATAATGTATAATGGAATTGTTCTTCTTTAAAAGTTCTAAAAAAAAGTCCGCGACAGCATATGTCTATCTTTTAATATTGACTCACAATAGCAGCTTTTATGTTCCAAATTTTAATTAGATCGCCGCCGCCGGTACATTCGTATAGTAGTAAGGGTAGGTAGGGTAGGGTAAGGTAGGGTAGGTGTAGGGTCGGTGTAGGGTAGGTGTAGGGTAGGTGTAGGGTAGTTGTAGGGTAGGTGTAGGGTAGGTGTAGGGTAGGTGTAGGGTAGGTGTAGGGTAGGTGTAGGGTAGGTGTAGGGTAGGTGTAGGGTAGGTGTAGGGTAGGTGTAGGGTAGGTGTAGGGTAGGTGTAGGGTAGGTGTAGGGTAGGTGTAGGGTAGGTGTAGGGTAGGTGTAGGGTAGGTGTAGGGTAGGTGTAGGGTAGGTGTAGGGTAGGTGTAGGGTAGGTGTAGGGTAGGTGTAGGGTAGGTGTAGGGTAGGTGTAGGGTAGGTGTAGGGTAGGTGTAGGGTAGGTGTAGGGTAGGTGTAGGGTAGGTGTAGGGTAGGTGTAGGGTAGGTGTAGGGTAGGTGTAGGGTAGGTGTAGGGTAGGTGTAGGGTAGGTGTAGGGTAGGTGTAGGGTAGGTGTAGGGTAGGTGTAGGGTAGGTGTAGGGTAGGTGTAGGGTAGGTGTAGGGTAGGTGTAGGGTAGGTGTAGGGTAGGTGTAGGGTAGGTGTAGGGTAGGTGTAGGGTAGGTGTAGGGTAGGTGTAGGGTAGGTGTAGGGTAGGTGTAGGGTAGGTGTAGGGTAGGTGTAGGGTAGGTGTAGGGTAGGTGTAGGGTAGGTGTAGGGTAGGTGTAGGGTAGGTGTAGGGTAGGTGTAGGGTAGGTGTAGGGTAGGTGTAGGGTAGGTGTAGGGTAGGTGTAGGGTAGGTGTAGGGTAGGTGTAGGGTAGGTGTAGGGTAGGTGTAGGGTAGGTGTAGGGTAGGTGTAGGGTAGGTGTAGGGTAGGTGTAGGGTAGGTGTAGGGTAGGTGTAGGGTAGGTGTAGGGTAGGTGTAGGGTAGGTGTAGGGTAGGTGTAGGGTAGGTGTAGGGTAGGTGTAGGGTAGGTGTAGGGTAGGTGTAGGGTAGGTGTAGGGTAGGTGTAGGGTAGGTGTAGGGTAGGTGTAGGGTAGGTGTAGGGTAGGTGTAGGGTAGGTGTAGGGTAGGTGTAGGGTAGGTGTAGGGTAGGTGTAGGGTAGGTGTAGGGTAGGTGTAGGGTAGGTGTAGGGTAGGTGTAGGGTAGGTGTAGAATAGGGTAGGTAGGATAGGGTAGATACGTAGCCAGTTAACGGGAGCGAAGCCGCGTGGGACAGCTAGTTTTGTATAAACACGTACTTTTTTGTCGTGGATAGGTAAAATTAAAAAAAAAACTATTACATTGCAACATTTTCTTTCGATTTTCAAACAAGTGCATCATAAAATAACATTAAATTTTTATACCACTCTTTTTCTTTTTATTTTTACAATAAATTCATTGACGTTGACTTAACATAGAAAAAGAGCGTCATTGTCTATGGATGCGCGCGCTGCGCACAAGGGGTATCTAAATTTCCCGCCATACCACATATTTTTCCGTTTCCACTTTTGTTTTATTTTAACTGTATGAGTAAAGATAAAATTGTGTATACAACGGCATATAATTAGGTATTAAAACACTCGTGTGATACTATTATGTGACCGTTGCATAAACTACTATTCTGTAACTCAAAAATATTTTTAATTTGCCGTACTTATTCATTTATTTTCTTTTATTGTATTTCGTTGCATTTTTATTATATGTATTTATTTTGCATTTTCTTTTTATTTAGGAATCGACCGAGGGTGGGGTCACAGTTTTCGAGGTTAGTAACCAGACTTTGATATATTTTTCCATGTAATATGTGATGTCTTTTCAAAACGTTACTGGGATGAGACCCAGAGGCTCTAAACCAGTGACTGGAAACTATCAAGGAAACCGACTGGAAGAATTTCCAAAGCGTTTGGTATAGTCAAGCTCTATCGATCTTACCGTTTTACCAGCACAAAGCTGACATCGAAGTTCACTTCTCTAGAACCTCTGGGAGGTGACCATAAGCTCTAATAAGTGTACAATATGATGCTATAGACACAGCATGCACAGACAAAATTATAACAGAAATAACACTCTTAAACGGTGAAGTCTTTAGAAATGAATATGGTCGAATTTGTGTAAGTCTATAAAAAACAATTTTTCTGCATAAAAACAAGCTTTTTAGCTTACCGTGCATCCAAACCAAACTTGTAGGTAAAACCAAATTTATAAGCAAAATTGCCGCTCAATTGGTTTTTCCCCAATCCCCATAGCTTTTTTATACTTCAGTTGCAAGATTTGACCCAAACAACAAGGCAAGTTAAATAAAAGCTTTTAATAAAAAACACTATAGTGATTACTGATTATTTATATTTGGTGGAGTTGACGCTTGAGTTTTCGAAGTGACAGTAATTTTACTGTGTCTTCATTTTCTGAAACTTTTAAGGCTACCACAGGCAGGTACGGCGTGGGAGTGCACAAATGATGCAACGAACACATTATTTATAGAAATTGTTTATAAAAAATGTTGTCGACTTGTCGCATCGTTTACGACTTGACGCATCGCGTCTAACATCTAACAGTGAGTATAAAAAAGTACTCTGTGGTGTTAAATACCAAACACTCATATATATGCCAAAATTCATAGGAGCCTATGTAAATCGGCAAACCATAAGTCGACGCCAACAAGTTACGTCGTCTTACAACTTGAAATTCAAAATTTTGCTGTCCTGCTGAGCGACTATTGGTCATTAACAGTGAGAGATTTAAGGCTCTTAAAAATATTTGCAATATCATTATTATTATTGTTAAAGAATGGCACAAGTTTACGTCACTGTTGCAATAGTATGTAAACTTAGATAAGACTTGTACAAATTGTGAAGGAGAGGAAAGGTTAAGTCCAGCAGTGGGGAAAGCCGTGTTGTGAAAGATACAATTAAAAAAATCGCCCGCCTTCTTTCACTAGCAAATATGAGTTTACCTACAAGCAAAGAGAGTCCCAGCATTGGGCTAAAACTTTGGTCACTTTATTGGAACACGCAACACTGCGCTATACGGGACGCGGTACCGGACACATAATTGTTTAAAAACGCTACACTGGTTTTGTTCCGTCGCAGTATGCGTCAGCGGTGAGGAGGATTATGTGTCCAGCACCTCATGCAGTCAGCAGCGTTATGCGTACGCTACTTCTGCAAGAGCAAAGCGGCTCTGGAAATTCACTGAAAGAAGGTCCTAAGCGAAGTATTAAACGCGTCGCTTACGCGTTCGAGTCAAACTAGTGATACTATATATCGCCGCGACAACACTCCAAGAAATTCCTAGGCTCTACGTTCAAAGCCCGCGAATGCATTTGGAATATGAGCAGGGGGCAAATCCGCTACCTGCTTGGGGCCTTTACTGGGCACTTCGGAACCAACGACATGCTCATGAAGATGGGTCTAACCGCGACACCCATGTGCAGGTTGTGTGGGGAACATACGGAACGCATGGAGGACCTACTGTGCACATGCGATGCACTGGCTAGTAAGCGAATAAGTCTCCTAGGGATTGGATATCCAAAACCAGAAGACTACAGGCTCATATCGCCAAATCTCGTTGTAAAGCTCATGAAAACGGTTTTTAACGAGATTGGGGACAACTCATATTTGCTAGTGATAGGAAGGAAGAGAAGGCGGGCGATTTTTGTAAGTTATCTAGGGGACCACAATAGATCCCAATGGGTCGAAGTGTCCGAGTTATTTCTCGGCCCCTCCATAAGATAAGATAAGATAAGATCGCCGCGACAGTATTGCTGCGCTCGAATGGTACCCATACATTTCCAGTGTCAATCCGTTGGTGACGACGAAGCCTTGTAGCGACATCTATGCCGCCAACTACGAAGTAATGACCTGACGTCACACAGTCCTGCATCGCGCACGCAGAGTTTTCGGCGCGATGCAGTATTTATTTTGTGTGACGTCCAAAGCCTCTTTGCTTGGAGTAATGGTGATGTCTATATTTCATTTTACAAGCTTTTATTTAACTTGCAATGTATGTATGCATGTCATGTATGTATGTAAGTATGTTCGGGTCAAATCTTGCAACCGAAATTTAAAGCAGTTATCCTCCACCTATTAAAATGAAATTTTGCATTCACATTAAGTTTGGATGACAATGTATGGTTAGCTAAGTCACGTCATTCTAAATCCAATATGGCGGACGGCCCAAGATGGCGGACTAGTTATTGTTTGTGCACTGCCATGATATGGGTATCAAATGAAAGGTTTCGCTGAGAAGAAAACGAAAAAAGCTTGTTTAAAAAAAAGTTTTTTTTTTTATGTTTTCAAAGGAAAACGAAGCCTAGTAAAACTAATAATTACTCTTTAATATTTCCAGTTTGCATTCAGCCCGGCAGATATAACCAAAATGATGAAAACACTCGCCTACGCAATTGACATCGGATACAGACACGTGGACACTGCCCATCTCTACAGAGTGGAGCCGGAAGTGGGCAAGGTCATAAACCAGAAGATCAAAGAAGGCGTTGTCAAGAGGGAAGAACTTTTTGTTACTACTAAGGTTGGTATCAGTTTGTAAAGACAGAAGTCAGATTTCAACAGACAGGGAAAAAGAGGAAAGACGGAAAGGATGCCTTTGTCCAGCGGTGGGACACAACAGGCTTATAATACGGTTGCAAGTATGTCTATGACTGGTTTGTCTACTGGTTGCAAGTATGTCTGTGACTGATACGTCTATTGGTTGCAAGTATGTCTATAACTGGTTCTTCTACTGGTGGCAAGTATGTCTATGACTGGTTCGTCTACTGGTAGCAAGTATGTCTATGACTGATACGTCTATTGGTTGCAAGTATGTATATGACTGATACGTCTATTGGTTGCAAGTATGTATATGACTGGTTCTTCTACTGGTTGCAAGTTTGTCTGTGACTGGTTCGTCTACTAGGTGCAAGTATAATATGTCCATGACTGGTTGCAAGTGTGTCTACTTTTACCATGAAGAATAATTTCAAATCCGAAAATATATATCTAAGTATGTTTGTATCTCTCTCTTTATTTCATTATTAATTTACAATTTTGCTGATTGCCAGGTATATAACAACTTCCACCGCGAGGCTGATGTGGAGGTGTCAGTTCGAGACTCTCTGCGGCGCCTGAATCTGGAGTACATCGACCTGATCTTGATGCACTGGCCCATGTCTGTTTCGGTGAGTTGGAAACCTACAGGCTATTGCCCGCGAATTCGTTTGCGTAGAATTAGTTCTTCGAATAGCAATAATATTGTAGGTGTGTAGACTGCCTTACTTAGGGAACTATTGGTTCATCGTACAAACTTCCACCCCCCCTTTCGCCCCCATTCCCTTTCTGGGATAAAAAACTATCCTATGTAGTTCCCCGGGTCTCAAACTACATATCTTCATATAAAATTTCATCTAAGTCGGTTCAACAGCCGTTTAAGAAAAAGTAACAGACAGACAGACAGACAGAGTTAGTTTTGCATTTATAATTATTATATTATAGTATAATAATAAGTATATATTATTTTATTTATATTAAGTATGGATTCAGAAAGTCATCATCATAATGATCAATTTAGCCGAAAGAAATCCACTGCTGGAAATAGGGGGTCACCACACCGACCGGTCCTGTGTGACTCTCATCCATTTGATTCCCGCAACCTTAACCAGATCATCGGTTAACCCAGAGGAACTCCTTTCAACGCATAACTCAGAAGCGCAAAATTGAGAAAATAAAACAAGTGAAAGACCTAATGAAATTTTGAGAATATGACGTTCTGCTCATATGTCGTTTTGCGAATAGGACCTTTTGATACGGACTCTTATGAAGTACGGATCTACACAGATGGCTCAAACATAAAACTATTCAGATGCTGGTGTACACTACCTTGACCTCTAAATTAACTTTCACATACCGCTAGGCACACACAGTTCGATATTTCAATGTGAATGTGTCGCCTTAACACAAGCCGCAAAAACCGTAAAGCGTTTGGGCATCCAGAACTACGATATCAGATTCTTATCTGATAGTCTGGCTGTGCTCAAAGCTTTAGAAAACAACTAACAACAAATTAATCTTTGAGAGCCACAGGCCTCGCCCTGGAGAGTATATTGAAATACAATCGAATTACCCTCCAGTGGATCAGGGGGCATAGCGGATTCTTAGGCAATGATGCCGCAGATGAAGTTGCGAATAGGGGCTCCGAGATGTGCTAGGCCCGTACCTACTTCTCCCCCTGCCATACTCGCAATTTCATGCGTGGATTCGCCAGAGATCAACAGAACTCCATAATAACAGATGGTCGAGGGCAACAGACTGTAGACAGTCAATGGCTTTGCCAAATGTATACCCGCGTCTAACTAAAAAACTTCTCTGCCTCAGCAGAAATAACCTAAAAATAATCATAAGGACAATAACGGGCCACACCCTCTTTAACAAATATCTTTTCAACATAGGCACCACAGACAGCCCACTTTGCAGGGGCTGTTTTAACGCCAAAGAATCAGCCGTCCACGTAATCCTGGAATACGAGGCCGTGGCATCTCAACGTGAAGAAATCCTCGGAACAGTGAGGTCGCTCCGTGAAGCCTGTGAAGCTCCCAGGAAGCTTCTGTGCTTTTGGACGGAGCTAGGCTGGCTATGTTAGCCAGTACCCACACGCACAACGGACCAAATGGGAGTCTAAGTGCGGAAACGGGAGTCCCTACTACTACTACGGACACTTATAGAATACATTGAATAAATACAATTAAGCAAGCGCTGAGCATCAAATTTCATTTAGAAGAGGAACTAGTGAAATTTTTAGGGTTCCGTACCCAAAGGGTAAAAACGGGACCCTACTACTAAGACTTCGCGTTCCGTCTGTCTGTCTGTCTGTCACTAGGCTGTATCTCATGAACCGTGATAGCTAGACAGTTGAAATTTTCACAGATGATGTATTTCTGTTGCCGCTATAACAACTAATACTAAAAATAGAATAACATAAATATTTAAGTGGGGCTTCCATACAACAAACGTGATTTTTTGCCGTTTTTTCGATAATGGTACAAAACCCTTCGTGCGCGAGTCCGACTCGCACTTGGCCGGTTTTTTTACATTTGCCTCAATTTTCTTGACAATTAAACCTCTCTGTTAGGAGAGAGAAGGTGTTTTGAAATAAAATTGAGTTTACTTTTCCATATTTAACTATCTGAAAACAATATAAAACTATTCCTAAAATCGTATAAAGCTTAACACTAAAATCCCCATTTCCCACCTTCCAGGAAGAGGGCGTTGACGAGAAGATCGACTACCTAGAAACCTGGCGCGGATTCGAGTCCGTGCTGCGCAAGGGACTGGTGAAGTCCATCGGAGTCTCCAACTTCAATGTGGAACAGATGGACAGGCTGCTGAAGAACTGCAAGGTTCCACCCGTGACCAACCAGATTGAGGTGAGATAGAAGAGTTTATAATTTTGCTTAAACACAAGCTCTTAATTCTGAAAAGTTCCAGGTTCCATGGGCGTTCCTGGATACAAATAAAGATAACAGTTTGATTCAAAGATATAATCTTTTGATCGAATATCTTCTGAACTATTGCAAATTAGTTCCTTTATTTATTCTCGTTCTTACTTTATACATTTTTAAATATTAATAAAAAGAAAACTTAAAAACATTTAAAAATATAAAAAATAGAGGCCAACCGGTATTGGGAACAGGGTCCAAGCTACCGGTGGTTAGGGCTTCAGAGACAGGAACCTCCTCACAATGCGAGCCGTATCGAGAAGTACTGCCTTCTGTATCAGACCCTTGATCCAACCGTGTAATGACAGCCTCGATAGATGTTCATCGAGGCTATTGGCCATCAGGCCGTTGGCCGTAACGACAATCGGCACAATGATCGCCGAGTCCACATCCCACATGTCGACAACCTCGTGTGCTAAGTCGAGATACTTGATTTGTTTCTCTTTCTCAGCTTTCACGAGGTTCTCGTCATGTGGGATGGTGACATCGATTATCATTGTGCGGCGCGCTAATCGGTCTATCACCAATATATCCGGCTTATTGGCAACAATAGTCCTATCAGTGATGATAGACCGATCCCAGTACAACGTGACATGGTCATTTTCGAGAACTGGGTCGGGCATATACTTGTAATACGGTACCTCAGAATCCACCAGATTGTATTTCAAAGCAAGTTGCTGGTGAATAATCCTGGCCACTTGGTTATGTCTGTGTAAGTACTAATACCAAATTAGTTATTATTACTTACGATGTTTTACAAATAAGAATTATTTCTCTTACATCTAGCATGTAAAATCTAGTCAGTTTTTCTATCATAATCATCATATCAGCCGAAAGACGTCCACAGCTGGACATAGGCCTCCCCCAAGCATCGCCACATTGACCGGTCCCGTGCATCTCGCAACCAGCGGATCCCCGCAACCTTCACCAGGTCATCGGTCCACCTGGTGGGAGGCCTTCCAACGCAACGTCTTCCGGTTCGCGGTCGCCACTCCAGAACTTTACTGCCCCATCGGCTATCCGTTCTGCGAGCAATGTGCCCTGCCTACTGCCACTTAAATTTGGCAATTCTTTGGGCTATGTCTATGCCTATGATTCTTATAATTAGGTACGCCTGTTTCATTTGCAGAATTTTTGCAGTTTACATAATTCTGTAAGTTGAATGTAGATGATTCAACTACTTTTGCATGCGTATGCCTTGTTTAATGTCAAGTGTACCGCTCGTGGAAGAAAGAATGTACTTATTATCATAGTCTTCGTAAATTCTCTATATTAATCTCTATAGTAATAATATGTATGGATCTGCAACTAGTTTGCAGTTGTAGGGACAATCTTTAGGACAAATCTTTATAAGAAAAAATATCCCTGTCGTTGTCGTTAGAATTCTCGCCAAACTTCTTGGCCGCCCTGAAGTTGGCTACAATGGCTGCGCAGTAGTAAATCTCATACGAAAACAGCTCCAATCCGTGCCTTGCGCTTCGGAAAGCCAATTTCAGGGCGGCCCAGAAGTTTGGTGAGAACTATAATACCCACGCTAGCCAGTTCATCATCATCTGCCTAGCCTTTTTCCCAACTATATTGGGGTCGGCTTCCAGTCTTACCGGATTCAGCTAAGTACCAGTGTTTTACATGAAGCGACTGCCTATCTGACCTCCACAACCCAGTAACTGGGTAACACGGTACCCCCTGGCAAGACTGGTGTCAGATCTCAAGCTTCTGACTACCCGTAACGACTGTCAAAGATCTTCAAATGACAGCCGGGACCAACGGCTTAACGTGCTTTGCGAGGCACGGAGGCAACTCGGTATGTTGAAATGGTCACCCATCCACGGACCGAACTCGTCAAGCGTTGCTTAACCTTGATGATGGACCCGTGCGGCTCTTATTATTTAGCCACTAGTTCCTCACCCACGCCAGCCAGTTATAATTATTAATTCATTTATTTCAGACATAACTACAGTCCATATTCTATTCTTATCCTATTCTATCATATACGAGCAATATTTGTATATATATACCTATATAATATAAGTACGTACGTTAACATAAGTAAATACGTTTTCTCCGCATTTTCACGCAAAAAGAAATAAACCGCGCAATTGGGTACGTAATTTCACCGCCGCTGCTGCCGTCAGATTAGTGCATTGAAACAAGTGGTGGCCCACAAAAAAAAACTATTTTTACCCGAGCAGAGTACTCGGTCTCCCAGGTACTCCATGTATTATACTCATAAAAAGTATTATATTATGTAACAAGCTAACCTTTGGCCGTATTGGTGACGGCGCTATGTTTTCTGATTCAATTTCACCCAAATAAAACTCACTAACGAAAACACTTTCTCTCTCTTCCAGGTCAACTTAAACCTTGGCCAAAAGGACCTCGTAGACTTCTGCCAAGCTCACAATGTGTTGATCACCGCCTACACCCCCTTAGGGACCATGGTGCCCTCCCGAGACGCCCCGAACAGCCCCGAGCCGAAGCTAAACAATCCTACCATGGTGGCCATCGCGAAGAAGTATGGGAAGACTGTCACGCAAGTCACATTCAGATATCTGGTAAGGGAATTTGATTTTAGCCCCTAGACAAATTGTCATGTCTGAAGGGATGTCTTGATAGAATGTATTGAATTTGTATCAGCAAACGATTTAAATTCTGTTCCTACCTCGTGTGCGAGTTTTGCACAAGTTGATAGTAATTGAAATTCTACTGAAGCACAGATAATATAAGACTGAAGTAAAACGGCTATAACTATTCATCCCTTCATCTGATGTGGTTACGAAAACAATAGACCGCCATCAAAATCTAATACCACCACAGATGAGCGCTACAAGGTGTATTTGAACTGGTCAACTGAAAGGAATCGTCTTGTAAACATCCTCCAAGAGGACCTAGAAAAAGTGACATTCGAGCGATAATGATATCGGTTATCGAACTGCTAAAATGTTTGGGATTTACCTCGTAATATTTCGATTTCAAATCCCATGAGCAGTATGTGTTATGGACCCTCACGAAATTTCCAAAAGAGAGTAGGCCAATGGCTCCATCGAAGAGACATTCTTTAAACGAAAACGTCGCTCTAGCCATTGCTAAAATATCAATTGCAAAGCGCTATCCAAATTACACTAGGTCGATCTCTTGCATTTTGACATTTCGATAATAACCTTCGCTGATTGAAACCTTGACACCTCGTCTAGAGGCCGGGAACGAGGATCTTCCACACTCTATACGGGTTAGCCCTTCATTGGAGGTTTTCAAGAGAAAAAATTAAGGAATACTTCCTATCAACATGATACATTAATTTATGTATTTACAATTATAACATTTTAGTTTTGTATTCTATGATGTATGTATTATGTTTATGCATTGTGTGTTGCACACGTATTTGTTTAGTTTATTTATTAAGTATTTAAAATTGTTAAGAGTATTTAATAAGCTTTTTTTGTGCACATGGATGTACTATCCTCAAATGCATATGATATATTCTCTACGCAACTGAGGTTTGCTGTTAGAGAACCCAACTATGGGTTAAGCTCGCCTTTGTGCATAAACTGTCCTATTGTATTTGCATGTTTTGTGTACAATAAAGAATAAGAAGATTTGTGCCCGCTCTATGGTCATAAATTATTGTATAGGTGACTTCACTCCCATAATATGGCACTAATATGACTGTCAGCTAACCAACCTATTTCTTCATTTACAGTACCAACGCGGGATCGTCAGCATACCAAAAACAGTGTCCAACTCTCGCGTCGTAGAAAATGCATCCATTTTCGACTTTAGCCTGGACAAAGAAGATGTGGAGACTCTGGCTAAATTTGACAATGGCTTCCGCACAGTAAGAAATGCCTTCTGGCAAGATTATGAGAATTACCCGTTCGACAAAATCCCGGAGAAAATTAAGATCCCTGAGAGTCTTCGTATTTGGAAGAATGGAATCAACTCGGACATCGATTAAACTTTTTAGTTGTTATATTGTTTACATTTCCCGGGCATTACCAGAGGCTCTAGTCAATTGAAGTATATGTGTGTTCGGGTCAAATATTGCAACTGAATTTTAAAGCAGTTACCCTCCACCGATAAATATTAAATTTTGCATACACGTTTAGTTTGGATTACAATGCATGTTCAGATACGTGACGTAATTCTAAATCCAATATGATGGCCGGCCCAAGATGGCGGACTAGTTTTTTTTTTGTGCACTGCCATGATATGGTTATCAAATCAAAGGGTTTGCTGAGAAGAATACGAAAAAGATTGTTTTAAAAAAAGTATTAATGAATATTTTTTTTATTATTTCAACCGCCCTCGCGACGGTTTCGTTGTTAGAATGTCACTTGTATAAGGCTTCAGATTTACCAAAGTAAATAACGCTTTTGTTGATGACATTATTAGTGTTATAAATACTTTAAAACAACTTGAATTGTATTGCCTGAGCAATGTGCCTTTAGTTATCAATGTTTTGTTCTAAGTATATTTTTATAATAAACTGGCTAGTTTTACAATGCTTGAGTTTTATTGTCTTACAAGTATGTAGCCCACCAAAAGATGAGATGATCCTCGTCAGAAGCAAAAGCCACCCAAAATGCAATAAAGAGGGCTGTGCACAGAGTTTCAACTCACACGTCAATTAAACCTTTAACAAAGAACTGGTTGTCCAGTGGCTTATTTACCTCATCGAAAGTTGGCTATTATGTTTTAGTTGCTGAATAAGCTAGGACATAATCACAGTAGGTATCTATACAATATTTCCGGCCTTTTTGGATAAGAACACCCCACTTAAGGGGTTTAATCTTCGCATGTTTTTATTGCATTTCCTAAAATTCTGCACAAATTATAAGGGAAGCATGCGCAGGGGTTCTTTTAAAACAAAATTAAAACTTATTGGATTAGAACTGTGATTCTTTTGTCAGTGTGTAGAACAACTCAAAGACTAACAAAAAAACCCATAAATGACTGTGTTCAATTTTACAGAATTTTAGGAAATGCAATAAAATCCTTTGAAATTTTGTTTAAAGATTGACTTTTGTGGCCCAATACAAAAATAACCTCACCTTTTGTATGTTAGTTGAATATTTTTTTAGATTCTCTTTTGCTATGGCTGAAATAATAAACAAAAACTAAAATTGCTCTATCTTTGAGGGTGCAACTATAGTTGTAGTTGTAGGTATGGTTAAATTTGTAGTTACTGGCAGAAGAGACTGGGGATCCAATTAGATCCTCAGTCTTGCAGGGCGACTTGCAGTTATATCGCCATTTTAAAGTGGGTGAACTCGCCGAGCATATATCTGCCACCAATAATGAGCGCTTGAGATTTAGTTAGGTTCAGGAGGAGTCCAAAAGACTGAATCTACTTGTTGATATTTTCAAAATTTCAAGGTCATCATTGATGGCAGCCTGGTCTGCATAGAGATGAAAGTTAGAAGTTAGGACTTTATTGATAGCGTTTATAAAGATCGAGAAGAGAAGAGGAGAGAGAACACCACCTTGAGGAACACCCACAGCTAAGTCACACCATTCAGAGGAATTCTCATCGGATCGAAAAGACTGCGAGCGACCCCGAAGATAAGATTTGAACCACTCAATTACCGAAGCTGAGACATTAAGGGAGGAAAGGATTCCTAAGAGAATGTTAAAGTCAATTGAGTTAAAAGCACTACTGAAGTCCAGTAGAACCAATATAGTTGTACATTTATTGTCCATAGCCAGTGGTATGTCATCGGATATTTTGACTAGAGTCGTAACGGTGCTATGGCCAGGTCTGAAACCAGATTGGCAAGGACTCAACAGGCTATTAGAGGATAAATAACAGGATAGTTGCTTCTGAATAATACTCTCGAAGACTGTGGAGAGGATTGGGAGTATGGATATTGGACGGAATTCGGTGGGTAAGGAGCTTGTTTATTATATCTATGGTAAGGAGGGATTTGGCATAGATATAATCAAACAAAAAAAATCTTTCTTCTTTTTTATTTTATTTGTGATGTGTTTGCTCTATATAATATTAGTATAGATACTATTTCACTCAAAATAGGTCTAGGTCTTGAAATGTACTGCAGTCTCTCCAACGGTGCCAAATTGACTGCCGCTACATCGAAGTGTTGAAGTTTTTGTACAAAAACGCCACCATGTCAGTTCGACGTCAGGATCAGACCTCGGAACACTCTCTGCAGCGAGGTGTGAGACAGGGAGACGTCATACCTCCGAAACTGTTCACCGCTGCACTGGAGGATGTCTTCAAGGTTTCAGAACCTTGAAGACATCCTCCAGTCCAGACAGGAGAGGGTTAGGCATAAACGTCAATGTTGAATACATCACTCACCTTCAGTTAGCCGAGTTAGTGGTCATGGCTGAGACCATGGAGGACCTCAGTACAATGCTCGATGACTTCGGTAGAGCTTCCGAAAGGGTGGGTCTTAGGATGAACATGGACAAAACCAAGGTGGTGCTGAATGTGCATGTTACACCCACTCCTATCAAGGTTGGAGACTCTACACTCGAAGTTGTGGGCGACTATGTCTACCTAGGATAAACGATCCAGTTGGGTAGGGCCAACTTCGAGAAAGTTGTCAACCGTCAAATCCGAAGCGGATCGGCAGCGTTCGGGCAGTTGCGCGGTATCTTCCGTATCGGCAGCGTTCGGGAAGTTGCGCGGTATCTTCTCGTTCAACTTACCACAGTGTCTCAAGACGAAAGTCTATGACCAGTGTGTGATGCCTGTAATGACATATGGCTCTGAGACGTGGTCGCTTACAATGGTCCTCATCAGAAAGCTTACAGTCACTCAAAGGGCAATGGAGAGGGCTATACTCGGAGTTTTCTTGCGTGATCGAATCAGAAATGTAGAGATCCGCAAGAGAACCAGGGTTGCCGACATAGCCCGAAGAATTGTCAAACTTAAGTGACAATTCTTCGGGTTATGTTTATTTTTTTTACACTAATGGTAGCATGCAAAAGTATATGCAACAGTGAAACAAACACTTATAGGTAAACTCCGCATGATGCAATGATGAGGTAGGAACATTCAAAATAGGTAGGAAGATCCTTAGATTTATACTTCAGAGGTTTATTCGTCAATTGTTAGTCTAACATAATATGGTCATTCAATGAATTCTCCAACTTATTTGACCATTTCTGATGATACCAATTGATGAACAAACGCGAAATTTGAAATTGATTAGGATATTTAAATACGGATCGAAGAACTGGGCTTTAGTTACGTCACCGACAATAACACTAAATCAATAAAATAGTTCAACGAACTACATAATAATTAACTGTTGAAGCAAGTAGAACTGGATTATTCGGATACGTGTTTTTATTAAATACCTAAGCAACAAAAAGCGTACAACAAAATGTTCATCAGGGTTGAATAACCTCACCTATATCCCATTAGTCTCGCGGTCGCAAGAACGACAGCTCAGCGTAGTCCCGGATTCGATTTCCTGCACCCTAATTGCATAACTGTTTTGACAGATCCAAGCACGCGCACTCCCTTTCATTATGACAACTCAACTGTATTCATTGCGTGTTTTACGCTAACGAGTATTTTGTTTTTTTCTTTCTTTCTATGAATTTCATGTCATATTATGTATGTATCATCTGCCTAGCCTTTTTCCCAACTATATTGGGGTCGGCTTCCAGTCTTACCGGATTCAGCTAAGTACCAGTGTTTTACATGGAGCAACTGCCTATCTGACCCAACCCAGTAACTGGGTAACACGGTACCCCTTAGCAAGACTGGCGTCAGATCTCAAGCTTCTGACTACCCGTAACGACTGTCAAAGATCTTCAAATGACAGCCGGGACCAACGGCTTAACGTTCGTTCCGAGGCACGGAGGAAACTCGGTATGTTGAAAATGGTCACCCATCCACGGACCGACCTCGTCAAGCGTTGCTTAACCTTGATGATCGTCCCGTGCGGCTGTTATTATTTAGCTACGAGCTCCGAGTTTTTTCAGTCCATCCAAAGGTTGTCTGGTAGATATCGCTGTCAGCGATAAGACCGCCTTTGTGCCCGTAGAAATAAGTGTTTCTTGTAAAAGTGTATAATTTTTATGGTGTACAATAAAGTATATTCTATTTTAACTATCCAACGTCGAAACGACTAGAGTCTGGCAAACGAAAGTAGAGACTGAAAAAGCGCAGCAAATTTAAAAAATATCAGCATAGCAACCCCAAAAACTAGTATGCAATACCTGGAATAACCTAATTTGATACTTTAGAATTATTTATATTAAATTATTCGTCTGAATAAAAATACTATAGGTACATTTAGGTAGGTAATACTTTAGTTTAGATATATCAATCTGAATAAAAAAAGCAACAATATTCTATATTAATTTTGGTTTATTCAATATCAATCAAAATCTGAATCTAAGACTTTCATGTGAAAAGATTCATAAGAGTCACAGGAATCATAGTTTTCTACATTAATAATGAAACTTTTTAAATTATTAAATAGAGAAAATGTTTTTACAAAAATATAAATAGTGATTACGAATTAAAACAAAGTATCAACTTAGTAGCGTCATACGGAAAATTGGGGTTGACATTAGTATAGCATTGCCATATAAAAAGTTTGCAAATAATTCGAGTGTACTTTCGTTTGCCAGACTCTAATTTCGTGAGTGGAAACGCCGGGACGGAAGTAGACCCTGGAAGGACATACATGGATCTAATTGGTGATGTTCTTCTGAAAGGTCAAGAGCGCAGTACTCATAACGTGTTTAACTTGATGACTGAACGTGAATGGAGCAAGAGATGTAATGGCGTTCTGTAGTTTCTACCTACCCCTAAAGTCAAAAGGCATCAGTTTTTACCCGTCTGCCGAAGGAGGATAATGTGTTTATCAGTCTATGTATGTATGTTTGTTCTTATGTGGCGTTCCAGAGACCAAACGCGTTGGCCGATTTTGATGATTCATACGTCAATCGATTCGTCTTTACCTTGCGAGTGTCACTGGCTTAATTAAAATAGGAAAATAGAAAAATGGCGGATTTTGGGCGCCATATTGTTGGGGGCCCATTTTCTTTTTTCTTCAAAACCCATCGTGTGGGGTATCAAAATAAAGGTTTTCAAGAGGGCATTTCAAAAATATTTAGCAAAGTTATAAATAAAAACGGTTAATTAAAAAAAAACAAATAAACTCGACTGCTTAAAACCGAACTAAAAAAAAAGACGTAAACAAGAAGTTACATCTGGTTTTGGTCAGCCAGCTCGCGAATATGTATCCATCCTGCACAGCATGATTTTCTTCTTGTTTACGTCTTTTTTTTTAGTTCGCTTTTTAAGCAGTCGGGTTTTTTTGATTTTTTCAATTAATTTGTAGAACTATCCTACACAAACCAGAAGCAATTATGTTAGCATAACAGTCTATAACAACAAAACACTGATAGTTTTTATAACAAGTGAATAAATTCATCTCACGACCCACCAGTTTACCTTGGTATTATGTACAACGGAATTGATACAGTACGACGACTTTAATCGTAGCACCCAGAACTCAAACTCAACAAATTTATTTCATGCCCAATATCTGCCTCGTTGGTCTAGTGCTTTCACCAATTACTTTCATTTGAGGTCCGTTTCTTAAAAATAATATGACCGTCGCGGTCCGTAAGGTATAAACTCCCTGGCATTTACATCGTCACATATTATGTTTATCAAATAATACATATTAATCACACTATTCACAGTCATACCAATATTATAAAGGCGAAAGTTTGTGAGTGAGTGTGTCTGTGTGTGTTTGTATGTTTGTTACTTCTTTACGCTCAAACGGCTAGACGGATCTGGATGAAATTTGGCACAGAGATAGATTATAGTCTGGAATAGCACATAGGATAATTTTCATCCCGGGAAAATGTTCCCTTGCGATGATAAACACTTTTCACGAGGGCGAAGCCGCTGGCAGAAGCTAGTAATGAACATATAAAGTATGGCTAGTAACGAGTACCTACTCAATAATAAAGTAAAAGCGAAACAATTTCATAGTCACGTCCTCAAACGAATGTTGTTCAGTTACACCTGACAAATCCTTTGTAATGCAGCCTGCATCTGAATGCTATCTCTAACTCCATACAAACAAAGCTCAAAACCCAACACCACTAAAGTCGAAAGCTAAAAAGTTCCACTGACTTTCTGCACCCTTTTATTTTAAACCGTACAATCCTAGATATAAGTTTGAAAATTGTGTTGTATGTTGATGTAAGCTCATTTGACTGGCCGGTTGAATCTAGTGTTTGGGTCAGTGTCAGACTGTCAGTCAGTGTAAGTTAGCTCGAGCTTAGAACATGACGTTGGTTTTTATTATATTTACTATTGTTGCTGGAGTGGTGAGTTTTAATAAGCTTTATTTTTACTTATAGCCTAAGATACCACCGCTAAAATCAAAAAATAATGCTAACTGAGAGCTAGCTGATGTTGCAAACACACCCACGATACAGAATAAATTCCTAGTGCAGAGCAAAGAAAAAAAAAAAACTTAATAGCGGCTAGACATTGCCAGGCAACCTTGCAGTAATCTATTCTATTATAAAGTCTCATTCATGCAAATTGACTTAACCAAAAACAAATTACTTGCAGATTTTAGTGGTGGGATCTCTTACTATAAGGAGATCGTAGATAAGTAATAAGTCGTAGAAGAAGTAGAAACATTTCAAAGTCATTCAACTTGTATTTATTACTAGCTGTTGCCCGCGGCTTCGCTCACGTGGACCACCCCACAAGACCCGTTTTCGGGATAAAAATAGCGCCTATGACACTCAGGAATAATGTAGCTTTCTAATGGTGAAATAATTTTTTAAATCGGTCCAGTAGTTTCTGAGCTTATTCGGTACAAACAAACAAAAAAATCTTTCCTCTTTATAATATTAGTCATCATCATCTGCCTAGCCTTTTCCCAACTATATTGGGGTCGGCTTCCAGTCTTACCGGATTCAGCTAAGTACCAGTGTTTTATATGGAGCGACTGCCAATCTTTTTTTTTTTTTTTTTTTGTTTATAATGGGTTTGCCCTTGACTCTAGTCTAGGTCATAGGTGACAGAGACACAGAGTCTACGATGGAGTGAGCTTACCCAGAAGAAGCCTGTTCACTCTAACTTTGAAGAGATTCGGGTTGAATGCGTTCGGAAACACAGACGCAGGTAGTGAGTTCCATTCATTCGCTGTGCGCATTATAAAGGATGTTTGGAAGCGCTTGGTTCGAATTGGTGGAATCTGACCTCCACAACCTAGTAACTGGGTAACAGGTACCCCTTGGCAAGAATGGCGTCAGATCTCAAGCTTCTGACTACCCGTAACGACTGTCAAAGATCTTCAAATGTCAGCCGGGACCAACGGCTAAACGTGCTTTCTGAGGCACGGAGGAAACTCGGTATTTTGAAATGGTCACCCATCCACGGACCGACCTCGTCAAGCATTGCTTAACCTTTATGATCGACCCGTGCCGCTGTTATTATTTAGCCACGAGCTCCTCTTATTATTATTATTATATATTACATATATAATTATTATATATTATAGATATATAATATATATTATATTAATATTATACATTACATTATTTTAGTATTATTATTAGTATAGATAACCTGGCCCCCTACCGACACCTATGGCACTCATTGAATTACATAACTATAGTTCTCGCCAAACTTCTGGGTCACCATTTTTTTTTTATATTTGGCGAGAATTATTCCTATGTTTTTACACGACTATGCCCAGAGGAGTGTTATGTTTTCAGGGTTCATGTATGTTTGTGAATTTCTTTATTCCACTATAACTTCTAAACGGCTTAACCGGTATCAATATATGTGGTAGAAATAACCACATACAACAATAATAATAAATTGTAGTTCTAAAAACTAGAAAACACGCTTTAATGGTAAGGATAATGGGACAAACTGTTTAAATTATTGCATTGTCATCGGTCCTTGATAAGTGTGCAAAGTTTCAAATCAATCCAACGTTTTGAAGTGGGTGAAAATCACGTTCAAAGATTCCGTTACATTGATACATTGTTACATTGATACATTGATACATTGATACATTGATACATAGATACATAGATACATAGATACATAGATACATAGATACATAGATACATAGATACATACATACCAAGCTAATAAAAGCGTGTTAAAAATAAGCTAAATGACTGAAAACTAATCTTTTCATTTCAATCGGGGACACCGGACGGTTCCTTGGAACAGTTCATTACAGGTCCCCCGGCTTCATTGAAAAATTGGTTTTCAGTCATATCTAGCTTGATTGTAATTTTTTTAGAAAAAAAAAAACACTTTTTGACATGGCAGGCGTGTTTTTAATTTTCAAAATTTTTTTTTTCATCTTCAGTTGTGCGAAGAAAAAGATGGAGGAAAAGCTTACAGGATTCCACTGAACGATGGCAACGCTATACCAGCATTTGGTCTTGGGACCTTCTTGGGTTTTGACGAGGTAAGTCTCAAATCGCAAAAAAAGTTCTCCATTTTCTCAAATACCTTTCAAAGGCCTAAAATTTTTGTTATCACTACGTATACAAGGTGGAAGGTACATTTTTGCTCGCATTTATATAACACATAGAGTTTTACCACTATTTTTTTTAAATTCTAGTTATATTTTAAATTTATCTAATCTAAGTATTAGGGATAGAACCTCTTCTCAAGTACAGTTAGTAGTAGTATCGATAGCTTCTTTTATCCATTGATTTCCAGCAGTTCTTGTTATATCATCTGTCCAGCGTGTTTTAGGCCTCCCTTGTATTGCCGCTGGATCCTGTCCACCGGGTCAACTCTATGGTCCATCTCTTGTCAGTGTAACGGGCTAGGTGTCCAGCCCATGTCCACTTTAGCTTGAGCGCATAATGCAGAGCATCTGTAAGTTTTGTTTTCTGTCGTATGAATTTACTTCTGACTTTCTGTATTTTTCTTAATTTTAATACGCTTCTTTCCATAGCTTTCTGGCATACAACTAATTTATTTTGAACTTTTAAAGTATACGTCCACGTCTGACAACCGTAAGTGAGGTATGGTTGGATGTATGTATTCAGCACGACCTTTTTGTGATAGAGCAAGAAATTACTTTTCAAGATTTCTTTGAGGGCCCAGAATTTCCTCCAACTTAGCTGTACTCTTCGTTCGACCTCGTCTTCACTATTTTTGTTTCGGAATGACAGTTGTTTTCCCAAGTACACATTCTCACTCACATACTCTAAATCTTAAGGTTACACTAGTCGACGGCACGAACTATTTTGTGCGCGGGGTTAAAATGCATTTTACATCAACCGACAACACGTGCGGAAGAGATAGATGTTGTGATGAGCAGTAGGTAGCTACTTCGCGTACGAATACACACTTTTGCAAATTTGTAGCGAAATGGATAATGATTTAGGACGAAACCGAGCGCGCGAAATTTTATAATCAGACCTTTGGGAGTCTGGATATCATGAAAAAACGACTAAACGTATCTCTTCAAAATTTAATTATTTGCATTGTTGAACTACTAATCTATCCCTGTATGGTAGCCGTTTTTCAATTTTCTGTCTTCTTGTGGCATTTATTTGCGCCCAAAAATGCGTTAAAATTAGTGTCGAAAATTGGAACTTTCGACGCTCATAACTTTCAAATATTTTCTTTTTTGCTTCCATACAGGGCTAGATAATGATGAGACAAATTGTTATCACTTTTAATTTTGAACGTTCATTGCCAAACAGTGGAATAATCCCTAGACTACGTTTGTATGGATGAATTTTCGTGTAGTGTAAGCCTTGCCTTTTAGATCGATTGGGATAGCTATGCTGTTGCTCATAACTTTAATTTATCCTCATTAATTTTCAAGCCTACCTTTTCACCTTCGACATTTAGTGCGCATACACGAAGAAATTGAAAAATTCAAATAACCAAGTTTTTGGTTTTTATTTTCATCTCTTACTACATATTTTTTTTCACATCTTTTGGTAAAAACTTACCATTTCATGTCCCAAACACACTGTTATTTTTTTGTTTAATATATTTATTTTTCACCTTATTTTTACTTAATATCGAAAAAATTACCCTAATTTGCAATCGAAAATTCTCCCGTCAATATATCTGAACTTTAAAAAGTTGGTTGTTTTTTGTTTGTTGAAATCTCTACTTTCAGATCACATACATATACATTATCACATACATTTTGAGGTTATGTGAAAAAAGTGTAAAAACAAAAGTTGTAGATCTTTTTATTATCTACAACTTTGCCATTTAACTTTTTACCATAGGACTCGTAGCTTTGCCGGAAATCGAGATAAACCGTTTTCACCCTTTAAAACTCACCCCCTCCCACTTCCCGACCTCAGATCGCCCGTAAATTATATTTCCTTTAATTTTTGTTATATTCTCTTCCTTTTCCAATGGGTCTATCCTACTATTTTTTTTTTACTTTTTACCATTTTCAAAGGCTTCAGCCCTGGTCTACTAGTCTCAGCGAAAAGAACGATGTCATCCGCAAATCTGGGGTGACTTAAGTTGTGTCTAGCTACTTTGATACCTTTTTCTGCCAGTTAAGTTGTGTAAAAATACTCTGCAGCATTGCTATAAAAAGTTTTGGCAACAGTGTGTCTCCCTGTCGTACTCCTCTCCTGATTGGTATCGCCGATCCGCGGTTTTCTAATTTTTCTCTACTAGTGCTACCATTGTAGATGTTCTTTAAGGTTTCTATGTACTTTATATGGACACTACATTCATTAAGGGCTTTCCCCATTCATTAAGGGGTCGAGTCATGTGTTATATTATCGAACGCCTTGGCGTAGTCCACAAGTGCAAGGTTTAAAGGTCGATTGAACTCCTTGTTTTTCTCTATAATTTGTTCCATCACACAGATATGGTATATTGTGGAAATACTAGTTGCGCAGCCTGCTTGTTCGACGGGTTACAGTATAAAAACTTTTGGCCTTATTCTGTTTAGCAGGATCGATGTAAATAGCTTATATATACTTGAAAGAAGACTGATTGGGCGATAATTCCCTATGTCTCTTGGGTTCCTCTTTTTATAAAGTGTTCTGGTACTTGACCTAAGCTTAGAGCCATGTTAAAGAGGTGGCTCAGTGGGCGAGCTAGTGCAGGTGTTCCTATCTTTGGTATACAGTCAGGTCCAGACCTTTTGTCAGGTTTCAGTCTTTTGATGTTTATGATTACTTCTATTGTGTCGATTTTTTCTAGACATTTTTTTTCTTCTTGGTCTTCTTTTCCATGGTACTCTTCATCGTTTTTTTGATGTTCGGTAGTATTTCCATATAGCTTTGTGTAGAATTCCTTGGCACAATTGATATCGGTTCTAGTATTTGTGTCTCTGTTTTTAGTGTTTACTTTGTTTAGTTCTTTGATAGCTCTCTTTGTGCTTCTGTATCTTTTTACAATTTCTTCTATTTAACTTCATCATGGATTGGAGCAACACCAAAGTGCTGCAGTTCATTGAACTCTTGTAGTGTCCGACCGAAACCGAAACCGACGACGGACGTCACCTTAACTTGTATTTTTATTCGCGGTAGGACTTGTATTATTATAATGTGTCGAGGTAATTAGGTGATCTAATAATATTTGAAATTTTTGTAATCATTTTTGATAGCCTTGTTTGCTTGATGGAATATTTTAGTAAGTTCTTTTTTCATTGCCACTGTTACTTTTTTTATTAGTTCTGTTCGTCTGGTTATAAGGGTTTTTGTTGGTGTGGTGAAAATTTTGTTTACTCTCTCTTTTTTAACCCCCGAAGAAAAAAAGTAACTATTTGTTTGTGTATATGTGTATTTGTGTATCTGTCAGTGCTATCATAGTTCCTATACGGATGAACCGATTATCGGGAATGTTCTTAGCTAAGTTTGATGATAATCGGGTTAGCCGTTCAAAAAATATCGGCTATTTACTGTTTGAATCGTATATAAACGTGTATTTTCGCAAGGTGTCATAATTACGTGTTCATTAGATTGTTGATCGAAGCATGTCTACTACTAGATAGATAATGTATTTTAAAAAAAATATGAAATAAAAACAAAATGTCGGGTGTTTTGGAAATTTGTAATTTTTCTTGTTCATTGTTTTTTTTTGTTTCTATACTCTTTTTGATGGCTGATTCTAGTTGGTTATATATATTCTGTCTCTAGTTCTTGTATATTTTTGTTTAAATTGACTGTATATAAATTTGTAGGTATCTTGCTCCGTTTTTAAGGTATTGGAAGGTGGTATTTAATTAATATCTTATTCAGCAGTTATGGTGCTTCTTCTAACTACCACGTTTTTTTTTTTAAGAATGGACAAATACCCGTAGAAGAACATGCGATTGAGTATCCTGTCAGCTGGGCGTTGAAGGCTGGATACAGGTGATGGACATTTTAGAATCTTAACAACTTTAACACCTTCCTATCTCATTTGGGAATAAAAGGTTTATAAAAAAATGCACACCAACAACTTATAATAATGTAAATGGGTAGTATTTAAACGCAAATCAAAAAATATCCTTTTTCTATGCAATAAAATTCCGAATTCTCATCAAAATTACTGATTGCGCAGCAAAATATTCAACGCAAAATATCACTAAACACACTACAATTTATTTTCGCAGCGTACAGCGATTTTTCCTAAAGCAAAAGCTTTTTTATTAATGCACAGCTAATAATCTTAATGCACATCATACTCTCGTTAACTCTTTTTCTTTTAAATCCATGGTTAAAGTTTTTACAATTACTATTTAACGACAATGTCGACGGAGCCCCGCTGCGCGGGGCTCCTATTTCTGTCTAAAGGGTCTAAAGTAACCTAACACGAAGAAGATGACGGGAGCTGAGTTCGCTCGCTTTGCTCGCTCACTTCAGCTGCCGTCATCTTTTCGAACCTAACCTGTCCGTGTCGGGGTGCCCTAAGTTCCCGAGTTCGCTTCGCTCGCTCTTGGACTAATGACTTCTTGAAAATTAGGACAAATGTGATGAACAGGTTTTGTTGTACTTACTGGTTAATATGCGACTGAGATAGTTATTTTGCTACGAAATATGGAAAATTTGCTGTGCAGTTAGTATTTCTGCTATGTATGTAGTATTTTTGTATAAAAATAAATTTAACTGTATTGCATTATGAGGAAAAAAGTAATGTCATATTGATGTATAATTTCGAATTATCTGCAGTTTGAGTTTTGCTAAACATTTAGTTTATTTGTAGTGAAGTAAGTTATTTGATGTAAAAAAGAATATAAATCATGAGTATGTATTTATAGACGATTATTTTATTTGATATGCAATTTATAATATCTCAATGTAAATTAATTTTACTTAAATTATTATTCGATGGCCCTGTCCATTAAAGGCAAGGCTAAATACTAGGGTCTCCTGTCGGTCATTCGAATATACTACTTCTTACTACAGAGTTAAAGATGTTTGTGGTTTGATGCCCGGTTGAAGCTAGGAAAGGGCCATTTAGTATATAGCAACTGAAACTCTGAATTGGGCATCCCGTAATACTAACAGAGTTGTTTTTAGGGTTCCGTACCTACCTCGAAAGGAAAAACGGAACCTATATAGGATCACTTTGTTGATCGTCTGTCTGTCTGTCAAGACCCTTTTTCTCAGGAACGCGTGGAGGTATCAAGCTGCCATTATATATCAAATACTCAGGTCTACTGTCCCTTAAATCTGTGAAAAAACCAAACTTCTAAACCAACGCAATCAAAAGATACAGGCGTTTATGCCGCAAATTTTCGACACTCGCAAGGTAATCAAAACCTACAGGGTACTTCCCGTGAACTCAGGATCTTGAAATTTGGTACGAAGCAACGTCTTATAGCACAGATAAAGGAATAATTGCGAAAACCGTAAATTTTTTATTACATCATATAATAAAAATATTTTAATAATTTTAAACCTACCCCTTGCCTCATGAACGCGTAATTCATATCAAATACTCAGGTATATAATACCTTTAAGCTGAGGTTTGTACGGAACCCTCGGTGCGCGAGTCCGACTCGCATTTGGGTAGTTTTATTTATTATATGCAAGTAGCAAAAAAAAATCTAAATCTATGTATGCAAGCTATACCAACATCCCTGTCTACCTACCTTAGAGGAATTTTAATTTAATTTAACAAGCGTCATGTTATGTTCTGTTGGCAGGATGATAGACACTGCTGCTGCCTACCACACTGAGGCTGAAGTGGGTGCTGGAGTGAGAGCTTCCGGAGTACCCAGAGAGAATGTCTTCGTTGTAACTAAGGTGAGAGAAACCATTACTTTTAAAATTTGAAGATGTGTATTTGGACTTCTTTTTTTTTTATAAAACTGGCTCGCGTTTGAACACTATCTCTCCTGATGATAAGCGAAGACGTGTGTAATGTAAAAATAACCTCTTCACTATTTACTTGAAGGTTGTAGCTATCACGAAATACAAACTCCGACAAGTAATTCCACTCCTTTACTGTACACACACTGAATGTATTCCTAAAACTTCTTACCTATGTTGAATCTTAACTGAAATCATATCTTAACGCTGTCTACTATTCAGTCTTAGACTTTCTTGCTTTAATGTTATTATCACATTACCTACAGAAATTCATCACTTTTAGGGTTCCGTTCCTCAAAGTTGAAAACCAAAGGAACCCTTGGGATTTTTTATGTACCTATAAAAGTGATCTATATTAGTTTCGTACATTTTACGCGATGCGTGCACAACTAAACAGATAAACAGACAAAAATTCCAAAAATGCGGTTATATTTTAACATATACGTATATTTTTAACAATATTTTCGATGTAAAAATACGAATATCCTTACGATTATTGCCTTTACCATTGTCAGCGAAGTCCAAGATAAACTTGGAAATGTATTTTGTATGCTAAGATATTGTGTTTGTAATATGCTTGCCATCATTACATGGCAGTTTAACATAACTTAAGGTGAAGTGAGGTGTACTAGGGCACCACTGTCTTGGGCGCGCCACAATTGCGGCGGTAAGGCCACTCTTTGAGGAGTGGCTTGAAAGGCGTCACGGTGTCCTTATCTTCCGCCTGACGCAGTTCCTCACCGAACACGGCTGTTTCGGGCGGTTCCTGTTCAGGATAAGGCGGGAGGAAACGACCGGGTGTCATCATTGTGTGGACCGCCCGGAGGACACGGTTGAGCATACGGTGGAGATCTACCCCGCTCGGGCAGAGCACTGCCGTGTCCTTATGGAGGCGATCGGCGACCTCTCACGTCCGGCCCTGGTCCAGGCTATGGTACGGAGTAAGAGGGCATAGAAAGCTGTCTCCTCCTTCTGCGATGCAGTAATGCTCGCAAAGGAGGAGGTGGAACGCGTGAGGGAGACGCAAATGAGACGCCCTCACGCCCCTAGCCACCGCAGGAGACGCCCTGGGCGTCGGAAATCGCAAGCCGATTCCCGGCCACCGTAGGCGCGGGTTTGCGGACGACAAGTAATGGGTAGCTCGCCGTACGATTTCCCACCCAAAAAAAAGATGGTGCACCACTTTCTAACCCTTCAAGAACTACAAGCGTGATATTAACATATTTATTTCTTTGCAGCTTCCTCCCCACGAGTCTCGGGACGTGGTGTCTTCACTGAGGAATTCTCTGACGCGTCTCAACATGAGCTATGTGGATCTATATCTGATTCATAGCACGGTCACTTACAAGGTTTGTCGTTTTTACAAGCTTTTATTTAACTTGCAATGTATGTAAGTGTTTTCGGGTCAAATGAATTCGGTTGCAACTGAATAAATGCATGGTTAGCTAAGTGACGTCATTCTAAATCCAATATGGCGGATGACCCAAGATGACGGACTAGTTATTTTTTTCGCATTGCCATGATATGGGTTTCAAATGAAAGGTTTGATGAGGAAAATATGTAAAAAGCTTGTTTTGAAAAAGATTATGTAAAAGAATGTTTTTTTATTCATTAATTTATTATAGTTGTGTGTACTGTGACGACTCTAGATAAATGGCATTCGATGTCAGCGAAATCGTTAAGTCTAAATTTAAGGGATTGATCACGTGGCTTTTCGATATAGCTTATCAATGCCATACAATTTTGCCTTTTAACCCCTGACCATAGATTTAGTTTTTTTTTTGCGAATACTGTATCTATGCCCTGAGGAGGAGCTCGTGGCTAAATAATAACAGCCGCACGGGTCGATCATCAAGGTTAAGCAACGCTTGACGAGGTCGGTCCGTGGATGGGTGGCCATTCCAACATACCGAGTTTCCTCCGTGCCTCGGAAAGCACGTTAAGCCGTTGGTCCCGGCTGTCATTTGAAGATCTTTGACAGTCGTTACGGGTAGTCAGAAGCTTGAGATCTGACACCAGTCTTGCCAAGGGGTACCGTGTTTCCCAGTTACTGGGTTGTGGAGGTCAGATAGGCAGTCGCTCCATGTAAAACACTAGTACTTAGCTGAATCCGGTAAGACTGGAAGCCGACCCCAATATAGTTGGGAAAAAGGCTAGGCAGATGATGACTGTATCTATGCCCTCGACGGAAAAAGAGGGGAGTTATAAGTTTGACGTGTGTTGATGTGTATCTGTGTGTCTGTTGATGTGTATCTGTGTGTCTGTCTGTGGCATCATAGCTCCTAAACGGATGAACCGATTCAGATTTAGATTTTCTTTATTGTTTGAAAGGTGACTTTGTCGAGAGTGTTCTTAGCTATATTGTTTAGCCGTTCAAAAGGTATGGGCTGTTTTCTGTTTGAAACGGAGTATTTTCGCAAGATATCGTGTCATTATTACGTATTCGATAGATTGTTGATCGAAGCGTGTCTACTACTATACCCCATTTGAAATAACATTAGACACGTTTCCAAATCTTTTTACAGTCCGTTCAACCGATTTTGAGTTCTATTCCGATAAGGATGACATAAAAAGCATAAACCTGTTACCATAACCAACTGTTTACTACAACTATCATTGGTCGTATCACCAACGCAATAGAAGTCAAAATCGGTTGAACAGGCTGTAAATTGGACAAATTTAAACGTCTAATGTTATCGCAAATGGGATTTAGTTATGTAGTTTAAAAAGTATGAAATAAAAAAAAAATGCCGAGGTTTTTGGAAATTTTTAATTTTTACTTGTTGACAATCGCTATCGCCACGCTTTTGATGATAAAACGTCACTTGTTGTTCCACAGATAATATAATACTAGCATACTTGTTCGTAGTTTGGGTGCCAGATGTCGTACTCAGTGATGTACTTCTGTTAGTTAAGTCTTCGCAAGCGAGTCTACGAAACGTGGGCTCCTCGGTTCTGTCATTGCATTATTAGCTAAATATAATTGTTAAGGGTACACTAGTCGACGGCACGAACTATTTTGTGCGCGGTGTTAAAATGCATTTTATATCAACCGACAACACGTGCGGAAGAGATAGATGCTGTGATGAGCAGTAGGAAGCTAGTTCGCGTACGAATACACACTTTTGCAAATTTGTAGCGAAATGGATAATGATTTAGTATGAAACCGAGCGCGCGAAATTTTATAAACAGACCTTTGGCAGTCTAGATATCATGTAAAAAACGACTAAATCTATCTGTTCAAAATAAAATGATATGCATTGTTGAACTTCTAATCTATCCCTGAATGGAGGCCGTTTTTCAATTTTCCGTCTTCTTATGGTATTTATTTGCGCCCAAAAATGCGTTAAAATTAGTGTCGAAATGTGGAACTTTCGACGCTCATAACTTTGAAATACTTTCTTTTTTAATTTTTCGCCATACAGGGCTAGATAATGATGAGACAAATTGATATCACTTTTTATTTTTAACGTACATCGTCAAACAGTGGAATAATCCCTAGACTACGTTTGTATGGAAGAATTTTCGACTAGTGTACCCTTAAAGAACAGGTTTCGTATCGCAAATAGGTATACCTTTTATTCATGCTTAATACCTAAGAAGCTTTAAATGAAAAAAACCGGCCAAGCGACCCGGACTCGCTCACGATGGGAATTGCTATTTTTATGCGATAATGGTACGGAACCATTATCGCAAAAAATTAGCAAAAGGACTCGTTTGTTGTATGGGAGCCCCACTTAAATATTATTTTTATTCGGTATTTAGTATTTGTTGTTATAGAGGCAACAGAAATACATCATCTGTGAAAATTTCAACTGTCTAGCTATCACGGTTCATGAGATACAGCCTGGTGACAGACAGATAGACGGACCGCGGAGTCTTAGTAATAGGGTCCCGTTTTTACCGTTTGGGTACGGAACCCTAAAAAGGCCAAAATTTACGAATATATGCCTCCCCAATACTAGGCGTCACGTCGTGACCACATCATGATTTCAAAACCTTCTCCATGATAATGTTTCTAAATGTTCCTACAGTTTAGTATTAGTCTATGCTAAATAAATGTATTTTCTTTCTTTCTTTCTTTCACTTTCAGTGTCACCAGCAGCCTAATTGCGTAAGTGATTCGGCAGGGTAGAGGGTATAACTCCATGAAAGAGTATGACAAATTCCCTTTTATTTGCTTCGGTATTGGCATAAAATTATGGAAAAGAGTATCTTCACCAATGAAAGCAGCGAATATTTTTTTCCAATCACGAACAATTGAATTTGAATTTGAATTTGCGGGCCATATGACCATAGAAGCCAAATACATATCTTGCGGAGGCATATATTCGTAAATTTTGGCCTTTTTAGGGTTCCGTACCCAAACGGTAAAAACGGGACCCTATTACTAAGACTCCGCGGTCCGTCTGTCTTTTTTTTATTTTTTTTTATAGTCTATAGGCTCGCGTTTGACCACTATCTCGCCTGATGTTAAGCGATGACGTGGTCTACGGTGAAGCACGCTTGCCTAGAAGAAACCTATTCACTCTTGACTTAAAGACCCCAAGGTTGTAGCTATCAGGGAACAAAGACCCCGGAAGGGAATTCCACTCCTTAGCTGTACGCACAATGAAAGTATTAGCAAAACGCTTTGTGCGTATGGGAGGGATGTCCACCATGTACCGATGGCGCATGGCCGTACGTCTTGTAGTCCGATGATGGAAAGGGCTAGGTGGAATCAAATTGTGCAGTTCCGTCGCGCACTCCCCGAAATGTAACCGATAAAAAACCGACAGGCTGGCAACTCGGCGTCGATGTTCGAGGCTCTGGAGCTTTGAGGCGACCAGTGCATCGTTGCCAATAAGCCTTTTGGCCCGTCTGTCGATCGACTCAAGTGCATCAAGCTGGTATTTGGCAGATCCATCCCAGAGGTGAGAGCAGTACTCCATGCATGACCGAACTTGCGCTTTATACAAGTTGAGCAGCTGTTCAGGCGTGAAGTACCGTCTCACCTTAGCAAGAATCCCCAACTTTTTTGCAGCTACCTGAGCTTTCGCCTCAATAAATGGACCGAAGTTGAGGGTTGATGTCAACGTAACACCGAGAAGTTCGAGATGGTCCGTTATCGGCACGGTTACACCACGGAAAGAAGGAGCCGGGTGAAATTGGCTCTTTTTAGCGGAAAAAAGACACGCCTGGGTCTTCGCAGCATTGAAACTGACCAAATTGGTATCACCCCATTCGGAGACCGCCTTCAAGGACAGGTTCAAGCGTTCAACCATGGCCTCCCGGAGAGACCGAATCTGAGGCCCAGTAGCTCGTGCGCTGGACACGTATCTCTCAGCAACAGTGCTGTCGTCTGCGTACCCAAAGGTGCCGGGTTTTAGCAAATCATTAATGTGCAGCAAGAATAATGTTGCCGAGAGCACTGACCCCTGAGGGACTCCGGCGTTGATATCTAACTGACCGGACGAGCAGCCGTCGATAACCACTCGGATGGAGCGATCTCTCAGGAAGTCCCCTATCCAATCACACAGACCACTAGGCACACCGAAGGAAGGAAGCTTCTCAATGAGGCTTTCGTGCCAGACCCTGTCGAAAGCCTTCGAGATGTCGAGGGAGACGGCTAGCGCTTCCCCGTGTCTCTCGATGGCCTCACTCCAGATGTGAATGGCATACGCTAGAAGATCCCCAGTGGACCGATTTCGGCGGAAGCCGTATTGGCGGTCACTGAGGATGTCGTTCGCTTCTAGGTATGCCAGGAGCTTACCGTTGAGTACACGTTCCATACTCTTACAGAGGATGGACGTTACAGATATGGGTCTGTAGTTGGCCGGGTCAGCTCGACTGCCCTTCTTGGGCACGGGCTGTACATTGGCTTGCTTCCAAGCCTTCGGCACTTTTCCAGTCCCTATCGAAAGGCGATACAGGCGTGTCAAGATCGGAGACAATTCAGGCGCACAGGTTTTAAGTACAATTGCTGGTATCCCGTCGGGGCCACTCGCTTTGTTCACATCGAGGCTACGCAGAACCCTTCGGACGTCCTTTTGATGGATGCGGATGTCTGACATACTCGTCACACATCCATCAGGAGAGGGAGGAGGCTGCGCGCCATCAGAATTCAGATGTGAAGATTCCGCAAAAAGGGAGGCAAACAAGTTTGCCTTCTCCTCAGCGGAGTGGGCCAGTGACCCGTCAGGTTTCAGCAGTGGTGGTAGTGAGGGGCGACAGAAATTTGATTCAACCGACTTAGCCAGGGACCAAAACGCTTTGCTACCCGCTGGATATGAAGCAAGTTTGTTCCCGATTCTGCTAATGTGGTCAAACCGTGCTCTTCGCATCACCTTTTTGCAGGACTTGGCAGCCGTGTTGAAGGCTCTCTTCTTCTGACTCACGTCATTTGCCATGCGCGTTCGAGCGACGACCCATGCTTGGTAGGCCTTGTGTTTAACCGCGTTGGCGTGGTGACACTCGGCCCCAAACCATGGTCGGTTGTCGTTAGATATTGCTACGTCAGAGAATGGAATATAATACTCCATCCCCCGACGCAACACATCAGTTACAGCGTCAGCGCATGACGATGGATCGTCCGAAGAGAAGCAAGTGGGCTGCCAAGGATAGCATGCGAAAAAAGATCGCATCCCATCCCAATCTGCTGACCTGTACCGCCATACCCGCCGGGTGCCTCTTAGGCTGGGATCGGGCGGGGAGTAGACGGACACAGACTTCACCAGACAGTGGTCGGAACTACCCAACGGTGAAGATATCGACACTGAGTATCGGTCTGGATCTGTTATCAGCAGAAGGTCCAAGCAATTGGCTGTGTGCGAATCAACATCTGGCACTCTCGTTGCCCCCTGGACCAGCTGGGTGAGATTTAACGCTAGCGCAAGTTTGCGCGTCTCTCGTCCAGCATGATCAGTGCACTGGTATGGGAAGAGCCACTCCTGGTGGTGGGCATTAAAGTCCCCCAGTAGCACTAATTGGGCGGAAGGGTACCGTTGCTGTGCCGCATCAGCCGCCTCACTGAGGTACTCTGTGAGCCTGGTTGTCTCCTGATCTCCGCTGTGCGAGCGGTAGACACAGGCGTAGATAATCTTATCCAGCCCTGTGTCCACCAGAGCCCACAGCACTGAGAACCTGGAGTCTTCAAGATTACGGAGACGCCGATAGCAAGTGTCGTCTCGGGCATACATGCATACACCCGCGCGTGGTTTGAAATTGTGCTCCAGGGTAAACCCTGGGTAAGATAAGTACGACACGTCAGACGGACTTCCTATCTGCGTCTCCGCAAGGAAAAACAGTGCTGGCTTTTCAGTCTCCAGGTGATGGTGGACTGAGGTGAGATTGGAGTGCAGACCTCTAATATTGGTGAGGTGCACTTTGTGTGGGAGGGGGTGCAGCCGCTGTTTTACTCCAGTTTTCTTTTTATTACCTGCCATTCAAAGATTCAAAAGAGTGAAAGGAGAGGAGAAGGAAGTGAGATGAGGTTCCACGCTACTAACCTACAGACACGCACTGAAAGGACGCCATCATTGGGGCACTAGTCCGGAGACTGCGGGGACGCCCGAGCCCCCCCGGAGATGTCCATCGGGCCCTCCCATCTGGTCGCCAACCAGCACGATGGCGCATTCCGGGATTTTTCGACAGTTGGCGGGGCAGCCTTTCGTGTGTGGCTGGCACACTACTTGGGCCCCCAACTACCTGCGGTCGGCCAGCGGCGCACCGTGCCTCGGATCCCGCTACCCTCCGCAACTAGTCTCCCGATACGCCCAAAACAGCGCGAATCAGACTGGTCAGCATGCAGTGGAATAACTATCTCGACCCAACTCCTCTAGTGGCTACACCGAGCGTCGTACCGGAACACGGCTAGGCCGCTTGGCGGTACGTCTTTGCCCGGTGGGTGGTCACAAGCCTTCGGCCGAAGCCTACCACCAGTAAGTGTCACCTGATTAGCACCACCCGGGGACCACGTGTAGGGTAACAACAATAGGGGTAACTCTCCTACGGACGCGGGTGACTCAGCCCCCCTGTCTGTCTGTCACCAGGCTGTATCTCATGAACCGTGATGGCTAGACAGTTGAAATTTTCACAGATGATGTATTTCCGTTTCCGCTATAACAACATACTAAAAACAGAATAAAATAAATATTTAAGTGAGGCTCCCATACAACAAACGTGATTTTTTTGCCGTTTTTTGCGATATTGGTACGGAACCCTTCGTGCGCGAGTCCGACTCGCACTTGGCCAGTTTTTTGTATTTCAGCACTGTTGCGCATTAAAGGTAGGCGATAAAAACCGTTAAGGTTACACTAGTCAACGGCACGAACTATTTTGTGCGCGGGGTTAACATGCATTTTATATCAACCGACAACACGTGCGGAAGAGATTGATGCTGTGATGAGCAGTAGGAAGCTAGTTCGCGTACGAATACACAATTTTACAAATTTGTAACGAAATGTTTAATGAGTTAGGACGAAACCGAGCGCGCGAAATTTTATAAACAGGCCTTTGGGAGTCTGGATATCATGAAAAAACGACTAAACGTATCTGTTCAAAATAAAATTATTTGCATTATTGAACTACTAATCTATCCCTGTATGGAGGCCGTTTTGCAATTTTTTGTCTTCTTATGGTATTTATTTGCTCCCAAAAATGCTTTAAAATTAGTGTCGAAATGTGGAACTTTCGACGCTCATAACTTTCAAACATTTTCTCCTTTTACTTTTTTGCTTCCATACAGGGCTAGATAATGATGAGACAAATTGATATCACTTTTTAGTTTGTATGGAAATAATTTCGACTAGTATAACCTTAATAACCGTTGAATGCCACAAAACCTATTTACGAACTTTGGTTGCTTTAAAAGTAACGATTCGATTTTTATTAACTAACGGAAAAAAAAAGTTTCCTATGTCCTTAGGTGTTAATCGGTTCGATGTTTTTCCGGTTACCAAGCCTACGTTTATAAAATCACGTTGACTTGACGGATTTAGGTACCTACAGGTAAGACGTCACGTCATGCCGATGTACCTCGGTAGTTGTCCGATCTACATGCCTAATACAATTTAAAAACATGTTCTAGATTGCATGTCTAGATTCTAGATTTGCCGATAAAAGTATACAGGATGGAATTTTTTGGTGGTGCAGTAAGTCCGCACGAGTGCGGATTTGAAGAAAATCGTTCCTATATAGGTTTAAGCCATTCTCAAGTTACAATGTTTACTAATAAACGAAAACGCAGAATTTTTTGGTATTTTTTTCACCATGAAATTTTTATTTTTATTTTTTTTATTATCTATAGGCTTGCGCTTGACCACTATCTCACCTGATGGTAAGCGATGATGTGGTCGACGATAGAGCACGCTTGCCTAGAAGAAACCTATTCACTCTTGACTTAAAGACCCCTAGATTCTAGCTATCGGGAAACACAGATTCCGGCAGGGAATTCCACTCTTTAGCTGTACGCATAATAAAAGTGTCCCCAAAACGTTTTGTGCGTATGGGTGGGATGTCCACCATGTACCGATGACGCATCGCCGTACGTCTGGTAGTCCGATGATGGAACGGGCTGGGCGGAATTAAATCATGTAATTCCATCGCACACTCCCCGAAATGAACTCATTTTAACCCCGCGCACAAAATAGTTCGTGCCGTTGCCTTGCGTACCCTAGTCGACACAATAATACACACTTTTAATAATAATACAAATAATGTAATACACACTTTTTCAAATTTGTAGCGAAATGGATAATGATTTACGTTGTTTACGTCTTTTTAGTTCGCTTCTGAAGCATTCGGGTTTTTGAATTTTTTAATAACTTTTTTTTTCCTATTTTCTACACCAATTTCTTTCAAATGATGTTTAATTCCATTGAAAACTTATATATTTGGGATTAAACTATCAAACATAAATTTCATTTTATTTGAATTAGGTAATTTTGGCTAGATATTTCCAGGCAACCCTGCAGTAAACTATTCTGCTATAAAGTATCATTCATGAAAACCCTGGTCCCTGCCCAGTGTAACCTCAGTTAGTCTGAAATATATTTTAAAACCTAATCAAAAACAAGATGGATGAGGAAAAATAAAATGAATAAATTGACAATTTACTTTTTGACTGACTGACTTTTCAAAATATGCGGATGCAATTACACTGCCGAGCAATGAAAAAGTTCCACCCACAAAATGCCGACAAACACCTTAATATCTCCTAAAACATAGAACCTAGCTTCATAAATTAAAAAGTATAATGATATCTATTTTATTATGCAAACTTTGAGGTTTGAAAATTTCGGCATACATTTGTTTCGTTTTTTGTATTGCTTTTGTTTTCGCCGTTGTGAAAGAATTCTTAAATTGTAAAGTCTTACGGCTCTCGTACCCATAAATCATGCCTCTATCAACTAAGGATTGTACGAGAATCATCACTATGGTGGAATTGGGGACCAGCCAAAGAAATACGGCCAGAATAATGGGCGTCACAACTACTGTCCGACGAGTGATCCAAAGGTTTAGGGAGACTGGATTAAACCTGAGAAGACCAGGTACTGGCAAGCCAAGGTGCACAACAGTCCGAGAAGATCGTTGCAGCCATGTTAAGAAATCGACATCAGACGGTCGTTGCGGTTCAACAACAACTTCTGCAAGTTCGAAGTGAGCCAATAAGCGAGTGGACAGTCAGGAGACGTCTTGCCGAAATAGGATTGAAGCCTTACAGGCCAGCAAATGACCCAAAACTGGAACAGCATCATAAAGTTGCCCGATTGCGATACGCCCGCGAGCATACAGAATGGAGTGAGGACGAATGGGGCAGAGTGATGTTATCTGATGAGTCAAGATTTATGCCGTACCATCATGATGGGAGGAAAAGAGTATACCGACGACCAGGAGAACGTTTTGCACAAGCATGTTTTGAAGAAAAAGTGTCACACGGCGGAGGTACCGTTCACGTGTGGGCTGGTATCTCTGCAGAGGGTCGAACAGCGTTAGTTCCAATCGAGAACGTGCACCTAACTGCTGTGAGATACATCAATGAGATTCTCAATGAACATGCTTGTCCGTTTTTGGCCTATATGGGCGACAATACAGTGTTCATGCACGATAATGCACGGGCCCACACTGCACAAGTTGTAAATGAGTATCTTCAGAACGTGGAGTGGCCAGCAAGGGGCCCCGATTTGATTCCTATTGAGCAGGCTTGGGACGAGCTTGACAGACGTGTGAGAAAACGAGTTCCACCTCCAATTACTCTTCGTGACTTGAATTACGCGCTCATCGAAGAATGGGAGAACATTCCTCAGCATATGCTGAGGAATCTGGTATTCAGCATGCCCAATCGCGTAGAAGCTGTATTGAGAGGACATGGAGGAAACACCAAGTACTGAGTTATCAAAACCTACGTTTACACCTAGTAAAACCCCTACTTAGAGATTTGGTTTTATTTGCCAAAGCCCAAATAAAAAAATCAAAAAATATAATTTGAACACAATATTTACGTTTTTAGTTGGTAATATTCTGATGCACTGTTAAATGTACTTCAATATTGCAGACGGCGTCATTAAGCTAGCCTTTCCCGTTTAGGAGTAATTTGGTGCTATGTCACTGGAACTTTTTCATTGCTCGCGAGTGTATAATTAGAATGCAGTAATTACTCAAATATTTAAGGACAGTCAGTAGTCAGTTTATTTTTTTATGTAAATGCAAGATGCGATGTGGATTTCTATCTATGTATTGGTTGATTTTTCATACTCTTTGCCTTGCGGAATTCATTACGCAATAAGGCTGCAGGTATCTTTAACCGATGCAGCAACATAAAAAATTGTCTGCCTGTCTCAAAAATCCATCCTGTACATTATCTACTTATTTGAGAAAAGTAATAAGGAAGAAATTGATACGTAAATTCTACAAAGTATTTAATTTCTAATCATTGAACTTCAAAAAAACCGATGCCGATAAGATCTTATAAAACGGTATTTAATTAAAAAGATAGCGATCTTTGAATTTTTTTATCTTTTGCTTAAACATGTATCGTTCATTTATTTGTAACATTATCCTTATTAAATGTTTTTTGAACTTTGTAATTGCTAACTGCGTTGAATTGCGTGATTTTATCTTAAATATTGCACAATATTTTTTAGATTTAGGTACCTTCGATTCAATCTAGCCCGATGTTGAAAAGACTGGCTATTATAACTCTGCAGAACTCGTAATTGGTACCTATCCCCAAAAAGTTTTGTAGGTGGTATGCTTTTACATCTGTCACTCTCGTGATACTTCTTAAGAGCTCGTGGCTAAATAATAACAGCCGCACGGGTCGATCATCAAAGTTAAGCAACGCTTGACGTGGTCGGTCAGTGGATGGGTGACCATTTCAATATACCGAGTTTCCTCCGTGCCTCGGAAAGCACGTTAAGCCGTTGGTCCCGGCTGTCATTTGAAGATCTTTATCAGTCGTCACAGGTAGTCAGAAGCTTGAGATCTGACACCAGTCTTGCCATGGGGTACCGTGTTACCCAGTTACTGGGTTGTGGAGGTCAGATAGGCAGTCGCTCCATGTAAAACACTGGTACTTAGCTGAATCCGGTAAGACTGGAAGCCGACCCCAATATAGTTGGGAAAAAGGCTAGGCAGATGATGACTCTCGTGATACTTAATCGATCACGTAAATCATGAAATATTATTGGGTAAGTTGGAACGATACGGTGTCAGGGGCAACATATTAAATCTAGTCAAAACATATTTAACAGGACGTAAGCAAGCCACTGTTATAAATAGAATTTGTTCTAAATCCAAGATAGAAGCTACTCATATGTCATCAACAATTAGAGATACAACATGTGGTATACCCCAAGGAACTGACCTTGGGCCTTTTTTGTTTCTCATATTATATGTTAACGATTTGCCAAAATGCACTGAGCATCAAACTGTTTTGTTTGCAGATGACAGTACACTTAGTTTTCCATGTAAAAATATAGAAACTTATGAAGATGACATAAACAAGTCCATCCTTTGCATCATAAATCGGTTACATAAAAATAAATTAAAAATAAACATAGATAACACAAAGCTTATGACATTTTAGCAAAGAACAAAAAAAGTTAACACAAACATAGCTTACGAAGATCAAATATTAGCTGAAACAAGCAGTACTAGATATCAGAGACTTCACTTGGATAGTAATTTAGACTGGAAATGTCATGTAGAAACTGTTTGTAAGAAACTAAACCAGTACTCATATGCGCTTTACGATCTAGCAAAAATGGTGAATTAGTCCGTTGTTCTAATTTCCTACAAGGCGTATGTCACATCTACATTACGTTTTGGAATAATATATTGGGGCAATTCCACGGACAAAGAACTTGCGTTTAAAGCCCAAAAAAGATATGTGCGTGCTGTGTTTAAACTGAAACCGACTGATAGCTGCATTCCATATTTCAGAAATTTTAAACTGTTAGCATTGCCCTGTACATTTTTGAGACAGCAGTATTGGTCAAATCCAACTTCCATCTGTTTGAAACCTTGAGATCGAAACGTCGCAACAGAGAGATATGCACTAAGCCACATAGCACTGCTCTTTATGCAAAAAGTTTTTTAGGAATGGCACCTAGGATCTATAATAAGATCCCTAGACGAATTAAAGAAATAAAGAATATAGACGATTTTAAAAAGGCTTTTATACCATTCCCCCTCTAAAAAGCTTATTTTATTCACTGAAAACAGTGAATAAAAAGCACTTTTACTCATTGTTTTGGTGTTTGAATTTAGAACACACTCATATACCTTCCTCCATCTCAATGCTATACAACCTCCTTGCGCATAAAATACTCGATACAAACTCCAACAAACGCCTTGTGAAAAGAATATTCGATTTTCAAACTCCTTCATCGATTTAATTTTGAGTTTGTTTATATTTAGGATTTTAATTTTGATTTTAGTCTAGGATGTTTACTGAATACTTATTTGGATTGTAATTCTAATATTAAATGCATTGGTATTTAATTAATTATAATTATGTAACGTAACAGAGGTGGTCACTGGCCCCTAAAACACAGGTGCTGTTACCTAACTCAGCTTCAAAATTTAAACCCTGAGGTTTCACATTTTTTGTAAATTTTCAAGGTAATAAACCATTTTTTTTTTATTATTATTATTCCTTGTGCTTACCGCTTAAATCTTTCTTTTTCTCGTAGTCATGGTATAAAATATAGTATGCAACTCCTGAATAAAACGGATTTATATCGAGGGCCATGAATCACTCGCGTCGCTCAGGATTCTAACACTTGAATCACTCGCTATGCTCGTGATTCAATCACCATGAATCACACCCTACGGTGGTGATTCAGTTGTTCGAATCCTTCACTTGTTCGTGATTCATCTATGGCTCTCGCTTTAAATCCGTCCTTTATTCACTAGTTGCATAATATACTATTCTGAAAATCTTATATGAAAAAACATATTATAAGGTGAACGAATACCTAACTGACACATTATAATTACACTTTTTTTTTGTTTTGCCTTTTTAATTGACAATTTATACTTACTAGAATTTATTATCATTATTATATTTTATTGGAATGTGTTTTTTTTTCTTTTAACCGTCGAATATTTAATTTAGAAATATTTAATAATGTGTGATAACTGTTTGACAACTTATTATATTTAGCATGTTTGTACCAAATTATTATTCGTACGCCGATGACGGCTAGACATAGCATCCTTTAATAACCACAACATCTGTACCTAACCTACCTATGTTCAACAAATAAAGATAGTAGTATTTAAGACGACGACTAACGCCAACGACCTTGAGGGAACAAAACGCGCACTCGTTTCACACGCGCGCGACCCAAAATTTAGTAGTTTTTTGTACTTTCCTTATTATTCTATGACTTAAAAAAAAAAAGCCTCCGATCAAAATGTAGATGCTTAAATTATCTTTGAGATGGTGTTGATTTCATTAAAATACGCCCAGCGGTTTTGGTGTGATTGTCGTGTTTTTGTCCGTTTTAGACATAACTTTACAAATTAATTACACCATGTTATACAAATACAACTCAAAATTTGCTTAGATCAAATTATTAAGAAAATAGTCTAATAAAACATATATTTTTTTCAAAGAATTACGACGAGCCATTTAGACGTGATTCTCATTTTAAAATCAGCTATTCAAGGGAATCGGCGCCTTAAGCTGTCAGATTGCTAACGCTGTACATTGTTTTTCACGAATCCAATTGGCAAAAGTGTTGAATCCATTACAAATGGATTGCGGGAATTATTATATTGCATGTTATGTAAATTCCAAGATGCGAAGAAACAGCACGATGTCGTTCTTAGCCAAAACGACAATGTTTACAAGATATCGAAACGTCGACGTGTACGTCGACCTAATGATTTTGATATTTTGCCTTTTGTATTTTGCCTAATTATAATTTGACTAAGAATTTTTTTTCGAATACTCATACGCATGTTTAAGTTGTTTGCAAGAAGACAGTGTCAAATTACAATATTATGAAGCAAAATAACAAACTTTGTGGTTTTGCAGTAATCACACACTGAGAAAACGGTCACTGACAGTGAGTGATAAAACTGTATCAAATCCACGCTGCATCGCAAAGTGACTATTTTTGATCAGGAATTAATCAGAATATTAACAAAATAACCTATAAAAACAAAAAAAAGAACAACTATCAAAACCCTTTTTAACCGACTTTCGAAAAAGGAGGAGGTTCGACTTCTTGTATGTTTTTTTATGTATGTTTACCGATATCTCCGTCAATTGTGGACCGATTTTGAAAATTCTTTTTTTTGTTTGAATGCGTATGTTCCGAAATTGGTCCCATTTTAATTTGGTGAACATCTGATGTAGAACTTCGAAGATATACAACGGAACTCTTCAATAAATAACGGCAAATCTCTCGGGACTGCTGCAATCGCATGCCTGTTTATTGTTTATATCATTTCATAACATAACATCACGCTAGTACGCTCTTAAGGGGTAAGCAGATTTCTCATTTGATCGGTTTTGTTCAAGTTTCATGATATTCGGGTAATCTATGCTGGCGTTATAGGAAACTTACCTAACAACTTGCCTATTAGGTAGGTACAACTAAAAAGTGAAAAATAAAAAACTTTTTTACAAAAAAATACTACCGACTTCCAAATAAGAAAACTACAAAGTGAAAAATAACTTTGTTTTTGGCAGTTGGTGTCCATAACGCAATAAAAATGGAAGTCGGTAGTATTTTTTTGTAAAAAAGTTTTTTATGCGTAGTACAGACGGTTACCTGCCCCAAACTTTCGATTTCCCACCTTTTTTGAAATATGCATAGCTGTAATAGCCAGAGTCTAGCTATCCTTTGTTTTTTGATCTCACTATAAGCGAAAGTGTTACTAAGAATAACTCGTTGGTGTAAGTCAAAGTAATACATGTGCTACTGATGAACACGAGGTGTTATTGGTTTATATCGTTTGGAATTTCTTGGTAGCAGCTCGGAGTCTGGACTTTTTTTCGAAAGACGTCCACTGCTGAACATAGGCCTCCCCCAAGTGTAGCCACATTGATTAGTCTCGTGCGTCTCGCATCCAGCGGACTCCCGCCACGCTCACCAGGTCATATCGGTCCACCTCCTAGAGGAAGGCAGACTTTTGGTTGGTGGCAATTGAGTAGCACCTCTAATACATGGGACTAATGTAACTGGCAAATTTGGATGTATTAAAGTTACTTTTCTGCCTAATCTTTAGGGGATTAAAGACTACGATAGCGTTACCTATAATATAAATCAAGGCTTAGATTAGATGACTTGTAAAAATAAACAATATTATAACAATAGCGTCATATAGGTAAGATGATTTGCAAAATATCGAACCGTTCGGGGAATAGACCAGCGTGACGTTATGTTTGTTTTTTTATCTAAAAATGGCGATGATTGGATAAACCAATGAGATTCAATGCCTTTGATACACCTATGCTTATGTTTGTGATTGTTGTGTGTTCGGATGAACTGGATCAGAAATGCATCAGTCAGCATCAGGGACTTCTTCAATGATTTAAATTGATATTTAAATATCACGACTTAGTTTTATTTGGTTAAGGATAACAATACCTCCAATGCTGAAACCTGATGGGTCGCTGGCTCACTCTGCAAGTGAGAAAGCAAATTTATTTGCATCTCTCTTTGCAAGCAATTCACGTCTGGATGCTGGCTCTAAGCAACCACCTAATATACTGACCTAGACTAGAGTCAAGAGCAAACCCATCACGAATAAAAAAAAATATATATATAATTAGAAAATCAGGTACAATGCGACTAGGTAGTTTGTTCGAAGCGCTGTCGATCAGAAAGGCGCCTGGTCTGCGGGTTCACAGGTTTTATATTCCTGTTGTTGGGCGCCCCGTCCCGCGCTCCTCTGCTTGCCTTCCCCGCGGTCGCCCATCAGCTGTTGTGAGTCACATACATAGGTTCGTGAACAGCCTAGCCTTTCGAGAACAACAGGCTAGATGTACAGTAGTCAGAGCGGATCTTTGTGTCTCTGAAGTTGGCTCTGCGAACCATTGCGCAAGAAACAGTTTGTCATCGAGTATACTGCTTACAGTAAGCGAGAAGAACGACGCGACAAACGTAAGCGAGTGAGAGAGACAGTTATACAATGCTATCTTCTACTTCAACATTGACATTTTGCTGATGTTTGCTTCCTTGATGCGACTGAAGAACTTCTTGACAAGCTCGAACGTTTGCAGAATTTGTGCATCCGCTTCATTTTTCGCCTTCGAAAGTACGACCTTGTGTCGGAAGTGGCTGTCTATTCGACAGCGCCGATATACGCGCTTTCTCTACTCTTTTCTGTTCTTCACAATCCTACCTCTCCTTCGTACCTTCAGCAACGTTTTGAGTGTCTTGTTTCGAGAGGAAAGTCTTGCCGTTCCTCATCATCTCTTCGCCTTCGTTTTCCTCCTCACTTATCAAGTCGTTACGGTAGATCTTTTACTGTTCGTGCTGGCCGCATCTGGAATAATCTTCCTCACACCATATGGGATAGCCCTTCGTTAGAGATCTTCAGGAGAAGAACTAGGGAACATTTCCTGTCAACATTACTCATAAATAAATATAAAAATATGTATGTATTTAGTTATTAACACGCTTTTATTACCTTGGTATGTATGTATCTATGTATCAATGTAACGGAATCTTTGAACGTGATTTTCACCCACTTCAAAACGTTGGATTGATTTGAAACTTTGCACACTTATCAAGAACCGATGACAATGCAATAATTTAAACAGTTTGTCCCATTATCCTTACCAATAAAGCGTGTTTTTTAGTTTTTAGAACTACAATTTTTATTTGTACAATAAAGAATATGAATATGATACAAAAATAGCAACTGCGCAGGGTCTTCCGGCCAACTTCAGAGACACAAAGATCCGCTGTGACTGGCTGTTTGTTTGTTTTTTAATTTCCTTTTTATTTCTTTGCAGCCAGACTACAGCGGTTATGACATCATAGACTACGTAGACACCTGGAAGGGCATGGAAGAGGCTAAGAAGTTGGGCCTGGCAAAGTCTATAGGCATCTCTAACTTTAACGTCAGCATGATCGAGCGCCTGCTGGCGAACTGCCAGGTTAAACCTACGGTGTTGCAGGTTGAGGTAAGACGATCGAATAAGATATTAAAGTGCTAGCCTGTCCTCGAAAGAAAGATATATTCTTAAGAAAAATTATATCTGATTAGATCTTTAGTCCAAAAAGATTTAAAAACCCGTGCTAGGAATTTCTTCTGTATTGTGGATGTGTTTACAAACATATAAACTCACATACACAAACACTCAGAGCCGGCACATCTATCTGCAGGTCATACAAATATTTGATTCGTGTGGGAATTGAACCCGCGAAAAGCAGCGCAGCAGTCAATTGCTCAACTATTGCGCCAACTGTGCGCCTACTTTGATAACGTTATACTTTGTCAAAAAATATGATTTTCCTAGGGGGTTGCATCTTGGATTTTTTCTTTTTTTTTGCGAGCATGTCGTTAAAACATCACACATCGGTGCACGCGGTTTCTCGTTTATCTGACTGATAGATGATTTTTTTTCGAATTTGTCCGCGGTCATTTGAATAGTTTCGAATCGAACTAGCTGATAATTGCTTAGTACCTGGGCGACCGAGCTCTGCTCGGGTGAAGAAAATCGATGAATGATGAGCTAGCTAGATCGATTTATCGCCCCCGGAACCCCTGCATACTAAATTTCATGAAAATCGTTGGAGTCGTTTCCGAGATTCAGATTATATATATACTCGTACAAGAATTGCTCGTTTAAAGGTATTACAATAGGTTAGTACCTGAGCATTGTGATGTTCCTTCTTAGGCTTCCTGCCTGATTAATAAGACTATGGAGAAACTTTGGAGAAAGGCATGTATAAAATAAAGAAGCCGCCGAATCTGCAAAGTTGCTTCAAATTCGGGCGACAGCAATACGAATAACTTTTCTTATTTTCCAACCATGTTTAATCCCCAGATAAACATAAACCTCGCCCAGAACAAGCTGCTAGACTACTGCAAGAGCCAAGACATAGTGATGATGGCCTACACACCCTTCGGTTCCTTGTTTAGCCAGGAGTCTGCACCCCCAGCACCCAGGGCCAATGATCCCACGCTGGTGGAACTTGCCAAGAAGTATGAGAAGACCACGCCGCAGATTGTATTGAGATATCTGGTGAGTTACATTGCGCACAGACTTCTAGCAAAGTTCACCATTCAGTTTTGGAAGTGAAAACTTCTTTAGCGGCGTTGAGCGATTTTTGGTAGGGTAAAACTGGGTTCGCTTCACCGACATACTATTCTAATTCAAATCTGACGTTTTAAGTTGTCACTTGTGTCAGCAGCAGTCCCCATGACGGGGAGTTTTAGGCGGGATTTTTTCGAGTGAAGTTCAGCGGCTGTTAATATTATTTGCAAATTGATTCCTAGTGGATATTATACTATATAAAACTGCATTACCACTGACTGACTGACATAATTGTTCTCCCAGATGGTGGATGGGGAGGTGGGTATATTTTGACAGATTCGTAAACAAGTGACTCTCGCGAGTTTGGGAAAAGTCCCAAACCTCCCCTTTTCCTCCCCCCTCCTCCCCCCCTCTATCGTTTCTCGGAAACTACCGGTACCCGTAGAATGTTTTTTTTACGGATTCGATTAGAGGAGGCTCGCAAAAGTAAAAACCATTTTTCAAAGTTGACCCCCTCGCCCCCCTTCTCCCCCCCTTTAAGCGGATCTCGAAAGTTGGAACATTTGGAACATTTATTTTTTCAGGTTCATATAAAGGGGCAATGCTATAGTCACAAACAAACCATTTTTCATAGTTGACCCCCTTGCCCCCCTTCTCCCCCCTCCCTCCCCCGTTTTGGCGAATCTTTTTTTTTCGTTTTTTTTACGGATTCGTTTAGAGGAGGCTCGGAAAAGTAAAAACCATTTTTCAAAGTTGGCCCCCTCGCCCCCCCCCTCGCCCCCCTTCTCCCCCCCTTTAAGCGGATCTCGGAAGTTGAGAGACTTGGAACATTTCTTTTTTCAGATTCATATAAAGGGGCAATGCTATAGTCACAAACGAACCATTTTTCAAAGTTGACCCCCTTGCCCCCCTTCTCCCCCTCCCCCCCCCCGTTTTGGCAAATCTTTTTTTTGTTTTTTTTACGGATTCAGCGTAGGGATCCCGAGAGGAGCGAACCTACGAGACCGAGTGCAGCGCAGGGGGGAGGTGGCGAGCGAAGCGAGCCGGCGACCTCCGTAGCGTAACGAAGGTTGAGTGGGTGAAGCGAAACTCAGTGTCTGGCGACGACAAGCAAACATTAGGGTTATGTTTTTTGGAACAAAGTGTAGGGTAGGTGTAGGGTAGGTGTAGGGTAGGTGTAGGGTAGGTGTAGGGTAGGTGTAGGGTAGGTGTAGGGTAGGTGTAGGGTAGGTGTAGGGTAGGTGTAGGGTAGGTGTAGGGTAGGTGTAGGGTAGGTGTAGGGTAGGTGTAGGGTAGGTGTAGGGTAGGTGTAGGGTAGGTGTAGGGTAGGTGTAGGGTAGGTGTAGGGTAGGTGTAGGGTAGGTGTAGGGTAGGTGTAGGGTAGGTGTAGGGTAGGTGTAGGGTAGGTGTAGGGTAGGTGTAGGGTAGGTGTAGGGTAGGTGTAGGGTAGGTGTAGGGTAGGTGTAGGGTAGGTGTAGGGTAGGTGTAGGGTAGGTGTAGGGTAGGTGTAGGGTAGGTGTAGGGTAGGTGTAGGGTAGGTGTAGGGTAGGTGTAGGGTAGGTGTAGGGTAGGTGTAGGGTAGGTGTAGGGTAGGTGTAGGGTAGGTGTAGGGTAGGTGTAGGGTAGGTGTAGGGTAGGTGTAGGGTAGGTGTAGGGTAGGTGTAGGGTAGGTGTAGGGTAGGTGTAGGGTAGGTGTAGGGTAGGTGTAGGGTAGGTGTAGGGTAGGTGTAGGGTAGGTGTAGGGTAGGTGTAGGGTAGGTGTAGGGTAGGTGTAGGGTAGGTGTAGGGTAGGTGTAGGGTAGGTGTAGGGTAGGTGTAGGGTAGGTGTAGGGTAGGTGTAGGGTAGGTGTAGGGTAGGTGTAGGGTAGGTGTAGGGTAGGTGTAGGGTAGGTGTAGGGTAGGTGTAGGGTAGGTGTAGGGTAGGTGTAGGGTAGGTGTAGGGTAGGTGTAGGGTAGGTGTAGGGTAGGTGTAGGGACAACAACACGCGAGCTGCTTGCAGCTCGCGCACCAAGCAAATACTAGTTATATTATATAAAACTGCATTACCACTGACTCACTGACTCACTCACTCACTGACATAATTGTTCTCCCAGATGGTGAAGGGGGAGGTGGGTATATTTTGACAGATTCGTAAACAAGTAACTCTCGCGAGTATGGGAAAAGTCCCAAATCTCCCCTTTTCCTCCCCCCTCCTCCCCCCCTCTATCGTATCTCGGAAACTAAGGTACCTGTAGTATGTTTTTTTTACGGATTCGTTTAGAGGAGGCTCGGAAAAGTAAAAACCATTTTTCAAATTTGACCCCCTCGCCCCCCTTCTCCCCCCCTTTAAGCGCATCTCGAAAGTTGGAACATTTGGAACATTTCTTTTTTCATATTCAGATAAAGGGGCAATGCTATAGTCACAAACAAACCAGTTTTCAAAGTTGACCCCCTTGCCCCCTTCTCCCCCCTCCCCCCCCCGTTTTGGCGAATCTTTTTTTCTTGTTTTTTTTACGGATTCAGCGTAGGGATTCCGCGACCTCCGTAGCGTAACGAAGGTTGAGTGGGTGAAGCGAAACTCAGTGCCTGGCGACGACAAGCAAACATTAGGGTTATGTTTTTTGGAACAAAGTGTAGGGTAGGTGTAGGGTAGGTGTAGGGTAGGTGTAGTGTAGGTGTAGGGTAGGTGTAGGGTAGGTGTAGGGTAGGTGTAGGGTAGGTGTAGGGTAGGTGTAGGGTAGGTGTAGGGTAGGTGTAGGGTAGGTGTAGGGTAGGTGTAGGGTAGGTGTAGGGTAGGTGTAGGGTAGGTGTAAGGTAGGTGTAGGGTAGGTGTAGGGTAGGTGTAAGGTAGGTGTAGGGTAGGTGTAGGGTAGGTGTAGGGACAAAAACACGCGAGCTGCTTGCAGCTCGCGCACCAAGCAAATACTAGTTATATTATATAAAACTGCATTACCACTGACTGACTCACTGACTCACTCATTGACATAATTGTTCTCCCAGATGGTGGAGGGGGAGGTGGGTATATTTTGACAGATTCGTAAACAAGTAACTCCCGTGAGTATGGGAAAAGTGCCAAACCTCCCCTTTTCCCCCCCCCTCCTCCCCCCCCCTATCGTATCTCGGAAACTAAGGTACCCGTATTTTTTGTTTTTTACGGATTCGTTTAGAGGAGGCTCGGAAAAGTAAAAACCATTTTTCAAAGTTGACCCCCTTGCCCCCCTTCTCCCCCCCTTTAAGTGGATCTCGGAAGTTGAGAGACTAGGAACATTTCTTTTTTCAGATTCATATAAAGGGGCAATGCTATAGTCACAAACGAACCATTTTTCAAAGTTGACCCCCTTGCCCCCCTTCTCCCCCTCCCCCCCCCGTTTTGGCGAATCTTTTTTTCGTGTTTTTTTTACGGATTCGTTTAGAGGAGGCTCGGAAAAGTAAAAACCATTTTTCAAAGTTGACCCCCTCGCCCCCCTTCTCCCCCCCTATAAGCAGATCTCGGAAGTTGAGAGACTTGGAACATTTCTTTTTTCAGATTCATATAAAGGGGCAATGCTATAGTCACAAACAAACCATTTTTCAAAGTTGACCCCCTTGCCCCCCTTCTACCCCCTTCCCCCCCCGTTTTGGCGAATCTTTTTTTTATGTTTTTTTTACGGATTCAGCGTAGGGATCCCGAGTGGAGCGTACCTACGAGACCGAGTGCAGCGCAGGGGGGAGGTGGCGAGCGAAGCGAGCCGGCGACCTCCGTAGCGTAACGAAGGTTGAGTGGGTGAAGCGAAACTCAGTGCCTGGCGACGAATGCAAACATTAGGGTTATGTTTTTTGGAACAAAGTGTAGGGTAGGTGTAGGGTAGGTGTAGGGTAGGTGTAGGGTAGGTGTAGGGTAGGTGTAGGGTAGGTGTAGGGTAGGTGTAGGGTAGGTGTAGGGTAGGTGTAGGGTAGGTGTAGGGTAGGTGTAGGGTAGGTGTAGGGTAGGTTTAGGGTAGGTGTAGGGTAGGTGTAGGGTAGGTGTAGGGTAGGTGTAGGGTAGGTGTAGGGTAGGTGTAGGGTAGGTGTAGGGTAGGTGTAGGGTAGGTGTAGGGTAGGTGTAGGGTAGGTGTAGGGTAGGTGTAGGGTAGGTGTAGGGTAGGTGTAGGGTAGGTGTAGGGTAGGTGTAGGGTAGGTGTAGGGTAGGTGTAGGGTAGGTGTAGGATAGGTGTAGGGTAGGTGTAGGGTAGGTGTAGGGTAGGTGTAGGGTAGGTGTAGGGTAGGTGTAGGGTAGGTGTAGGGTAGGTGTAGGGTAGGTGTAGGGTAGGTGTAGGGTAGGTGTAGGGTAGGTGTAGGGTAGGTGTAGGGTAGGTGTAGGGTAGGTGTAGGGTAGGTGTAGGGTAGGTTTAGGGTAGGTGTAGGGTAGGTGTAGGGTAGGTGTAGGATAGTTGTAGGGTAGGTGTAGGGTAGGTGTAGGGTAGGTGTAGGGTAGGTGTAGGGTAGGTGTAGGGTAGGTGTAGGGTAGGTTTAGGGTAGGTGTAGGGTAGGTGTAGGGTAGGTGTAGGGTAGGTGTAGGGTAGGTGTAGGGTAGGTGTAGGGTAGGTGTAGGGTAGGTGTAGGGTAGGTGTAGGGTAGGTGTAGGGTAGGTGTAGGGTAGGTGTAGGGTAGGTGTAGGGTAGGTGTAGGGTAGGTGTAGGGTAGGTGTAGGGTAGGTGTAGGGTAGGTGTAGGATAGGTGTAGGGTAGGTGTAGGGTAGGTGTAGGGTAGGTGTAGGGTAGGTGTAGGGTAGGTGTAGGGTAGGTGTAGGGTAGGTGTAGGGTAGGTGTAGGGTAGGTGTAGGGTAGGTGTAGGGTAGGTGTAGGGTAGGTGTAGGGTAGGTGTAGGGTAGGTGTAGGGTAGGTGTAGGGTAGGTGTAGGGTAGGTGTAGGGTAGGTGTAGGGTAGGTGTAGGGTAGGTGTAGGGTAGGTGTAGGGTAGGTGTAGGGTAGGTGTAGGGTAGGTGTAGGGTAGGTGTAGGGTAGGTTTAGGGTAGGTGTAGGGTAGGTGTAGGGTAGGTGTAGGATAGTTGTAGGGTAGGTGTAGGGTAGGTGTAGGGTAGGTGTAGGGTAGGTGTAGGGTAGGTGTAGGGTAGGTGTAGGGTAGGTGTAGGGTAGGTGTAGGGTAGGTGTAGGGTAGGTGTAGGGTAGGTGTAGGGTAGGTGTAGGGTAGGTGTAGGGTAGGTGTAGGGTAGGTGTAGGGTAGGTGTAGGGTAGGTTTAGGGTAGGTGTAGGGTAGGTGTAGGGTAGGTGTAGGATAGTTGTAGGGTAGGTGTAGGGTAGGTGTAGGGTAGGTGTAGGGTAGGTGTAGGGTAGGTGTAGGGTAGGTGTAGGGTAGGTGTAGGGTAGGTGTAGGGTAGGTGTAGGGTAGGTGTAGGGTAGGTTAAGGAATACTTCTCAAAAACACGACAAAGCCGCGAGCTGCTTGCAGCTCGCGCACCAAGCGAATACTAGTTATACTATATAAAACTGCATTACCACTGACTCACTCACTGACTCACTCATTGACATAATTGTTCTCCCAGATGGTGGATGGGGAGGTGGGTATATTTTGACAGATTCGTAAACAAGTAACTCCCGTGAGTATGGGAAAAGTCCCAAACCTCCCCTTTTCCTCCCCCCTCCTCCCCCCCTCTATCGTATCTCGGAAACTAAGGTACCCGTAGAATGTTTTTTTTACGGATTCGTTTAGAAGAGGCTCGGAAAAATAAAAAGCATTTTTCAAAGTTGACCCCCTCGCCCCCCTTCTCCCCCCCTTTAAGCGGATCTCGAAAGTTGGAACATTTGGAACATTTATTTTTTCAGGTTTATATAAAGGGGCAATGCTATAGTCACAAACAAACCATTTTTCATAGTTGACCCCCTTGCCCCCCTTCTCCCCCTCCCCCCCCCCTTTCGGCGAATCTTTTTTTCGTGTTTTTTTTACGGATTCGTTTAGAGGAGGCTCGGAAAAGTAAAAAGCATTTTTCAAAGTTGACCCCCTCGCCCCCCTTCTCCCCCCCTTTAAGCGGATCTCGGAAGTTGAGAGACTTGGAACATTTCTTTTTTCAGATTCATATAAAGGGGCTATGCTATAGTCACAAACAAACCATTTTTCAAAGTTGACCCCCTTGCCCCCCTTCTCCCCCCTCCCCCCCCGTTTTGGCGAATCTGTTTTTTTTGTTTTTTTTACGGATTCGTTTAGAGGCGGCTCGGAAAAGTAAAAACCATTTTTCAAAGTTGACCCCCTCGCCCCCCTTTTCCCCCCCTTTAAGCGGTGTAGGGTAGGTGTAGGGTAGGTGTAGGGTAGGTGTAGGGTAGGTGTAGGGTAGGTGTAGGGTAGGTGTAGGGTAGGTGTAGGGTAGGTGTAGGGTAGGTGTAGGGTAGGTGTAGGGTAGGTGTAGGGTAGGTGTAGGGTAGGTGTAGGGTAGGTGTAGGGTAGGTGTAGGGTAGGTGTAGGGTAGGTGTAGGGTAGGTGTAGGGTAGGTGTAGGGTAGGTGTAGGGTAGGTGTAGGGTAGGTTAAGGAATACTTCTCAAAAACACGACAAAGCCGCGAGCTGCTTGCAGCTCGCGCACCAAGCAAATACTAGTTGTGATATAAAATTGGTGTAGTTTTGTGTCTCAACTGTCTACGCAACTGGACAATATGTGAAATCATTGACAGAAGCGATCTCAGGATAGTGGAGCGGAGAATTTTATTGTAGTATTGACTACCTCCGTTATCTTACTGGGAAGGCTGACTCAATACAATTTGCTGCCAAATACTCCAAAAAAACATTAGAATCTGTTACATCCGTATTCTAATGCATACTAAAGAATGTTAAAAGAAAATAAAATAAGACTTGACTTAAAGGTCCATGTGACCTGGGGGGTGACCATAAGCTCTTAGAGCGGTATCAATTTGATGTCGAATATGGGACAGATGTATATGACTTGCATACATCTGTCACTTACTCGATATCAAATTGATACTGCTCTATGAGCTTATGATCACCCCCCTGGTCATAAAAATACAAAAAAAAAAAAAACTCGGACGAAAAAAGAGGGGTGTTACCTATAAGTTTGACGTATGTACCTACCCGTGTGCAGCTTTGAAAAATAATATTCAGGAAAAATAATGTTGCGTATTTTAAAGAATTGGATTTTGGCGCTGTCACTTCTTAAACAGATGAACCGATTTTGATTTAGTTTTTCTATTTTTTTATTCGTAAGTTGACATCATCGGGTGTGTTCTTAGCTATGTTTGATGAATATCGATTCAGCCGTTCAAAAGATATGGGTGTTTTACTGATTGAATTGGGTTATTTGCGCAAGATATCGTATCGGGTGTTTTAATTTTTTTAGATTTCGCTTTTTTTAACCTTTCATTGCTATTTCGTATGTGTGCCCGACACGAGGTATCTAATTAATTGTAATAATATGCTTCTATGGGGCTAGTGTCATAAGAAAGCGGGAAGATTGCCATAGATGCTAGTATAATATTATCTGTGGCCATATCAACTCCTCAAACAGTCAAGATAGAACCATCGTATTTAGGCTCGTTAGATGCTCTCAACAAAATCTAAACATGGTAAATATCCCGAAACAATTAATTCTAATGATTGTGACCATGTCAGCTTAAAAACTTATATCTCGTTAGATGAGTTCAACTAAGTAGTCATATTACATCTTGTACCTTACAGTTCAAAAAGCTTATCTATACTATATAATATTATAAAGCTGAAGAGTTTGTTTGTTTGTTTGACCGCGCTAATCTCAGGAACTACTGGTTGTAATTGAAAAATTCTTTTTGTGTTGGATGATCCATTTATCGAGAAAGGTTATAGGCTATAACATCACGCTAGGACCAATAGGAGCGAAGCATAAATTAAAGATGTTGCAAAAACAGGAAAATTATTCCTTTTTGAGAGCTTCCGTTGCGTGCGCTGCGTAAACGGTTTAAGTTACGCAACAATAATGTATGTAGGGTAGGTAGGTAGCCAGTTGACGGAAGCGAAGCCGCGTGGGACAGCTAGTTTTAAGAATAAAATGTTTACTCAATTAGTATAAGTTTTTCACAATGAGTCATCACTTGACCTCGATGTGGTAGATTATGATCTAGCAATGAGCGTAAAATAAGCTCATTCACACTTGCTATGGTTGCAGGTTATAGATGGTAACACAGACGCTGGCAGAATACAACACACTTTGCGTTTATATTTTTACTGTCACAAAACAAACAGAAACAAACACAATAGGACAGCAAATAATGCAATAGGTTAGGATAAAGCGAGAGAACCCAGTATCAGGTTAAGGCCGTACCCTGACCAAAAAATCAGCATGAGATATGAGCATTCCTATTGGCCTAGCGGCACTGGTGGCGCATGAATTACGGTAGTGAATACGCCCAGATTTTAGAATTTAAAAATCTTTATAAAATCGAATATTGGTCATTTGAAAAAAAAAAAACTTACAAAATGTTCGTTATCAAATTGCCTATCCATTAGTGTTAGCACATAAAATAATTAATGAACACTTTACGAGGAGATGCATGCTATCAATAATTATTTCACATTTTTATGGTTTTCTTGGAAGGAGATCAGTGACACATATACATCTTTAAAAAAAAAGTGTACTACCATTTTAGAATCAACATTATGTAGAAATTTAATGTATTTTTATTAATTGATATTTCTTTTTAAATAAAGAGTAGATAGCTCTTAAAAACTGCACAAAATTCGACTAGCGCGGAGTTTTGCTCGGGGAGTCGCCTTAAGCTGTAATTGGGTTCTCTAACAGCAAACCTCAGTGCCAAAAAGAGATTTTGCAAATGAGGCGCTTCGGAATTACAGTAAGCTTTACGTGTTTTAAACCCCTGACGGAAAAAAGGGGTATTATAAGTTTGACGTGTTACACAGACGTGTACCGCTAAATATATAAAATAAACTGATATAAACGATTGCGGTTCCCCGACGCGAGTACGAGACTTATTTTTTGCTTCTTAGAGGTTTTTATTTCGGGTATTCTACTTAGTGCTAACATTAGATTTGTGTGATCAACACATCTTTCTTTTCTGTCTGCACGAGAACTTTATCAATGATGTTTTCGCCTGCTTTAACCAACATTAGCTAAAAGCGTGATCGCATCAGAAATAAGGATACCCGCAGATGGACCAAAGTTACCGACATAGTCCGAACAATTGCCAAACAAGTGGCATTGAACAGGGCACATTGCTCGTAGAACGGCTTTCGAAGGGGCTTTTTTTTGGGACAATCCCACCGCACTATTCCCAAACCACTGCAACTCCTGAAAGCCAGAATCAACAGTGGCGATCACCAGAAAAGCGCCGAGGCAATGAAGCTCGACGAAGTCCCGGAGAAAGAATTTAACTGTCTGAATTTAACTGACTGAAAGAAAGAATTTTAAATGAGACTTTCGAAGGGGCTGAAAAGTTCTGGAGAAGTCTCCTACAAGGTGGACCGATGACCTAGTTAGAGTTACGGGAATCTGCTGGATGTGAGGTGCACGGGACTGGTCAATGTGGTGATACATGTGAGAGGCCTATGTCCAGCAGTGGACGCAAATAATGATGACCTCAAAGCAGTTCACTGACGTCTCGCATGTAAAATGCCGCGTTAACTTTATACTAAGAAATTCAAATTCATAACCCTAATTAATAACTATATAACTCATACACTATAACAACTAGTATCATTCGTAAGCATCAAGTTTAATTATTATTAAGTATATATTTTTATTAGCTGTCAAAGCAGACTTCTTAAATTGTGACGACTATAGACATAAAGTCTCTGTATTCGACATAGCTTGATCCTTTGTTACTATCACCACAGATAATATAAACAGTGCTATGAGCCACTCTAGTGCAATTACCTCTCATCCTAGCTGATTCGGTTATGCTATGCGCCTAAAATCTATGTTATTCCTTTTTTACAGGTACAAAGAGGAGTAGTTCCAATCCCGAAGTCCGTTAAGAAGAACAGAGTTGAGGAGAACATCAACGTGTTTGACTTCGAACTGACCAAGGAAGAAATGGAGACTTTAAGTAAGTTTTGAGACTTCAAGTCTGCAGATTGACTTCAATTCTTTCTAGAAGGAATGTCAATCTGCAGACTTAATAAGGAAAGTCTGCAGGTTCACTTAATTGTGTTGATTCTCTTGAGTGTATTTGTATCTTACTCTGCAAATAACACTGTCCTTGGTAGTGGAGTTCATGACAAATGATTGCCGCTCTGGTTATCTGCTTCAAGTGATACACTAGTCACTTTGTCTTAGTGATTGTTGGATAAAAAATCGAATTAGGTCATTTATGATATGTGTACAGACCTTATTTTTCAATGTTGTTAAATGCTCTTTGGATTAGCTCAAGTGTGATGATTAACAGAAATCACTCGGTTGAGTCTATTAAACACATAAACTAATATTACATAAAGTAACGTAGCGCTTACTTAGTTTTTCATTAATTGTATTATTTATTTACAGGCAAATTCAACAAGGACTATAGGTCAGTGTTGCCCAGTTTCTGGCAGGATCATCCTTACTACCCCTATGAGAAGGTAGACGTACCTGCTCCCGATGTATTCAAGAGGAAGGAGTAATCTGAAGTCATGACAAACTAAAAAAATAAAATATTTTTTATAAATAGTGTTTAATTTTGTCAACCTTCGCGTTAGCACTATAGTGGACGCAAATTTATTAACACGCTTTTATTAGCTTGGTATGTATGTATCTATGTATCAATGTAACGGAATCTTTGAACGTGATTTTCAACCACTTCAAAACGTTGGATTGATTTGAAACTTTGCACACTTATCAAGGACCGATGACAATGCAATAATTTAAACAGTTTGTCCCATTATCCTTACCATTAAAGCGTGTTTTTTAGTTTTTAGAACTACAATTTATTTTAAAACCCGGTTGATTGCCCATCCCTCACTAAAATGCTTGACAATTTCGTTTTCGCCATATGAATATGACACGTATTCGGGACTGATATATTTGTCTGAATGAATAAAAACAAAACCCGTTTTAATAACGTTATTTTTAATTCTTTCATTTTTTATAAAATATATTTTATACATTAATTTAAATATCATACTATACAATCAGGGAAAACATTTATACTTAAGTATACAATAACATACTTAACACAATGGTATAAAAATATCAAAGACAGTATATTTTACATGTTTTAATTTACAGAATTACTATAAAATACAAGATCTACAGACACACTCGGAAAAAATTACACCCAATTTCTGAAAGGCAAACGCAAAAATTGACAGCTGTCAAACTCATGTTTCAACTGCTATGCTTGGTTTACCATATTTACAATAGCCAGTCGTGATCTTTGACAGTGGAGTACCTACATAAATGCATCAAGCTTTTCGAAACCGGGTGTACCATGTCCATATATTCAGCGAAAAAACTCTGCACTCTGCAAAATGACTTACACCTTATTTTATCACTAATAATACTCATTGCAGAGTGGCACAGTTGTTCAGTAATTTAGAGCATAATGAGACAGTATTACGCTTAGTAAATGAATTTCAGCAGCAAAATTAATGCTTGAACCAGCAAGCATTATTTTAATAGTGCAACCGATGTAAAATGAAGCCGTGATTGTGATTATTGTCGTTTTACGCATTTTTTTGATACTCAGCAGTAAAAAAAATAAACAGAGAAACAAAAAAATCTATACTTAGGCCGGGATATCGAGTATCTAATTTATAATAAATTAATATTTTTGATCAAATCTCCAAAATAAAAGTACTATTATAACAATGCAAAAGCAAACGGTATTAAAATCTGCATTATACTCTATAACTCATCAGAAGTCTGCAGTTTCGCTTATTGCTCGTATTTTATGAATTCACTCTGCAACTCGTCTTCTTGTGATAGCACGCACTTCGAGTTGGCTTCAAAGTCACACTGCTGGGTCTGATCGTTGAAGAAAAGTCCATCAGAACAGAAGGCTACCTGGGGAACTCCGGCAACGCATCTCCAGTATCTTTGGCAGTCACCCCTGAGGAAACAAGAGGGATTTATTTAGTAAGAGATGTAAAAGTAATCGATTTTTCTGTCTCGATGGTTAGTGGTGGCAAATACGAGTCACGACTGGGTTATTGGACCATCTTATTATTGGGTGAACCTTTAGGAAATTCAAAGTAGCAGCGAGGAGTCCGGAGCCCATAAAATTATTTTTAAACAAATAAATATGAAGTGATTTTCGTAAAAGTTTGGTGACGTATTCTTAAAACTAAGCTAATGTGGATTGTTATAAACTACTAGGTTTTGGGCCACTGTGTGTATTTTTTTCAGTGCATGAGCTGTTGTTACATGCTAACCGTATGTCTTGCCAAGAAAAGGTATGAAACAAAAATGACTTACTTGTAAGGCACCTGTCTTGCTGCAGCATCAGCTCTCGCACAGTTGATGATACCGTTGTACCTGCCCTGCATGGGGGAGATGGGTCGCACGCTGGCGACGGTGTCTGCAATGAAAATAAGGTATTATAACGAAGAACTGATAGAATTGGAAACGAGGTGGCCTGAGGATTGAAAAGTGTCATTTGATGTCACCGATGGCGATGGTTGAAGTGCCAAAATGGAGGATTGATAAAGTGACATTTCGATAACGTATACAATCCCATACATTTTGGCATTTTTTCAATCCCATACTTTGTGACATTTTTTCCAATCCCATACATTTGATATTTTCTTCAATCCTATACATTTTGTCATTTTTCCAATCCCATACATTTTGACATTTTTCCAATCCCATACATTGTGACATTTTTTCAATCCCATAAATTGTGTCATTTTTTCAATCCCATACATTTAAAAAAAAAACCAATCCCTTACATTTTGACATTTTTCCAATCCCTTAAATTTTGACATTTTTCCAATCCCATAAATTGTGACATTTTTTCAATCCCATACATTTTAACATTTTTCCAATCCCAGAGAGAGACGGAGCTTTATAGGATGTAGAGCACTGTCCCTTTTTCGCAGCGAAATCATGATGGCGTTGAGATGTTGTAGTACGGCCCACGGAGCAGGTTTCGTGCTCCGTGAGTACGGCCCCAGGAATCTTGAATATGGCCAAGCACTAACAGGGGGGTGACCATAAGTAAGTAAGTTTATTTTGAGATCGCGTAAGTGACAGATGTATACAAGTCCTATACATCTGTCCCTTACACACACTCAAAATAACCTTACTCTAAGAGCTTATGGTCCCCAGGTCTCAAGAGAGTGGAACCTGCTGTTCGTAATTGCACGTTAAGTAGGTACAAGAAAAAGCCTTGTGTTTACATAAAAACTATGTTAAATCCAAACAAGACAGTCGAATGAATCTGTGTGCGAATTTAAAACAATCTCAAAAATCATCATTAAAGTAATCCTTACAGTATTATATTATCTGTGTCCTTACCAACGGCCTGCTGTTCCAGTTCATCAGTGAAGATGCCAATAAGGTTGTCAGCCTCGTCTCCGGAGCCCTCCTCCTCGTCTTTAGGTGTTCTCAACTGGCAGGTGGTGGCCCACGCCCAGTTACAAGTCTGGTGATTAATATCCTGATATCAGAATGGCTGGTCATTGCAGCATTGTCAGATTTCTCAGACCTTACGAGGAATATATAAACACTAAGTTTGACCAATTCCTTTCTCAAAACCATATGCTTAGCCGGATTCTCATACGACTATTCAAAAAACAATACTATATAAATGCACAAAAACTAGTCAATTCTCAAGGTGGTTTTTTTTTATTATATTCCATCACGGCAAAAAACCTATTCCAATTATAGTTCGCAGACGCAAGAACAGAAATGTAAATGATAACGGTGAGATTCTGAAGAAGATATTAAAATTACCTGCAGTGAAAAATCGAAGATCAGTCCTCCAGGACACGCAAACTCGACCTCCTCTCCGTGAGCGCACATATAGAACTTGGAGCAGTCACTGAAGTGAGGCAACAGTAAGAAGATCTGTGGAGGAAGAGAAATAAAGTAAAAATACATTCAAGGATAGCTTTCAAACCTTCTTCCACTAATGGAATAAGTTAGCTGGATGAGTTTATACCAACTTTTCGACAGTTAAAATCTATCCTTTAGCTAAAGTGCCATAGCCATTGGCCGATCTAAGCTGGATCGGGGATCTCACGATTTTAGCAGTGCTAGTAAAGCTGCTGCTATTAAGATTGACTTGATATATCGAATTAGCTTGAAACTGACCAATTGCAGGGATCTCTTCAACCAATACATGGGTGCCATACACTGAGTTATCTGGCGCCCATGTGCTGGTTTGGGCCCTGGGGTGGTCACGGCGTGTGCCGGTGCGGCGGCGGCGGTGTTCCGGTGCGCCGGTGATAGGGGGTAATCCCCACAGGAGGCTCCGGTGACAGGCAGCCGCAGTGGGTTTGCGGTGAGTGAGTGCTATGCTAACGTGTGCCTGTGATCCCGCCATAAGCGGCATATGAGAACACCGTGAAGTTTTAGTGGGTTGGAGTCCCACATAACTGCACTATATACCCGTGGTAGTGCAGTATGCATGAGTATTTCTCAACACAAAATAAAAAAGGTGTCTCTTCTCAAAATGTGTTGAGAACGTTATAGAGATGGAGCGGCTATCGATTACATTATGTAAGTGTCGATGGTCGATTTGGTTATAAAATTAAGGTTTCCTACTATGCTTGATAAGAAACAGCCCTGTGACAAGAAGGCGCAGGCCTACTGCCTACCTTACTATCTACTCTTTGTATCTTAACAAAACATCACGCCTGTATATGATATATCCCAAATCATTAGGTAGAGGTCTACATACAGCACACCCACATTTCTCCAAATGTCTCCTCTCATCTCCATCTGTCATGGTGGATATCCTACCAGGCACTAAACGTTTTGGGAATACTTTCATTGTGACACTAAGAAGTGGCATTCCCTGCCGTAGTCTGTGTTTACTGATAGCTACTAACTGGGGAGAATCTTTAAGTCAAGAGTGAATAGGTTACTTCTAGGCAAGCGTGCTTCACCTTCGTTCACTCCGCTTACCATCAGGTGAGATAGTAGTAAAACGCAAGCCTATCAAAAATAATAAAAAATATTATAATAATGTACTCACGTGTCCTTCCGGGTCACAGCTGAGGTCGTTGGGATCCACATCGTCGAAGGCTCTGAAGTTGGCAGCCTCTGTGGCGTTCTTCTGAGGGATCTCTGCGGTCAGAGCCGCGTTCAGAAGTAGCACGGTGGTCAGGAGTTTTGCTGTGGACGAACAGGGATTGACGAATTAGAGGAGCAGCTTTTGAGGATGACAATGAGTTAAATTCGGGGAGTTGCAAAGACCTACATCGCTGTCGTGATTTTTATATGTTGCCCAATTATTGTTAACAGTTTATTTAACAAAACTTAATTACATTATGGACTAATAAGTAACGCAACAAGATAGGTACAACTACATAATGCAAACTAAAGTTTTCTGCTGATTGGCGGCAAAAGTAAGTACCAAGTCTTTATGTCAAGAGTGAATAGGTTACTTATATGCAAGCATGCTTCACCGTCGACCACATCATTCCGTTTCAGGGCTGTAGCTGGAGTCGAATTTGAGGTAGGGCAGCATTGGTTACAGGTAGGGCGGAAGTAAAAAAAAAAACATAATTGATCTGCCCTCGAAGCACGGGCTCCTAAATCAATCACATGACACTCCTAAATCATGTAAGTACATCCAATCGCTACAATTTTTTTTATCTCAAACTATGAACAAACAATTGAATTATAATAATTAGTCTTAGTTTTTGGTATTTTTAAGGTAGGGCATTGTGATTTCAACGTAGGGCATTGCCCCACAATCCCCCCCCCCTCCTCCCTAGCTACGGCCCTGTTCCGTTTAGGTACTACAAGGTGAGATAATGTTCAAACGCGAGCCTAACAAAAATAAAAACTTAGATGATACATATTGGTGAGTAAAGGTCAATTTCGTGACCAAGATTAGGCCTAAGATTTCAGGGCCGTCCAAAAGCGCGTTGGAAGAAAGGGGAGGCCTAAACCACGCAGAGAGTGATCCCGAGTATTCAACCATTCGGATTCTTACCGTCACCTATTTTATATCAAATTCATAGACCTACATCAGGCTATTGTAAAGAACCTACTTATTATTGTAGGCACACGTTTTCTTTGATCTTTTTAGATAAGTAGTACTAGACGTTTAGATGTGATTTAGATTTTTGATGCTGAACTATGATTGATCGATAGATTAAGTTATAGCGGCAATTTTAATGTGTCTAACGTGATTTTTATCGATTGACGTAAATAATGTGTATGATCCGTATCTACCGTTTTGGGAAAGCTAATGGTTAACGTGAGTCTATCAACACATAATAATAAAAAACAATTTGAAAAGTAATATCCGACTCCTAACATGGTCAAAACAACCCTAAACTTGGGTTGTTTCTTTGTTTGAGTCATACAGCATGTCATTAAAATCACCTGTCTCTTCGATTTAATCTTCGTAAGAGCGACTACTTTGCATGGGTCCTAAGTGCCGATCCCTAGACGTCAATTCTGAAATTCTTAATAAATAGGTACCCTATAAAAAAATCCCATTAACCTGGAAACAAATCCAAACACCAAAGCACAGGCCAAAGTGATACTCTGCCGCCCAAAGAAATAGTGCACACCCAATGATTTCGAAAGGAAGGGTACGTCCATCTGAACATTTTATAGAAACCTTCTTATTACAAGCAAAAATAGCGACATCTATGATAACTCATAGGAACTAAGTAAGTGCCGCGTTGCGAAGGTCGTCGTCGTGTACGCGCGTACATGTTTTAATTTTTCGCATTTTAGCACAGTCAGTATAATTAAGTCAATTGCATTGCGTTTTAGGTCACAATAAAAATTGTAATCATCTTAGTGTTATATTAATTAGGTAGGTATTAGGATATTAAAAGCTATTATAAAATACGAAACAGATTGAATATTTTACAAATAGCAAAATATAAAGAAGAAAATAAAACAACATTTCAAAATATTTTAAGAACAATATTTTCAGTTTTAGTTTGGTATTTTTAGGCCCAGCACGCTGGTGCCATTTAGTCGCGCGGTTGGCCTGGTTCCTTACGCAAGTAATATAAATGTCAATGGCACACCGCACATCTGGCATTTTAGGAAAAATAATTGTTAATTTATGTTCGGTATCAGGAAAACAAGATGCAACTATTAATGTTAATTTATGTTCGGTATCAGGAAAACAAGGTGCAACTATTAATAGTATTTTTTTAACCGACTTCCCAAAAAGGAGGAGGTTATCAATTCGACTGTATTTTTTTTTTTATACAGTGTGTTACCTCAGAACTTTTTACTGGGTGAACTGATTTTGATGATTTTTTTTTTATTTGAAAGCTGGTGCTTGTCGTCTGGTCCCATTTAATTTTATTCAGGATCTGAAGAACTTCGGAGATATTCATCAAAACTCTTCAAAAAATTACGGCAAGTCACTCGGGATAGCTGCAATAGCAATTCTGTTAATTGTTTACACCACTTCATAACATAACATCACACTGGTACGCTCTAAGGAGTTACTCAGGTGTGAACAGTTCACCCTGGTATACTCTCATTCCATGGGTTTTGTTTAAGTTTCATGTTATTGCGTTAATCTATTTTGTCTTCTCTTTGGGAATTATAGGTACCTACCTAGCCTATAGAACTGATCTATTATGAACCACAACTAAAAAGTGAAAAATAAAAAGTTTTTTACAAAAAATACAACCGACTTCAAACTAAAAACACTACAAAGTGAAAAATAACTTAAATTTCGGAAGTCGGTGTCAAAACAAAACAAAAGCAGGAACACCGACTTCCGAAATTTAAGTTATTTTTCACTTTGTAGTGTTTTTAGTTTTGAAGTCGGTTGTATTTTTTATGTAACTAGTAATATTTTTCTTCGAGCTACCATGATCATGACCGAGTACTAATACTGAAAAGTTAAGTTTCGTCGAATAATTTTAATTTCTTCCGTTTTGTGTTTCGGTCAGAAATCGCCCTTTTCACTTATTGATGATTGAGATTGATGTTTCTTGGCGTTACGATGACATCAACTCTCAATGTTGGCCCATACATTGACGCAAAGGCTCAGATGGGTGCCAAAAAGTTGGGGTGAGAGTGTACTTCACGCTGGAACAGCTTCTCAACTTGTACCAAGCGCAAGTTCGATCATGTTCTGTTCTCATCTCTGAGACGGATCTGCCAAAAACCAGCTTGATGCACTAGAGTTGTTCAAAGAGCGGGCTAAGAGGCTAATCGGCAATGAGGCACTGGTCAAGTCAAAGCTCCAGACCCTTGAACATCGTCGCCGAGTTGCCAGCTTGTCGGTTTTTATCGGTTACATTTCGGGGAGAGTGCGATGGAATGCATGATCTAATTCCACCTAGCCCGTTTCTGCATCGGACTATAAGACGTACGGCGATGCGCCATCGGTCTATAGTGGACATCCCACCCACGCACCAAACGTTTTGGGAACACATTTATCATGCGTACAGCACCACATCATCGCTTACCATCAGGTGAGATAGTGGTCTAGCGCGAGCCTATCAATATAAAAAAAAAACGCTAACTGCTACTGAGTGAAATTCCCTGCCGGAGTCTGTGTTTCCCGACAGCTACAATCTAATCTTTAATGCAAGAGTGAATAGATATTTTTCTAGGCAAGCATGATTACACTGTTCACCACATCACTTACCATCTCAGTCGCCAAGCGCGAGCCTAATAAATGATGGCAGTACTGAGAAAATACTTCAGGAAAAACCACTGAACAAAAAAAACGCCTGGAAAAACCCACACACACTTCACCTCTCATAAAAGCCTATGACGTTATAGATTTATATCATTTAATGTTACTCTATTAGAGTGCATGTATATCGATATATAAAACATCGATCGTTATCAATAAATTGGTTTACACTTTATCTCGAGCTCGTTTGTAAGATTTCGTAAACAGATTGTACATAAATCGCGTGTGAACAGCAACAAATACGCGTGATTTTATATTTACCTAAGTAAATAAGGATAAAGTAAATAAATATCTATCTAATACCTTTAAACGAGCAATTCTTGTAAATATGTATATATATAATCTGAATCTCGGAAACGGCTTCAACGATTTGCATGAAATTTAGTATGCAGGAGTTTTCGGGAGCGATAAATCGATCTAACTAGGTTTCATTTTTAGATAACGTTGTTTTCTCTATTTTCACTCGAGCAGAGCTCATATTTAATTCGAATGCGTTGGTAGTTACGTTCTTGGCAGAGCAGTCGTGGTCGTCATGTTACAGTCAAATTTCGGACTAACATGACTCGCCTCACGATGCGACGCCATTCCTCCCTGTGGGCTCTGACTGCAAATACTACTGCAGACTTGATGTAGTCGGTCCATCGCATGGGCGACCTGCCGCGCGCTTTTGTTCCTTTCACTCTATACCCTAAACCATAAACCGCTCTATAGAGTCGTTTCCTTGTCAGAACACGTAACCAAAGAACTGGAGTATTCCAGGCTAGACTATAGCCAATTCCTTTAGCGCCATATTTCCAGGGCGGCTATGTTCCTTGGGTTTATTCTCTCATTTTCTCTCAGCGTCATTCGAAATAACGAAAAAAAAACTTCAAAGGTTGGTCTACTCTATATCTAGATCGTTATTAGACGCAGGCCTGTTACCGATTGGTGAACCATGACAAAATGCGCAAGCGCTCCTGCTCCTTGTGCACAAATACCTGCACCATTAGAGACCTTTGCGAGGCCAGTGCTAGGGTTGTCAAGGTGGCTAAGTTCTGGTCAAAGCACAACATTTAAACTCATAGGCGTACCCAGGGGGGGGGGGGGGGCAGGAAGGGGCAGCTGCGTCCCCCTGGACATAAAACGGTCAGTGTACATAAAAAACTTGTAAACGGTATGGGCAATTCTTTCACGGAAGACGTTATTATTTAAACCGTTTTGCAGAAGATCCTCGAAAATTACATTTAAAGTAGAAGCGGTTTAAATAAAATAAAAATGCATGCATAGTCAAATTTACTTTTATTTATTTAGCTACCTATAAAGCAGGATCATTTGCGGCTGTTTGCCCTACAAACTACACTACATATACCTAATGTTTCATGTAGATGTGTTTGTGTAGTGTGTATGACAAAACAGCCGCGGACGATCCGACCTAAAAAATCTGACTTGATTATTATTTACAGTAAACTATATGAAAAAAATATACAGGGCAATGAAGACCAGAAACATCGTTGCGCTTTGTGATCGCAAGTGAGACTGACGAGCGTGAGGTCTAAGCTTTTTTATTGGTAAGTTCTTAGTTAGCAAGAATCCTATAGCTACGTAAGCCTAATCATCATCATCATTTCAGCCGAAGGACGTCCACCGCTGGACATAGGCCTCCCCCAAGTGTCACCACCTCGGTCGTTCCTGTGCGTCTCGCATCCAGCGAATTCTCGCAGCCCTGACTAGGGTCGTCGCTCCACCTACAGGGAGGCCTTCCAACGCTGCGTCTTCCGGTACTCGGTCGCCACTCCAGAACTTTTCTGCCCCATCGACCAACGTGAGCCTACGTGATCATAATCACACTTTACCATAAAAAAAAACACTATATCAGCCGATCAGCTAGATCAGCTAGATCATCATCATATCAGCTGAAAGACGTCCACTGCTGCACATAGGCCTCCCCCAAGCGTCGCCACATTGACCGGTCCCGTGCGTCTCACAACCAGCGGATCCCCGCAACCTTCACCAGGTCATCGGTCCACCTGGTGGGAGGCCTTCCAACGCAACGTCTTCCGGTTCGCGGTCGCCACTCCAGAACCTTTCTGCCCCATCGGCCATCCGTTTTGCGAGCAATGTGCCCTGCTCACTGCCACATAAGTTAGGCAATTCATCGGGCTATGTCGGTAACCCTGGTTCTCCTATGTATCTCTACATTTCTGATACGATCACGCAAGGAAACGCCGAGCATAGCCCTCTCCATTGCCCTTTGAGGGACTATAAGCTTTCTGATGAGGCCCATTGTAAGCGACCACGTCTCAGAGCCATATGTCATCACTGGCAACACACACTGGTCATGGACTTTTGTATTGAGACACTGTGGTAAGTTGGACGAGAAGACACCGCGCTACTTCCCGAACGCTGCCCAGCCGAGTCGGATTCGACGGTTGACGGTGGCCCTACCCAACTGGATTGTTTGTCCCAGGTAGACAAAGTCGTCCACAACTTCGAGTGTAGAGTCTCCAACCTTGATAGGAGTGGGTGTAACATGGGCATTCAACATCACCTTGGTTTTGTCCATGTTCATTTTCAGACCCACTCTTTCGGAAGCTCTACTGAGGTCATCGAGCATTGTAGTGAGGCTCTCCATGGTAACAGCCATGACCACTATGTCGTCGGCAAACCGAAGGGCCTTGGCGCCTCGAGTTCAGAACCATGAATACATCTTTCAGCGCAGCAGTGAACAGATTCGGAGAAATGTCGTCTCCCTGTCTCACGCCACGCTGGAGAAGGATTGGGTTTTGAGGTCTGATCCTGAAGACGGACTAACATGGTGGCGTTTCTGTACAAACACTTCAACACCTCGATGTACCGGTAGTCGATCTGGCACCGTTGGAGAGACTGCAGTACAGCCCAAGTCTCGATCGAATCGAAGTCTTTCTCGTAGTCCACAAACGCTAAACAGAGAGGCAGGTTGTACTCTTCGGTCTTCTGTATAACCTGCCGCAGCGAATGTATGTGGTCTACGGTGCTAAAGCCTTTTCGGAATCCGGCTTGTTCGGGAGACTGGATATCGTCAAAACTGCGCGCGTGATTCGTGATGACTCTTGAAAACAAGCTAAGAAGTGAGATGGGCCTATAGTTCTTCAGCCGGGCATTGTCGCCCTTTTTTTAAGAATAGTACCACCACACCCCTGCACCATGCCTGTGGCGTTTTGCCCTCGAGTATAACGGAATCAAACAGCTTCTGAAGGGCCGGTTTCCCACCCGCCTTCAGGAGTTCAGCCGTGATTCCATCGTCATCCGGCGCCTTGTTGTTTTTAAGCTGTTTCAGAGCCATCCTAATCTCATACAGGCTGACGTCCAGGATATCTTCGGTATCGTGTCAGATCAATCTAGCTCTTGGGTCGTTTGCAAAATACGCAACGGGTTTACTGGTTGACGTGTACAACTGCCCATAGAATCTCTTGATCTCCCTCAGAAGCTTGGAGCCCTTATTCCGCACAATCGCATCTTTAATACTTTCGGTATTAAAGCGGCGGAGGTTCAAGTTAAATAAATGGTTTGATTTAATTTTATTTCATGTTAGGTACATCCTGCTCAGATATGAAAAATATCGCGGCTTTCATTATTAATAAAGTTTAATTGATTCAATACCTTTTTATTAGCCTACATTGCCTACAAGGATTTAATAGGGCATGAAAACCGAATGAACGTGTTATGTTATGAAGCGTCCGCATCCAGACTTCCAGAGGGTTCAGGCAATAATTCAATATAGTAGTGATAATTAAATGACAAATGTTAAATGAACTCTAATGTTATGTGTCACTGTGAATCTTATCGCACCCAAGTACTTATCAAATAACATTTTTTACAATAATCTTAACGATAAGAATTTTGCGTACATAAAAGACATGAGAAAACAATTTTATTTACGAACGCATCCTTATTGGCGTTTTGTTATTGCAAAAATTGTACTAAAACAGGAAAATTTCAAATGACATTAGTAGACTTTCCAGTGCTTTCCAGATACGAGATTATAATTTTACTTTAAGATTTTATTTTATAACGTTACACTACACATATTGGGCAATTTTCAAAATGATTATAATTGATATTAACAGTTCTTTTGATATATATATTTTATTATTATTATTTTCATCAATCAAAACTCTTAATTAGTATCTAACATGAGTTTTGATCACAGAAATCTATTAAGCATAACACCTAATGCAACCACTGAAAGTAGCAAAACGCAATTTTGATGTTTCCAGACTAGTGATTGCCCCTTGAAGAATTAATACAAACCTACCTACAATATCGATTATATCGATAAATCAGATTCAAATAGAGAATTAAAAGAAGAATTAATAAATATTTTTAATAATGAAAAACATGACTCTTGATAAAATAGCGTAACCAACTAATCAAAATAGATTGATGATTCACTCAAGCAATATTTTAACTATTGATCAATATTTTTCCTTATCAATTTAACGTACCTATTTAGTGTACGTTGCTAAAATATGTTTTTTAAATTTTTTCCTATCGCCATGATGCATGATATCATATTTAAGTAACTGCATTTTCTACGGTAATTTAGAAATTTGTTTAATTATCGATAATTTTGGCAACAAAGAAAGGGACGCTTTTACACTTTGCAGAACATCACTACATACTACATACTTCACTTCAAATATTTTGAATTTGCCATGTTATATTTTTGTGTTTATTGTTTTCCGTGTAAGAATGATGTTTTTGTGATAAAATCAATCAATAATGTCTTCTTCGGACTCTGAGGACGACTGTTACGGTAATATAGCTCAAAAACTACAAAAAATCAAGAACACAATCGTAAATAAAAAAGTTGATAACGTTGTTTTGAATGACAGTACCGAAGATGCAAAAAGTAGTGAAACGGTGACAAGAAACGTTGAAAATACCACAGAAATTGTCGCAGAAGATTTGGATACTACTGTAAATAGTACAGACAATGATGAATTCTCGCTGGATGCTATAATAGCGAACAATACTAAAGCAAAAGCTGAAGGTCGTGGCCGCGGACGTGGACGTGGTAATAAACGGAAGGCGGCTAGTGATACTTATGAGCCCACTGAAAGGGAAACGAGGTCCACGAGGCGGCGAACGTCAAATTCTTCTAGAGGTAGGACCAGTCCTGTAGTCCCAGAGCCTAGTACAGCTCCTGTGGTACCAAATATTGCAACGGCCATACAAATTAATGATTCTATAGAAGAAATTGCTTCTACAACTGCAGTGAGAGGGAGTTCTGCTAGAGGCAGAGGTCGTGCAGCTAGAGGAAGAGGCACTCGAGGCAAGGCCCGAGGCCGCGTACGCTCCAGGAGAGAACTATGGGCTTTATTTGACCAATTTTTTGAACAATTCAATCAATTTGGCCCATCATCATCAAATTCAACACAAAATATTCCTACGTACAGTGTCGGTAATACTGATGAGTATCCGGACCAGTCTGATAACCAACAGTTGTTTTCAACAAAACCAGTCAGTAATGACATTGAGGTTATTGATGATGAAGATCCACTAGGTGATGATAACGAAGAAATGTCTGTTAAAGTGATATGGCAAAGCCTAGAAATATTCAAATTTAAGATAAGAAAGTATCAAAAACTCACACAAATATTTGATTACTTCACAGAGAAGGAAGGTGCGAGTAATGATAATTTATTGTTTATGTATAATGATAGAATCTTGAAAATTGATGATACTCCTGACACAATAAGATATAGTATAGCGAAATTCATAGAAGGAGGTATTGTAAACCAAAGTGTAACACAGTTAGCACAGGAACGCAGTAACGGAGATGAAAGTAGTGGACTTAAACTCAAATTTCAATGTCAAAATAAGAAAAAACCGTTTGAGACGATACTGAGACCGGATGATAAACTTGGGATAGCTATGATGAAATGTGCTGAGCACTTAGAAACACCAATAGAAAGACTGAAGTTTTACTTTGATGGAGACTTGATAACAAGTAAGTTATTCCTGTTTATTTTTTATTTACAACAAGCAAAAAGTTTAATTTAAAACTGTAACCCGACTGTTTTTTTTTTTGCATAAGTTACCCGGGCCATAATAACAAATCGATTGACACCTTATTTATAAAAATCTGATGAATAGTTCATTTTTGTACATCGAAAATATTTCCAAAAAATATAGCCAGCTTGTTAAAGGATAACCAACAGAACCTATTTCCGGCATTTTTGTCTGTTTGTATGTTTATTTGTTCACGCATCACATGAAATGTATGAAACCAATGTAAATATCTTTTATACATAAAATTGTGCGTAACTTGAAGAATTACTTAGTTTTTGGTTCACTCTATCAAAAGTTAGATGAATTTAGTGTTTAAGAAAAAAATTATCACAACACACGCAATTCAGATTCTCGGACAGTTGAACTCAATATTCGATAGATGGTGTTGTGCTGAATGGCGGTGTTAAGATTCTCCATGAAAGAATGATGACTATAGAAACAAAAATGGTAGGTAGGCAGGAAGGTAAGTAGGGTAGGGTTGGCAGACAGATGACAGGAGAGAAGACGCTGGCACAGCTAGTATATATATAAATTGTAATTCACCTTCCTCTAGGATTCAAATCCTTCCCTAGCATTGAACATTGGAGAAAATTGAGTGTTGCCAATTGCATAAAATCGAATTGAAATTTGACTCAGTATCAAAATATTGCCAATGCATCAAAACTAAATTAATAAGTTTACAAGCAATATTTCTTTGTTCCCGATTATTAATCATAATTAGACCTTCCTCCGATATATATAAAGCCTTCATCCGGACACGACATTATTTCCTTTGTTGTTCATAGATACATCATTTGTTCCATTTTTGTGTGTCCGTTTGCCAGGTGGCAAAGGCCTCCTCCAATCTTCTCCATTCTGGACTTTCTATGGCCATTCTACCCCATGTTGTTCCAGTGACTTGTTTGATTTCGTGAACTTACTGTATATGCTGTCCAATTCACTATTGGTGAAACATATTATTTACATACACATTTAACAGACATAATAGGTTAGTTAGGTTACTATTCACTCTAGACTTAAAGACCCCTAGATTGTAGCTATCGGGAAAAACAGACTGCGGCAAGGAATTCCACTCCTTAGCTGTACGCATTATGAAAGTATTTCCAAAACGTTTAGTGCGTATGGGTGGGATGTCCACCATTTACCGATGGCGCATCGCCGTATGTCTTGTAGTCCGATGATGAAACAGGCTTGGCGGAATTAGATCATGCAATTCCATCGCACATTCCCCGAAATGTAACCTATAAAAGACCGACAAGCTGGCAACTCAGCGACGATGTTCAAGGCTCTGGAACTTTGACTCAACCAGTGCTTCATTGCCAATGAGCATCTTGGCCCTTTTTTCGATCGACTCTAGTGCATCAAGCTGATATTTGGCAGATCCGTCCCAGAGATGAGAACAGTACTCCATGCAAGATCGAACTTGCGCTTGATTCTAGAATGAAATAATGTAAACCTAATTAGTCATATTTTCTTACACCAGACTGTTTATTGAGTATGTATTACATTTTAATCTATCTGATTGTCCTGATAACTAACTACTTGCTCTGAGAAATGCTTCAGAATGTTATCAATCAGATCATCAGATAATAATTTACTAAAGATAAATGGTGTGTAGTAGGTAGTAAAAACGTGAGAGCTTATCGTCTTGTCCTATGACGTGTTAAAGCCATCATTGGTTGACACGTCATCGTACGGCCCCTACTAACAAGGCTCTGCCGGCGGCTTCGCCCTCGTTTTAGTCGGATGTTATGCCAAAAGAACATATTCCCGGGTTAAAAAGTATTTTATGTCCTCCAAGATTCAATTGATCTCTATAACAAATTTCATAAAAATTGGTTCATTACAACTTTGCACAAAGCTAGTTTTCGGTAGATGTTTGCCAGCCCATTATTGTAAGTACATACATAACATTGCGCGGTATTGTTTACCGGATTGTTCTAGCTTGAATGACCACTCATCGCGCCGTTTTGACTACTGTCTGAGTTGTCGATCTTACCACTTGCTAAGTTGCAGTGAGTTCATTTGACCACTCGTTGAATCGAATATTAAAATTAATATTTGTTTCGGTATATTTAGATTCGATGATTTGATTTGGTTTTTGATTTTTGATTTATTGTTCTAATGATTGTGACCATGTCAGCTTATAAACCTATATTGAATCGAATCTTGGTCGAGAACCACTGGCTAAGTAGCCTTGACCGCTCGCTGAGTCAGAATGTCCAATTTCTAAGTCAGAATGTCCAGTAGAATAGACTAAAATTTCTCTTTATTCGAGTAGCCATGACTCATTAAAATTGTTAGTTAAACTAACAACTATGTTAGTAACTAACACAGATATTAACAAACCAATGTCTGAGTCAGTTTGACCATGCGCTACGTCGGATTGACCACTCGCTGAGTCAGTTTGACCATGCGCTACGTCGGATTGACCACTTGCTGAGTCTGTATGACCAATGCTTGAGTCAGTTTTACCATGCGCTGAGTCGGTATTACCTCTCGTAGATGACATTCGGCTTTGTATTGCGCCTACTCTGTCACTCATAGGTGCCTATCTCTTTCAAAACCTTGAGTCTCAGATACCTACTTTTGTACTTATAGGTAATGTTTTCTCTTTCCAGGTAAGAACACAGCGCAGGACCTCGAGCTCGAGGGCGGAGAGTGCATAGATGTAAAGATAATAAGTAGTTGATAATAAAAGTACTTCCTATTTCCATACTTTGTTTGATTTTAATCGAATTTGCGATCGATTTGGTTTATTTTTAATTGTTTGCTATTGATTTGTTACGTTTGATGGTATAGCTGGATAAGTCGACTTAGACTTTCAACCCCTATTTAACCCCTTTCATACTCATCTCTTATAAGTAGCAGGTGCAACAACAAAGAAGCTTTGGATTAAAGAATTGAGTAACTACTGAGATTACTTATTGATAGGGATGTATAGAAGAAGACAAGCTGCGCCTTGTCGCCGACCAATAATAAATTAGGATAAAATAAAAGATGATCAGTATAAGGATCCGACATTAAAAGGAACCGTAATAAGAGATCATGGTTTTTCTCCAGAACTACGTATGCAATGTAGCCATTTGAATTATGGTAACAGAGCGGCTTCGCCCGCGTGAAATTCGAAAGCAATCCCTAAGGACCCTACTGCTTGGATAAAAATATAATGAGTTTTTATAAACTACCTGTGATGTGATGTGTGTCAAATTGCATCTAAATCTGAAAGAGTACCTACCTAACAAACATCCATCCTCAAAAACATTCGCGTTTGATTATTATTTACTTACCTAAATGAGCTTCGTAAAGATTTATATATAACCTTATATGTTAAGGTCGATAAACCTTGTCAATGGCTGGATAATTTACAGCAGACGGATTAGCACAGATAATGTGAGACGATTACCAAAATACTCTCACTGATCTAGTTTTCTTTTTTATCTGTTGTTATTATTTATTTATTGTTTTGATTGACTATGACGACTGTGACTAATCATACGTCAAATAAGGTCAGCCGTCATGTCTGGGAACCGATCACTTTTCCGATTTTTTTTTGTTCGAAAATCATTTTACCGAAAACTGTTGACCGACGTCTTTTTTGCTATAAGCATTATTTGACATATTTTCAGATAATCTAAGTATCATGTGGCGTCTTAGAGCATTTAGAGGTTAAATGCTCTAAGTGTGGCATATATATTATTTTACCGAAAAACATTTCGCCGATTTACAAAATAACTTTTTTCTTTTGGCCGAAGCCTCTTTTGAACTTTTTTGTTTTGCCATATTTTCACATCACCGAAACAGCATTTTACGGAATATTATTTGGTCACAAACATATAGCCGGTTACTAGGTAGCATTTTCAATTTAAAATTGAAATAGTTTCATAAAAAGTCTATGTTGTGCTACAAAATTTAGAGACAGAAACGAATCGCTGCAAAACCGACTTCACGCATCTTGTCTGTGTTTACGTATTTCTTATGAATTTCCATGTAAATGATTTATTAATGGCTGTCATGCATTAGACATTTTCTTAATGAATTAGTCCAAGAGCGAGCGAAACGAGCTCGGGAATTTAGGACACCCCGACACGGATAGGTTAGTTTCGAAGGGGATGACGGGAGTTGAAGTGAGTGAGCGAACTCAATTCCCGTCATCTCCTTCATGTTAGGTCACTTTAGACCCTGCAAACAGAAATAGGAGCCCCGACGATAATCTTTTTTTCCTATTGCTGTTTTATACATTTGTAGGTATTCGCCCACTGTTTCTCTCTCACTTGGTATTTTGATATGCGTATAAATAATAAATACTTCGAACAAATTCGGATTATTCTTCGAAAAATGTTATTTCGGCTAAGTGTAACTTCGGTAAAATAGTTTTTCGACCAAATGAAACGTCGGAGTAACGAAAAAAAAATAGCAACGGGTCCCAAACTGTATAGTGCATTAGTTCGAGCGTACCTACGTTTCAACGAAAAGCCAAGAAAATATTCAAGAAGAATAAAAGAAGGAATATAAAATGAGATGAGAGTGAAAATGAGGTGAGATGGTGGTCAAGCGCGAGCCTATATTAGATTAAAAAAAAAGATAAAAAACAAATCACCAGGGTTTAATTTACAGAATTCTATAGTTTTCCTAGGAATTGTATAATGCCTGTTTTTCGAAAATTGCATGTAACATTATGTTGTATTGTTATGTTGATTAAACCCTGCTGGTTTGTTTTTCATCTCATTTCATATTCCTTCTTTTAATCTTCTTGAATATTTTAGGTTGAATAGCTTTCGACTACTGGCACGTCGAGCCAATAGACATTCAATGGATAGGACTATTGCAATGGCTTTTCGGCGAAACGGACGCTCGAACTAATGACTATTCGAAATTGTGGTACATCGATGCAATGGAATTTCGGCCAATCGGACGTTCGTTCTGATGACTTCGGGGAATTAGCCATCGGTCATATGACATTCGGTAACACGCAGTAAACCCAGTGTGATTAGTTAGTGTGATGATGTGATTTAACACAAAAACCGAAGTAGAATTTACGTGAAGTCAAATCTTAGACCAAAGGGCGCTGCATCATCATCATCATATCAGCCGAAAGACGTCCACTGCTGGACAAAGACCTCTCCCAAGCGTCGCCACATTGACCGGTCTCGTGCGTCCCGCAACCAGCGGATCCCCGCAACCTTCACCAGGTCATCGGTCCATCTGGTGGTAGGCCTTCCAACGCAACGTTTTCCGGTTCGCGGTCGCCACTCCAGAACCTTACTGCCCCATCGGCCATCCGTTCTGCGAGCAATATGCCCTGCCCACTGCCACTTAAGTTTGGCAATTCTTCGTGGTCGCTTACAATGGGCCTCATCAGAAAGCTTAAAGTCACCCAAAGGGCAATGGAGAGGGCTATGCTCGGAGTTTCCTTGCGTGATCGAATCAGAAATTTAGAGATTCGCAAGAGAACTAGGGTTACCGACATAGCCCGAAGGGCGCTGCGCTGAAGAACAATCTCGCTCTACCCTAATACAAAATTAAAGATACCTATAAACTGGATGTTCCGATAACAGGGGCGGCCTTAACCGCTGCGAGGCCCTTATCCTTTTTACGATGCATGAGTTAAACGAGAAATGGAAAGAAAATCCGTTTGAGCGTGAAGAAGTAACAAAAATACACACTCACAGACTACCGCCTTTATAATCTTAGTGACTACTACCTTCTGCCAGCTTCTTCGCCCGCGGTAATGTCAAAAATTAGGCCAAGGGTACATATTGCCGGGATAAAAAGTATCCTATGTCCTATTCCAGACTGAAATCTATCTCTGTGCCAAATTTCATCCAGATCTGTCCAGCCATTTGAGCGTGAAGAAGTAGCAAATATAAAAACACTCACAAATTTTCGCCTTTATAATATTAGTTTGATTATTAATACTTTACTATGAAATAATTCCCAAAAAGCTTAGCTACAATTTTATAATTGTAAGCTTATTCGGTTGTAGCGCGAGGCCCCTGCAAGAGCGAGGCCCCGGGCGAGTGCCCTGTTCGTCACCAACTAAGGCCGCCACTGTCCGATAATAAGTCCTTAGATAAGTAGGTATCGTAATACCTACTAGGTACCCACGTATTTAACAAATATAAACATGTTACGAGTATTAATCCAATTGAAACAACCAATGGCGTTAGATTTTTATATCACAGGCGAGTTTTCTATTGTAATCGCCCTAATCCCGAATCATTAGAACTGATTAACTAACGTCACAGCACAGCTCACGTTTGATATAACTTGGTAATTAACATCTTAAATATGACGAAGGAATGAAGTAGGTACCTAAGTATTACTTTAGCTATGAATTGGTTTTCTCAAATATATCTATACTAATATTACAAAGAGGAAAGATTTGTTTTTTTTGTATGTAATAAAATTAAAAACTACTGGGCCGATTTCAAAAATTCTTTCGCGTATGGATAGCTACATTATTCCGGAGTAACAGGCTATAATTAATAATCAAAAAAAAATTGAGATCTTTATGGAAATTGCAATAATGTGGGCCAAAGTAGCGAATACAATTCATAAGGTGGGTAGCTAAGTTGGTAGGGTAGGTACCTAGGTGGTAGGAAGGTAGGTAGCCAGTTGACGGGAGCGAAGCCGCGGGGGTCAGCTAGTTACTTATATTTGAGAAAACCAATTTATTATTCAATTCTAAAATCTACATATAACGCCTCATTTGAGTTCATTGCCATTAACCGGTCACAAATCTAAGCTCCGGCACAGATAATATAATACCTACTAGCATAGCTCCGGCTAGCTACTGAGATATTCTAGACGAACAAGTAAAATTTAAAAAGCCCCGACACATCTTTATTTCATGCTACCTACATTATTTATCTAGTAGTAGACACGCTTCAATCGACAATCTATTGAACACGTAATTATGACACGATATCTTGCGAAAATACCCCGAATCAAATAGTAAAACGCCCATAACTTGAGCTAAGACCCTCGATAAAGGCACGTTTCAAACAAAAAAACCGGCCAAGTGCGAGTCGGACTCGTGAACGAAGGGTTCCGTATCCAGGATGGCTTTAACTATGTATGTATGGGGACACCCTTAGATTATCAACTTTATTTTTTCCTTTGTTTGTGCTATAAGACCTCACTTTTTGCCAAATTTCGTGGTTCTAGGTCAACGAGAACTACCATAAAGGTTTTCGACCAAAAACCTTTAGAGTAGGTCATAGATATATTTCTATGGAGTAGGTACTTCCGGTTGACCTAGAATTGTCAATTTTGGTTAAAAGCAAGGTCTTACAGCAAAGGGAATATTCCGGAAAAAAGAAAAGAAAATTAAGGCAAATTTTGGTAGGTACTTCCAAGTTTTCGCGAAAATCTAAAGGAGAATGCCCATTTTGTAAGGGAACTTGGGCCCCTTTGAAAAAATGGTTGTATCTTGATGAATTTGGTTGTATATTGTAGAAAAAAACACGTTATATTTATAATTAGAAATCATTTTTTATTTATTTTGTGGGGTTCACGAGAAATAACGATGTTTCTGTTCTTGAAATGAACCCTTATTACAATGCAATAAGGTGCATACAAATGTCCAAGTGAAGAAACCTGATCTGTTGTTGTATGTACATAAAGAGTAAAGGACTCTGATAGAAAAAAAAAAACAAAATATTATTTTTGGATAAAATTGAAATCGCAGACACGATACCTCATAAGGGGCCTGTGGATGGGCAATCTCATTTGTCCATAATTATCTTTTTGACTCAAGACCTTGATTTTTATACACCTATAATAGGGACTATATAGACCTCAGTATCTGGTATAAATTTCAATTTGCTAGGTCCACCCGTTCCTAAGAAAATCGGTTTTGACACACGGACAGACAGACGGACAAGAGAGTGATCTTATATGGGTACCTTTTTTACCTTTTGAGGTACGGATCCCTAAAAACGAAATCAAAATCGGTTCATCCGTGTAGCAGATAATTATCCATAGCCATACACAGATACACAAACACACAGGTACCTACACAAGTCAAACTTATAACCCCCCTCTTTTTCCGTCGGGGGTTAAAAACCCAATAACACTGTCAGAATCGGGAATCGAACCTAATTAAGGTTAGACTAGTCGATAATTATTCCATACAAACGTAGTCTAGGGATTACTCCACTGTTGGACGACGTACGTTCAAAATAAAAAGTGATATCAATTTGTCTCATCATTATCTAGCCCTATAAGGAAACAAAAAAGTTAAAATGAATAATATTTGAAAGTTATGAGCGTCGAAAGTTCCATATTTCAACACTAATTTTAACGCATCTTTGGGCGGCAATAAATACCATAAGAAGAAGGAAAATTGCAAAACGGCCACCATACAGGGATAGATTAGTAGTTCAACAATGCAAATAATTTTATTTTGAAAATATACATTTAGTCGTTTTCATGATATCTTGACTCCAAAAGGTCTGTTTATAAAATTTCGCGCGCTCGTTTTAGTCCTTAATCATCATCCATTTCGCTACAAACTCGTGTGCTAATTCGTACACGAACTAGCTTCTTACTGCTCATCACAGCATCTATCTCTATCGCACGAGTTGTAGGATGAGATAGCAGACATTCTAACCCCGCGCACAAAATAGTTCGTGCCGTCGACTATGCTCAACAGTACCTAGTTGCAACTTCTTATTATAGTCACCGATCAAGTTCACTCCCTACGTAATTAACACTACGCCTAATATTTTCCTAAAAGGGTAGACAGGGGTGAATAGCATTAGCATCAAAAAAAAAGTTAATAAAATCAAAAATCGCTTTTTAAGCAGTCGGGTTTTTTGATTTTATTAACTTTTTTGATTTACAATTTTTTAGTTGTGCCAATTTTTTTTTCGAATGACTTTAAACATATAAGTGGTAATATTTTTATATTTTTGTAATCACCTTTAAAAACCCTTAATTTTGATACCCCACTCGATGGGTATCGAAGAAAAAAATAATTGCAACCCCTACAATATGGCGCCCAAAATCCGCCATGTTTCTTTTTTTTAACGGCACTAAGAACACTTGGGCGGCCAAGACCTATCTAACGATGTCTTAATTATAAAAATCCTTCAAGTGGTTTGAAAGATATGAGCTAATAAAGAATATTACATACATATAAGATACGCGCGAAAAACATAACCCTTTCCTTGCAGCCGGGTAATAAGGCTCATTTTTGCGTAACTGCCTATGAGGGCTATGATCCGATTTAAATCTTTGGTATGAGCATGATAATATAAACATTAGAGTTTAATTTGAAAATACTTATGTACAAACTGAATATCTACCAAGATAAATTGTAGAAAAGTTACCGCCCCCCAGAAAAATAAATAGTTACCTATATAATTGCTAAGTCGGTACCTACGTAAATAATAATAATATTAGTTAATATAATCTATATAATAATTTCGATAAAATTATTTTAAACACTATTTAAAAAAACTCACCGATCATTTTAAAATTCGATGTCGTTGCACAAAAAATATATTTAAAAAAAAACACTTGTTTTTTCACGATGTCGCACTGATGTGAATGGGACAGACTCCTAAACAGTCTAATGCTGTGTATAACTGTCTAATTATCAAAAAACAATCAACACTTTTATAGAAACCAACTAACATATAATCATCAAAGATATTGCTATCAAAAACCTGAAAAACATTATAAAATAAACCTTATGTTGTCTGTGGTAAGGGCTTTTATTTTTTTATTGAACTGTCATTAAGTTTGCACAGATAATAATCGAAAAAGGAAGAATATTGTCGGAAAAAGATTATTAAATACAATCAAAAGATACCACAATATTGTTGTGATAACATGTCAACGGCATTTCGTTTGTCCTGAAGATCGAGGACTCGTGTTTATTTGTATATATACTAGATACCTACTAAAATAACCTGTATTCTTACCAGTTGTTTTTTTTTAATAATGTGAGCTACGGTGATTATAAAATACCGGCCAATTGCGAGTCGGATTCGCGCACGAAGGGTTCCGTACCTACCACTATCGCAAAAAAACGGCAAAAATATCACGTTTGTTGCATGGGAGCCCCACTTAAATATTTATTTTATTCTGTTTTTAGTTATCTTCTTCTTTTCGTGTGAGGATGTGGCCACCTCTGGTGTCAGAGTTAATTATCCACTCAGCTCGACAAGATTTTGACACATGACATACCAGCTGAGTCGACAGGTTGTGGCAAATTATGTCATGAAACTCGGGAATTTACTTGAACTTTCAACATTCGAATTTATTCAGAAAAATAAGTTTACGCAGCTATTTTACACAGTAAATTTGTAAAAAATTTCTTTATTTACATGTTGAGGTCGGTTAAACCGCGTCAGTCTACTGCAAAATGTGTACAAAATACGAATTACTACACCTTTCCAAACGGTAGACAATTCTCAATAGATTTGCTCAAAATATATGCATAAACAACCTTTTCGCTTGCTGAAAAGATGCAAAACGACAAAATAAAGATATACCTACTCATTTTATTTGCGTCCTTAGGTACCCAATTTTTCATATAATAGTTCATAAAAAAACAAGCCAATATCTGGAAAAATTTGCTTAAAAATTGGATACAACCTTGCATCATGAAATTTCTTGGGTGTTGTTTTTTTTTGTGCTGTCCATTCACCCGTCTCATAATCGATAACAATTGCATTCAGCCTAATCGATTACGTGTATCAAACGATAATTTTAAATTATTTCGATCGACTCGGTTCATTTAAATAAATGAGTGCTTATCAAAAATGTATTGTTGTAAAATTAGAACAAATTATTTTATAGGCATAAAATACAATAACAACTTTTAGTAATAACTATACATAAATGCTTTCATAATTCACATATCTTAACAGTATTTTGAGAAAAAATATCGAATTCGCGGCTAATTTCGCGCCGAATTATCATTACGTACAAGAATTCAAAGTTCAAATTCGGAATGTGGTCGGTATTCAAAATATTTTATCGGATACATTTTAGTATAAAAGACAGTTTTATTTTAATCTTTTTAGAAGGTTTTATACAGAATGACCAGTATAAACACGAGTATATCTCGTACGTATGATAAGTAGGCGTAGGGAGGAACTGGTACACTTGCGCGGATCCTTACGAAGCCAGCTGTTATGGCATGGTTATCAATCGAGAAAGGGCTGATAATTAAAATCTAAGATGTAGACCATACAATTTATCGTAATGGAAGTCATGAACATGATTTTCGAGGGTGGTGATCCAGAAAATTCATTAAAAATAAATCTAAGAAGGCGGTGCATCTGCATACGTACCAAGCTGCATTACGACAACTTAATATATACATAAGTTAAGGGCTGACACATTCTCTTAATTCACAAATTAAAGATGGCGGCTATTCAAAGCTATGTATTATATTATTAGCTATGTTCTAAAGGATATTCTATGTCTTCTGGGGTGCTTATTACCGCAAATTTTAAATCCAAGATGGGAGCTATTTCAGGTTGTTTATTTTTCTATAATTTCGACTTTAAAGCCCGTATTTGTTATTAGCGACCCAGAAAACTATGAAAATGACACCTATGACGAAAATTTAACAAATTTTTGTCGTCGCTATTTTGGATTTTCATTTTACACCCATATTCGTTATTTAGATATACGTTAGAAGGAGCTCGTGGCTAAATAATAACAGCCGCACGGTTCGATCATCAAGGTTAAGCAACACTTGACGAGGTCGGTCCGTGGATGGGTGACCATTTCAACATACCGAGCTTCCTCGGTGCCTCGGAAAGCACGTTAAGCCGTTGGTCCCGGCTGTCACTTGAAGATCTTTGACAGTCGTTACGGGTAGTCAGAAGCTTGAGATCTGACACCAGTCTAGCCAAGAGGTATCGTGTTACGCAGTTACTGGGTTGTGGAGGTCAGATAGGCAGTCGCTCCATGTAAAACACTGGTACTTAGCTGAATCCGTTAAGACTGGAAGCCGACCCCAATATAGTTGGGAAAAGGCTAGGCAGATGATGATGATTCGTTATTTAGATACGCGGAAACCAAGAAAATGAAGCCCAAAAAAAGAAAAGTTAACCACCTTTTGTCGGAGAAACCATTAAAATTGCCCAAGAATGAAAATCAAATTATCGTCGGCGCCATTTTGGATTTCCATTTTCAGCTTAGTTGGTTGACAACCATGCCATAACTCACACATCACTCAAAATACGCACAAGGTTATTAACATTAATTGTTTTGGGGAATGCAGAAGTAAATACAAACCAAACTTATGTTCTTAAACCGAAAATAAACTTCAAAAAACCGGCCAAGTGCGAGTCGGACTCGCGCACGAAGGGTTCCGTATCATTATCCCAAAAGACGGCAAAAAATCGCGTTTGCTGTATGGCAGCCCCACTTAAATATTTATTTTATTCTGTTTTTAGTATTTTTATAGTGGTTTAGTAGTTATAGCAGCAACAGAAATACATCATCTGTGAAAATTTCAACTGTCTAGCTATTACGGTTCATGAGATACAGCCTGGTGACAGACAGACAGACGGATCGCGGCGTCTTAATAATAGGGTCCCGTTATTACCCTTTGGGTACGGAACCCTAAAAACAAACAGGTTACACACCTGTTTGTGTTTTCACCCGACTGCCGAAGGGGGTAATGTGTTTATCAGTCTATGCATGTATGTTTCTTCCTATGTGGCGTTCTAGAGATCAATCGATTCATCATACGTTCATAACCTTGCGAATGTCTCTGGCAACATAAAATTTTGAAAATAGAATAATGGCGGATTTTGGACGCCATATTGTGTGGGCCCAATTCTTTTTTGTTTCCAAACTCAAGAGCAATCATTTCGCTGGCAGGGGACACACACTTGACTCTAACATGCAATTTAAAGCTTAATTTTACGCAAACGGATCTCTGAATCGAAAAATGGTTCGAACAAACCCATAATATTTTTGAATGGCCTATCCAACGATACCGCACACCATGGGACAGATGAGAAAAAAAAATACATCCCCACTTTACGTCTATGGGAGGTACCCGAAAAAAATTTTTTTTCGTTATTTTATTTTGCCACTTTGTCGGAATTATTAATATGTATATCCATGCCAAATTATAGCTTTCTAGTACCTACTTAGATTTGCTGAGCTAAGCTGCGGACGGACAGACGGACAGAGCGAAACTATAGGTGTTCCTTTTTGACTTCGGAACCCTAAAAAAATTAACGTCATACTGGGCCCGAATAGTTTGATCAAATGTACCATCGAAACGAAAAGCAGAATTTATGGATATCGCAATTTTTGCTGATGCGAAATCCCATCCGGCACAGCATTATAAACCAATATTTTTGTATAACGTGCTTAGTTCATTTTTCATTTCATTCATATCACAAAGTTTTAGATTCCTTCCTTATCAATTATCATAGTTCTCGCAACGGATTAATAGATTTATCGGGCATTAACTGTTTATGAACGGAACATAGCAATAAATAGGAATTACCTCATTATTATTGTACGTTGTAAATATCTACATATTTTAAGTATATCGATTTATTGATTACATGTTAAAATTAAAAAACCGGCCAAGTGCGAGTCGGACTCGCCCACGAAGGGTTCCGTACCATTATCGCAAAAAACGGCAAAAAAATCATGTTTGTTGTATGGGAGCCCCACTTAAATATTTATTTTATTCTGTTTTTAGTATTTGTTGTTATAGCGGCAACAGAAATACATCATCTCTGAAAATTTCAACTGTCTAGCTATCACCGTTCATGAGATACAGCCTGGTGGCAGACGGACAGACAGACAGACGGATCGCGGAGTCTTAGTAATAGGGCCCCGTTTTTACCCTTTGGGTATGAAACCCTAAAAAATGAAAGTCATCACATAAAAGTAAGTATAATACCTGGAAACTATAAAGGCTGGAAGCATCGTGCAAACAGCACCTGGAAGATTTGTACCCCGGCCCTCCTACCAAAAGGTCGCGGTGCCCCAGTGGATGAGATTCGCCTCTCGTGCTTTGAGGTCGTGGAGGTCAAATACGGGAATGTACTAAGTCACTTCATCAATTCATATTGTGTGCTTCCTGTATTTATCTTGGCCATCGCTGTAAATAAGTTTGAAATCGCCAACCCGCATTCAGAAAACGTGGGGATGCTTGTGCCTTCTCTGTATGAGTGAGAGAGAGAAATGGAAGACCGAATGGATGCATTGTGTGAAAATATACCTATCATCATCATCATTTCAGCCGAAAGACGTCCATTGCTGGACATAGGCCTCCCCAAGCGTCGCCACACTGATCGGTCCTTTGCGTTACATACCTATATATGGCTAAAAAGGACGGGTATAGTATAGAATACCACCATCATTTATGTATTAAAAGGAGGTAGATACGATACTGGTCACAGCGCTTGGTCCTACTAAACTAAGTGATTGCCCGTACTTGGCACTCAGTCGCGCACGGCACATCGTTGATCACACAGCTCAATAATTTCAGTGTTTTTTTTTGCAAATAAATACGCATCAAAATGACTTCTTGTGTAGCTAGGCAGTGTTTAAATAATATGAGCAAGAAAAATAAGACATACGGGATCCCACCACCACTCATAAGTACAGTCAAAAATGTTATTTTGTTGAAAATTACAATAACATTTAATGTTTGTTTCGCCATATTTGTGAGAGCGAGATAGATACTCGTATTACAAACATGCGTGAGAGACAATTTTAGGAGAAGAAAGAGAGTACCGCGTGTACTCTTTTCTTCTCCTAAAATTGTTTGTCCGAAAATCAATATCACGTTTGCTATAAACTTCAGTAATCATAATGATCAAAATCCCGAAATTTTGTTTAACATAATTATCTTTAGTTCTAAAAGTATTCTGTCATAATATCGAGTACTAATAATAATTGAATCTCCTAATTTTACATTACCTAAAGTCATATGTCCTAAGTATTGTGTTATATAATGTGTATTATTCCGAATGTTCATTTATAATATTTTTTTAGTCCTAAAACATTTGCTTAAAATTAGGTTTTAGTGACAGAAACGAATCGCTGTAAATCCGACTCCACGCAGTCTTGTCTGCTCTACCCCTAGAGTGTTATTTAAAATCGCGTAGGCGCGTGGGACCGCCGGAGCCCCGCAGCGTCGGAGCCGTGACAGAAACCATGCCTGCTGCATGTTGCATGCTGCGTGCTTGCTTGCATGCTGCGTGCTTGCTTGCATGCTGCATGCTGCGTGCTTGCTTGCATGCTGCGTGCTTGCTTGCATGCTGCATGCTGCGTGCTTGCTTGCATGCTGCGTGCTTGCTTGCATGCTGCATGCTGCGTGCTTGCTTGCATGCTGCGTGCTTGCTTGCATGCTGCATGCTTGCTTGCTCAAATCAAATTTCAAATCTCAAATTTGTTCTAAGAATATTATTATTATAAATAAACATTATATAATTTGAATTTAGGACTCATAACTTTTATTGAACAGGGTTTTAGGTCTTTTGGATATTATTGATTGTAATATTTATGACAAACGGATTTAGGACATATTATATTTAGGGATTTCAATTTTATGGCATATGATATTATGTGATATTAAGTTCGGGTAAGTTATCATTCGGACAAATAATAATTAGGTCAAAAAAATTTATGGCACTTTAAATTATGGATAAAAAGTTAGGTGACACAATAGAGAACCACGATACGCACATAACGCGCGATTTGCGAGACTCATACGCGACGAGTACAGGGTGTACTAGACCGAGGTTGCATGTAGTCGTGCACCGAGCCTTTACTGATTGCGATGTTAGCGCGTAACATATCTTCCTCCTTTTAATACATCAATCACCACCATGAATAAAGAGACATAAGGATCGGAGGATGATGCTGAGGTAGGTATTTATGTGACAGGTTTCTCTTATCAAGCACGGCGATGGGGTTCTGGGTTCGATTCCTGGTTCATTCCGGGACAAAAGCACAGTAAAAATATACAAACAGTATGGAAAGTACCTACAAACGCTCGAAACGGCACACTCACACAAACATGCGCATCGACGAGACCCCTAAGCGGCTCGCACGACTGACAGCACTGCAGAAGTGCCTTAAGGTTACACTAGTTGACTGCACGAACTATTTTGTGCGCAGGGTTAAAATGTCTGCTATCTCATCCGACAACTCGTGCGAAAAAGATAGATGCTGTGATGAGCAGTAAGAAGCTAGTTCGCGTACGAATTAGCACTTTTGCATGTTTGTAGCGAAATGGATGATGATTTAGGACGAAAACGAGCGCGCGGAATTTTATAAACAGACCTTTGGGAGTGTGAACTAAATGTATTTGCATTGTTGAACTACTAATCTATCCCTGTATGGTGGCCGTTTTGCAATTTTCCTTCTTCTTATGGTATTTATTGACGCCCAAAGATGCGTTAAAATTGGTGTTGAAATAATGTACTTTCGACGCTCATAACTTTAAAGTATTTTTCTTTTTTACTTTTTTGTTTCCATACAGGGCTAGATAATGATGTGACAAATTGACATCATTTTTTTCAACACACTTGCTCATAAAGTGGCTCTAATTTCACCGCAATTAGGCATATAATGATACCTGTAATCAAACTGTGACTTTTTCATTGCTTTTATTCACAAGTGAGTTATAGTTTTTTTTAATGGTTTTCTGCATTCATTTTAAATACTTTTAAATTAAACTAATTTGAAAAGTGTCACAAATCAATCCAATGAAAATTAATAAAATAAGTCATTAATTCTAATCCAGTTAAAATTTAAGTATTTTCAATATAATAAAATGTAACACTGTTAATCAATTAAAAGTGTCCCATTCGACATTAATCTCTTTCTATTCCTGTCATGGAAGTAGTACTTACTATATCCATAACATGATATGGGTAGTAATTACTATTTCCATGATATCCATTAAATACATAAAATGTGGCATAGCTTCTAGTCAAACAATTCAGCAAAATGCTAGAACCTAACATATTGCTTGCTCATTTATTTTCAGATAATTTCAACTTGTATGTGTTAAATAAATAAAATTTCCCCTTAAATATAACTTTTGTTTCTCTGCAATAAAGAAAACTTGAAATTCCCCATTTTGTACGTGGCTAAAACGCTATCCGCGAAAAGCTAAAAAAAGAAAGTAACCTCATAGTCTATGGCCGATCGCCATTAATAGATGCGCGCGTATAGGAAAACTGATTTCATTTACCCCGCCATTGTGAAAAAAACAACTCGTTTTTACTGTTGAAAATGTTTTTTTAGTATTATTTTCTTCACAAGTGTGTTGAAAAACGTCGTATGATACACGTGTGTATTGATGATTACCGTCCTCGGCTCTCTTAACACCCTCACCTACGGCTCGGGTCTCAATGGCGCCTCAGCGGTAATCACCAACATTGCACACTTGTACCATAATGTACTATTATTTTGAACGTACATCGTCAAACAGTGGAGTAATCCATAGACTACGTTTGTATGGAAGAAATATCGACTAGTGCAACCTTAAGAGGAAATATGGGCAGAGAGCGCCGACTGAATTTCCTTAGTAAAAAGTCAATTCGAGGTTTGGCTCTCGTCTCTTTTCTCCTCCATAAACTGGTAAAGTAAGATATATACTATGTCCCTATGTTTTCCTTTTTTAAGCCTCTGTTGACAGCGCAATTTTGAGCATTTTCTGAGGGCTCTAATGCTTCTAAAGATAATGTATCATCAAAAAGGAAAACATAGAGACATATTATATATCTTTAATTTTCAATTTACGGAATATCTTTTAAATTGGTCCAATATTGGAAGAGGAAAGAGACGAGAGCCAAACCTCGAATTATGACTTTTTACTAAGGAAATTCAGTCGGCGCTCTCTGCACCCGTTTCCTCTTAATGGTCTCGTCGGTGCGTGTGTTTGTGTGAGTGTGCCGTTTCGAGCGTTTGTAAGTAGTTTCCATACTGATGTATATTTTTACTGCCCCCTTCTACCATCGGACATCTAGACGCACTGCAAGTTATCATCATTACCTTGTTGCCATTCCAACAATTCGCACCAAGCGCTTCCAAACATCCTTCATAATGCGCACAGCGAATGAATGGACTCACTACCTGCGTCTGTATTTCCGAACGCATTCAACCCGAATATCTTTAAAGTTAGAGTGAACAGGCTTCTTCTGGGTAAGCTCACTCCATCGTCGACTCTGTCTCTGTCACCTATGACCTAGACTAAGAGTCAAGAGCAAACGCATCACAAATAAAAAATAAAAATACTATGCTTCTGGCTCGAAATCAGAGACGATACGCAGTTAGATTGTGCACTGATTACCTAGGTAGGTACTCGTTATTGTTTTTGTGCATCAAAATAAACAATTAGTAATGGAGCATGTTATTCATAGTTTCGGTAAATTTTCATGTTATCGTCAAATATCAATACTCTGCTGTACTTTCCTGTAAACAAGTTATTTTTAAAGGAAAACAATGAAAAAGATGTTTATTTTGTTTATTCGTGATTTCCCGACTTATCTCTAAGCCCTTATCATCATTGGTTCTCTTTGAAGCAATTCGTTGCTAAGTAATATCAAGCGCAAAAGTCGATGTTCAAGGTTAAGCAACTCTCTACAGATTAGTGACTGGGTACACGCGAGTGTCGCGTTCATTTGTATGGCGAAATCGAAAAGCGCCCTCTGTCGGCGCGACGACGACGTGTGCTTTTTGATGATTGCGTTGTATTAGATCAGCGCCGGTTTTTTGGACAGAACTCTCGACCACCATCACCCGACTCCAACGGTTCCAGCGACAGGCCTGTTGAGCTATCACTTGCTGCATGAGAACCACCCCAACAGCAGCCATGGAGATAGCCCTACAAATAACTCCCCTGGACCTGTACATACAGCAAGACGCGGCGGTAGCTGCTATCAGGCTAATGGCAGGCATATGGGGCAAAAACCTCACAAGACCACACGCTAAAATCCTGGACCGGGCGATTGAGTATCAACCTCGCATTGCTGCGCCGTGTGATAGAATTCAAAAACAACCTATGTCCAACAAAAACTATAACATACCAACAATAGAGGAAGAAAGGGATCAGTCAGGAGCCAAAGTCAGGAGGTGAGAATCTACGCAGATGGCTCAAAAACTAATAATGGTTCAGGTGCTGGTGTACACTGCCTTGACCTCAACATTAACTTTCACATACCGCTAGGCACACATAGTTCGATATTTCAATGTGAATGTGTCGCCTTAACACAAGCCGCAAAAACCGTAAAGCGTTTAGGTATCCAGAACTACGGAATCAGATTCCTATCTGATAGTCTGGCTGTGCTCAAAGCTTTAGAAAACAAACTAACTAACAACAAATTAATCTTTGAGTGCCACCTCGCCCTGGAGAGTATATCGAAATCCAATCGAATCACCCTCTAGTGGATCAGGGGGCTTAGTGGATCCCTAGGCAATGATGCCGCAGATGAACTTGCGAAAAGGGGCTCCGAGATGTTAGTGCTAGGCCCGTACCCACTTATTCCCTTGCCTTTCTCGCAATTCCGTGCGTGGATTCGTCATAGATCAACAGAACTACACAATAACAGATGGTCACGGGTGACAGACGACTGTAGATACTCAAAAATGGCTTTTCCAAAAGTACACCCGCGTCTCACTAAAAAACTCCTGAGCCTGAGTAGAAATAACCTCAAAATAATTATAGGGACAATAACGGGCCACACCCTTCTTAACAAACATTTATTCAACATAGGTGCCACGGACAGCACACTTTGCAGGGGCTGTTTTAACGCCGAAGAACCAGCCGCCCACGTAATCCTGGAATGCGAGGCCGTGGCTTCTCAAAGCGAAGAAACCCTCGGAACAGTGAGGTCGCTCCGTGAAGCCTGTGAAGCTCCCAGGAAGCTTCTGTGCTTTTGGACGGAGCTAGGCTGGCTATGTTAGCCAGTACCGCCACGCACTACGGACCAAATGGGAGTCTAAGTGCGGAAAAGGGAGTCCCTACTACTAATACTAGTTCAGCGCCATTGGTTTGGGATGCCATTTGTAAATTTTTGACAGTCGTTAAGGTAATCTGATTCAAGAAAATCTGAAACTAGTCTTGCCCACCCAGTCCCAGTAGTTAACTAGGAGTAACTATAGGTTAATTCGAAGACATGTGACATCCACCAATCCGCACTGGGCCCGCGTGGTGGATTACGTCCCATTTCCTCTCACAGAGAGGACGCTGTGCCCCAGCATGTTCCCAACATTAAAAGGATGATGATGAACTTAACTACGTTACGGGTTAACTACGAAAAAGTGTTTATTTGGCTCGAAAAAGTAGAGTAGTAGTAGCCCTGTAGAACAGGGTCCTGAAGTCCCACAAATCTTCATTGAAAAGGCAGGATCCTCCGACCAGACGGGTATTACGTCCAACTGCCCAACGCGACTTGTCGGACTGTTGTATGTGTTCGAATCGCGCCGAAATCTGGACAGGATCAAACAGGATCTGTGTGATGTCATGTCATTATTTCATAAGTGGCGGCGTTGGTGTCGCTACAAGTATAAAGAAGGTACTGAAAATATAAAGAAAAGTAAGATTAAAAATAAAATACCAAAGGAGATTGCCCATACACAGGCCCCTTTATGAGGTATCGTGTCTGCGATTTCAATATTATCCAAAAATAGGATTTATATTTTGTGTTTTTTTCCATCCGTGTCCTTTACTTTTTATGTACAGACAACAACAGATCAGGTTTCTTCACTTGGACATATGTATGCACCTTATTGCATTGTAATAAGGGTTCATTTCAAGAACAGAAACATCGTTATTTCTCGTGAACCCCGCAAAATAAATAAAAAATGTTTTCTAATTATGAATATAACGTGTTTTTTCTACAATATACAACCAAATTCATCAAGATACAACCATTTTTTCAAAGGGGCCCAAGTTCCCTTACAAAATGGGCATTCCCCTTTGAGTACCTAGTTAGTACAATTGATGAATAAATAAAAGCAGATGCATGTCGTGACAGTGGCAAGAAGCCGTCCACTCAGCATAATGCTGTGCCGTGGTGGACCCCCAGCACGGCGCTGATTTTCAGTCGTGACGTCTGGAAACCAAAGTCTGTTGCGTAACTATATATAATACAAAAAATACAGAACCTAGCTGCATTCGGTTTGGCTGTCAGCTCCGTGGGTACCTACGCCCGTACCACAGATAAAAAAAAAAAAACTTAAATTAATTAAACCAATATTCTTCGTCGTATCGATGATTCCAAAATTAAATATATTTTGACCAGAATTCAGCCTCGTCACGGCGTTGTCATTTGCGTCATAAATGTGTTTATGGTGCAGGGAGTCTACTCCCTAAGCACCAAGTCTGTAGTTTCGGCGTTCGTTACGGGCGTTTCCTACTCCGTATCACATACGAATGCATGATTGTTTCGAGGCCCCAACTTTTAATGAATAACAACACAATTTGACCTACTCCCGAGGTGTTTTACCCGTCCGAAAAATCATTACGAGTAGAGATCACTCCGAAGTGCCGGAGTACTTTCAGACGGGCCCGTAACTTCGTTGACGGAGTGCAATGCAATACGCATTTTTTAATTTCTGAGGCATTCCACTCGATTGTTAAAATTTGCATATTTTAACACATTTTGGTGCAAAAAAAACTGTAAAAGCGTGCAAAAAAATACTATAAAACGAACCTTCACTGTATTTAAAGAAAAAAAAACATATTCACGAACCTAGTGAACCCTTTTACTTGCAAGTCGCTGCTAACACCATCTATTGTCGTGAAACGGGATCGAACGCGATTGATGTACCTACTTACAAAAATAACAAGATTAATCAGATGAAAAATGCTAGTTATGTCGGCACGGTTTCATTGTATGGGATGAGGCATCTGTATGGTAGTATTATATTATCTGTGGCAATACCTACTTGGATAATTTTATTATCTAGTCTCCAGGAAACATGCATTTTCAATGCCATCAATTTAACAAGGTAGGCCTTGATTGTGAAAATAATTATGAAAATTACGTCAGTATCAGTACAAAGATATTATAAAACTGATAAAAATCTCCAAAAAGTAAAACCTTGTCATTTTAATAATTTGCAAATTAGAGTGAAAAGGGGCGAAATGACACACATTTGTTTATTTTACAGAAAAATAAGAAAATACGTTTCACTCGTTGGTTTAGTGGTAGCAAGCACATAATACAATCAATATCATCTTCAATCAATACATTGAATAAATCTGTAGAAAAGTAATTTTTGTACATCGAAAAAAATCGAAACACGAACACATCATTTTTATCGTACGTCACGAATCGAATGTTGGGCACTAGTTGCCCGACATTATTTGGCGCAGCCGTGGGACACACAATTGTTACTTTTATATTGTTTGATTGTATATTTTTTTTATATTGTTGTTGTTTAGTCTAAAATTTACTTTTTTTATGTTTGTGTTGTGTGCTCTGGCTTGTGTCAAATAAATGTGTTTTCTTTCTTTCTTTTCTTTCAAAACATTTCCATTAAAAATAGCCAGCGTGTTAAAGGATAACAAATTTCATTGATGACCCCAGCAGACACCCCGTTCATGAAGTCGATACGACGCCGACGTCTACTCAGTGCGAGTATTCACGACCTTGCAGTCGTCCGTCCTCAAGGCAGATATCAGCCGCTGGAGCAAATTAGTTTCTCAATTACGAGCTCCTGGATTGGCACCAAATCCTCCGCCTTCAACTTGACTGTGACGAGAAGTATGTATGTCTATAATTACCACAATAATAGGTACTAGCAAGCATTGTGCATTTAATTTTGAATTATAAGCAGTTAAATGATAAGCTAGCCGGATATTATAGAATCCGTGCAAAAGTTTAATTTTATGTGTTTAGTATTCTATTGTATTATTGATTGTATTTTTTGTGTCTTTTTAACAATAAACGGAAACAGCAGCCTAATTGCGTTAGTGAATTCTGCAAAGCAAACAAGTCGATTCCTTCCCAAAAACGACTTTTACGTATTGCATATTAATACGTAAAGTCGTTTTTGGGAAGGAATCGACTTGTTTGCTTTGCAGAATTCACTTACGCAATTAAGCTGCATGACTACATGTTTACCTATGTTTTATACCCCGGGGCAGACGAACAGTTGCGTCGGTGAATCGTTCGCCATTGAAACGTTTTATCGGTGAAAAAAATAAAAGTCAATCATTCTGTCGGAGAAATGTCCGATTTTTCTATGTCTCACGAGTCGGTCCGTACCATTTTTAACCGACTTTCGAAAAAGGAGGAGGTTCTATGTTCGACTTCTTGTATGTTTTTTTTTTTTTTTATTTTTTTTTTTTTTATGTATGTTCACCGATATCTCCGTCAATTGTGGACCGATTTTGAAAATTCTTTTTTTGTTTGAAAGAGTATGTTCCGAAATTGGTCCCATTTTAATTTAGTGAAGATCTGATGAAGAACTTCGAAGATATACAACAGAACTCTTCAATAAATAACGGCAAATCTCTCGGGACTGCTGCAATCGCATGTCTGTTTATTGTTTATACCATTTCATAACATAACATCACGCCAGTACGCTATTAAGTGGTATGCAGATCTGTCATTTCACTGATTATGTTTTGAGTTTCATGTTATTCGGGTAATCTATTCTGCCGTTACAGGTACTTACTACACAACTTGCCTATATGTACAACTAAAAAGGTTAAAATAAAAAAACTTTTTTGCAAAAAAATACTACCGACTTCCAAATAAAAAACTACAAAGTGAAAAATAACTTTATTTTTGGAAGTCGGTGTCAATATCGCAATGAATTGGTACCTACAAAAGACACCGACTTCCAAAAATAAAGTTATTTTTCACTTTGTAGTTTTTTATTTGGAAGTCGGTAGTATTTTTTTGCAAAAAAGTTTTTTTATTAATAATCACTTGGGAAACAACATTCATGAAACGCATTTTATTGGTAAAAACCACCCCAAAGTCGATCAAAAGTCAGTCATGTTGACTGTGTTCTTTTCTTTGACAATCGTGGTGTTGTGCACTCGGAATTCTTGCCGGAAGCTCAAACGGTAAATAAAGAATAATATTATTTGAGCATTATGCGGCGTTTAAGGGTACACTAGTCGACGGCACGAACTATTTTGTGCGCGGGGTTAAAATGCATTTAATATCAACCGACATCACGTGCGGAAGAGATAGATGCTGCGATGTGCAGTAGGAAGCTAGTTCGCGTGCGAATACACACTTTTGCAAATTTGTAGCGAAATGGATAATGATTTAGGAAGAAACCGAGCGCGCGAAATTTTATAAACAGACCTTTGGCAGTCTAGATATCATGAAAAAACTACTAAATCTATCTGTTCAAAATAAAATAATTTGCATTGTTGAACTACTAATCTATCCCTGTATGGAGGCCGTTTTCGCAATTTTCCGTCTTCTTATGGTATTTATTCGCGCCCAAAAATGCGTTAAAATTAGTGTTGAAATACTTTTTTGCTTCAATGCAGGGCTAGATAATGATGATACAAATTTATATCACTTTTTATTTTGTACGTACATCGTCAAACAGTGGAATAATCCCTAGACTACGTTTGTATGGAAGAATTTTCGACTAGTGTATCCTTAAGAGAGCAAATTAAACGAAAAAGGCCAGATTTGTGAAAGAAAATTCTTGGATTTTGCACCACGATAATGCGACTTCGCACAAGGCCATCATTGTGAACGAATTTTTGACCAAAAACTCAACAAATACCATCGCAACCACGTCCGTAGGTATTCACCAGATTTGGCTCCAGCGGACTTCTTTCTTTTTCCTAAACTCAAATTACCACTTCGTGGTACCCGTTTTCTTTCGGTAGAAGACATAAAGGAGAATTCGCGGCGAAAATTAACTCGATGCCGGCAAAAGCGTTTAAATAATATTTTGATGTTTTCACTATTCGTTGGCGTAAGTGTATCGTTTCTGAAGGCGCATACTTTGAAGGTGATAAAATACATAAGATAGGTACATGGCTAAACAAAGTATGGACGATTGCCCTAGCAATGGATAACTATTTTAACTAGTAATATGTAATACTGAATAGCTGAATATTAGTATTTCGTATGAAAAAAGTTACAGACACTTTTTATATCGTCACAATCCTGAAAATAAAATCGTAGAAACTGCTACATTAATAGGTATACAAACTTGTAAAAGAATAAGATTTTGCTATGCTACTTTATTAAGGCGTTTAGAGGAGCTCGTGGCTTAATAATAACAGGCGCACAGGTCGATCTTCAAGGTTAAGCAACGCTAGCCAAGGTCATTCCGTGGTTCCATCGTGTACATAGCGAGTTTCCTTCGGAAAGCTAGATAAGCCGTTGGTCCCGGCTGTCATTTGAAGATCTGTCATCTGTCAATACGCAATTGAAACTTAAGATCATACGAACTCTGTAATTACTTAAATAATACCCGGCGAAAGGAGCATCGTTCAAAGTGAGTTCCCACGACACCCCCAACATGTTTTTTTTATTTGGTTATAATCGAATCAAGTGTAATCTAGAAGAATCGACTTTCCAGATTTTGCCAATAATTTCTAGAAATCAGATTAATGCAAAGAAAACAACATCTATGGTTCTATCTCTAATGTTTTAAGATGTATAGCGAAAGGTACAAAAATAAATAATAATGAATACTGTTCGTTCCAATTTACGCAAATGTCTAAAAAGTAGGTTTATTGACTACAATTTTTCGTAGAACGGAATCTTATGTTCTTCTTGTCAAACAAAAATATGAAAAAACTTTTAATTATTTGATTAATTCGTGAAAGTTCTAGAAGAATAATGAAACTATAATAATTCAATGATGAATATTTCAGATGTATTGCGATAGGTACAAAAATAAATAATAATGAATACTGTTCGTTTCGACTTACGCCAATGTCCTTAAAAGTAGATTTATTGACTACAATTTTTCGTAGAACGGAATCTTATGTTATTCTTGTCAAACAAAAACATGAAAAAACTTTTAATTATTTGATTAATTCGTGAAAGTTCTAGAAGAATAATAAAACTGTAATAATCAATTAATGAATATTTGAATGTTACGAGCTAGTGAATAATTTCTATACATGCTTAGGGCAGTTGTTTAGCCATGTCCGGAGGAATAACTAACTTTTTTGTACCTATTATTGATCTTTTCCCGGTACTTTCTTGACAGATAATATAATATTGGTTGGAATGGATTAGAATCTTCGGTCTAACTATTTATTTAAGTACCTACTAGCTGCCGCTCTCGGCTCCACCCGCGTGGTATATATACCTAAGTACTTCTCCTAACACATTTATAAAGTTTATATTATAGCCTGTGTGTTATTCTGATGTACTTATAAGCTATATTTCTGTAAAGTTTCATCAAAATCCGTTCTGTAGTTTTGCGTGAAAGACTAACAAACATTCATCCAAATGAATAAATAAACAAATCATTCATCCATTCATCAAAACAGTCATTCATTCTTGCAAATAAATAAAGTTCATTTCATTTCATCCATCCATTCTCACAAACTTTCACGTTTTTGTAAGTAGAATTCGTTTATCCGTGCACTATAATGTCTTGCAGCAATTACACCAATGGTGGAGCACAAATTATTATTTCAGTATCTGCTGCTTTCAACATTGATGTACACGGTGAAGTGGTTGACATCGAATGGACGGCTGGCGACGGTGGTTGTGGGTCACGAAAACTCGCGTGCACAGCATGAGGTTTCCAGTATTACACGTGTTATTCCAACCTAGAGTGAGTACGTTACTTCTAGGCAAGCGTCCTTCACCGTCGGCCACATCATCGCTTACCATCAGATGAGATAGTGGTAAAATGCGAGCCTATCGATAATAAAAAAAAAATATCAATGACGATGGAACACTGTGTCTTCTTACCCCGACTGCCTCTACATGCACGTTTTCAAACAAATCATCATTAAACAAATCATTGCGTAGGTATTTGAAAATTAATTGTGTAATTCAATTAGTCGCAAGAATTTGATCATTATCAATTTATAAAATGTAGATACAATCGCACTACACACATTTTTAAATTTTATTAAACAATTTAAAGATCTCTGATTGTTATCTGTCTGTATTAACACGGATGTCTGATTGTCATGTGATGGCTTTTGGTACAAACTGCAGAATTGACCATCCACTATTTGCATGACGATGCACATTGTGCCCACATACTACTCCAAAAGCGCAAACAACTTGGGCGTCCATATAGACACTATGACCTCTCTTGGGAGGTTCATATTGCTGATGTGAGTAAGCAGTGCCGTAAATATCCTTTTCTGCGCCCTGTGCGAGCTTCTATAACTTCGCCCTTGTTATTTTTAGATATTATAGGTACCCTAGAGCAATACTATGTATAGGCCTACTTTATTTCATTCAAGGTGATAAAATACTCGTAAAGCACAAGGAACTTGCTGTTGGTGGACCAATTATCTGATATTTTGGATGAAAAATCTATTTTTTTAAAGAACTGATGAGGGCAAACAAGCAGACGAGCCATCTGATGTTAAGTGGACCCTTCGCCTATAATAAACACTAAACACACACGCCCACGCAGTTTTAGCAGTGCATGCACGCTCGTGCACTGCTAAAAAAATGAGCGCGATGTTTTGTCTAATTTATTTTTATTTATACCAGTATCATCAAAAACGTCTATTACGTTTTTGATGATACTGGTATGGAGGTAAGTATGCGTTAAATTGGAATCGAGCACTAGGGGCGCAGCGGGAACTTATCAGGAGCAAACCGAAAAAATAATAGTCCTACCTGGTCTGGCCATTCTTGCGCCCCCCAGAGTCTACGCCCTGTGCCTGGGCACCGATGGCACCGCCCTATTTACGGCACTGTGGGTAAGAAGGTTTTCTACTCTTTTCAGTCACTTAAACGTCTCCAAAAATTCTTACCATTTCACACTAAGGTCACTCTTGCGCAATCTCTTCTTCTACCGCTCATAGACTATGCGGATGTCAGTTCTATATGCAACGGAGGTACTCCTAAACAAACTCGAGCGATTGCAGAACTTGTGCATCCGCTTTATTTTCGGCCTCCGCAAGTACGACCCTGTGTCGGAATTTCGGACCAGATTGAAGTGGCTGCCAATTCGGCGTCGACGTGACCCATATCCTATCCCTTCTCTATAATACCCTGCACAATCCTACTTCTCCCCAATACCTTCGCGAACGGTTTGAGTACCTCGTCCTGAGGGGCAAACCTGGTCGCACGGCCACTTCGCTACTCCTTCGTACTCCACGTCACACTTCTAGCCGTTATGATGGCTCCTTCTCTGTAAGTGCAGTGCGCCTCTGGACCTCTCTCTCACTCCCTACGCGATAGCCCTTCTCTCGATGTCTTCAAGAGGAAAATTAAAGAGCATTTCCTTTTAACGCAATATTAGTAGTTAATGTATATTTTTATTTATTTATGTATGTACATATTTATGATAAATTTTTATGATTATAATTATTTGTACACTGGATCCTACCCTCTTCTGTCATCATTCTCTGTCACTCTAGGGTTTGGAGAACTCAACATTGAGTTAAGCTCATAGATATAGTATGTACTAGCAAAAAAAAATCTAAATCTATGGTTAAGCTCGCCTATGTACATGTATTAAATTATCACATAGTATTAAACATTGTTTTTGGTGTACAATAAAGAATTAAAGACGAAATGATGCCTAACCCTTTTCACACATAGCATCACGCCAGTATTTTCCAAAGGTTCAGGCAGAGACCCAGCCCCGCAGCCGTATTCACTTACGCAATACGGCTGGTTCCCGCGGTGGTACCTATGATACAACCAAATTTTGTCAGTTAAGCTAATGTAGTCCATTTAAATCAAAAAACCTTTATAGCAAAAAGATAAACCGATTTCTAAAGCAAAACACTAAAAAGCGTAAATAACTTTGTTTTCGAAGTCGGTCTTTGGTACCTATTGTTTATCGTTTTTTGACACCGACTTCGGAAAACAAAATTATTTTTCGCTTTAGAAGTCGGTTTTTTTTTGTTACGTAAATAGTTTTTTTTTATTTTACTCTTTTTTGTGTTGGTAGGTAGTTACCTCATATTAAAATCATTTATACTCAGAGTACCCACATCTCATTTCAATTCTAATAAGCCCAAACACGACTATGATACATTGTTTTGTTACGGCGTTCCAGTGCGTACCTTCCGCCTTCATCATCAGATCAGTTTGATGATACCATTTTCATCAGTATCATTTATTTATATGTATTTTCTTCATCATAGTCGCTTAACTATTCGGGATTATTATACCCATGACATACATTATGAAGTTCTAGTGTCCATCTGTGGTCTTCTTCATCAGTACCACTACTCCAAATGATACTTTCTGAGTGCAAATGCTTGCCATGTTTTTGAAAATACCAAAATCGCTATATGTCTGCCTATAATATTTGAAGAGTTTCCTTGATTTCCATGGGATCTCAGCATCAGATTCTGATTTGGTGGCAATGGGAACACCTCGATAGTACATATACCCTTTCAAACAAATCCGTCTATTTATGAAAGCGTTATGCCCGAACATATACAGATAAAAAAAAAAAACAGGAACATCCGAATTGAGAACCTCTTCCATTTTAGGGTTCCGTAGCCAAATGGCAAAAAATGGAACCCTTATGGATAGGCCATGTCTGTCTGTCTCTCCGTCCGTATGGCACAGCCCCTTTTTCCGAAACTATATAAGAACTATGCTGTTGAAGCTTGGTAAGTAGATGTATTCTGTGAACCGCATTAAGATTTTCACACAAAAATATAAAAAAAACAATAAATTTTGGAGGTTCCCCATACTTAGAACTGAAACTCAATTTTTTTATCAAAGACCCATCCATAGATATCCACACGTATGGGACGTGTGGATATCTATGGATGGGTCTTCAAAAATGATATTGGGGATTCTAATATTTTTTTTTTCTAAACTGAATAGTTTGCGAGAGACACTCCCAAAGTGGTAAAATGTGTCCCCCATCCCTGTAACTTCTAAAATAAGAGAATGAAAAAACTAAAAAAAAAAATATGATGTAGGTACATTATACCATGTAAACTGCCACCGAAAATTGGTTTAAACGAAATCTAGTAAGTTTTTTTTTTTAATACGTCATAAATCGTAAACCGCGATTTACCAAGTACGGAACCCTTCGTGCGCGAGTCCGACTCGGACTTGGCCGGTTTTTCAGAAGTCGTTTAAATAATAATCTTCTCGACCGATTTCAATCAAGATGGACGGTCTCAACTGAATAGCCAATTACGAAGGAGAAATTATATTGCACAAGTGTGAGCACAAACACAGGTCCACTCACTCTCATCCGATGGGACGGCAATACGAGTACTATACAGGGCGAGTTTATCAAATGGGCGTGGAATGCCAAATCCATGAAGAATTGCGAAAAACACTAAAAGGAGTCACGGAGCTGATTTAGATGAAAACTAAAACTGCATCATTGGACTTTTGAAAATTAAATAGCTTAGCCAGGAATCTAAACCGTACATTTTGAAAAAAAAAAACACGCTGTATTAATTGGATAGTGGTGCTAAGGATCAAATTCTGGGAATTAATAACTTTCGGATCAGGTGCGGGTCATCCAGCGTAATCCTATGTTGGATGATACTGTACTTGATCGACTCTTAACTGAAATGGGTAACCGTGTCACTGCACCATCGTCGCAGACTGTGGTGCCACCACAGTCCAACCATACCCCCAGCCACGCTGACGAGGAGAGTAGTGACAGGGTCTCAAACGTAAGTACCCAGTGCAATGAGGTGTTGAGGAGTGCTTTGTAGTGTGCATAAACTGGTAACCCCACGGACCTGATTTACAGAGAGTAGTCTTGTCCCTCATCTCTTGGTTGAGTGGAGATTCGCAAGAGCAAACGTGTTCAGTGGAAGCTAACCCAGTAAGATGATGGAGTTAGGAATCTTGACCGTAGTTACTTCCGAGAGTAGAGAGTAGAGAGTGAGAGTTATACCACGGCTACCTGATAGCCGTGGTATAACTCTCACTCCTCAAGCAACTCCGTATATGTTGCCCCCTTAGCGCTACGTCACTCAAGTGCTAGCGACCGTTTTTACCATCCTATTTGAGGCAGGGTGCTGAAAATGCACCCCCTACAAAATAGTTTCGCCTGCGCCCATGGTCCCAAATAAAACAAATATTTCTTTAAATACTTTTAATAGACTAAACATTTGATTACGCCTTATACTACTAAAGATTGAAAACAATTTGATCGCTATTTCTTACTTACATCGACTTATATACTAAGTAAATAAAAAAAACTTATCTACATTATTATCTAGATTTTTGATTTCTGGCAACCCCATTTATGATTCGTGGAATATACCAAATTAATGTACATAAAAAAAACAATAGCGATAATTTTGCAATATTAGCAATTTTTAGTAACATAGGGATTTGAAGTCCTATTGCAAAGATATTTGGGTCTTATAAAAAAAGATTGGCTATGGACTTAAAACTAGCGAAATGTGAGTTTACCACACATCCCTGTATATCTCTTCAGGGAATAAAGTCGTGCGTTAATGTATAAAAAATTATGTTTATGTTTTAAAAAATCCTATTGGTTCTACCGTAGAACTGTTCAGTAGAACTACGTCATAAAACAAGGAGTTTTGCAGCCAATCAACTGCGTCAGAAGGCAAGGCAAGGATTGGTCGATTGATGGGGCAAATTCTTCGCCTTGCCGAATTCACTTACGCAGTTAGGCCTCTTGTACACACACGTTTTTTTGCCGTAAAAATCTGCGGTAAATTCACCGTGTGTAGGCACGGCTGTCAGTGTTGTATGGGCCACTGTAGAAGCTTGTTGACATACACGGCGGCACATACTCGGAAGATTTTTGAAATTTGTTTGCAATTTGAAACCAGTCTTCTTTAGTCGGCATTTTCATATATTCTTTGCACAGTTCTGACCAAATGAAGTAGCAAACTTCACGTACAATGCAACTTATAGTTTTTATTCCAATTCTATAGGTATAATGTAGATCTGTAAATGTGTCTCCGGTTGCTAGGTACCTGAAATATCAAAAAATAATATCATTTTTATTTTTAGGGCAACAGGTGATGAAGAAATGGACCAATATGAAAGATAATTGGATAAAATGTAGTAAAAAAATGAATGAATGTAAATCTGGATCTGGAACGAAAAAAAAAAGAAAATACAATTTTTATGATTCTTAAAAAAAATTGTCGAGCATCGCAAGACCGATTCTAGTATGATTGAACATGTAAATGATTCAAGCCTTCAATCAAGCTCAGGGGACTGTGAAACGAGTGAGGTTCGGAAGGCTACAAAAAATAAAAATCAACTCAGCGAAGTTGACATTAAGTTTATGAAGTAGGTATATGGATTCAACAGCGCAGGAGAAAAAAAGCCGTAGCATGAACTTTTTTAGGGGAATTTCTGATACTGTTGACAAGTTTAGTGATGAAAATATGATTGACTTTCAGTTTCAAGTCATATCAATAATTAAAAGCATCCTACAGAGAGAGCATAACCGATATATACCTACACCTAGAAACCAATGGGATAGTGGCTTTCAAAGTGGCACAGCATCAGCGAATTCGCAGTTATCAATGTATGGGTATTCTACAGCTGCTAGATCAGGCTTTGGGAATAATCGTCAGGAATATGATTTTGGACATAGTTCTGGTTTGGAGTCAATCCCCAACCGACCAGAATCGCAAGTATCTGTGTACAGTGAAAATGCAGGAAGTACCTCTGCAAATTCTCAAGCAAGTGCTGAAGAAGAATTCGATTTCAGTTCTGAATTTCATTAGCATATTTATCCTTGTTTCTTCGTGTATAATCAATTGTTGATTAGTAAGTAAATAATTTATCAACAGTACAATTTTGTTTGTGATAAATGATTAGTGTATATAAATAAAATCAAACAAAAGTATGTAAGTAATTTAATTTTGTACTAACCTCAAAGTTACAGCTAATCTTTCTGCGGCGGAAATACTTTGTCGCATATTAGTGTCTTGGTGCTTTAGTTTCAGGGATAAAATTTGGAGCAATTTATCGAATGTTGTTTTCTGCATTCTAAAATAATTGAAAAACTTGTTGTTGGGTTCTCTATGGCTAGGATTCGAAAACTCCCGCCTCATCACCGGGAGCCCGCTAAAACGGAAGTTAACGCGCACCGCCGCATCAACGTGTGGCACCACTGTCGCCAAAAACTGAGATCGCGCGTTCGTTGCTCCGTATAAAATTAATCAGAAAACTAGAAAAAACACTTAATCAGCCCCGAAAACGGTGCTGTTCTACAATATCATTGACAGTGAGTGATCTGTGCTGATATTCCTGTCCCGGGACACGCTGGGTTCCTGGATAAAACTGGTGAGTTTTTCGTAGGGATTCTAGCCATACATTTTTCAAATATTCAAATTTTTAAAGCTATCGAACACACATTTTGGTCAATCGAGCCAGGATTTAACCAGTTACGAAATCAATACAACTAATTATCTATTAATTTACGTATTTATTGGTCAAATTCATTTTTACATGGAAAGTTTCATTAAATTGTCGGTGTAGGTATTCACAAAAAAAACTTGGTGCACTAATTTCGTTATATTTAGTAGATTAAACAAGTTAGACCTCTGAAACCTATTCAGATCGTATTATTTTGTGTCCATACTCCTAATCCAACGTATATTTCATTTCCACAAACATTTTTTCAAGTAGTCATTATCGCAAATTAATTACGTAAAATTTGCCGGGGCCGACTGTCCGCCATAGTTATTTTGTGTTCTGTGATAATTTATTTGTTGCAAAATGCCACCGAAGCATGATATCAAATCCGATGAGGAGTTCGAGAAGTTGGTTCAACCACATATTACCACGAAAGAAATGTGTTTTATGAGATTACAGGCCTTGTATGAAGTTTCGAAGAATGTTTGTGATAAGCCCGAATTATTATTGGAATATAATGCCCGTATTCATGACCTGCCCGAATGGCGGGATAACTTCGAAAAAAGTATTACTGCTATTACACTATTAAAATAGTACATTGTGATACAAGGGTGGAAAGTAGGTTATTGCAAACGAGCTGTCATTAACAAGCCCGAGCCGAAGGCGAGGGTTTTTAATGACACGAGTTTGCAATAACCTACACACCCGTGTATCACACGACGTTTTTCAATACAGTTGTGAGAAACAGTAAAAACAAATCAAAGAATTAGATTTGTTTATTCACAAAAAATAAAATTTTCAATATGGCGCCTTTGTGCAACTGAACATATTTTTTTACAAAGACAACAGCCTATACAGCCTATTCGATTTTTGACAAACGTTGATGTGAAAATAATTAACTTAAAACTGGTAATTAAACATACTAAACAACTATTTAAAAAAAATTGAGAATTCAATGCTAAAACGTACGGATTCATTAATTTTTCCTCGTATAAAATCGTATCCCATTTTATTCTATGTATGAAAACTCCTTGCTACTAAACTTTTTTAAATTGACTTATGGCGCGTTTTTGCAACTGGACATTTTTTTTCAACGAAATAGCCTATACAGCCTATTCGATTTTTGACAAATGTTGATGTGAAAATAATTAAATTAAAACTGGTAATTAAATATATTAAACCACCATTTATAAGACTTTTGTGAATTCAATGCTAAAGCGTACGGAATCATTCATTTTTCCTCGTAGAAAATCTATTCCATTTTATTCTATGTTTGAAAACTCCTTGCTACTAAACTTTTTTAAATTGACTTATAAATTTAAAACTAAACTGCAAACATAATGATCGAGCTCGTAAACAAAAGTCACGACCGCGTAATAGAAAGATGCCTATGCGTAAGATTTAACTTTCGAATCATAATTATAGCCTCTGAAAGTACGCCATGTTTAACAACTGTATTGAAAAAGAAATTTGATTCCGATTATGTGCCGTCATATAAAGAACTCGAAAGTTTTGATTCTTTGTACTACTTTATCCACGGTGTTTCAAGTAGTTTGAACTTAGACCGGCCTAATATAACAATGAAAGGGGAGGGCAGCTGTGTAAAGCCTAGGTTACCTAAGTTGGAACTTTTTCCTTTCGATAGTGAACTCGAAAACTGGCCCACCTTTCGTGATACATTTTCAAGTTTAATACACAACAGTAATCAAATAGCGAATATTGAGAAGTTTTACTATTTACTATCGGCGGTAAGCGGGCCCGCATTAACTATTGTGAAGTCCATGCCGGTGACTTCTGATAACTATCCAATCGTGTGGGGTGCGTTGGTTAAACGGTATGAAAATAAACGCGCATTAGCAACTACCTATCTTGATAAAATATTTAACTTTAAACCGTTACTTAATGAGTCTGTCTCGGGACTTAATGGGTTCTTACAAACATATCAAGAAAACATTAAAGCTCTGCAGATATTGAACATTAAGGATTTATCGGGCTTCTTGTTGTTTTATGTCGCTTTGCGTAACCTTGACCACGTGACTAGGCGCGAATTGGAAAAGGAGTTAGGGCAGAATGAGTTTCCTACCTACGACGATTTGATAACGTTCATTGAAAAACACGTACGCGTGCTCGAGATGTCTGAGTGTACTACAAATTCCACTACAACGAGAAGTGTATCGTACACTCGGGGACAAAATAAGGCCAGTCAACCATTTTCATCAAAATCTAATAATTTACAGCGACCAACTTTGTCGTCAGCTGTTCTCGATACAAACCAACCTGTAAAATCAACGAAGTCCATGGAGTGTTTGTATTGCAAAAAGATGCATTCTATTTATCGATGCACCGTCTACATCGACCTGACACCGGCGCAGCGTCTCGATAAGATTAAACAATTGAAGTTGTGCGAAAATTGTTTACGCGATCATTCTGTCGACGACTGTCCATCAAAGGTACGTTGTACGGTCTGCAAAAGCAAGCATCATCACACACTACACATAGATTCTGTTGCGAATTCGAGTTCTAGTGTAGTAACATTAACGTGCTCAGCCAGTTCCACAGTTTTGCTCGGTACCGCGGTTATACACGTCGCAGATTGTTGGGGTCACTACCACACCGTACGTGCTTTAATTGATAGCGGGGCTATGACGAGTTACATAACTCAAGACTGTGCAAAACGATTAGGCTTGTCGCGACGTAAATGCAATTTTGAACCTATTGGTTTAGGGGGTAGTCCGGTAAAGGAGTTTGGGTTAACCACCTGTAATGTTAAGCCACGACACTCAGCCGGACCCATCTTATCTACCGATGCAGTCATCGTCTCCACCATAGCGGGAAATTTACCTACAGTAAATCTTACAGATAAGGTGATTGTCGAGTTCCAACATTTGACGTTAGCTGACCCTAACTACTATAAACCCGCGCCTATTGATATATTGCTAGCTGGAGATCTGTTTCCCTATATCTATGACGGTGAAAAGATACTACCGCGTGAACACGGGTTACCTGTTGCGATGGGTTCAGTATTTGGGTATGTCATATTGGGTCAGACTGAACACTCTCGTCCATCTCACGGTGCCGCCACAACCGCTGCTAGTACTAGTCGAGATGGAACTTTCTGTGCATTCACCATGAACCTTGATCAAGTAATGAACTCGTTTTGGGAAATTGAAAACATGCCGTCTGAGGTACCGCGTAACCCAGACGATGAACTCGCTGAGTTCTTATTTTCCAAACAGCATAGACGTGACTCAACGGGCAGATATGTTGTTAAATATCCTTTTAAATCTTCGGTAGAGCTCGGCGACTCGAGTCAAATGGCAACTCGTCGACTGCTCAACTTAGAGTCTAAATTAGAAAGAGAGCCTGAACTCAAAACTCAATATCACAAGTTCATGCGCGATTATGAGGACCTCGGGCATATGACTTGTCTTGGTGATGTCCAGAACGTGGATTCGAACTACATCATCCCGCATTTCTGCATCATTAAACCGACAAGTACCACGACGTCTCATCGTGTGGTATTTGATGCTTCTGGCAAGACATCAAATAATATGTCACTCAATTCAGTGGTGTTACCTGGGCCCAAACTTCAAGCTGACATCAATGAACTTTTGATTAATTTTCGTCTTCACAAAATTTGCCTCTCTGCGGACATTTGCAAAATGTACCGGCAGATACTTATTGATCAATGTCAACGACCGTATCAACATATATTATGGCGTTACTCATTGGATCAACCGATTCAAGTATTCGCTTTGAATACGCTGACATACGGTGTAGCTAGTTGCCCGTATTTAGCAATAAAAGTGTTGCACACCCTAGCGGACGACGAAGCGGACAAATTTCCAAAAGCCGCTCAAATTCTGAAAACTGCCTTTTTCATGGACGATTTGATATGGTCTGTGGCGACTGTAGAAGAGGCAGTGGAACTTCAGAAAGAGCTTATGAATTTGTTGAAGACTGGGGGCTTCGTACTACGCAAGTGGTCGAGTAACTGTCCACAGGTGCTGCAACATCTGGACGAGACTCTTCGCGAAACGCCTGTTGCATTCGACGATGAAAAGAATTTGGCTATCAAAGTGCTTGGACTTCAGTGGTCGCCAGCCTGCGATGCATTTTCTTTTGCCACCACTCCGTCCAACCCTGTCGTTTCCAAGAGAACAGTATTATCCCAAATAGGTCGACAGTTCGATCCTCTAGGTTTTGTGGCTCCGTGCATATTCTATGCCAAATGTTTTATGCAGGAACTTTGGGCTCATCAACTAGACTGGGACCAAAAACTACCATCAGCTCTTGAGTTGCAGTGGCAGGCATATGTCAATGAACTTCCATTATTGTCACAAATAAAACATGATCGCTACGTCAAGGTTGAGCGCCATACCTACTGTCAGGTCCTAGGTTTTTGTGATGCCTCGTCTCTTGGCTATGCTGCGGTTGTGTATTTACGAACTAAAAACGCGGATGGTGAGACTAAAGTTAGTTTAGTCATGGCAAAATCTAAGGTCGCGCCCTTAAAGACTATCACCATTCCACGTCTAGAACTCATGGCTGCACACTTACTAGCAAAACTTACCAAATACGTCCATTCCATATTACGTAACCGTCTCGAAATCAATGATACGTTGATGTTCACCGACTCTTCCGTCGTTCTGGCGTGGCTCAATACGCCCAGCTACAAACTCAAAACATTTGTGTCCATTAGAGTGTCCAAAATTCATGACAGCGTACCTAGTCAATGCTGGTATCATGTTAGCGGTGTGTCTAATCCAGCTGACATTTGCTCTCGTGGTGCCTTACCATCGGTATTGCTAGCGACTGCAGAATGGTTCAACGGACCAAGTTGGCTCAAGCTTGACCAGTCCCAATGGCCGATTAAGAACATGGAGGAATTCCGAGACTGCAATCCTCCTGAGCTCAAGTGTCCTCCTAAGACAGTTCTTGTTTCAACTGAGACTGGCACGACTGATTTGCTTTACGAATTAACAGAGCGATATTCTAGCTATAATAAACTGCTCAACGTTGTAGCTCGATGCTATCAGTTCCTCCGTCATTGCAGATTAGCTGCTCATGAACGAAGGTCACTCACGGTATCTGACCTTAGGAAGGCACATAACATTCTAGTAAAATCAGTTCAGAAACATCACTTTTCCGGTGACTTAGTATCTCTATCAAAGGACGGTAGCTGCAGTAACTCCTTGCGAAAGCTCAACCCCTTCATAGATTCCAACTATTTCCTCAGGGTGGGGGGTCGTCTTTCACAATCGAACTTGACGTATGAAAAGAAGCATCCTCTGCTACTTCCTAAGAAGTGTAATTTCACAAATATACTTATTGATCATTTCCATAAAGTCCATTTACACGTAGGTCCACGAACTCTTCAAAGCTTAATAACGCAAAAATATTGGATCATTTCAGCGCGTGGTGCCATTCGATCACGTACCATGAAATGTATCTCTTGCTTTAGGGTATCTCCTACAAATAGACAACCTATAATGGGTGAACTGCCTGCATATCGCACTCGAGATATTCATGTCTTTCATACTGTAGGTGTTGACATAGGCGGACCTTTTCCTACCAAGGAGTCATCTCGTAGAAACGCTCACGTATCTAAATCTTATTTGTGCGTGTTCGTGTGTTGTGCCACACGAGCGGTACACTTAGAAGTCTTGTCTTCTTTGAGTACAGAGTGTTTTCTCGCGTGTTTCGACCGTTTCACGGCAAGAAGGGGTCTGTGTAATTCTATCGTATCCGATAATGGCACCAATTTCGTCTCAGCTGGTAAACAGCTGATCGAGGTGACAAAATTTTTAAATTCAGATTTAGACAACATATCGAATGGCTTTGTATCTCGCGGTGTAATATGGAGGCATAATCCACCGACAGGTAGTAACTTTGGGGGACTTTACGAAGCTGTGGTTAAGTCTGCCAAATTGCACCTGAAACGCACCATTGGTACACGAGCTCTAGCATTTGAGGAACTAGGGACACTCTTTGCTCGCGTCGAAGCTGTGCTTAATTCAAGGCCACTGTGCGCTTTATCCAGTGATCCAAACGAGTTCGAGGTACTAACTCCCTCTCATTTCCTCATAGGCAGGGAACTCTTATCGGTACCCGATTACGATTTGACTGGTTTGACCAGCTCTAGACTGAACCGTTGGCAGTCCGTCCAACAAATGTCACAACAATTTTGGAAACTTTGGAGGCAAGATTACTTACATACTTTACAGCAACGACAAAAATGGTTAACCAATTCTCGTAGTCTAAATATCGGTGATCTTGTATTACTCAATACTGATGCTCCGCCACTCAAGTGGTGTTTAGCCAGAATTACAAAGTTACATAGTGGTCCGGACGGCGTGGTCCGTGTAATTGGTTTAAAAACCTCAAACGGAAATGAATTTACTCGTCCTGTTTCAAAAGTGAGCCCTCTGCCGTTGGATCAGGACTCTGAATAACTAAATACTTTTATTTTTTATAGTTATAGGTTATATGTAAATCTGTATCTAATTTATGTTTAACTCTTATTATTTTATATTCTACAGTCCACTTATCTCAACTAATTATATTGAAGTACATATTCCTTATATATATGTATATACCGTAAGTTTTAACTAATTCAACTTGTCATGGTATCGTAACTGGGAAATCCTTGCGGATTTCGGTGGGGGGAAATGTTGGGTTCTCTATGGCTAGGATTCGAAAACTCCCGCCTCATCACCGGGAGCCCGCTAAAACGGAAGTTAACGCGCACCGCCGCATCAACGTGTGGCACCACTGTCGCCAAAAACTGAGATCGCGCGTTCGTTGCTCCGTATAAAATTAATCAGAAAACTAGAAAAAACACTTAATCAGCCCCGAAAACGGTGCTGTTCTACAATATCATTGACAGTGAGTGATCTGTGCTGATATTCCTGTCCCGGGACACGCTGGGTTCCTGGATAAAACTGGTGAGTTTTTCGTAGGGATTCTAGCCATACATTTTTCAAATATTCAAATTTTTAAAGCTATCGAACACACACTTGTCTTCATCTCCCCTCAGTTGATTCTTGACAAGTGTATGAAAAGCGCCAAATTCTTCGCGTTTTTCTAAAATTGGATGTATCCAAAACCTTCTTCTTTTCTCTTTTTTTTTAAGTTTTCTATATACATAGTACGCAAGAATAATCTTTTTTTTAGAAGGGTTCATGTCGAAAACGTCGTAACTTGGCTGCAGAAAAATGTGAACTGAGCGGCACCTGGCCGTTGTCTCGACCGGTAGCTTCGCCGTGCCATGTACAAGCTTGCACGTTTTGTTAACCGTACGGCTAACACGCCGTACGGTTAAGAAAACGTGTCGTGGACAAGAGGCCTTAGGATGCTGGTCAAGGCTGCGTGAACCCGCTGGATGCGAGACGCACAGGGCCTCTCGATGTAGCAACACAAGTCGGCCTACGTCGACCAATGGATGTCTTTCAGAAAAATTTATGAAGATGATAATGAATAACATTAGGCAAAGTCACCATGAAAAGGTATATTGTTACGTTAACATGGGCGCCGGGAGGTAGGTGCAAGGGGGTACACTTGCAACAGTTGCAACCCCCTGGCTTTCAATAAAATATACAAAATCTTTCAAAAATACGAGGCGATATGCTAATATTTTCAAGCTCGTATGTAGCAAACATTTCTGCATAACTCGACAAGTTAATTCCGCCTCTGTATGAGTGGGCAACTGTAAAGGCGCGGCGCACTAAAAGACGTATGGCAATGCGCCATCGGTATATAGTGGATAAACCATCCATACGCACTTTTGCGAATACTTTCATTGTGCGAACAGCTAAGAAGTGGAATTTCCTGCCGTAATCTTTGTTTCCTGATAGCTACAACCTAGGGGTTAAGTCAAGAGTGAATAGGGTACTTCTAGGCAAGCGAACTTAACCGTCGACCACATCATCGCTTAACATCAGGCGAGATAGTGGTCAAATGCGAGCATTACCACAAAAAAAGGTTTGGGCAAAAGGATGATCATCAATAATGCTCACTTTGTACCGTGTCCTGATGCTCTTTGTTACAGGTGCCTCAGGCAGCCGTCAACGTTTAGGCCCAACGCATTTCGGATCAGGTGAGGGCCATCCAGCGTAATCCTATGTTGGATGATACTGTACTTGATCGCCTCTTAACTGAAATGGGTAACCGTGTCACTGCACCATCGTCGCAGACTGTGTTGCCACCACAGTTCAACCATACACGCTGACGAGGAGAGTTGTGACAGGGTTACAAACGTAAGTACCCAGTGCAAAGAGGAGTGCTTTGTAGTGTGCTATTCGAGCATAAACTGGTAACCCCACGGACCTGATCTCCAGGGAGAAGTGGGCAGCTTTGTGGCGAGCTGGTGGACTGTGGCTACCCCACGGACCTCATCTCTAGTCTTGTCCATCATCTCTTGGTTGAGTGGAGATTCGCAAGAGCAAACGTGCTCGGAGGAAGTTAACCCAGTAAGATGCTGGTGTTAGGGATCTTGACCGTACTTCCGGGATTGTCCTGATAGCCGTGGTATAACTCTCACTCCTCAAGCAACTCGGCCCCCTATGTTGCTCCCTTGGCGCTAAGTCACTCAAGTGCTAGCGACCGTTTTTTACCATCCTATTTGAGGCGGGGTGCTGAAAATGCACCACAAAATAGTTTCACCTACGCCCATGGTCCCAAATAAAACAAATATTTCTTTAAATACTTTTAATAGACTAAACATTTGATTACGCCTTATACTACTAAAGATTGAAAACAATTTGATCGCTATTTCTTACTTACATCGACTTATATACTAAGTAAATAAAAAAAACTTATCTACATTATTATCTAGATTTTTGATTTCTGGCAACTCCATTTATGATTCGTGGAATATACAAAATTAATATAAATAAAAAAATACAATAGCGATAATTTTGCGTTAGTAGCAATTTTTAGTAACATAGGGATTTGAAGTCCTATTGCAAAGATATTTGGATCATATAAAAAAAGATTGGCTATGGACTTAAAACTAGCGAAATGTAAGTTTACCACACATCCCTGTATATCTCTTCAGGGAATAAAGTCGTGAGTTTATGTATAAAAAATTATGTTTATGTTTTAAAAAATCCTATTGGTTCTACCGTAGAACTGCAGCCGAATTGCGTAAGTATATTATCCAAAGCAAAAGAATCGATTCCTTCCCAAAAACTACTTTTCGTATCAATATGCACTACGTAAAGTAGGTTTTGGGAAATAATCGATTCTTTTGCTTTGGATGATATACTTACGCAATTCGGCTGCTGTTCAGTAGAACTAGCGGGAACAAACGTAATCGATTTACAGGACCCAAAGCTGTTCAACATAAGACATCTTTTACAGTTCACCGTAGAGCTGGTCATATAAATACTTGTACAGTACTTTTTTTTTGGCCTGTCGCAGTTCAATCGGAGTGATTGGATACTGCTTAAACGGGCTATCCTGTGGAGACTAAACTAAGCCTCCAACCCTTGCAGTATTTTATATTTTCTAGCCACACCACTGGGGATTTTATAACCTGATTTAAAATAGCATAGATTTCTTGCCAGTTTGTCTCCACGACTGAAACACACTTACGTGGTGCGGGATCCACCAATCAAACGAATCTGTTCCAGCCTACGGCATAAGACAAGGAGTGTTGCAGCCAATCAACTGCGTCAGAAGGCGCCACGACACGTTTGTTTCCGTCTTAGGCATAGCACGCACTGCGATTTTTATTCGCGCGAATTTTTTGCCGCCCATTCTGTAACCTATGGAAATGTATGAAGCTGCACGCACTGCGGAAAAAAAATCGCGCTCAAATAGTACAAAAAAATTCGCGCGTATAAAAATCGCAGTGCGTGTTAAGCCTTATGAATGCGTGCTTTGGTCCACTAGCTTTCATTTCTCTGATAATATCGTCTTTGCCATGATACCTACTTTTCTTAAGCCGTTTTGCGCCACTTTGGATTTTCATACTAACTCCCGAGTTAGTAGCTAACACGGGCCCATTATGTTATCATCGTGTTTGCTACTGAGTTTTTTCAACTATCTGAGATTTTTGGCGCAAATGGACCTTATAATGAAATTAATGATTCCGACTTGTCAACGCGTAAAATTCACTCTTGTCATCGATTTTGATAACCAAATAGGTAAGTTTGTATGTTTTTACTTATAGAAACCAGCTAATCCCCAAAATCAACATTTTATAACAGTTAGTAGTTAATAAATTAATAATAATTGATTAAATCGTTCTTTCGCAAAGGTTATGGAGAAGAACGGACAAGAAACTACACATACTCCATCTTGCAACACCTCTGACTACCCCCAAGAACTGTGGCTTGAAGATACTTAACTAATAGCAGTCAATATTAAATCTTATAGAATCATAAACAGGCGGTCCCACGATCCTGAGACCACTTCGATACATTAAGTAAAACAAATACAAGACAAATAACATTTTTATGTAAATTGTAACTTCCGAATGTACTTTATAATGGAGAATTCATGTTTTTAGTACAAAAACGTGCTTATAAATTTTTACATTTTATATAAGTTATGGTGAATATGATTTAGATTTAATTAAACAGAATAATATATGAATGGATGTATGTTTGTTACTCAAACACACCTAAATATTAAGTTTGTACAATGGCAAATACATTTGGAAGTTAAAATTTAAAATAACATTTAATAGGCGTTAAGTAGTAATAGGTCATGATTATTTATTTTTATTTTATTATTATATTACAATGTATTTTAGATTGTGGATTTTTTTTTTAATCTTAGGGATTTGGTTCGATTTTGATCAACATTAGTGTTATGGAAGAGATTTCGTATTCATATATGGGAGACTGGGGTGACTTGGTACATAAAAATTATAAAGGCCCTAAACATCTTTAGTTGATTAAAAAAACAGGCCAAGTGGAGTCGGACTCGCGCATGTAGGGTTCCGTACTACTATCGCAAAAAACGGCAAAAAAAACACATTCGTTGTATGGGAGCCCCACTTAAATATTTATTTTATTCTGTTTTTAGTATTTGTTGTTATAGCGGCAACAGAAATTCATCATCAGTGAAAATTTCAACTGCCTAGCTATCACGGTTCATGAGATACGACCTGGTGACAGACAGACAGACGGACCGCGGAGTCTTAGTAATAGGGTATCCCGTTTATACCCTTTGGGTACGGAACTCTAAAAATCAAACCTAACTCTACTATTAGTTGTACTACCCCGGCTTTAATACTTTGAAATAAAATAGACTTGGAAATAAAATTTTAAAACAATTTGAGTAGTTTTATTATTTTTATGAACAAATGCTTCCGAAGGATTAAATCGCCCCATTCTTCCTAAATACATAAACTCGTGCGTTTTTCCCATAGGGGTAGGCAGAAAATACAGAACGCCACCTGCTTCGAACCTTACATACTCATCTGCTTCGTTCACGTTGATACCTACATCTAGTCATAAACAGAACTCGGTGATGAGTACCGGTTAAACGGGGTTATAGTTCTCGACAAACTTCTTGGCCGCCCTGAAGTTGGCTACAATGGTTGCGCAATAGAAAATCTCATACAAAAACAGCATCATTTCGTGCCTCGCGCATCCGGTAAACCAACTTCAGGGCGGTCAAGAAGTTTGGCGAGGACTATACATTGAGATCTGGGGTAACTTTGGTGATAACTTTATTTTTTCAGGTTTTTAAAGCTAACTCCGTGAAAACGGCACGCACCTCAATTTTCTTTTTAAAATTTTCAACACTGACAAGTCAGCCATGTTTTGCGTCAACCTCAGCGCATGAATAAGTTTACTTGTTGCTGAAAAAATAATTCGTATTGTGTGTGAATTCATTAAAAATAAATTGTAAATTGGGGTTACTTTATATTGCAATAAAAACAATGGGGTATCAAAGTAACCTCAATTTTTATTTTAGCATTCATTGGCTCGTTTATTTTTATTTTCTCCCAAATTATGGAAGAAAAATTGTATTAGGCAATATATTTTTTTGTGAAGTCACCAACGCTGCATATTTTTCAAAATATAATAGAAATAGTTAAGTCAATTTTAATTTCAAAATTAATCAATTTAACCTTGTTTTACGGTACTGCGCACTTGCCTTTACTGAAGAATATCGCCAATAAGATCCGTGTATGTCTTGCCATTTCTACCCACTTCTACCTTATAAATACTAAATATCTTTTGTTAGATACGTCTAGAAATGAACTGTGGCGTTCTGTAGTTTCTGCCTACACCCATGCGAAAAAGGCGTAATTCTATGTTATGTATATCTATCAATGCGTGTTTAGAGCCTGTATAGAAAATGGTGTGACCTAAAATTTATAGTTGTAATAAATAAGCAAAGGTTAGCGAACACGAGACCTTAGAAGACTTTAATGCAATTAGAAGATTTTAAATCCGCCAATATTGACCAAAACCACAAAACATTATTAGTCTAGCTACTGTATATTAAAACGTTAAAAAAATAAATCAAACATTCGACAGTAATAATACTTGTTTCAGAATTTTTTGTAATTTTTCTATCCTATAAATTTTGAACACCATTTTAGGCGCCTTACTCACCGGAACGGTACGTTTTCATTTCTGTACCGAATCTGCACAGTGGTGCTGAACTTGTATGCGCTCGGTAAAGTATATGTACCGAAACGATTCAGTCAGAATGGAACCTGAGTCATTTCGGTACAGATTCTTTACCGAGCGCATCTGTACAGAAACGAAAAGGCACCGACACGATGAGGGACGCGCCTTAGGTGAACTTTATTTATATAAGTAGGCAATTTGGCTCGTCTAAAACTTTATTCTTTCAGATCAAATAAGTCAGCCTTATAAAAAAAAAAACAGAATTTTATTATTGAAATAAATTGATTGTGATATCTTTTTCTGTCTTTCTAGTCAAATACTTAAACACCTTTAATTTGATTTTGAGCTCCTGACGTAAGCTTATGCCCAATTTCAGGAACGAAAATTACTGTGACAAATTTTTAAGCGCGTGTAAACTGTAACCTGCCGAGCTAGCACGGCCTCTGTGATAGGCTTTTAGTCACGCATTATATCACGGTTTTTGCTCCCAAAATGTGATAAAACTGTGTGACTCAAGCCTGGTGCACGCCCGACTGAGGGGTCTTCAAGTCAAGAGTGAATAGGTTACTTCTAGGCAAGCGTGCTTCACCGTCGACCACATCATCGCTTACCATCAGGTGATATAGTGATCAAACGCGAGCCATCTATATAAAAAAAACCATTGTGATTGGTTAAATCAACCATCAACAGCAGTTTAGACGCGCCTGTCAATGTGCCATTAATTTTGCGTTCCAGAAACTGAGGGTAGTAATATAATATTGTATTGTTATTAACGACAAACTTGTCAGTAAATTTACATATTTTTCACCACAAAAATTCAATATATTTGACTAGACTGATAGATTTAAATAAATAGTAATAATTGTATTCCGAATTGTATAATTTAGGAAGAACATTTTTTATAATAGTAAAACATTGGTATGTTAACTGCTTTAAATTATAAATAAATAAAAATATTATTACATAATTTCATATTATCTAGTGTGTATTTTAAATCACACGCAAACCCTTATTCTTTATTGCACACAAAGTAATTTTGCATTAAATATGCATAATTATTATTAATTTTGCATTAAGCACCAATCACGTCTATTGAGTTTCACCGACTTAAATTGCCATTCACAAAATTATAAATGTTCATGCCCGTCACAAAAATATGCCAACTTTTACAAACATTTCTTATATTATTTTTCATATATTCACCAATTATTCATACATAAATATTTCGAATCCCGATACGGGAATCAAATGTTATTAAAATAAAATCATTCAAATTATTACATTATTGCTATCTTTTTTTCATTGCAATAAAAAATAAATCAATAGAAGTCAACATACCAACATTTTATCTACCATAGTCATAGACAATATCCGTTTTATTTTCTTCTTATATTATTAAAAACGTGGTGATGACATAAAATTTTATACAGCCTATACATAATTTTATTTTATAGCTAGATTACGGAAACATAATTATAAAAAAGTTGGACGTACATTAATTAAATTAATAATAATTAAAAAAAGACTTAAATAGTATTGTAAAACACATTTCAAATTGAGGATGTAAAGAATAAATAAAATCAGTGTCCGTTTCTAATGCCAAAATAACAGTAAAAAAAAATGCATATGAAAGTGTGTACGGTACCATAATAATAAAAAAGAAATTTAAAAAAATATTATGTCTTTTTGTTCAGTTTAATCTCCGAAACGGCTGGACCGTTTTCGACGGGACTTTCACTGACTTTCAGCTGATTTTATAATGAATAACTATACTATATATATAATGAATAATAATACCTTTATAAGCCCTCCGCGCAAAAAAAGCATGTTTCTAGAGTTCCGTACCCAAAGGGTCCAAACGGAACCCTATTGCTGTCACACACGTGTCCGTCGTCTGTCACACGGGTTACGGCCAAACGATTGGAGCTAAAGTCTTCAAATTTTATAAGCATCTTGTTGACCCAAAGTCATGCAAATGGTCAAATCCCGGGCATTTTTTCCCTCAACATAATTTTCGACTTTAACGCGGTAAATATTCCAAAAATATTGACGATCGATTAAAGATACTTGGCCAATACTGACACTCCGTGTTGTGGAAAGAAATTTAAGACACGTCGCAAATTTAAAGCAAGTCAAGTGACGCGATTGACTGTTGACAGTTCATTCAATAAATCACAGCAGCTGACGTGACTTTGACAATGTATCACATCAATTTAGCGATAACTTTCGTTCCAGATATCTGGCTTAAACCTATTTTAACAACCAATCACGATGCCAAAGTCAAATCGTTTATTTCAATTAGACCAATTATGCGGCACTTTTACATATTGAAAGTATTAAGATAAATAAAAGTCTACTGTACATTCGCAAAGGTAGATTGTTATGATTAAGAACGGAGAAGAAAACTGCACACTTTACTGATATTTATTCTACACACCCTCAAACGTACACACAAAAAGAAATACAAAAAATATAGCCTTACTGTATACAAAAAGTAAAATAAAAAAAAATGTTTAGCACCTCGTTCGAGTTCGCTTACATATTAAATAATATAAAAACACTTATTGTTTAAATTATAAAACAAACGTCATTATAATCATATACACAAATATTGGCGGATTAAAAAAGCCAGAAAATCTGCATATGGTTATTTCCATAGTGCGTAAGAGACATATGTATACTGTATACATCTGTTCCTTACGCACAGTGGCAAGAACTTTGCTCTAAGAGCGTATGGTGCCCCCCCAGGGACCATAAAAAAAACGTGTCAGCGTCATCATGATTCCGCTGCGAAAAAAGGATAGTACTCTTCATCCTGTTTAGCACTGTCCCTCTCTCACAGTGGAACCATGGCAGACCTTATAGCTGCCTCAGCGACTGGTGTTGCCGTAGCGGAGTACTGGGCTAAACATAATATTTAAAACTTTTTTCCACCACCTTGTCTATTATGTAATGTAAAACATTGCCTAAGAAATTCGTTTCGAAATATGAACATTTAGAAACAAGATTAAAAAAAAAAACAAAATTACATAATAACAGTTACGAATCGACTTTCGTATGGAGTTTTGATATCATTATGTAACTGGCGGAATGATACTGAACCTGTTACCTCACGAAAAAGCGCGCGTTGATTGTGTGTTTATAGTCTGTGGTTTTTAGTCTGAACGTTTCTGATAAATTGTTGTAGGAACTTATTTGCATTTATTTACGTAAACTGATCAGGTAGTGGAAAAAGAATCGTTCGTGTCTCGCATAAAAAGGCTTTATTTAACACTCGCATGTAGAAAAAAAATTAGCTACATCGCTCGTGTTAAAATCTCGACTTTTTATGCGCGACACGAAATGTACTATTGTCTAGGGCCTCTGGTCTCTCTCCGGTTATGTTGGATAGCCGTTCCATCGGACTATGGAAGTGAGGGAACAGAGTGCACCCGTGTTTGTGCACACACTTTTACATTATAATAATATCGCCCGCTGAGATTGGCCGCCCTGGCCGAAATTCGGTCTGGAGGAATAATACTTTGCAACCATATTTGTGTATAAGAATACTTATTATTAAATTAATCTTTTTGTGTAGACATAGCTTACATTTAAAATTAAAATATTAAACTTAATGATTAATGTTTTATGCAATGTCAATGTAGTATGAGAGTCAACGGTTTAATCTTGAGAAGAAAACTTCTATGTCATAAATTAAAAAAAGAATTTTCCAAATCGGTTTATAAATGTCGGAGTTCGGAGGTAACAAACAAAAAAAATACAACCGTATTGAGAACCTCCTCTTTTTTAAATCGCTTAAGCCTTTAGCCTTTACCAATGTTTTTAGGTTTTAATCCCGGTAGTAGTATATTCCTATATAAAAATTTCCGACATGCACGCAGGCGAAGCCATTAGCAAAAGTTAGTTTTACCTGATAGATAATACAGTATTTTGCTTATATTAAACAAAAAATATAGGCATATATTAACTTTAACTGCAATAAGCACAATCAGTCACTATCAACAATGTCTGGACATTGTTGAAAATGACTGATTGTGGTTTTGACTGGTCAAAACTCGGCTATTTTACACAATAGCTAGACATTTCACAAGTATGGCTATGTCTACACAAGATAGGGGTGCATATTTAAACAAATTGAGACACACAATTTCAAACAAAACCATAATCACAGATTTGTAACCAATTCGATAGCATTTGATTATTTTCTTTACAATTTCTCCATCAAATGCTTTTAACTTATTATGATTGGCTGTCGAAAAAGGAAGAATTTTAATTTGTTCTGATAAGTTATTGTAATAATAGCAGCCTGTAACTGTCCCACTGGGCCACACGGCTTCTTCTCTGGACACCCGCAAACAAGAGCGAAAAGATAACGTGTTCTAAAAATTATTCTAAAATTGAAAACATGACACATTTACTACCTTTCTGTGGAAGCCCGCATACAAAGAAGGAAAAACGTTTTTAGAATATGCAGTAATTTTTTCTTTTTTAACTCGATTATACAGACCAGGCTTATACTGGACATCATCATAAAATAAATCCAGCTTAGTGGTGTAACTACCAGTTCTCGAACGAAAACTTATCGGAAAATTGTCAAGCTCGCGTAAACAGTTGTGATTGGTTGATTGTCATCCGCCAATCACAGAAGTATACCGATAATTTTCGTTCGACAAACTGGGTGTAAAGATGGTAAGTTAAAATTGTTCATTTATCGACAGCCAAAACTAAAACTTAATTATAACTATTAGGATGCCGATTTCCTTTCATTTTAAATAATATTTAAATCTATATTTTAGAATATCTTCTCCTAAATTTTAGAAATAATTAATGAATTTTCTCGAAAATTTGTTTTAATTTTACATATCACTAAATTTTAAAACTGTAAGTACATTTTGGAGAATTTTTATCTTGGAGATCGCTTTTTCTTATGTATAAAAGATTTGATTACAAATTAAGTAGTGCAGCATTTAAACTCTGGATATTGAGTGATAATTTCATTTATAATAGTCAGACAATTAATTGTTTACAAACTTTAAGGACCCTAAGGACCCTTAAGGACCCTTCCGATGGCGCGACGCAACTTAAATTGCGTAGATAGGCGATATCGCACTAAGTATTTTCTAAAAAAAATTCAAGTGCGCGTCAAATTGCGTCCACGTGAACGTACAGTACAACTATTTTCTTAATGTCCTTCGGCAATCATCGCCTTTCCGAATACAAACGAATGCTAGTTTCTAGATTTATCGTATATAATAATTTTAATTCAGAACTAAGTACTTTATTGTAGTTTTGTTTTAAAAGTATTTTCCTTTTTAACCGCAGCAGCTTTCCTCCTAATTTTAAAATAAATTCCATTGAGTTAAAAGAGTATTTACAACTCTATATACTTCCAAGTTGATTGAGAGCGTCGGGTCTGCATCAAGTACAAAGGGCAACTGATATTAATCCAACGACTGACGAAACACGAAGTTTGCCGAGGGACATTAAGAAAATAGTTGTACTGTACTTGCAAGCTAGCTTAGCAAATCGCGTCGAACCATCAAGAAGATCGCTTAAATTAAATGTCACTTGTACAATGTGACAGTTTCAATCGTACTGAAATTTCAATGAGGACTACCGCGTTTGGATTTTCCGCTAGGGGCACCTGTGTAGAGCGAGGTCTTCAAAATGTCAAAAACCATAATATTTTGGTTTATAGCGCGAGTTTATTTACTTCTTTTTACTATTATTGATGCGAATATATTCCAAATATGGCAGATTAAGATAGGTACGATTTTTACCAAACTCTGCTTTAATAGTTTTATGTTTCGGAAAATTTCATCCTACTTTTTCAGCATCAGAAATTATGATTTTAATTCAAACTTTGCTTCCGTGACGTAGGTAATTTCACGACGTGAAACAGTTATATTTAAGGACCTTACAGTGGCGCCAACTGGTGAGCACAAAAACGGAAGTCTTCATTTACTGGGAATAGTTTTCATAAGTAGGTTAACACAGACATAAATCTAACAATACTCAATTCGCTGCGAGAAAAACGGTTTTTAGTTTAGGTACCTAATTTCAACAGAATCGGTCATCAATTGAAAATTCAGTGGAAACATTATCAATAAATCCTTTTTTTCTACCTTTAGGGTTAAATTTAAATGGGACCAACTTTGAGGTATAATCATTACAATTAAAAAAAATTGAAATCGCATCACTCTGGAAAAAGTTATGTGTGGTCAAACATAAAAAATATAATATACATATCGAATTGAGAACCGCCTCCTTTTTTTGGTTGGTTAAGATAATGCATGTTTGTTTTTCATACAGATGGAGGGAACTAGTTATCTTGTTAGATTTATGTCTGCGATAAACAATTAACGTTTACTTTTCTTCATCACATAATTTCATATAACACACTAGTGCAATATCACTAGCAATTTTTCCTTTACAATAATAAGAAAAAGGAAACTTTTACAACCTAAATTTCACTATCCACTTCAACCAGTCATTTTTAAAAAAAAACTCGTAACACTAGACGAATTGCTTATAAATACAGTCCATACCTCGAATAATTTCTCCACTTTGACCGGCGATTCTCCGAAATGTCCGTACAGTCGGTTATAGTATAGACGAAGAGGGTAGTTCTTAATCCGGTGGAAGGTAGCTGAACAGTTTGTATTTGTCTCTTATGTACGGACGTACGTCGTCTTTCTGTGGGAGAGAGAGAGAGAGAAAGAAATATGGATAAGTAACATGGATGGATAATAACTATACTCTGGCCGACATGAAGGTATAATAACTGACAGTAGGGGTGCGCGGGATAGTTGTGTTAGCTGGCTTTGTATGCATGACGACAAACAGAGAGCAAATGCGAGACGCGAAGCGAGAGCGACGGGCGACGGTTGTTTTTATTAACAAATTCAAAACTATTCCGACACGTGGCCATGGCGATTATCGAGTTTATAGAATGTGTCTAGAACGACCCCATATTGTACAATACACGTCACTAGAACTATAAAAATGCATTAAAAAAAGCAGAGTTCTTTGGTTCACACCACGACTGTGTGGCCACCCGCAACGACATTTCGCTTTTTGCAAGAGTTCGGTTCACTGCAACTATATTGTGATTTTTAATTTGGTAGACTAAACCGACAGCTGCCAATGACCTTAACCGAATGACCTTGACCTTGACCCGACTGCCGAAGAAGGGTAATTTGTTTATCAGTCTTTGTATGTATGTTCGTTCCTATGTGGCGTTCTAGAGACCAAACGCGTTAGCCGATTTTGATGATTCTTACGTCAATCGATTCGTCTTAACCCTGCGAGTGTCACTGGCTACATTGAAATTAGAAAAGAAAATAATGGCGGCTTTTGGGCGCCATTTGAGGGGGAATTTTTTTATTTTCCTTCCAAACCCATCTTGTGGGGTATAAAATTTAAGGGTTTTAAGAGGTGATTTCAAAAATATATAACAATTATATGTTTAAACACATAATATAATACTAGCATACAGATGCCTCATCCCATACAAAGAAACCGTGCCGACGTAACTAGCGTTTTTCATCTGATTAATCTTGTTATTTTTTTGTATATCGAACGCGTTCGGTTCTGTTTCACGGTGATAGATAGATGGTGTTAGCAGCGACTCGCAAGTAAAAGGATTTATTAGAGGTTCGTGAATATTTTTTTCCTTAAATACAATGAAGGTTCGTGAATATTTTTTTCTTTAAATACAATGAAGGTTCGTTTCATAGTATTTTTTTGCACGTTTTTACAGTTTATTTTTGCACCAAAATGTGTTACAATGCAAATTTTGGGGGCTGAGTCACCCACGTCCGTAGGAGTGTACCCCATTCCGTTACCCTACACGTGGTCCCCGGGTGGTGCAAATCAGGTGACACTAACTGGTGGTAGGCTTCGGCCGAAGGCTTGCGACCACCCACCGGGCAAAGACGTACCGCCAAGCGGCTTAGCCGTGTTCCGGTACGATGCTCGGTGTAGCCACAAGAGGAGTTGGGTCGAGATAGCTGTTCCACTGCAGACTGACCAGCCTGACACGCGCTGGTATGGACGTATCGGGAGACTGGTCGCGGAGGGTAGCGGGATCCGAGGCACGGTGCGCCGCTGGCCGACCGCAGGTAGTTGGGGGCCCAAGTAGTGTGCCAGCCACACATGAAAGGCTGCCCCGCCAACTGTCGAAAAATCCCGGGATGCGCCATCGTGCTGGTTGGCGACCAGATGGGGAGGGCCCGATGGACATTCCGGGGGGGCTCGGGCGTCCCCGCAGTCTCCGGACTAGTGCCCCAATGATGCTGTCCTTTCAGTGCGGGTCTGAAGGTTAGCAGCGTGGAACCTCGTCTCACTTCCAACTCCTCTCCTCCATTCACTCTTATCATCATATGGCATTACCAAGGAAAAGAAATAATAAATTTGAACAGCGGCTGCACTCCCTCCCCCTCAAAGTGCACCTCACCAACATTCGAGGTCTGCACTCAAATCTCTCTGCAGTCCACTACCACCTGGAGACTGAGAAACCAGCGCTGTTATTTCTTACGGAGACGCAGATAGCGAGTCCGTCGGACGCGTCGTACCTATCTTACCCAGGGTTTACCCTGGAGCACAATTATAAACCGCGCGCGGGTGTGTGTATGTACGCCCGTGATGACACTTGCTATCGGCGTCTCCGTAACCTTGAGGACTCAAAATTTTCAACGCTGTGGGCTCTAGTGGACACAGGTCTGGATAAAATTATCTACGCCTGTGTCTACCGCTCGCACAGCGGAGATCAGGAGACATCCAGGCTCGCAGAGTACCTCAGTGAGGCGGCTGATGCGGCACAGCAACGGTACCCTTCCGCCCAATTAGTGTTACTGGGGGACTTTAACGCCCACCATCAGGAGTGGCTCTTCCCATACCAGTGCACTGACCATGCTGGACGGGAGATGCGTAAGCTTTCGCTAACGCTAAACCTCACCCAGCTGGTCCAGGGGGCAACGAGGGTACCGGATGTTGATTCGCACACAGCGAATTGCTTGGACCTTCTGCTGACAACAGATCCAGACAGATACTCTGTGTCGATAAGTTCACCCCTGGGTAGTTCCGACCACTGTCTGGTGAAGTCTGTGTCCGTCTATTCCCCGCCCGATCCCAGCCCAAGAGGCACCCGGCGGGTTTGGCGGTACAGGTCAGCAGATTGGGATGGCATGCGTTCTTTCTTCGCTTGCTATCCTTGGCAGCCTACTTGCTTTTCTTCGGCTGATCCTTCGTCGTGCGCGGACGCTGTTACCGATGTGTTGCGTCAGGGAATGGAGTACTACATTCCGTTCTCTGACATAACGATTTCCAGCGTTGACCGGCCATGGTTTGGCGCCGAATGTCGTCGCGCCGACGCGCTTAAACATGAGGCGTACCTGGCATGGGTCGACGCTCGATCGCGTAAAGCGAGTGACTTGGGTCAGAAGAAGAAAGCCTACAACAGGGCTGCCAAGTCCTGCAAGAAGGTGTTGCGTGGGGCTCGATTCGACCACATTGGCCGAATGGGGGCCAAACTTGCTTCTTACCCAGCAGGTAGTAAAGCGTTCTGGTCCCTGGCTAAGTCGGTCGAGTCGAACTTCTGCCGTCCCTCACTACCACCACTGCTGAAACCCGATGGGTCACTGGCTCACACCGCTGAGGAGAAGGCAAATTTGTTTGCCTCCCTTTTTGCGGAATCTTCGCGTCTGAATCCTGGTGATTCGCGGCCCCCTCCTTCTCCTGATGGGTGCGAGACGAGTATGTCGGACATTCGCATCCATCAAAAGGACGTCCGTAGGGTGCTGCGCAACCTCGACGTGAACAAGGCTAGCGGCCCTGACGGCATACCAGCTATAGTTCTTAGAACCTGTGCGCCTGAACTGTCTCCGATCTTGACACGCCTATTCCGCCTTTCATATGAGACTGGAACAGTGCCGAATGCTTGGAAGCAAGCCAACGTACAGCCCGTGCCCAAGAAGGGCAGTAGAGCTGACCCGGCCAACTACAGACCCATCTCTGTAACGTCCATACTCTGTAAGAGTATGGAGCGTGTACTCAACACTAAGCTCCTGGCATACCTAGAAACTAACGATATCCTTAGCGACCGCCAATACGGCTTTCGCCGAAATCGGTCTACTGGGGATCTTCTAGCGTATGCCATTCACATATGGAGTGAGGCCATCGAGAGGCATGGGGAAGCGCTTGCCGTCTCCCTCGACATCTCGAAGGCTTTCGATAGGGTCTGGCACGAAAGCCTTATTGGTAAGCTTCCTTCATTCGGTTTGCCCGGTGGTCTGTGTGATTGGATTGCAGACTTCCTGAGAGATCGGTCCATTCGAGTGGTTATCGATGGCTGCTCGTCGGACCAATTGGATATTAATGCCGGGGTCCCTCAGGGGTCCGTACTCTCAGCAACATTGTTCTTGTTGCACATTAACGATCTGCTGAAGCCCGGCACCTTTGGGTATGCAGACGACAGCACTGTTGCTGAGAGATACTTGTCCAACGCGCGTGCTACCGGGCCTCAGGTCCGGTCTCTCCGGGAGGCCATGGTGGAGCGCTTGAACTTGTCCTTGCAGGCAGTTTCCGAATGGGGCGATGCCAATCTGGTCAGGTTTAATGCTGCTAAAACCCAGGCGTGTCTTTTTTCCGCTAAAAGGAGCCAATTCCACCCGGCTCCTACTTTCCGTGATGTAACCGTGCCAATAACGAACCATCTTGAGCTTCTTGGCGTTACGTTGACATCGACTCTCAATTTTGGGCCATACATTGAGGCAAAGGCTCAGCTGGCTGCCAAAAAGTTGGGGATCCTTGCGAAGGTGAGAAGGTACTTCACGCCGGAACAGCTGCTCAACTTGTATCAAGCGCAAGTTCGATCGTGCATGGAGTACTGTTCTCATCTCTGGGATGGATCTGCCAAATACCAGCTTGATGCACTAGAGTCGATCGAAAACCGGGCCAAGAAACTCATCGGTAATGAGGCACTGGTCAAGTCAAAGCTCCAGAGCCTTGAACATCGTCGCCGAGTTGCCAGTTTGTCGGTATTTTATCGGTTACATTTCGGGGAGTGTGCGATGGAATTACATGATTTAGTTCCGCCCAGCCCGTTCCATCATCGGACTACCAGACGTACGGCGATGCGTCATCGGTACATGGTGGACATCCCACCCATACGCACAAAACGTTTTGGGGACACTTTTATTATGCGTACAGCTAAAGAGTGGAATTCCCTGCCGGAATCTGTGTTTCCCGATAGCTACAATCTAGGGGTCTTTAAGTCAAGAGTGAATAGGTTTCTTCTAGGCAAGCGTGCTCTATCGTCGACCACATCATCGCTTACCATCAGGTGAGATAGTGGTCAAGCGCAAGCCTATAGATAATAAAAAAAAAAAAAAAAAAAAATTTAACAATCTAGTGGAATGCCTCAGAAATTTAAAAATGCGCCATCTATTGGCATCAATTTTAAGTGATCCGTTAAAATAATCTTTGAAATGTGAATTAAGAGCCCAATATTCCATAACTTTGTACTTAGGAGTTAATTAAACAAGAACATACAATTTTTATGTTGTAATTCCAGAAAATATTAATTTTATTACACACATTCAATAACAGACAGGTGCATATTGCGCCATCTAGTGAGATTTATTTGAACCAACTTTTCTTTGTTAGCAATGAGACCCCGTGGTTTAAATGTACATCACACAAAAAAAAAAAAAACTAAAATATAAAAAACTATAATATTGCAAGCGCGTGGCATAGTGTTGTAGGTAAGGCTTAACCATAAGTGATTCGTCGAATCGATGTTACATGATTCCTCAATTTAAATTTACTAATTGGTGCAAATATTTTTTTTATGAATATATACGTAATATATTAAAATATAACAGTATTCATACACATAGTACATAGACTTTTACTGTGTTAAATATGAAATCATAAATCAAATAAATGCGATCGATAAAATGAAGTAATCTCATAAATGAGTAGAAACTAAATAAATAAGGACCGATAGTTTCTTAACAAATGTATTTTTTTTGCCGTGTTATAGTTTCATTTTCGATCTACTTCGATTTTCGATCAACTTTTGATCACTCAGGATAGTCAGGGTACGACACTATTTTTATGTAACGATAAAGTGATAACCCTCCAAATGTCAGTAGACTACGAAATTAAAAATCAGGGTATAGTTTGACGTCACCGCTTCGGTTGACATTCTCCACGTTTTCGGTTCGGTTTGTTAAGACAAGATTGCACTTAGATGTTACTAACACTAGACTGTTACTAAGAGTTATGAATATAAAAATTAATTTAAAAAAACAAAAAAACGCGACTGTTATTTTATTAAATTAAGCTGTGCAGTCGGATGATACATCTGGTTTTGGCCAGCCAGCTCGCGCATATGTATTATCCTCCGACTGCACAACATGATTTTCTTCTTGTTTTCGTCTTTTTAGTTCGCTTTTTAAGCAATCGGGTTTTTTATTTATAACTTTTTACTTGCTATATTTTTTTTGAATTAGGTACATTTAAGCATATAACTGACATATATTTTTTAAATCACCTCTTAAAACCCTTTATTTTGATACCCCACACGATGAGATTGGAAGAAAAAAAAGTTTGGGCCCCCACGATATGGCACCCAAAATCCGCCATTTTTCTATTTTACAATTTTAATGTAGCCAGTGACACTCGCAGGGTTAAGACGAATCGATTGACGTAAGAATAATCAAAATCAGCCAACGCATTTCGTCTCTAGAACGTCACATAGGAACAAACATACATACATAAATAGACTGATAAACACATTACCCTCCTTCGGCAGTCGGGTAAAAAGAGGATGGATAGAGAGGGAGGGAAAGAGCAAAGAAAAGATGGCTGGACTGTGTGACGAGAGGTATGAAAGAAAAGGGATAGCGTGGCGGGGGATAGGACGGTATGGAAGAAGAAAACGTGTTGCGCCGACCTCAAGTACCATGGGACAAGGGCAGGAACATGGTGACTGTACTTACAGTAGCCAGGTGCTCCAAGAAAGGCAGCAGCTTTAGCAGCTCGTTATCGCTACGGTCTACGAACCAGCTGTCGATAGGAATGCCGTTCTCAAGCTGGTAGCCGAATGCCTGAAAAGAGAAATACAAATTTTATTTGGGTAAGCTGTAGAAAACTATGGAAATCAGTCAAACTGAAATTATCAAGGCTAATGATTTACTGTCTGTCTGGTCTGTCTGTTTGTTCCAGCTGATCTCCGAAACGGCAGGACCGAGTTTGACGGGCTTTTCACTGGCCTAGCTGATGTTATAAGGAGTAACGATATTTTATTTTAGACTAGCTGTTCCCCGCGGCTTCGCTCCCGTGGACCACCCCACAGCACAGTGTTTTATAGACCCAAAAAAAGTGACATCGGCTTTTTATTGGTTATTTCTACCTAATAGTTCATTACAAATGCACGAGTAGAACTCCCATGTGCCAATTTTGAATACTTGATTTTTTTTAAATCTTGTGTCATGAAACTAGGTAAGTGCGAAACAGATAGCTAAGTTCGATTTTTCTATTTTGCTTTCTTGTCGAAATCTTTATCTAATCGTATATAGGTCACGGTCACGGGTCAGTTCAGTGCGCCACTGACCGAGGTCCTGTGACATTGCGTGCGCGGCTTTGTAATTTCGGAAGCACAACAGTTCCGGATTGTTTTTCTAGTCACCTCTCGTGTTTTTGTGTTGAATTATGCAAAATTAGACGAACGTCGTTTATCAAGATCAGAAATAACATTCTTTGACAGTCTGTCTACTACTTACCAAATAAATACACAGGAGTCCCCCCGATTACCTTCTACTTAACCTCTCTGAGTTATTATGGGTGTTATTGTTTACGATTCAATAGACTATATCTGCAACATGCACTATGATCGATAAGTCATAAATACTTTTAAACTAAATTATAATTAATTTTAGTTGATTATAAAAAGCCAATAATAATTGACCTTTGTGACACCCCTAAATTTGGAATTTTGACCTCGGTACATAAAAATCATTTTCTCGAAACCCAGGCCCAAGTTGAAAGTGATATTTTTATGAGTGATAAACCTTAGTAAAAGCAATCTTTTTGTACCAGACAGAGGTTCGACTTCGAGCTAGATAAAAAATAAAAAAATAAATACAGATTTCGGTAAAACATTTTTTTTCGTGGGTTCTATTATCGTTTTTAATTACATGAATACGGGATAATTTTCTCCTTGAATTGCTTCATAAACCTGCAATAGCGATAAAGCTCAATTATGAACAGTTTTTTTTTTACGATTTTTTTTTGGTCTTTCCGGCTTCAAGGTTACGAAAACTTTACGATTATAAAAAAAAACAAGTATTCAAAATTGGCACATGGGAGTTCTACTCGTGCATTTGTAATGAACTATTAGGTAGAAATAACCAATAAAAAGCCGATGTCACTTTTTTTGGGTCTATAAAACACTGTGCACATGACCCGTTTTTGGGCTTAAAAAATAGACTATGTCACTCAGGAATAATGTCTTTGTGAAAGATTTTTTTAAATTTGTCCAGTATTTTCGGAGCCTATTCGGTACAAACAAACAAACAAGAAAATCTTTCCTCTTTATAATATTAACTAGCTGTCCCACGCGGCTTCGCTCCCGTCTACTGGCTACGTACCTACCCTACCCTACACCTACGCTACACCTACCCTACATATACCCTACACCTACGCTACACCTACCCTACACCTACGCTACACCTACTCTACACCTACCCTACATACATGATTGCATAACTGAAACCGTTTACGCAGCGCACGCAACGGAAGCCCTCAAAAAGTAATATTCTTGCCCGTTTTTGCTACATTTTTCATTTATGCTCCGCTCCTATTGGTCGTAGCGTGATGTTATATAGCCTATAACCTTCCTCGATAAATGGACTATCTAACACAAAAACAATTTATCAATTCCAACCAGTAGTTCCTGAGATTACCCCCTACATACAAACTTACAAATTTTACCTCTACATTATAAAATATTTATATTCCGAGTTTGACACGGACACGGTCGCGGGCAACAGTTATTATAAAATAAAATTGTTATTTATTTATTTCTTACCACAAATTTACAGACAAAAATTAAAAAGTCAATTAATTTGTGGAAGACTGATGCCTAAACTAAGTCATCATCATCATCATATCAGCCGAAGGACGTCCACTGCTGGACATAGGCCTCCCCCAAGCGTCGCCACATTGACCGGTCCCGTGCGTCTCGCAATCAGCGGATTCCTGCGACCTTCACCAGGTCATCGGTCCACCTGGTAGGAGGCCTTCCAACGCAACGTCTTCCGGTTCGCGGTCGCCACTTCAGAACCTTTCTGCCCCATCGGCCATCCGTTCTGCGAGCAATGTGCCCTGCCCACTGCCACTTATGTTTGGCAATTCTTCGGGCTATGTCGGTAACCCTGGTTCTCTTGCGGATCTCTACTAAGTATTTTCCGATCTAAACTAAGTATTTTTACAAAACCTGTGTGTTAGTCACAAGTATTACCTGTGGACTATTATCCACTATGACAGTTCGGCGCAGGTCGCGGCCGAGGATAGACAGATCTTTGACGTAGTTGCCGTTCACGAGGAGACAGTGCTCGCGGAATAATCTGGTGACAAATAAATTAACATTTAATACTAAAATATTATCTGTGCCACAAAACATGCAGCGAGTGCGAGACATATGCGCTGCCAACAACGACACCGTGGCCTAAGTTTCGGGCTAAACAAATTTGAATGATTGTAGTGCCAGCGACACGAAGAAGACCAGAATGACAAATGTTACCTATAATATATATACAACGGAACAGAAAAAACAGTGGAAGTGCAATGTAGCAAAATTACTATGGGAACCGTAGTCGCCAAACTCACACGAATAAACTGATAATCATATAATGCACTACATATAAAACGATCGTTTGATTTGTCGTTTTAATTTTAGTCAAAACAAGCATAAGTCACAGATCCCTACATCAAGAAAGAAATCTTCACACTCTTTAAATAGGATTTATTTTGCGTTAGTGCAGAAAGTATTTACGACGTTTTGTAATTTAAAGTCAAACTAGATTCTATTGCCAAGTAAATTCCGCTACCCGACCATAGATGGCGGTATTCTCAGTGGTTGCAATTATAAACTTTATTGCGTATAACATAAGGTTGCCATTCGTGTCATAGGTCGATATCTTCTGCTACTCAATCATGGAAGTAACATTACATTTTTAATTACATTATCGATATCGATAGATACCAGATTTCTTAATTCGAAAAAATAAACCTTGTTTGGAGTTCAGTAAAACTGTAGGATGAATGGCGTGGTATTGTGTAAACATAAATTATTCTATGTATAAAAATCTATTACTTTTCGTTAGTCTCGCTAAAACTCAAAAACGGCTTAATAAATCAACTTCTAAAACATGTTCAGAGCATATCGTGTTTGATTTAGATGACATCCAATTAACTCTACCCGTTGCATCTATCCATTTCTCTTTGACGCTAGCTTCTTTGGGAAATCTAAAAATCAGAAGGATTTTTCATTTAGTGATTTCAAGAAATTGCTGCACAAACAATAATTATTATGCATGCAATACAGCATACTTCCATTTTTTTGGAAATATTTAATCCACCTAATATAAAAGAATATATAGGTGCCTATTTTCTTTTATCGATATCTATCTATAAAATCAATACCCGACCCGACTACATCCCTAATTGAGTAGCGAAGAACTTTCGAGAACGAAATAGTGAACACATTTAATCCAAAATAAACTTTGTTTTAATCGCGTAAGGTTGATTTTAACTAGACGTTTTATTAAATTATTAGTAAATTTAAATTTACGAATATTCTATTAGAAAACAAATAAAATAGTTTTTACCGATGATACTAAACAACTCCATTTTTAAGATTGTTTCTCCTACTATCATTTTTGCACTCCAAAATGGAACAAAACGGCATAGTTACGGAAAAATAAATTTGTCGCGAGACTAGCAACTCGACGCGATGTTAGAACACGACTGGAATCAGTTTTGCGTGGATGCGCTTATTAGTGACACGCGTGGCACGCGTACTTTGCATTTCCAATGTTTTTTCTGTTCCGTGATATATACCCATGGATCAACCTTGCCGCTGCGGGTCCAGTATGTTGAGCAGCCTGTCGGCGTACACTCGTTGGCTCGCCGTGAACAGGATCACTTCGTGGACACGAAACAAATGTTACCTATACTTGATCCATTGCCGCTGTGGGTCCAGTAGGTTGAGCAGCCTGTCGGCGTACACTCGCTTGCTCGCCGTGAACAGGATCACTTCGTAGACACGAGACAAATGTTACCTATACTTGATCCATTGCCGCTGCGGGTCCAGTAGGTTGAGCAGCCTGTCGGCGTACACTCGCTTGCTCGCCGTGAACAGGATCACTTCGTAGAGACGGGAAACGCGCGAGAGGAACTCCGCGAAATGGGGGCGCGTGCGGACGAATACCTGGGAAGATGAAAATTAATGATAACATAACATCACGGCTGTATTCCCCGAATGGTTGGGCAGAGGTGCACCTTTAATAGACCCATATTTGTAATAGGGGCGAGCCTATTGCCATCAAACGACCACAAATCCAGACTCCGGGCTGTGCCTGAGAAATTGCAGATGGAAGAATCCAATAACATTTCTCCATTTCCCCACGCGTAAAGGATCAAATGAGAGTCTAAGTGCGGCAAAGGGGGTCTCACTAACTATCCAACACTTTCCCCAACCCTGCAAAGCATGAGGTCCAACTCAGCAGTAGCGTTTGCAACCACTACACCAAGGCAGTCAAAAGATTGATGTACAATTGTAAACGTCCTAACAATTTCTAAAATTCTAATCAACACTTTTTAGCAAGTGTATTTAAGTAACATTTATATTATCCCGGCGAGCGTCAGGTTGGGTGAATTTCACCCAAGGCAATTAAATTTACTCGATTTTAATTTGAGGCACTAAATAACTCTGCGCTCTGTAGTAGCTATGCTGGGGGATGTAAGGAAACTACAAGTAACAGGATTTGGTTATCCATTGTACGGCGAACTACTTAGACGACGTCAAAGTAGTCGGTGGGTGAGTTTTACCACAGATAATATAATACTAGCATACAGATGCCTCATCGCATAGAAAGAAACCGTGCCGACGGAACTAGCATTTTTCATCTGATTAATCTTGTTATTTTTCTTAGTACATCAATCGCGTTCGAACCCCTTTCACGGTAATAGATGTTAGCAGCGAATTGCAAGTAAAAGGGTTTACTAGGTTCGTGAATATTTTTTCTTTTAATACAGTGAAGGTTCGTTTTACACAATTTTTTTGCACGTTTTTACAGTTTTTTTTGCACCAAAATGTGTTGCCATGCAAATTTTAACAATCAAGTAGAATGCCTCAGAAATTTTAAAATGCGCCATCTATTGGCATCAATTTTAAATTATTCGTTCAAATAATCTTTGAAATGTGAATTAAGAGCCCAATATTCCATAATTTTGTACTTAGAAGAGTTGATTAAACAAGAACATACAATTTTTATGTTCAATTCCAGAAAATGTTAATTTTACACATAATTCTATTGAATTGTGTGTACATGTCGCGCCATCTAGTGAGATTTATTTGAACCAAATTTTCTTTCTTAGCAATGAGACTCCGTGGTTTTTTTACCCTTCTAGCGCTTGATTTTACTATTTTTCTCCATACATTTTGGAACACAAAATATGTGCAAAAAATAACTCTTTCCTTGCGGTCGGGTAATAAAGATTAATCATATACTCGTAAGATGGAAACTATTATAATTTGTTTTGTTCAATGAAAACTAAAGAATATTCACTTTTTAATCGAAAATGTCTTTAATTTCATTCAATAAACGAGAATAAAGTGTAATTATACTTATGAAGCATAACAGTTTTATTACTGGTTTTTTAATTACAGTGCCTGAAAAATAAAAATATTTTAAAAACATAAAAAAAGATCGGTCTTAGAAAGAATTTCGGGTGAAAATAACCCGACCTGACGCTCGGTGTTACAGATTTGACCTGACGCTCGCCAGGGTTAACCATGAGTTTGTAACTTAGAACAAATACTTACAGTGTAGCGGCAGTCTTGGAACAGTACTGGAAAGTGGAAGCTCGCGTCCGGTAGCTCTTGAAGCGAGCAGTGCACCAGTGTCTCGTCTAAATCCAGCACCTGGACGAACAGACAGTGGAACATCAGTTATTTGTGGTCAGGGCCCATACCGAAATCTGCCGGCTTTAAGCTACAGTGCCGTTATCTGACAAAATCATATTTTGAGAAACGAAAAAAAAATCCGCGACATAATAAAAATTGAGGCTGTTTAGCAACTATACATAAAATGCGAGTTTCCGGTGTGAAAAATAGATGTAATTGAGGACTTTCGAATAGGAACATTGTTAGAATAAATCAATTACTGTAAGTTATCAAAAATAGGTTTGTAAACATAGCAATTTGGGGCGATTTAATTTTTTACGGAATCTGTTGATATTAGAAAAATACTGCTTAGAAATATCGATAAAGAATTTTTGCTGATTACGATATTTACGATGGAATCAAAAAACTAAAATCGGCCAATTTCAGAGGCACTATATCTCGAGGATGGCAGAAATCATTTGTAGGATAGTTGAAGAGCAGAGCAGGTTAACTAGACAGTAATAGTTGCACGGCATAAGGTTGAAAATCGCTTGAAAATTGTGTTCACTTTTTGATAGTTGGCCATGTCTGTGTGGAATTGTAAGTAAGGAGTGTGTTTTAGCCAGTAAGCACTTGAGTGAGTCTGGCACTGACATAAGTGAAACTGGCTCGTATGTGAAGTAGCCTGGACGTCCTAAGAGGATTACTCTAACCAATTCAATCTTGACTTAAAACTTGATCTAATCTTCTAGTCCTATGACCCTGGATATTTTATGTTCTCAAACTGTCTTTAATTTGTACTAACTCAGTTAAATCGATGTACAACAGGTACAAAATTCTATATCAAATTCGTTTTATTGTTGTTGTTGTTGTCGAGAAGGGCTACCCCTAAAGTGCTGTTTTCCTTTGTTAGTAAACATTGTATCTTTAAAATGGCTAGAGTATAGATCTGAAAGTAAATGATGAAACAATGATTATTAAGGAAATGAGTACTGTATACTTACAAGACTGAAATCCGGACTGGTTCGAGTCTTCAACGGTAGCGCAGGGTAGCGAGCACGCAATGCACCCGTCGCTACTGTCTCCAAAGGCGGTAGCTGTAACAACACAATATTTAGGATCAGTTTAGTGGGCTTAGTGCGAGTTTTGTATGAGGAGCTCGTGGCTAATTAATAACAGCCGCACGGGTCAATCATCAAGGTTAAGCAACGCTTGACGAGGTCGGTCCGTGATGGGTGACCATTCCAACATACCGAGTTTCCTCCGTGCCTCGGAAAGCACGTTAAGCCGTTAGTCAGAAGCTTGAGATCTGACACCAGTCTTGCCAAGGGGTACCGTGTTACCCAGTTGCTGGGTTGTGGAGGTCAGATAGGCAGTCGTTCCATGTAAAACACTGGCACTTAGCTGAATCCGGTAAGACTGGCAGCCGACCCCAATATAGTTGGGAAAAGGCTAGGCAGATGATGAGTGCGAGTTTTGTATCACGCTGCATCGCGTCAACGTAAACGTCAATTTGTTTTGAAATTGGATACGCGCCGTCTAGTGACAGTAAGGAGTAACCTCGTTTTTAACCGACTTACAAAAAAGGAGGACGTTCTATGTTCGACTTTGTTTGTTTTTTTTTTGTTTATGTTCACCGATCTCCGTCAACCGTGGACCGATTTTGAAAATTATTTTTTTGTTTGTAATAGTATAACGCAAAAAAATGGTACCTACCAAAGACACCGACTTCCAAAAATAAAATTATTTTTCACTTTGTAGATTTCTTATTTGGAAGTCGTTAGTTTTTATTTGTTATTTTTTTAATTATATTTGTTTTATTCAAAGGAGAAACTTAATAGTTATCTATACACTGTATATACAAAATAAATACTACCGAATTCCAACTAAAAACACTACAAAGTGAAAAATAACTTTCTTTTTGAAATTGGTGTCTTTGGTAGGTACCATTTTTTTTCGTTTTAACGCGAACGACCACGACAAAAAAAAATTGAATAAGCACACAGATTCAAAAATCAAGATAGCCTATTGGAATTACATTTCGAGATCATTACTATTTCATACCGATGTAAAAAAAGGAGGTAATCAATTTGATACGTATGTATGTATGTAATATTGTTAGAACTGCACAATATTCACATATGTTATTCTATGTGGGCTTCTAAACACGTGTGCCAAAAATAAGCGTATGTATGTTTGTCCACGCATTTCTCCGAAAATACTTATCAGATCGTGATCATTCTTTGTGACTTCTTAACTTCTTGGTGTTGGATTGAGTATCTCTCAACTTAGAAAATTTCGCTAAGGGGCTCGGTTGTATGTTCATAATGTTCATATCTTGAAAACTGCTGAACAGATTTTGATGAAACTTGTACTTTTCCCTAAGTTGAGAGATACCTAATCTAGTTTCGGCGATATGCGTGGACAAACATACATACATACATACACTTATTAAATTTGGCACACTTGATTAAAAGCCCACATAGAATTACATATGTGAATATTGTGCAATGACAACAATATTACATACATACGTATCGAAAAAATTTATAAATTCCTTTTTTTAGAAGTCGGTAAAAACACTGTAAAAAAACGCTCACCTGTTTAATAAACAGATAGGGATCAAACGCATCGACCCACGACGAGATCTGCTCACAATCCACGCGGTTGCTGCACGAAGAGATCACGTCGGCAGCTTCCTCCTGGTACAACAGATACAATACGGAGGCCTGATGAAATAACACATCAACATTGTACAAAACTAATAAAAAGCTACTGAAAAAAAAACAAATCGCACTTGACCAGTTTTACGATATAGCGAATACAAAAATAACGAAAAAAAAAACGTTTCGTATGAGGAAACCTAATTGTTAGGGAAGTGCCGACTAGTATCCGTCTAGCCGGTAAAGTCGACTATCGGGCGACTTTCGTAGTCGGCGACTATATTCTTCAGCAAAGAGCGCCGCCTATCCAGCTTCTTACTTTGTCCGAAATTCTCAATAAAATGTGTACAAAGAAGGAAAAAAAAACATGCACGAGAGTTTCTTTTAGACATGATTAAATTTTAATTTCACTTTAATAAACCCTCCGCTGGCTCGTGCAAAAGCAAAAATCAAGAATCAATGCGAAGTAAACAAAACATGATAGGTCCCGGTGTCTGTATCAAGTTAAATTTGACCAACTTCCCTGTGTCCGATTGAGCTGTCATTATGCAATTTTTTGTATAAAAGCTAGTTTAAAAAAACTTTATTTTTCTAAATGATACTCGTAGCTTGTTTAATTTGTATTATTTATTGTGTTATACTTCCAAGTTAGATCCTGTAATAATTATTGATACAGTCGAAAGATTAATGCTTTCAGTAGTAAATAATAAAAAAAATGGCCGCGGAAAGTCGCGGATAAGTACCTAATTTATAGTGTTTTTTTTTTAAGAAAACTTTTAAACTTACGTGTAGTGTCAAAGTCATTTCTATAGAAAGTCTGTTTCTATTCTATTTAGAATCAATATTTTTGGCCGCGTAGATCATTCAAATACCCGTATGTGCGACGTTTTTCAACACGCTTATTCTAAAACTAAATAAATTTTTCATTATGGCACACAGGTCTTCTTTCAGTGACAGAGAATGGGCCGTAATCCACCACGCGGGCCCAGTGCAGGTTGGTGGATGTCACTTGTCTTCGAATGTTTGTGTTCTAGGACATCCTCACGATGTTTTCCTTCACCGTTTTTAGAGCAGTACTGATAAAATAATTTACACAAAGTAAAGCGCCTGCCTGGGTTCGAACCCAAGACCTGCAAATTGTAAGTCGCGGCCTATACCAATGGGCCACCAATGCTGTCAATAAAATTTTAGCACAGTTAAATAATGAATGTTTGCCTATGGTTAAGGTTTTAGTTAATGGTACAATACTGACCTCTATGTCTGTCGGTGACTGCTCGTCGTGGTAAGCAAGCGCGGCGTCGTCAACAATGATATCGGTCCCGGTCTGTTGACAACACAATTTTTGTAAGAACATATTATTGATTTCTTGAAAATAAAATATGAAGCTCAAGACCGTTCGCTATGGAGGACTACTCCCTCTGCCCCATTAAAAGGGCAGGACAATAAGTCAAGTCAGGAAAATTACATAATATTTTATATAATAATTAAAATATAAAATAATAATTAATATCATCATCTAGCATTTTCCCAACTATATTGGGGTCGGCTTCCAGTCTTACCGGATTCAGCTAAGTACCTGTGTTTTACATGGAGTGACTGCCTATCTGACCTCCACAACCCAGTAACTGGGTAACACGGTACCTCTTGGCAAGACTGGTGTCAGATCTCAAGCTTCTGACTACCCGTAACGACTGCCAAAGATCTTCAAATGAAAGCCGGGACCAACGGCTTAACATGCTTTCCGAGGCACGGAGGAAACTCGGTATGTTGAAATGGTCACCCATCCACGGACCGACCTCGTCAAGCGTTGCTTAACCTTGATGATCAACCCGTGCGGCTGTTATTATTTAGCCACGAGCTCCACAAATAATAATTAATATATAAAAAAAATATATATATAAAGTAGGACATCCACAGTGCCAAGTTTTTACCCAACTGCCGAAGGAAGGTAATGTGTTTATCAATCTATGAATGTATGTATGTTCTTATGTGGCGTTCTAGAGACCAAACTTGTCGACCGAATTTGATGATTATTGCATTAACCGATTCGTCTTATCCTTGCAAGTGTCACTCGCTACATAAAAATTGTAAAATAGAAAAATGGCGGATTTTGGGCGCCATATTGTGGGGCCCAATTTTTTTTCTTCCATATCCATCGTGTGGGGTATCAAAATAAAGGGTTTTAAGAGTTGATTTCAAAAATATACAACACTTATATGTTTAAACGTACAAAATGCGAAAAAAAAAATTGACTAAACAAAAAAAGTCAAAGTCAAAGTCAAAAGTCAAACTACACTAATACAATCTTTCGCAATTATATTAGTGTGGAAATTTACCTTTTTTACAGGCTCAAGAATGCTTAGAAAGAATATAATAAATATGTCACCAAAATTAAAAAGAGGGTATTCAATGGTGTACTGCTACTATGGACTTACCGTTCCATGGGCCTCCGAAGCCAAGCTCTGACTGATCTCAGCCAGGAAGCCGGAGCTAGGGCTGCGCGCCGACAGGGCCTCGAGACTCTCTATGGCGGTCCCTTGGGTGTCGCAGGTTGACGATATTTCGCATTCCGAATCGCGAACGTAGCCATCTTGTTCTAGCATTGTTACGAAGTCGGGCTGTGGAAAAGTGTCGGTAAACAGTGTACAACTTATCCCATCAAAAACATAACATTTAAATAAAATAAAACTTTTTACAAAAAAATACTACCGACTTCCAAATAAAAACACTACAAAGTGAAAAATAACTTTCTTTTTGGATGTCGATGTCTTCGGTAGCTACCAATTTTTTCGTTATGGACACCAACTTCCAAAAAGAATTTTATATTTCTCCTATTTGGAAAGTCGGTTAAAAACACAAGTCTCGCGTTCTTCTACTGCAAAAAGTAGTGAAATGAACCAATGTAAAACCAAGACGGATAATTTATTCAGTAGGTACCTTGATAGTTAACAAACAAATTTACCGAATTGGTTTAACAAAACCGGCCAAGTGCGAGTCGGACTCGCGCATGAAGGTTTCCGTACCATTATCGCAAAAAACAGCAAAAAAAACACGTTTGTTGTATGGGAGCCCCGCCCCACCTAAATATTTATTTTATTATATTTTTTGTATTTGTTATAGCGGCAACAGAAATACATCATCTGTGAAAATTTCAACTGTCTAGCTATCACGGTTCATGAGATACAGCCTGGTGGCAGACAGACAGACAGACGGACCGCGAAGTCTTAGTAATAGGGTCCCGTTTTTACCCTTTGGGTACGGAACCCTAATAAGGGTTCGATATTATTGGGTTCTAATGTAAAACCAAGACAGTAAATTTTTTATATTATGTTCTCTAGTCACTAAAAATTCAGATTTCTAGCTTTATCCACAACAAAGTTACAGGGGTTCGAAAATGTCCTGAATGGCTTCGAGAAAAGGATGGTACGGCTGTGCCGTTGTTTGCTCAACTTGTTGGGGGCACTACGAAAATAAATTTAAAATAATAATATCGTACATTATATTGATTATGCTTGCCAATGCAATGCCAGGCTTTTTTAAAGAACTCCAAGGGTTTATTTTGTAGAATCTTCAAATATTTGTTTGTATTATTAATTATGTATATAATAAAATACAAAGTAGGTTGGATGATTAGATTGATTTTTCAATAGTCTGATAACTTTTATCTTTATTATTCAGATAGAAGTTATCACATCATTAAAAATCGTGTTAATTAATGTCGTTTTAACAATAAATTTAAATGGTTTGTAAGTAACTGATATAGAATAAGTTAAAAATTTCTACATTCTCACCTGAACATATTTCTCCCCGTTAGTCAAAAAATCGGTACAATTATCCAAATCATCTGTAGTGGACGTAGGCTGATACATCTCCAGATCATTGCTTGACTTCCTACGTTTCATGACACGCTTATCCACAGAGTTACTCCTGGAAGTCTTCTCCTCTGCCTTCTCCGTAGTCATGACCCTCGCTGCCTTGTCTGCTAAGAAATTTATATCTTCCTCTGTGGCAGGCAAATCCTCGTTAATCAGCCTAGCACACTCTGCTATAGCCATAAAGTCATTTAAACAGTCATTTGGAAGACAGAGTTCAGAAGATTCTACGTGACCATCCGAATCAGATTCCTCAGACTTCTGAGTTGGAAAGTCAACAAACGTAGTAGTGTGAGCTTCGTACATAGTCACATCGTTATCTTCTGGATAACAGTTAGTTTCTGGCACAACCGGAGCTTTCTTTGTTCTCTTTTTAGGACTTTCATTTGTTGAACTGACAGAGGACTTGGTTATTTTAGGGGTTATTATCCCTATTTGACGGACTTTACGTATTGGTGAGCTGTTAAGGGATGCAGATTTGTCAGTCTTGTCCATACGTCTTGTTTTGCGAGGTGAACTAATTGCTGAAGATATCACTTCAGATTTCTTAAGCTCCCGGTTTAGCGAGCTGTGTCTCAGTTGGACACTCTTCGTTGTACGGACCTCCTTAGTCTTAGATGTAGTAGTAATCTTATCATTCTGTGGCTTTTTCACTGCAGTTGAAGAAGACACTGGATCCTTCGTGGAACTCCGTACAACAGTCTGAAAGATTGGTTTTTTTGTGCGGTTATCATCTTTGTGCTTTGCCTTCTTATGCATAGTCTCTAAAGGTTTCTCCATGCTTAACTTAGTTCTTACGGGACGAGTTTTTAAATTCTTCTGTGAGCGAGTGATGCAGAATTGCGGTGTCTCAGACACCACATTTTTCACTTCCCGCTTGAGGATATTCTGCCACGCGTTTAGCGGCTTAGTAAGTGGCTTAATAGGCGTCTTCTTTAGTTTCGTTACCTTTGAACTCCTGACTTTACTTGAGAGCGGTCGCTCCCTCTTTCTACTTCTTAACCGCATCGCAAGACTAGAGGGCAACTGAACCTGTAAAAAATGATGGTAATAATTTTTGAGATGTATTTGTTTTGAGCAAATGCTGGAAGGGGAAGATGGCCAGAATAACTCGCCTCACACCAAAAGGACTAGTAGAAACCAGAATAGTGAGGAATAGCGAATAGCCTTTACCATGCAGTATTTAGGAAAATACAGCATTCTGCAGAAATTATTATGCAATTAGTGAACAAAGGACGGATTTAAAGCGAGGGCCATAGATGAATCATGAGCAAGTGAAGGATTCTGATGACTGAAACACGACCGTAGGGCACTCCCTACATGAGTCTGCACTCATGATTCAAGTATTAGAATCTTGAGTGATGCGAGTGATTCAAGGCCCTCGATAGAAAACCGTTTTAATCAAGAGTTGCATACTGTACTTTATACCATGACTATGAGAAAAATAAAGATTTAAGCGTAAAGCACATTGAGTTTGTATGTCAAATATTCTTTGCACAAGGAGTTTGTATAGAGTATTTATTGCGCAAGGAGGTTGTATAGCATTGAGATGGTGGTCAAATATATTGGTGTGTTGTTAATTCAAACACCAAAAGTACTTTTTATTCAGTTTTCAGTGAATTAAAAAGGCTTTTTAGAGGGGGAATGGTATAAACTACCATTAGCCTTGCCAATCGTAGGTTTGTTAGTTTGTTGGCTATTTCAGAATATTGTAACATAGCTATATTATGAAAGCACAGTATGTTATTTGGCTGGCATTGGTTGCATAACCTTGTACTTGTACATGGCCTTATAGGACTTTTTCTTTCAAATTCAATTAAGAATCTAATTTGATTTAATAAAAACATTGAATCTCTTCTGCAAGGCTACTAGCTTTCTCATATTCCTCTGATAAGTTGATTTGCAATAAAAAATACAGTGTTCAAATACATATGTTCTAATACTATAATATCAAACGCAAAAAGTTATTGAACTAGTTAGAGGATAACAGGTAGATGAGGAAAACTTCTAAGCAAAATAAAAAACTCAATTAAATCTGATCATGAAAAATTACTTGACGAATTACTAACAGGAATCTTAATAGGAGTTCATTTTTACTTGACTACAGCATCTAGGCTATCAAATTGTGAGCAAAATTGGAAGCCTTAAGAAACTAGGAAACTTTAAAAATAATGTAAATAATACAAAACATGTCAACAAATTATTTGTTTACATTTTTCTGTCAAAATAATATTGACAATGTTATCTTTGATGTCATTGACATGGACATTTTCTAATGTTTCTATCTCACTTCCAAAGGTTTAAAAAAAATAGTATGAAGGTGAATCATAGTAATAAAATAAACAGTGAATCGAAAACGTATGTAAATCTAGCATTATGAAATTACCTAATTCAGGAAATATATACTTACATGAACTTAATTTTTAGAAAGTATCATTTAATCCATTTGCTGTACGTAATACATAACCGGAAAATTATTAAAACACCAGTTCGATGTGATACACATAACGCGTTGGAAGAATCTCTTTGTTTTAATTTAGATATTATTTTTTATTTCCGTGGTCAGATAGGTAGCGGGCATTCGCGCCTTTTTCCAATTCCACTTTTTACCACATAACACTGTCAGTTTCCAGTCAAAACACAATTAAAACACTTCATGATGCCCACAAGAAGTATTTTAGATAAGTTAAGCAGATAAATTAGCAAAATAACACGAACATTTGTAACGCGAAAGTAAAAAAGCGGCACTGGTACATTATCGATTTTTTCGCTGCTCGACGCATGTGATTCCCACTGATGCGTTGGATTTTATTCATCCAAATTACCAGCGAAATAGTTCGATAGCGGAAATATATTGAATAATAACTCGTCACGAGTAATTACATGGTAACTTATATTGTAGAACACAAAAGCCAAACAAATGTCAAAATGGCGGCGTTTCTTTTTTTAACTACGAAGTTTTTCTGCAGATGGCGCCCCGTGGCTGGCCTGGCTGTGCGCATGCGTTTTGTGACTGCTCCGAAGGTCGATACTTGGGGGTTGGGTTGAGCTCGAGGGGTTGAATGCAATGCAACCTGGGTGGTGTATTTTTTTTTTTTGAATTTCTGGGTTAATTAAATAGAGTGATATTTATTTTTCACTGCGGAGTAACCTTGTAAAAGTCTTCACGAAGCCGACACGATGTTTCTTTAAATAGCTTGAAGAAGCCTACAAAGTGCTTATTAATTTTATATATCAGGCTACGCACGCACATTCAGCACAATGTAGGATTCCGTAGCTTAATTAATATAGTATAAATACGGAGTATTCTTCTATTATGAAATCGGACCTATTAAGGTCTAAGATGCCTCTAAAGTAAAACATAATGATAAAAACTTATTCAATACTAGCTGTGCCCGCGGCTTCGCTCCCGTCATCTGCCTGCCAACCCTACCATACTTACCGTCAAAAATATACATAATAGATTTTTTTTCTAGTGTCATTCTTTCGCGTAAAATCGTAACTCCGCGATTCAGAAAATTACTTTAAATGCACAACGCCATCTATCGAATAGCGAGTTCAACTGTCCGAGTAACTGAATTGCGTGAGCTGTGATAATTTTACTTCTTGAACACTTTAAATTCATCTAACTTTTGATAGAGTGAACCGATTGCGATGAAACAAAAACTAAGTAATTCTTCAAGATACGCAAAATTTTTATGTATAAAAGTTATCTACATTGGTTTCGTACATTTCACGAGATGCGTGTACAAATAAACAGACAAACAGACAAAAATTCCAAAAATGCTAGAAATGGGTTCTGTTGGTTATCCTATAACACCCTCGCAATTTTTTTTGGATTTTTTTTCGATGTACAATAAATATTTTTCTACAGATTTATTATATGTATTGATGACTTAACAGTCTTAAAATATAATGAAGGATCGTAGAAGTCTTTCCAATTATTGTCCGTAAGTAAGGATGTCATGTAGGTACAGACTTAGAAAAAAAGATCCGAAAGGCAGACTCCTTTGCACGGTTACCAGGCTCAAAGACATTGTGTGTGAGAGAACATCATTTATACGGACAGTCAGAAAGAACGACTCAATAATTCTATTTATATTCGGGATATTATAGTTTACGCCATTCATTTTACTGTTTACCTGTGGAACCTTAAAAATCGTTTTTGACGTACTAGGCAGTAGGTACCTAAAAATGTACCATATCTAACATTAACCTGATGTATTTCAATCATTTTATAATGGTAGAAAAAGTTAAGATATCGATAAAAAATATGATTTTGTACCAATCAATCTTCGCTTTCCTAGAATATATAGGTTTTGAGTGTCATAGTGTGGTGTGATCATAGATTTAGAATTTTTTGTGTGATTCTCCGTGAAATGATCCGTATGTCATAATGTCACATCTTTTTTTTTTTTTTTTTTTTTTTTTTTTTTTTTTTTTTTTTTTTTTTTGTTTGTTCCTTACGGAACAGGCTAAGGTCTGAGACCATGCTGCCTAGTCATCAGTATTTTTCATGAATTCTTTAGAATGCGGATGTAACGTATTCTAATGTTTTTTGGAGTATTTGGCAGCAAATTGTATCGAGTCAGCCTTCCCAGTAAGCTTTGCGGAGGTAGTCAATACTACAATAAAATTCTCCGCTCCATTACACCGAGATCGCTTCTGTCAATGATTTCACATATTGTCCAGTTGCGTAGACAGTTGAGACACAAAACTACACCACTTTTATATCACAATATCCACTAGGAATCAATTTGCAAATAATATTAACAGCCGCTGAAGTTCACTCGAAAAAATCCCGCCAAAAACTCCTCTTTCTTTTTTTTTTTTTTAACAAATTTTTATTGGCATGGCTTTCTAGCCTTTGTGCCATAATGTCACATCTTGTGTCACTTTAGTGTTGCCTCTTTAGCCAATTTTCCAGTAATTATTGTAAAACTCATGGTAAAACTACGGACCAATTAAATTTTTGTTTAATATGGTATATTGCCAGTTGAATGTAATCATTGTTTTTTTTTTCTAAAACAAAACTTTTTAGCATGTTTTCATTATTTTTCCGCTGCAAGCCGTACACTGATGGAAGCCTATAAGCTTACCCCAGTTAAACCCAGGCGTTCGCACGAGACGTTCGGACGAGTGGCGTTCGGACGAGTGCTAACGCGTGCCCGTGTTCCCGCCATATGTGGCACAGGAGGACAGCGTGGAGTTTTAGTGGGTTGGAGTCCTACATATAACTGCGCTATCTCCCCGTGGTAGTGCAATAAGCATGAGCATTTCTTCACACTGAAAAAAAAGGCGTTCCCAGAAATCTGTGCTTCTCGTATCAGTCTACATCAAAAAAAGGAGGTTCTCAATTGTTTTTAGGGTTCCGTACCCAAAGGGTAAAAATGGGACCCTATTACTAAGACTCCACTGTCTGTCTGTCACCAGGCTGTATCTCATGAACCGTGATAGCTAGACAGTTGAAATTTTCACAGATGATGTATTTCTGTTGCCTGTTGCCGCTATAACAAAAAATACTAAAACAGAATTAAATAAATGTTTAAGTGGGGCTCCCATACAACAAACGTGATTTTTTTGCCGTTTTCTGCGATATTGGTACGGAAACCTTCGTGCGCGATTCCGACTTCGCTCACAGGCACATGGCCGGTGTTTTTTGTTTATCTGTTTAGTAATTTCTTGACCAATTGTTTTCCAAAAGTCCAAAAATGATTAAATGTTTTGAATTTGAAAATAAGTATTTTCCAACCCGGTAATTTTTAATTCTAAGTATAGCAACACAAGACCAACCGCCAAAATGAAAAGTAATCTAATTTCTGTTTTAGTTACAATTTTTTCATTAGTTTTGTTGGTTGGTAGTTTTTGAACTGTGTGAACATTAAAAATATAGGATAATTTACCGAAATAAAAATGTCTAGTGCATCTGTGACTTCGTCCAAGCGTGAGGTAAAATAAAAGTTATTTCAGTATACTATTCTTTAGCAAATTTATCTCTAATATAGCCTATTAGAAGTATATTGTTATACCTACGAAGTTATCCTTTTGTGCCAATTTCAAGCAAAAGAACCTCATTTTTTTGGCCATTACGTTGTGTCATGGGTAAAGAGTATTCCTACTCTTTTATAAAGTTATGAATTCACTCTTCCTAGGGCAGCACACATTGTTAACAAGTAGTATGTGTGTTGACTTTGTTTAAAAATAGCCTAAGCGAGTGGCGAATCTAGAATGTACGTATGGGTACACTTTGCACCCCTACTATAATAATCACAGTGGATCTTTGTGTCTCTGAAGTTGGCTCTGCCAACCATTGCGCAAGAAACAGTTTGTCATTGAGTATACTTCATAGAGTAAGCGAGATAGGACTATGCGACAAACTTAAGCGGGGTGATGAGTCAAAGAGACATTTATACAATGCTATTTTCACCTTCAACATTGTCATAAAAATATAGCTACTGTGCAGGTCTTGCTTGCAGCCAATTCAGAGACACAAAGATCCTTTGTGAGTATTATATCACCTTGCTCACTGGCGAATATCACAGACTACTTAAAGATATTACGTATGCTAATATAAACTCTTTTTATTAATCTAGCGAGATTGTAAGCCGACTTATTAAAAAAAAATTTACCCTGAAATTTAAATATGGAATGACACATTTCTTTTTTTTTTCAGAAAGCAACCACAGAGTTAACACAAGAATTAGAGTCTATTCGAGCAATGAACAACAGCCTTAGAGCCTACTTGGAACATTTGAGGGGATTCAAGAACAACCTAGGAAACATGTACGAGAATTATACACAATTGAGCAAAGTAAATGAACAATGGCTTGAGACGCTCAAGAGTATTAAATGAATAATTTAAAGGTGATGTGTAAGGAATTAATTGTAATGTTATTAGTATATAAGTACATATTGCCATCTCCCCACACTGGGATAGGTTGCACATCAAGGTATGTCTTATTGTTAAAAAAATAAAACTTCATACATGTAAAATTAAATTCTTTTAATTAATTCTAATACATTTAAGGATCTAAAACATAGGTTTTCTCACAAGGAAGAGAGAGGACAAAGAAAAAATGGATAGATTGTGTTGGGAGGAATAGAAAGAAGAGGGAGTAAATGATAGCGTTTCCTATCAGGGAATATGCATGAAAAAATATTTGTTATTTGACAATAAGATAGAATACTAACAGTGAAAACATTATCAAAATTCACAGGAAAACCACTGAGATATAACAATTTAAAGAAATATATCAATCCCTTTCTACGAAAACACCATTTTCTATGGTAGTTGTATGGGCGTTGTACTATCTGACATCAAATGGCACGTCGGACTTGTTTCTAATTATCAAAAGTTTTATAAACCCCCGTTTCTGATCAGGATATTTTAAAAAGTCTTTCATATTTGTTTACTAGATTTAATAATATTTCATTTAGCAAATAAAAAAATTACATGCATATTCCCTACTGACAGTGGAGAATGGAAGAAGAAAACGTGTTGAGCTGATCCCAAGTGAAATGGGACAGAAGTAGATCATCGTCCTCCTATACTTCATAAAAGATAGCTTGGTCTCTGTGACATATGTCAAACTGACATATACGTTATTGTTAGCCTGTCAAGAGCTATTGTTACTGTATTGATAATACAGCTGTCGCAGAGATCAAGCTATCTATTATGAAGTATAGGCATGTTTGGACCGATTTTGAGGGGACTCACTGGAAGTAACTTAGGCTACTGATATTTTATTAAAAATAATTTGTTTCCCCCGGGCAGCAGCTACGGCAACACTTGGCGTGTTGGCGGCAGTGAAAGTGTTAATAGAAGATATTCAGCTTTGCGATTCAGCTGCTCTCATAACCATCTATAGTAGTAGAATGGGGTGGCGCCATTGTCGTTAACACTGTGGTTGGTTGCGGTGTTGGTGGCGGCACCAAGACCATTACAGGCAGTGTTCTTTGAGGTTTTTCTGGAGAAAGAAACAAAGAAATTGGATAAATAATGCTTTGGTCTGGGAATCGAACTCAGGATCCTACATTCACAGTAACACTTGACCACTATACCTATTTAAATTCATAAATGAGAGTTAATTCAAATCCATTTGCATCGCTACCAGCTCTAGTATAGTCTTTAGCACTGTGTGTTAAAAGGTAATTTTTATGTGGCTTTTTAATAAAAATGCCTTAAAACTTATGGGTTACAAATTACAATATAGGTAGTTTGAACTTTATAATGTAAGACACAAAGTGTATTGTTCCAAAATTTGATAAATATCTTAAATTCTGTATTCAAATATTAATGCTTTAGGCTGTTCCCTCTCACATAGAGGATGCCTGAGTCCCAGCAGTGGGCATTATTTTTGATCAAGTATTTTGCTTACCTATCATACAAATTGAGTACTGCGCCGTGTCACATGGCAGTCCATAGACTAAGCCGATCAGATGATCTTGCCTATCCAAGTTCAGGCAGGAGTTATCCATCGTAAACTCTTCATCTATCCACCACGGCGGCATCTGGTGGGAAATAAAAGAACCAAATATAAACGCCTAATGGAATTAAAAGTTGTGAACATAGACATCTAGCGGTAAACGAAATAACAACTTCGATTAATGGCATCTAGTGGAAACTAGTATAACTACCTACCAAGTAAAAGAGCTACGTTGTAATATATTAGTAAAACTATTTGAAAAGGGCGAATATCAAAAAAAAAAATAGCTACAACCTAGGCGTCTTTAAGTCGCGTTTTCCAAGTCGTCCTGCCGCACTTCGAAGCCTGGCTGAGAGAGAGGAGAGGAGCGCGTCTCTTACAGGCTCACTCAGGTACAGACCGGGCACGGTTGCTTCGGTAAGTACCTTTTTTTTTTTTTTGTATGGCTCGCGCTTGACCACTATCTCACCTGACCTGAAAAGGATTGTGCGAGAGACCACGGCAAATTGCCACCACTGCGGATGCGACTTTGACTCTGCACAGCACACGCTCGAGGAGTGCTCTGCGGGGGCCTCTGAGCGGCAGGTCTTGGTCGTCATGGATCGGGCGAGACCTGTCTTTGCCTAGTTTTCTGTGTCTGCTAGCCCTCACAGGGCCATGCTAGCAGAGACAGAAAACTAGAGGGAAATGGCCTCCTTCCGTGATTGTCTAGGAGACAGTTGAGCGGGCTCGCGAGAGAGCCGATCCCGCTCGGAGAAGAAGGCGTGGGGGTGGCAACCGTCCCGATGCCTAAAATGCTGAAACCCCGCCTGCATCATGCTGAAGCAGGCGGGTCTCCGGGGTCGCGGGCGCTCAGATTGTGGACTCTGTCCGACCACCAAGTAACTCCAGGAAAGACGGTGACACAATGATCACGTGCTGCTGTGCACAGCGAGGCTCAGTGGAGGTGCTTATTCAGTCTCCCCAGGGATTTGCCGTAACAGGCGTTGCACAGAGGGGGTTCCAGGGTGGTCTGTAGAGAGTTCACGGTGCCCCTCTACGTGCTGGGTGATCACCAGGGTGGTTTTAGGGAAATAAAAATGTCACACTCCCTGGTATTTTCCCCTAAGTCCAAACGCCTTTTGAAGGTTGCCCCCGCTAACAAGAAAAAAGGCATGCTTAAGTCAATAGTGAATAGTTTACTTCTAGGCAAGCGTGCTTCACCGTAGACCACATCATCGCTTAACATCAGGCAAGATAGTTGTCAAAGGCAATAATTTTGGGAGGTCGTGTGGATATGACTTTGGGTTATTCTTCGGTTTTATTGAAACTCACAAAGAGACGAGACGACATATTATTTATTAGAGACTGTTTGTTACAAAGCACTGTTTTACAAGGTATTAAATTTTTCTGTGTCGGCCATTTTGACACTTGAGTTAGGTACTTGGACTGTCATAGACTTTGCCATAGATATAAAATACGTTTCATATTTTGTTGGTTTATTTACGTTTCTAATAATTTATTATTCACGATAGATACACAGATCACAGAGTATAACAGAATGTCTAATTTCCAACATAAAAAAAGATAAGCTTATTTAGATTTTTTTCGATAAAGAACCTAACTAAATATTAGTAGTGACATCTATACTAAAAAAGTGATTCGCAGGAACTAATTAATGTTGCCAGCCTATATTTTTACAAATAAGCCTACAAATATAAAAAACTGCTTAGTTCCTCTTAATTTCACTAAGAACTTTCCAAAATATATGTAAACCTACGTTTGGTTTAAATGTATTAAATAGGTACCTACTTGTTCTTATACAAGTAAATAATAATAGATTATGCACCAAGGGGATAAAGCAGTGTCTTGCGCCACGGGCGGCATGTTGAACCCTGAGCGTACGCGACTTAACGAGGGACCCTTTCGCTCGGGAGTTATTTAGAGTCCTGAGTGAAGCGAGGGGTTCAAGCTGCCCAAGACGAAGACAGGCTTTATCCCAGTGAAGCAAACTCTATTTTACACCTTCTGCTAGACATTTGAATATTGTGTTTGAAGCTTATTGTAGATCTGAGCATTAAATAAACACCATAGGCTGCTTGACTTTAAGGTTTCTGCTAAATCTTGTAAATAAACTAAAATGGCTAAAATGGCTGGTCATAGGCTTTTTCTTACCTATGTTTTGATTTTCCGGTACCTAGTAGATTTATTAATAATCTCTAAAGCGCCTGTTTTGATAGTCTGGGGTAGAATCACTATCGCTCGACATTTTTTGTCAACACAAAATATTGCAATAAAATTCTCTGAAAATCACAGTTGTTTGTTACATCGTCTTTTGTTTCACATTCTTTGAAATCGCGCCTTTTTTTTTGTTTTCTGCATATGGTGGCCAGTTCGATTTACAAACTAACGTCTTTACAATTCCATATGGGCATTTTTTACTTTGAGTTTGCCACGAGTTTCCACACGAATTTGACGTTCCAAATTCAAATCACTTTACTCCCTTGGGAGTTTCATACAACTTTACCTCCATTGGGATGTAACGCATTACTTTACGTTGAGATTGCATGATATGTAATTGGATTAGGACATCGTCGAACAGGTGGTGTGAAAAATCTTTAAAAGTACCTATCTATCAAAAGTATATCCTATGTATTTACTCACATATGACCCGGGCGTGGTAACTTCAGCCTTAGGGCTTGGGATTCTTTTCCCATTGTGGGGATTGTACCAGCTGAATCGGACGGTGTCGGTCGAAATGTCCTTCGTCATATTCAGACGTCCAGAGATCCAGATGTGTTCAACAGCTGAAAATGACATAAATAACATATAGTACGCCTGAAGGGTTAAACGAACCAGTGCCAGTTATGTCTAAGTCCCATGTACCTACGGGATGAGGAGAGGGGGAAGGAGGGAGATATTATAGTGCACAAGTGAGTGTGTGTGCAAACACAGGTGCACTCACTGTTCCGGGATCACTCTTATCGTCCTCTGTCACTCCATAAGACGTAAATTCGACACGACCTTTTTTTTTTTTTTTTTTTTTTGAGGAGACACATTAATTTTGCGTTAGTTATCGTCCGAGACACTGGCACTAAATGACTTTGAGTACCTACGAAATAATAATAAGTTAGTAAAAGGTCGTTGGAAGGCCAGCACCAGGTGGACTGATGACCTGGTGAAGGTTGTGGGGATCCGCTGGTTGCGAGACGCTTGGGGGAGGCCTATGTCCAGCAGTGCAGGACGTCTTTCGGCTGATATGATGATGATGATGATGAAAAGGTCGAAGGCCCGAAAAATACTGGAGTAGTGACCGGCGAAGAACTGGAAAACTTTGCGTTGGAAGGCTTCCCACAGATGACCTGATTAAGGCTGCAGGAATCCGCTGGATGCCACACAAACGGGATCGGTCGGTGTTGCGTCACTTGGAGGAGGCACTAGGAGTGATGAAAAAGTTAGTAAAACTCACGTTCCTCCTTATTCTCGCCCATAACCAATAACAGCTGTATTAGGATATCGTTGTTATCCAGAGTCGCTAGGGTGCCGTTCATCTTCAAGCAGTTCTGGTTCGCATGTTGCCAATAGAATAACTGTCGAACCAGCACGTAGTAATACTGGTCATCGCTAGGAGTCTCTGTTGGGAACTTTTGGGATCCTGAAATAATATAAATGATTATTTTTTGTAGAAATTACGACGTTATTCTCAAACCCAAATCGATTATGCCCGTTTTCAGTGACACAAAACAAAACATCTGTCTAGCGCTAAAATATTAAGTATTCTAGTTTTGAATTTTTAACTCGCCTACATTTAGGCTCTAGTCGCTAAATGAAAAAAATGTTCGTAACCGGCCGTACACTTACCTACATGTTAAGCGAAGGCCCAAGCGCGCAGGTTAAGATCATCTTTTTAGGATGTTCGTTTAACATCGCTTCTCGCCAGATGACTCTAGGCTTTAATCTAGGCAGTCCGCCTATCAGGGCGTTTTCGGCCTTATGCAACTTATGACCGTAGTACATTAATACTTCAATGCTTATGACTGGGTCGGTGCGTTTGCGTTTCTGTATAGATAACTTAACTTACCGAATACATGTAACATATAATTAAATGAGAACTTCTTGACTGAGTCGTTTCGGTACAGATTCTATACCAAGCGCATTCACGCATCTCTGTACAGAACCGAAAACGCATCGACCCGGTCAGGAAGAAGCCTCAGACATTCATTTAGCTGTTAGTGAACACGGCTATAGTTGCCGGGCCTTATGGCTAAGATTTGATTCTAAAATCTAAATGTAATATTTCGATATGGTATGGTATGAGACATAGTTAAAGGTGGTAGATATGTCAAAAGACGTAGCGATGGTACAAGCCACTTTGAACCTACCGGAACAGAAAGGAGGGAGGTGCCTGATGCGATTGAATTGGGTGTTTTATATTAAAAAGAGACCTCAAAAAAGCCCAATTGCCAGAACTAACAACCAAAGAACCCAAGAGAGAGACCTGCAGCAAGTTGTCGCCATGTTACACGTTTTGCCACCTGTAGAAAGGAAGAAGGAAAAAAAGGCATTGGCAAGGCAACTGAGCACCCGAAATGTCAATGTCACTCTGACATTTGACTCTCGCTATTGGCTCACGAGGTGAACGCGGAGCGCATAACGGCTAGGCGGGAGAGGGGATCGTTTGTCATTTCGGGTGATCAATTATCTTGAACATTCTGTATTAGCGGTAACGAACGCCAGAAATCGTAAATGTTTGGGATAAACCACGTGAAATATCTGTAAAGTCAAAAGTCAAAGCACTTTATTTCAAGTAGGCCAGTTACTACAGGTACAGTTACTTTTGAATTGTCAAAAGACAAAATAAAATATTACAAAATTATGGTGCTACAGTCCCAGTCACAAGACAAAATAACTGTGAAAGTACCGTAGATGCCCATTCCAAGGCGTAGATTTCTATGGAGAAGAACGGGCAAGAAACTCCATGGACACTCTTTTTCAATTAGGTAATTATTACAAATCATTTGTTACATCATTTATGTTGAGATTACACATTATGTGAGAACGATGTAGAAAGTTAAAAGTGTCCATAGTAAATATAAAAAGACAATTCAGAAATAAAATTAGAATCAATTAAAATAAACCATGGCAGCTAAGAGATGTAGGACTATCCCATACATTTTGATGTCCCGAAAATCTTAATTGCTGTTAGAATGTCTAGAGACTGAACTAACGCTAAGAACGTCTTCAAAAGATTGTGTTATAAATGCTGTTGGTAGTGTAGACTGAAAAGTACGGATACAATATCTTAGTAGACCCAGTTTAGTCAGGGCCCGATCTAGCGATTTCGTCGCTCCTTGCATAGACAGGAAAAATGCGGTTTTCAATCGACGGATCGAATAAAGCCGCTTTTTTGTTAACTTCGAGCGAAGTGAGCTCGAAAATTTCATCCAAGTTTTTTTGCAACAATGAATATTGAGTTATTTAACGGTGGGTTTACAACAAGAACCAATAATATTCGACAGCGAAAATTTTAGCACCACGAATAAGTTAGATTTTCTGATGAAATCAAAAGGGCTTTTAGTGTATATAGTTTGGTCTCCCCTAGTTTATGCCGCTCTGGGTATTGGCCCGGCTCGTCCTCCCCCCCTAGATCCGGCCCTGAGTGTACCTAGTTACCTACATATCTGGAAAAGTGGTCACCATCAACTTTGTCAATTGTTTACTACTAACCCGATCGACGTATTCCCCTTTCTAATTCACCTCCGAGTTCTGAAACCGGGCAATCAAGGTTTATATTGCTATTCTACAAATTTTCTGTCCATTCACATTGGCTTTGAGGCTGAAGCCCTACCGTGAGCTCTTACAGCAAGGTTCATTTGTGCATAGGTAAAGGACAGATGTATATGACTTGTATACATCTGTCCCTTACGCACAATGGAAACAACCTTGCTCTAAGAGCTCAGCCCCTGGAGTCGGTACTCTCGGAAGGCACCCACAATTTGTTGGTAATGTATTTGAGTCCAAGGGGTAAGCTTATTACGCCCAACTGGGTTCAAATCCAGTTAGCCAGTCTTCTATTTATGTCTTTTTCGTTATATTCAGGGATAAAAAGTAGCATTATGTCACTCTCCACTGTCATAATGGAATAATAAAATCGACAATTCTTTGGCCCATTAGTGTTTGAAAGAAGGTCCAACCAAACAGATCCACGTAGGAATCTAAAAAAAAGTTCAAGTAGCTTTTATAGTCCTTATTTTGACATAATCAGCAATGCCCTTCACCGTGGCAATGCTGCCAGTGTTTTGGGCACTTTTCCTATTGACGTGGACGAATTTTTGACGTCCAATTAGTTCTTCCGTAACGGACGCGAGCCGAGCCCCGTGCGAGGCACGGATTTAAAACTTCACGAACATTTTATATGATGCAGTCCATGCCACACCGTGCGGCGTCCTCGTCCCGGAGGGTCGGACGTGCCCCGACGACGCACGGTTCCGCACCGCGCCCTTCTCGACTCGTCGTATAAGTAAACATGTAGCACGTACGGGGCTCGGACGACTCATACACGGCTCGGGCTCGCCACGGTCTAGCATAATTCATCTTTTATACGCGCTAAGCTTTTATAGTGCTGTTACTAATTTTCCTATGAAAAACATGATTAACAATAAGACGATAAATTCGATATGAGAAGCTAGCACTGTACCTTCGTAACATATGAACTGCATCTTCCTTTCACACCTCGCCTCTAGGAATACTGGTGGATGGGAAGCGTGTCTGTCCAGTTGTAAGCAACCATTCTGCTTTATGTTATTTCTGTCCCTGAAAATTGTTTGTAATGTGTCTATTTCAGTAACACGCATTTCTCGAAAGAAATTTATCGACTTGATTGGCTGGTTTAACGGATGTTTCAATCAAACAACGATAATATAATACTAGCATACAGATGCCTCATCCCATACAAAGAAACCGTGCCGATGCATCTAGCGTTTTTCATCTGATTATACCGATATTTTTGTGTAAATCGATCGCGTTTGGTTCCGTTCCACGGCGATAGATAGATCACCATCGATATCCGTGGAATGGAGCCGAACGCGATCAATGTACAAAAAATAATCAGTACAGTACCTCGGCACAGTTTCTTTGTATGAGATGAGGAGATGAGAATGAGATTGACGCAATGAGAATGGCGCAGTTTCTTTGTATGAGATGATGAGATGTTGCTATGGTCAGTGGTAACTGACCATAGCAACTAACTCATATCTGACAGTTTGTCACAATCGGAGCCCCATATTTGAAAATTATATAGAAAGACACCTCATAGTAGCTGTAGAGCGTGCCATAGAAATGGACATACATACATATATATATACAAACGCTCGAAAAACATTACCCTCCCTCAATCGGTTAAAAAGTTGGAGGAAGGCTCTAGAGCTGGACAAAGTACACTCAAGTTTAAGTTTAGTTGTTTATTTGTTTTCGAAATTCTACTCCGAAAAATAAGAGGAGTCAAAAACTTCAACAGTAAGACTGGCTGACATAAAGGATCTTTGCTTTATAAGCAGACTATAGCTTCTGCCAGCTGCTGTACCTGCGTAAATATCCCAAAGGAATGTACTCCCGGGATAAATAGTATCCTTAGTCCTTCTCCAAGAGTTAATTTCGCATTTATAATTGAAGAAGAAAGAAGAAAACAATTTTTTTTGGTACACACGGATACACACAAATTGGACCTAGTTACGCAAAACAGAATCAATCACATCATCATCTCATCATCAGCCTATTAATGTTCCCACTGCTGAGACACAGGCCTCCTCTCTGTGAGAGGGAATGGGCCGTAATCCACCACGCGGGCCCAGTGTGGGTTGGTGGATGTCACATGTCTTCGAATTTTTGGTTCTAGGACATGCCGGTTTCCTCACGATGTTTTCCTTCACCGTTTTGGGAGCAGTGGTGATGAAATAATTTACACAAAGTAAAGCGCCTACCTGGGCTCGATACCACGACCTACAACTTGTAAGTCGCGGCCGATACCACTGGGCCACCACTGCTCTATCTAATCGGGTTGATTAGACACAATGACAGTTTTGAGAAAAAGCGATTTTTGCCAAAATGTATACAGCAAAATTTTGTGTTATTTTGGATAAAGTTTATTGTACCAAATACTTTATTCTATGTATAAAAATATTTTTGATGAAAATCATTAACATTTTTTAAAATAATAAAAGGAATACTTCTTGGTTCCTTTTTGCAAAACATATAGGATTAATGCCTGTTTCAATATTCAAACAAGAACAAACTGCATGGTTCTACTTATTTGATTACAGAATAAAAAATTGTAGTTCTAAAAACTAAAAAACACGCTTTATTGGTAAGGATAATGGGACATACTGTTTAAATTATTGCATTGTCATCGGTCCTTGATAAGTGTGCAAAGTTTCAAATCAATCCAACGTTTTGAAGTGGGTGAAAATCACGTTCAAAGATTCCGTTACATTGATACATTGATACATTGTTACATTGATACATAGATACATACATCCCAAGTTAATAAAAGCGTGTTAAAAATACAAGAGACCATGTGGTATGGGTCTTATCGAAAAAACCAATTTCAATGATTTTTAGGGTTCCGTACCCAAAGGGTTAAAACGGGACCCTATTACTAAGAAGCCGCGATCCGTCTGTCTGTCTGTCCGTCCGTCTGTCACCAGGCTGTCTCATGAACCGTGATAGCTAGATAGCTGAAATTTTCACAGATGATGTATTTCTGTTGCCGCTATAACAACAATTACTAAAAACAGAATAAAATAAATATTAGAGTGGGGCTCCCATACAAGAAACGTGTTTTTTTTTTGCCGTTTTTTGCGATAATGGTACGGAACCCTTCGTGCGCGAGTCCGACTCGCACTTGGCCGGTTTTTTAGGAATGTTCGGTGACTATGGGGCATGGATCTTGTTAGTTTATTGAACAACTGCTGTTATGTTGGTTAATATTTAATAACCTTGGCATAGAAATGTTTTATTCTGTCAAAATTATTATCATTTTGATATTTACAGGGTCGATAGAAGGTCCATTTTTGAAAGATTCTGTGTCCTTATCTATATTTTGGCATGTGTGTTGATTGGTTCCTGTTTGCATAATTAGGTTCAATTGTATTTTGGATGTCTTATTCCAGCCACTTACCTCATAGGAGGCCAGGCCTCACCCGTGACGTCAGTCAAAGCCGGTATTTGGAACACGCTGACACCCGTGTCTATCCACTTCCAAATGCCAAGCGTGCCTGTAGCACCAACCCAGGCGTTCTCAATACCTGTGAGTTTAATAAACTCAAGATTAACAATAAAAAAAAATGTTTCTGCACTGGTTCGAGATGGCTCAGGAAAAGAATACTTGGAAAGATTTGGGAGAGGCCTTTGCCCAGCTGTGGGACAGTGTAGGCTAGTATAAAAAATAGAAAAGGTTTTACACAAAAAGTAATAATAAAGCAGTTCTAAAAACATCGAATAATAAGCTTTTTTTGTTATTAAAAGCCTTTTTTAAGTCATAATAATATGTTTATGCGATCAAAATTGGACAACGTTGTTCACAAATAAGGATTGGTAGCAATAACGAGGCTATATTTTTTTATTTTGTGTGCGCGGCGTCTTCTACGTGACTGCTACTCCTCTACGCAGGCTTCTATAGGAATATGCTACGCCGTGCGCAGCGACTTCTACGAGACTGCTACGCCTCTTCGCAGCTTCTATAGGTACATGCTACGCCATGCGCAGTGTCTTCTTCGAGACTTCTACGCCTCTACGCAGCTTGTATAGGTACATACTACGCCGTGCACAGCGTCTTCTACGAGACTGCTACGCCTCTACGCAGCTTCTATAGGACTGCTGCGACGCGACGTTTATGCGAAGCGTGTTTTACGAGACTAATACGCCAAATGTGTGTAGATCTGTGTACAGGACTGCTACGCCTCTACGCAGCTTCTATAGGACTGCTGCGACGTTTATGCGCAGCGTGATTTACGAGACTAGTATGCCAAATGTGTGTAGATCTGTGTACAGGACTGCTACGCCTCTACGCAGCTTCTATAGGACTGCTGCGACATTTATGCGCAGCGTGTTTTACGAAACTAATACGCCAAATGTGTGTGGATCTGTGTACAGGACCGCTACGCCTCTACGCAGCTTCTATAGGTATATGCTATGTAACGCTTCTTTCTGGTTTACCTAACTACCAGGTAGCTAGAGGGTAGTAAAGGAAGAAGTGTTACACTGGCCCCACGTTGGGCGCCAGTGTAACACTTCTTCCTTTACTACCCTCTAGCTACCTGGTAAAGGGAAGATTGTAACAAAACCGTTACAGCTACGCCGTGCGCAGCGACTTCTACGAGACTGCTACGCCTCTACGCAGCTTCTATAGGACTGCTGCGACGTTTATGCGCAGCGTGTTTTACGAGACTAATACGCCAAATGTGTGTAGATCTGTGTATAGGACTGCTACGCCTCTACGCAGCTTCTATAGGTATATGCTACGCCGTGCGCAGCGACTTCTACGAGACTGCTACGCCTCCACGCAGCTTCTATAGGAATGCTGTGACGTGTTTGCACAGCGCGTTCAACGAGACTGCTACGTCAAGTATATATAGCTCTGTGTACAGGACTGCTACGCCTCTACGCAGCTTTAAGGTTACATTAGTCAACGGCACGAACTATTTTGTGCGGGGGGTTAAAATGCATTTTATATCAACCGATAACACGTGTGGAAGAGATAGATGCTGTTATGAGCAGTAGGAAGCTAGTTCGCGTACGAATACACACTTTTGCAAATTTGTAGTGAAATGGATAATGATTTAGGACGAAACCGAGCGCGCGATATTTTGTAATCAGACCTTTGGCAGTCTAGATATCATGAAAAAACTACTAAATCTATCTATTCAAAATAAAATTATTTGCATTGTTGAACTACTAATCTATCCCTGTATGGAGGCCGTTTTGCAATTTTCCGTCTTCTTATGGTATTTATTTGGGCCCAAAAATGCGTTAAAATTAGTGACGAAATGTGGAACTTTCGACGCTCGTAACTTTCAAATATTTTCTTTTTTTACTTTTTTGCTTCCATACAGGGCTAGATAATGATAACACAAATTGATATCACTTATTTTGAACGTACATCGTCAAACAGTGGAATAATCCCTAGACTACGTTTGTATGGAAGAATTTTCAACTAGTGTAACCTTAATGGGACTGCTGCGATGACGTTTATACGTAGCGTGTTCTACGAGATTGCTACAGCGTAGCCGCCTCTACGCAACTTCCAAGGGACTGCTACGTACGACATGTATGCGTAGTGTCTTCTACGGAACTACCAAGCCGTGTACGCGTCGCGTGAACGCAATACTAATAAGACGATATTATATGATAGGAACAAGACTTACTTGGTCGATTTTTCAACATGGTCATGCCCAGTTTTTTTAAGCATTTAAAAGTAGCAATGTTTGCTAGCCTGTGGACAGTAAAATGGTAATTAATAAAAAAAATAAGAGAATGAATTCCAGCATCCTTCTTATTTGAAAATGAAACCTAAAATTGCTTGGATTCTGAAATAAATGTTCTTGGGTTTTGATACCCAGCTACTGTATCCAATGTGCCTTAATTATTTATTTTTTTAAGCTTTGCCCCATACTAGGAATTTCTCCTGTATAGTGAGCCGTGGGTGCGTTTACAAGCATTTAAACTTACATAGACATACACAAATAGCCAGACCCAGAACATCTATCTGTAGGCTTTACAAATATTTGTTCCTTGCGGGTATCGAACCCGCGACACGCAGTTCAGCAGCCGATAGCTCAACTACTGCGCCAACAGTGTCGTCACAATTAAAAGTACAGTCAAACTAACCATTTCATAAACACATAAACTTGCAAACTACTTTTGATACATTTTAGTGTAGTAGGAAAATAAGTAAATATTTCGAAAGTTTAGAAATAAATATTTTTATCTTACGCCATTCCCTTCAGCACGCAGTAAGCGGCTGCCTGATGCCAGTCCATCTTGCCGTCGTAGAGGTGATACAGACCACTTCTGCACCTGACTGTGTTCACTTCTTTTACCATGTTCGATTCTCTCGCATCTGTGGAGGTTTAGCTTTATTACGCTGCTGTTTTAGTAGAATGTGTCCTGCACTTTGAACCTTAACTGTAGGTACTTTGTTTAAATTGAAATAATAAACTTAAAAATGTGAATATATACAGCTACATACAATATCAATGAAGATTTTGATGAGATGGTTCGTCTGTTGTTAAATCGACGGCAGTAAGTACGAGATAATAGTACATTATGGTACAAGTGTGCAATGTTGGTGATTACCGCTGAGGCGCCATTGAGATCCGAGCCGTAGGTGAGGGTCTTAAGAGAGCCGAGGACGGTAACCATCAATACACACGTGTATCATACGACGTTTTTCAACACACTTGTGAAGAAACTAATACTAAAAAATCATTTTCAACAGTAAAAACGAGTTGTGCAATTTTTTTCACAATGGCGGGCAAAATTAATCAGTTTTCCTATGCGCGCGCATTTAACAATGGCGATCGGCCATAGACTAAAAGAATGAGGTATCTTTTTTTTTGGCTTTTGGTGGATAGTGTTTTAGCCACGTACAAAATAGGGAATTTAAATTTTTCTTAATTACAGAGCAAATAAAATTTATATTTGAGTGAAAGTTTTATTTATTAAGCACGTACAAGTTGAAATTATATCTATTTAAATACGAAGTTGCATGAAATGAGCAAGCACATTAATTTATTTGTACTATTGAGCACGATCTTTTTTGTATCGAAACTTTTTTAAGAACAAAGCAACTCAACCAATAAATTAAAAAAAAACTCTATAACTCACTTGTGAATAATAGCAATGAAAAAGTCACAGTTTGATAACAGGTATCATTATGTCCCTAATTGCGGTGAAATTAGAGCCACTTTATGAGCAAGTGTGTTGAAAATAATTAAATTACGTAGTGTTACTTGAACACTAGTAAATTTTAAGGTACACTTTACTTAAGTTCCATAAAAATAGATTGGTGGTCCGGATCCGGACCGCGGTCCGCCATTTGGTGACCCCTAACTTAGAGACTGGGAGTAGAAAAAGATATTGTATAAGTTCGATAAACAGATGCAATATATAACAATCCGTGTGAATACCAACTTGATGCATTTGAGTCGATTGACAGTCGGGCCAAGAGGCTGATCGGCAACGATGCGCTGGTCGACTCAAAGCTCCAGAGCCTTAAACACCGACGACGAGCTGCTAGCTTGTCGGCTTTCTATCGGTTACATTTCGGGGAGTGTGCGTTGGAACTGCACAATTTGATTCCGCCTAGCCCTTTCCATCATCGGACTACAAAACGTACGGCAATGCACCATCGGTACATGGTGGATAACATACGCACAAAACATTTTGCAAATACTTTCATTGTGCGTACAGCTATGGAGCTAATTCCCTGCCGGAGTCTTTGTTTCCTGGTAGCTACAACCTAGGGGTCTTTAAGTCAAGAGTGAATAGGTTACTTCTGAGCAAGTGTGCTTCACCGTCGACCATATAATCACTTAACATCAGGCGAGATATTAGTCAAACGGGGATAATAAAAACAAAAAAGTGCCCTTTTTTCACACACATTTTTAAGAACCAATTGATAGAGTTCTTACAGCTGAATACGATAGGTACAATACATTTTTCTAGATCTCGTTTGATGACCAGTGCCGATGACGCTAAATGAAACAGCTCAAAGGAAGAGCATTGCTCTCATTTTTATTCAATCTTAATTCTTTATTGTACACCAAAAAACAACATTATATACAGTGTGGTAATAAAGTACATGTACAATGAGTTCTCTTACAGCAAACCCTAGGGTTACAGAGAAAGATGACAATGTAGAGAATAAGATCCAGTGTACAATATTAAAATAACATAAAACGAATTATATAAAATGTACTTACATACATAATATATAATAATATATACATACTAATATTATGTCACTGCGAAAGGATATGATCTTTCACCTTCCTCTTGAAGAGATCCAGAGAAACGCTATCGCGTAGGGAGTGTAGAAGAGAGTTCCAGAGACGCACTGCAGTAGCAGAAAAAGAGCCATCATAGCGGCTGGAAGTGTGCCGCGGAGGAGGCGGGTTTTATTCCCATTTTTTGACACGTGAATTACATATTCATACATTCGTTAGATTTATGTATGTCTGTGGAAATAATGAAGAGTGGAAGTTTTAAGGCCTGTCCTTGAGCCTAAAAAGAGGTAAATAAAGCATGTAACAAGTTTATATGGTACCTATTTTAGTATTTTAATGTTGAAAATTATTTCAAAATGTTTTTATTTAACTTTCAATGTATGTATGTAAGTGTGTTCGGGTCAAATCTTGCAACTGAATTTTAAAGCAGTTATCCTCCACGGATTAAGATGAAATATTGCATACACGTTCAGTTTGGATGACAATGCATAGTTAGCTAAGTGACGTCATTCTAAATCCAATATGGCGGATGACCAAAGATGGCGGACTAGTAATTTCTTATGCACTGCCATGATATGGGTATCAAATGAAAGGGTTTGCTGAAAAGAATACGAAAAAAGCTCGTTTTAAATGAATAATTTTATTTCAAGATTTGAATAGTCCCGATTTAACTCATTTGACCCGTGCTAACTTCTCGTCTTGGTCTGAAAAAGTGTAGATGCTCAATTAAGTTCGAAATCATATTTTTTTTAGCAGTGAGGGAAACAACGAAATAAGATATCCACTGATGACGGAGTAAGTGTGAAGTAGTAAATAGTGAAGTTTCTTACCTCTTTCACAAGCAAAGGCTCTTTCCAAGTAACACGGCAGGTCCAGAAACACGGGATGGTCGTGGTTGACCCTCTCTAGAGCCACGCAGTCAGCGCCCATTTCGGGAACAGGGACGTGCGTCCGGTTCAGCCACTGTATGAAGGAGAAAACATAATTATGTAAAATTTCACCCTGTTACTAAGAATGCATTAAAATACAATTACAAGCTTTTATTTAACTTGCAATGTATGTATGTGTGTTCGGGTCAAATCTTGCAACTGAATTTTAACAGTTATCCTCCAACGATTAAGATGAAATTTTGCATACACGTTTAGTTTGGATGACAATCCATGGTTAGCTAAGTGACGTTATTCTAAATCCAATATGGTGGACGACCCAAGATGGCGGACTAGCTATTTTTTATGCAGTGCCATGATATGGGTATCAAATGAAAGGGTTTGTTGAGAAGAATACGAAACAAGCTTGTTTAAAAAAAGATTTTTTAATGAATAATTTATGTCACTAATCTTGATGCGAGAAACGAATCGTTTTATCACCATCTTTATGCTTTTTAAACGACTGCCGCCGCTAACGTACTTTGTGGTTTTAATTAGTAATTGTTTCAAGAAGCGGTTTATTATAGTTACTAACGGTATGTTTTCTGGTAGTGCCAATGACATCTTATCCAATTGGACCCTCATTACTAAGGATCGTGATTACTGGGCCCGTTTAAGCAGACAATCTGTCTCCATCGATTCCGGTCCAAAGTTGCCATTACCACTTGTTAAAATTTGTTTGAGGATGTAGCTTCTTTCACTTAGTCAGACAATCCTTTTGGCGACCGGCCTCGAGCTCTCTTTCCTTCGGTATTACCAACAATGACCAGCTTTTCAAGACTGCTATATCCCCTTCGCATTATATGGCCAAAATAGGTTAGGATGCGCTGTAGGTATACTGTAGACAATCGTATCTTCATCATCGAGTTGGGAATTGATAGACACATTGATGCCAATGATACTCAAACTTAAACCGATAACTGACCAAGAGTAAACCTACGCTCACATTCACTGTACTGCTCTTGTTCTTCTTGTTCTTCTGTACTTTGGACTCATTACACCAAAAGAAGCCTAAATGCCATACGGGTGCAGTACAATAACGCGTTTAGGTCGGTGATGAGGCTGCCCCGATATTGTAACACCTCAGGTATGTTAGCAGAGGCACACACCGATGGCTTTCACGCGGTTATGCGCAAGCGCGCTGCTTCTATGGTGTGCAGGGTACGGGCCAGTTCCAACACCGTCCTGGTGATGATCGCGGAAAGATTGGATAGCCCTTTCCTCCGGCGTTGTTCTGACAGACATGTCACTGTGCTAGTGCCGGAGAGAATTTACTAAACTTTTAAATTTATTTTGTCTTAATGAATTTTATTTTTGTATTTGTATTTAATGTAATTTATTCAGTTTTTGATTTGACATTACTTTATTTTATTTTGATTTGTCTTTACTTGTGACTTGATTTGACATTAGGTACTTTTTGCGTAGGTTAGCTTAGCGTAGGTTTATTTATTAAATAGAACTCAAATAGACTTTGACTTTTTTTAGAGCAAAAACAAACCTATTAAACTATATGCATATTTCTATACTTAATATTATAAAGAGGAACAAATCTTTAAAACAAATCTATTAATATAATATAGTTTAATAGATTTGTTTTAAAAAAAAGTCAAAGATGAGGCATCCAAACCAACTGCGCTAATGGTTTATCATGCCTATGTTTGCTTCGTCATCCGTTACGGCATCATTGTCTGGGTAACTCCTCTGAACTTTGTAGAGTTCTGTTGGCACAGAAAAAATGCATCCGCACCATTTTTAATATGGACTGGACTGATTCCTGCAGACCAGTATATAAAGCACACAATCTCCTCACCGTTCCTTGTATCGTTATTTTGACTTTGTTCTGTATTTGACTTTGTTTTGATCGATATTTATCTGATATTATTATTATTTGTTTATATTTAATGTAAAATGGGTTTTGAAAGTTACCTGAACAAAGAATTTTTTTATTTTTTTTATATATTAGCTGAGGAAATTTTTCAATTTTATTTACAGTTTGCAGTCTCCGCACCAGGTCCAGGGTGAACATTTTACCGTATGTAGTTTGATATCAGTATTTAATATGGGGCGACTAGGTAATTAAGTACCTATCTGATGACCAAGACCAAGTTGCTAGTAAACACGATAGCCTCTTCAGACTCTGAATACTTACCATGGGAAAATGCTTCGCCACGTTTTCGTCTTCCTCCTCATTCGTGAGTACATCGAGGGCTGTTCTCCGGAGCTCCATGCCGGGTCCCCATCGGTAGCCTGCCGCGTCCTCTGCGGAGTCTCGTCGGGCTCCCACCCAGACTGATGGTAAGGCTGGAGAGAAAAGCATCTAAGTTTAGCAACGTGCAATAGCGTAGCTACTGTAGGTCTAGGTGCGGTAGTGCCCCAGGACCCCCAAACTCAAGTGGCACCTTGGCCTCCATGACTTCATAGTACGAGTATGGACAAACAGTACGGAAACTACCTTCAAACGCTTGAAACGGTACACTCACACAAACAAACGCATCGACGAGACCTCTAAGCGGCTCGCACTACTGACTGACAGTATCGCGACAACTGCTTAGGGGTCTTCTCGATGCGCATGTTTGTGTGAGTGTGCTGTTTCGACCGTTTGTAGGTAGTTTTCGTACTGATTGTCCATATTTATACTGTGATGACTACTGGGGACGACTGCTGCGTTACATATAATACTTAGTAGCAAGTAGCTTTGCTTTATTTTGCCCTGCAGTAGGCAATACCAACGTTTAAAGTATTTAGTTTAAAAAGGGCCCAAATATTTTTTTTCCCACGAGACCCTTGATACTCGTAACATAGCTACGCCACTGCAAATAGGTATCTTAAACTTATGACTAACTGACCGATTCTTTGACAGAAGTGCTTGTTAATGGTTTTATCTCCTGGCCTTTTCTAATTATGTTTGGGTCGGCTTCCAGTCTTACCGGATTCAGCTGAGTACCAGTGTTTTACATGGAACGACTGCATAACTGACCTCCACATTCCAGCAACTGGGTAACACGATACCTCTTGGCTAGACTGGTGTCAGATCTCAGGCTTCTGACTATCCGTAACGACTGCCAAAGATCTTCAAATGACAGCCGGGACCAACGGCTTAACGGTGTTGTGATTCCTGACCCGACCACGACATGGAACGGAGATTTTACTATGGCACAAAATGGTTATTTTAATTGTGTTTTATTGTGCCACTTTTTCCAGGAATTTGTGCCTTGTACTTTTTGAGTAATAAGAGTACGATTGTGGTCGGGCTGGTGATCACGGTTCCTGACCCGACCACAAACAGACCTAATAAAATATCAATAGTGGCAAGTTACTGATTAAGCCAAAAATATGTGTCAAATTGTGCCTATGGTCAAGTAGTCACACTCTATGTATAATTGATTTGCCAACATTTATTGAAAAGTTTTATTGTATATCTCCGAAGTTCTACATCAGATCTTCACTAAATTAAAATGGGACCAATGTGTGAACATAGGTACTCTTTCAAATAAAACATGAATTTTTAAAACCGGTCCACAATTGACGAAGATTACGGGGAACATAAAAAATAAACATAATGTTGAACATAGGACCTCCTACTATTTGGAAACTTGGTTAAAAATACCGATCCATAGCTGGGAATTGAATTCGCAACCTTAAGTGTAGTAGGACACCACGTTTATCATTATTAGGCTATTCAGACGGGCAACAGGGGCAGCGAAATTACGAACCACATTCAACGTCATTATTGACATCATCAATACATATAATAAATCTGTAGAAAAATATTTTTTGTACATCGAAAAAAAATCCAAAAAAAATTGCCAGGGTGGTATAGGATAACCAACAGAACCCATTTCTAGCATTTTTGGAATTTTTGTCTGTTTGTCTGTTTATTTGTGCACGCATCACGTGAAATGTACGAAACCAATGTAGATAACTTTTATACATAAAAATTGTGCGTATCTTGAAGAATTACTTAGTTTTTGTTTCATCGCAATCGGTTCACTCTATCAAAAGTTAGACGAATTTAAAGTGTTCAAGAAGTAAAATTATCACAGCTCACGCAGTTCAGTTACTCGGACAGTTGAACTCGCTATTCGATAGATGGCGTTGTGCTTTTAAAGTCATTTTCTGAGTCGCGGTGTTAAGATTTTACGCGAAAGAATGACACTAGAAAAAAAAATTTAGTATTTATATTTTTGAGTATGTGGAGTATGCAGGCAGGCTGGTAAGTATGGGTTGGCAGGTAGATCACGGGAGCGAAGCCGCGGGCACAGCTAGTTAGTAATATGATTAGCGATCTAAAATCTCATAAATTAGTGGTGGGTCGTCGACGTATTTACAGTCGACGAAACGAAACTGGTTTACGGTCTACGATAAACTAGTTCATAAAACAGTTTAATTTTCGACTAGTTTACATCATAGACTGAACAGCGGCGTTTAATACGCAGTTTAGTGAATGATCGGATTAGAAAGTTTAGTTAAAAACTAGTTTACTAGTCGATTCGTAAACATTAATTACACAATCCAATTTTACAATCAGTAATTTTTAGTGATTTATTAAGGAATTTGTTTTATACTTATTTATAATAATCTAGTCTAATCTTTTTTCGTTCATACGTTCGCTAAAATTGTTTTATGAACGAAAAAAGTAGGTAATGAGAAAGTTTATGATTTCGCCTTGACCGACACGTAATGCACATTTTCAATTAGGACTAATATAATAACGTTCCTAAACAAAATTCAAAAACATTAATTATTTAACTAATTACAGATTTGTTATTTATTACACTTGACAGCATTCACATAATGATAAATAACAAGCAGACCGCACGTCACTTATGCTTCGACTCGGCAGTCTTCGTAATCACTTGTTCCGTTCCGTCGTGCGTCGACTACTACGCGTTCAAGTCGATGCATAAAATGTCGTTCATGAGTAAACTGGTTTATCCGTGAACGGTAGGTACAGTGTAAACTAGTTTATGCTTCAGCTCGGTAGTCTTCGTTCACTCGTTCCGTTCCGTCGTGCGTCGACTACGCGAAATCAAGTCGATGCATAAAATGTAGTTCATGAGTAAACTGGTTTATCCGTGAACTGTAAACTAGTCGAACAGTTGATGCCAACTAAACAGTCTAAAAAAACGGTTCGTTCATTCAACGCCCACCACTAGATAGTTGAAGCCCCTGGTTCGCTGCATACCCTCACGGGGGTGCGGCGGGCGAGATTTAGGGACCCTAACAACCTACCAATTTTTTTCTATGGTCATTCTTCCGCGGATAATCTTAACACCGACATTCAGAAAATGACGCGTAATGCACAACGCCATCTATCGAATATGGAGTTCAACAGTCCGATTATCTGAATTGCGTATATTGCGATATTTTACTTCTTAAACATTGTGTCTGTGGTGGATGCTCCGATCGACCGTCCATTCATCTTACTTTTGATAGAGTGAACCGATTGCGATGAAACAAAAACTAAGTAATACTTTAATTTACGCACAATTTTTATGCATAAAAGTTATTTAAATTGGTTTCGTACATTTTACGTGATGCGTACACAAATAAACAGACAAACAGACAAAAAATCCAAAAATGCTGGAAATGGGTTCTGTTGGTTCTCCTTTAACAACCTGGCTATTTTTTTTGGAAATGTTTTCGATGTACAAAAATGACTTTTCTACAGATTTATTATATGTATAGATATTGATAGATTAAACCTAGTACTTGTTTTTCTCTTTTCAGTTAATTATTTTACAATGCATGTCCTCGAAAAGAGTGTTTTCCAAGCAGCCAAACTGTGCGGAAAGTGTCACTTTTTTTTACTAGTGCTTTTTACATTCCTGTACTTTTTTAATTTTTAACTCCAACGTCAGCCCGCCGCATAGAGTTTTTATTATTTGAGAAAAGTTTTAAAATTAGTTAAGTACAGATTATCATTCATATAAAAAGTAAAACAAAACTAATACGTCATTTAAGGCGTTTTTAATTACTCTAGATTTAGATTTTGATCAATAAATTAATTTTAATTATTCATTAAATATGTTTGGCAGAATTAATATTTTGCTCGTGCCTTTTTGCGTTATGACGTGACAGCTATTGCACATGCGCAGTAGAACTATGAACTATTAGTTAATCTGTGGATATGCTGAGCGCCCTTGAATAAGCGCCATTTTATTAATTTCTTGCTTGGTTCAGATATATTTTTTTATTTCCTCGCACAATGCATAGTAAAATGTTGTATGATCAAATCATCAAATCATCAAATCATTTATTGGTTTGCAAACATGGGTATTTAGTACATAGATGTTATATTATATAAGAGTCCTCCATGCTCTACCGTCACATGGGCATGCAAAACATATTATTTAATTTATACAAATTAAAATATTTAATTATCATTTTAAAAATCAATCAGAATCAAATAATACAAATTAAAATATTTAATTATCATTTTAAAAATCAATCAGAATCAAATAATACAAATTAATGTCATTTGAATTGCAGTAAAAATGTCACAATAATACATTAATATCATCAAGGTTACAATATAAAAATAAAATAAAAATGTCAAATGGTATAAATAGCATGTCAATCAATCAGTGATTCATCATTAAGGAAGTCGTCAATTGTGTAATAACTTTTTTTAATTAATATTTCCATTAGTGCCCTTTTAAACACGTGCGTAAGATGATTTCCGACTCGTGTCGATTTATCCACTCACTCGCTTCGCTCGCTCGTGAATAAAAATGCCACTCATCGGAAATCACCTACTTCCCGCACTTGTAGCATAAATAACTATTTTAGCAATCAGGTTTTTCTTTTTATAATAATTTGTTGTTAGTTACATGTCGTCTCAAAAAAACTTTTTTTTTTGGCATTTTACTGGAAAATTAATTTTGTGTAGTCAAAGATGGTACACGCGAAAAAAAAATGTAGTATGTAGGCAGCTAGCGATATCTGTATGCTATTTAGTATTCTGCCCATCTTAGCCAACGGTACGGGGATTCGGAATCGTGATTTAATGTATTGTTATAATAAAAAAATACTTACAAAACTGTGACTCTGCCAATGCTTCAGCCAAGAATTCAGCTTTTTCTTTTGTATCTAGGATTGCTAAAGTCCCATTGTGATAACCCCTGCAATAAATGTCAATTTCTTTATAAGTAAGTTCATGAAAGAGGGAATGAATGATAACCCCTTCGTTTTAAGGGTACACTAGTCAACGGCACGAACTATTTTGTGCGCGGGGTTCAAATGCATTTTATATCAACCGACAACACGTGCGGAAGAGATAGATGCTGTGATGAGCAGTAGGAACCTAGTTCGCGTACGAATACACACTTTTGCAAATTTTAGCGAAATGGCTAATGATTTAGGACGAAACCAAGCGCGCGAAATTTTATAAACAGACCTTTGGCAGTCTAGATATCATGAAAAAACGACTAAATCTATCTGTTCAAAATAAAATTATTTGCATTGTTGAACTACTAATCTATCCCTGTATGGAGGCCGTTTTGCAATTTTCAGTCTCCTTATGGTATTAATTCGCGCCCAAAAATGCGTTGAAATTAGTGTCGAAATGTGGAACTTTCGACGCTCATAACTTTCAAATATTTTCTTTTTTTACTTTTTTGCTTCCATACAGGGCTAGATAATGATGAGACAAATTGATATCACTTTTTATTTTGAACGTACATTGTCAAACAGTGGAATAATCCCTAGACTACGTTTGTATGGAAGAATTTTCGACTAGTGTAACCTTAATAGGCATTCAAGATGCGTTAAGTCCTCCATTATATTTTGAAAAAATTGTATATAAATAATAAACTTCTTCTTAGTGTATCGATGGCAAATGTAAAAATTAATAATTATGTTTAGCCCAGAATTCAGCTACGCCATTAATGCTGTGAATCAATGATATTCTAATAAACAGATACGTTATACACTCACAAAACAACCGAAAAAAGTGTTCCGCACAGCAGCGGCAGCACAGATACCTACACAATTTTGGTATGAGATACCTTCTGTTTTATGTACTTTGGTATCATAATTGGCACGCTTTCTAAATACACACGATGGCATTTTTTAAATTTTGCTTTTGTTTCAACGAAGCCTATCGCTCTTCGCCATGGGTGACATAGACTAAAGACCCCAATTAGGACCTATTCGAGTCTTCACAATGCACGCGTTCATATCATATCTGTATACTAGAATATCATTGCTGTGAATATTGTTGAATTGACAAAATAATAGTGGAAAGATGGATGAAAAGAGATTGCATGTAGCAGAGATGATGAGATAGATGTAAGCAGTGATGAAAATGGACAAAGTGAGAAATGAGTATATTAGTGAATGTTTTAAAGTAGCACCAGAGACAGTAAAGTGAAAAACTGTGTAAGGAGTGATATGAAAGAAAAGGGAGTCAGTAATAGCATGACAGTAAAGCTGCAGATTGAAGGTCATACAAACCGGCAAATGATCTTAGCATCCTCCCAGCTGACAGGCAGAACCTGCACTATATACTCCTTTTCATTATATATGTATGACTCCCACTTTGGAGTACTTTCTTGAGGTACTGAAACAAAAAAGTTAGTTAGTTCGTCATAGTTATTATATTTAAATTTCTGTTTCATTTAGAATAGGATATTTATTATAATATTTATTAGTCTATTGTTTTAAAAATTATTTATGTATTTTATTAGTTAGATAGTTTATTAATATCCGCCTTAATTATTGTTCACATATATATATTTTGTACCCCTACCACTGTTGTGTCCTTTTTAACCCAAAGGTTGACTGGTAGATAATGCCTTGCTGCATTAAGTCCGCCTATGTATCACCATTGTACATAAAGTTTAAATAAATAAATAAAAAGTAGTTATACAGTAGGAGACACAAAATGTGCCGTAAATGTGAATAAGTCTCTTATATAATCATAATCAATATAAATTGTTCACCCTGCTGGGATTCTGGCCCCCTCTATGCGGGCGAGGGACTGTAATCCACCGCACTGGCATAGTATGAATTGGTGCGAAGCGCTAGTCGCTAAGATGTCTAAATATTTTTTTTAGTGTTCCGTACCCAAAGAGTAAAAACGGGACCCTATTACTAAGACTTCACGATCCGTCTGTCTGTCTGTCTGTCCGTCTGTCACCAGGCTGTATCTCATGAACCGTGATAGCTAGATAGTTGAAATTTTCACAGATGATGTATTTCTATTGCCGCTATAACAACAAATACTAAAAACAGAATAAAATTAATATTTAAGGGCGGCTCCCATATAACAAACGTGATTTTTGTGCCGTTTTTTGCTCGATATTAATAACGGCAACAGGTAGACGCTTGAAATAGTCACAGAATATTTAGTTGTATATTCACTTATAAAATAATAATAATAAAATTTAAATAAAATAAATTAAGGGGGGCTCCCATACAACAAACGTGATTTATTGCCGTTTTTTGCGATAATGGTACGGAACCCTTCGTGGGCGAGTCCGACTCGCACTTGACCAGTTTTTTGTAGTTTGACCAGAAAACATCTAGAATTTTCCTTCTATAAGTCCTACACTCATCATAATGGAATTCACCATATGTATTTTTAGCAAGGTAGATTATTGAGGATTAAGCTGAGCGATATAACGTTTTTCTAAAAATGTGCGGTTGTCCTGAATAAACTCGAAAAGACAGTGCTTAGCTGCTGCTACCGCTTCACGAATATGAAATCTAAAAGAGTTGATTAAATAATTACCATCCTATAAGAACATGTGATTCTACATCTAGCTCCAGTATTCAAACAACTAAAAGAACAAATTACTAAAATTACACTGAAACGAATTAAACACACTAGAACGTAAATACAAATCTGAGAGTTTCAGAGAAAGTATATCTCAAGAAGAACATACACGTGCTAGAGAATTCAAAAACTAAAAATATCAACAAGGACAAGAGTGCAAAATCGCACTATTTAAAAGGAAGTCTATACTGGATGAGAGTGCCAAAATAGCTTTAAAAGAACTCCTACCTTGAATAGCATTATCGGAGTCAAATGAATTTGTGGAAAAATTAATTCCCTCCGCTGGTGGTCCACAAGAAAGCTTGGAGCCCTTGAAAATACAAAGGACTATGGGAGCAGAGCCAGATTTTGTGAACTGACCTCTGTGAATTCCTTGTTTCGAACAATTTGTACTTATGCCTTTTTTGCAATTGCATTTAGATGAATTTAGCCGTGACTTGTCTTGTAATCCCCCGTCAATGTCTGAAGCAGTGAAAGTCACTTTACTTACAAGTTTCGAGTGTAGGATGTAGGTTCTCTAAGATACAAAAGAAAATGCAAGCCTACAGAGCTACAGAGAGTTCTTGATCTAACACGTTCTATTGTGATTAGACAAGAATGAGTCATGGAATGAGTCCAGGTTGTATTAAAATATAAGCATGAGCGATGAAATTTAAAAACATGGGCTTTAAAACGCGTCTTTTGACTAAGAGTGGGCGACTTATTATTTTGGGTTATTGGACGACTAACCCGAATCGGGCGAATTGTCCACTATTAAAAATATTCATTTTTCTGTGTCGATTCGCCCGAAGTTTATTTATCGGCGGGCGAATTGACCACTCCGAAATTATTTAGTTGGCGATGGTCCGAATTGTGTTTTATGCAATACCGTTAAGATAAAGTACACTCAAGTACAGAAGTATTAAGCATTATATATTTTTATTGAAATGAAATGAGACACAAATTAATCAAAAATGTTTTAATTAAAATAACTACTAAATGATTTGAGCACGTATTCTACATTGGGCACCCACTTAAATGGAAACTGATTGAATGGCACCTGAGGTATACCACATACGGAACCTATCGAAATTCTTCTTTTTCGCAATTATACTCCACAAAATTAAATGGCACCTACGGATCAGTAGGTGCTTACTAGTCTTAGGACGTTTATTTTTTTAGAACGTCAAAATTAAAGATTCGATTAAATTCAGTACAGAGTTTAATAACATGATAAAAATATAACTATATCTTTTGCTTTTTTAGGTACATTTTGACCGTTAATTTTTGCTAAATACTAAAAATACTTAACAGTAAATTAGTACCCAAAAATTTTAGTCTGAAATATGTAAGGAAAACTCATTATATTGCCCTTTTACGAGAACAAAAGCTCAAGAAAGTACAATAACACAACCAAAGCCACATGCAATCACAAAAATATTAAAAGAGATAATTATGTACCAACCTCTATACTGCTCATGGTAACTGGCCAAACACGGAACGAAACATAATAAAAAAAAAACTAAAAATTTAAAAATGCCTTCCATATCGCGAACCCCACCTTCCACGAATGACATACGAACGCAACTGAACTTATTTTATTTAAAAAAAGGTAATATAGCAATTGCTATTATTATAACTTAGCGTTATTCAATGGTTTTGTTGACTTTGCCTATGGCTATATTATGAAAATAATGTGTTAGGTATGTGGCTATTGCGTAATAGGATCTAGAAACGAGTAAAACCCCGAAGACAATAGGTCTGGTGTCCTATAGTTGTTTTTATGTATAAAAATAAAAACTGCCAAGTGTGTGTCGATTTTGCAGTTGGGTTCCGTCGCTACAGATTTATATTTTACAGGTAGTTACGACAAGAATATAACTGTCTAAGTAGTAAAAGAGGTATCTACAATAGACAAATTCTATCTACGGAAATTATTGTCAAAAAGTCATAAGTGTGGCAATTATGGGATTGACAAGCGCTACCGAAATGGACGATTTGCACGAATTTAACTCGCCCTCGAAATGTGCAAATCGACCCTTTTTAACCGACTTCAAAAAAAGGAGGAGGTTCTCAATTCGTCGGAATCTTTTCTTTTTTTTATGTTGTCAAAGACGCCAGAACCGATTTCAAAAATTCTTCTTTTGTTTTGAAGGGAATATTTCCTTGTTGGTCCCTTAGTCATCAGGTCAGGATCTGATGATGGGATCCTAGAGAAATCGAGGGAACTCCTCAAATATTATAGCGATTTTGGTATTTTCATCAACAATGCAATCATTTGCACTCAGAAAGTATCATTTGGTGAAGTGGAACTGATGAAGAAGACCGCAGATGGCCACTGGAACTCCTTAATGCTAAGTATGTCACTCATAAATAAATGGTACTGATGAAAATGGCACCATCGAACTGATCTGATGATGAAGCCGGAAGGTAGGCCCTGGCACTCTGATATAAAACAATGTATCCTAGTGTTTGGGCTTATTGGAATCGTCATAAGATGTACTTTGGCTATAAATGATTAGGTATCATGTAAATTGGAGATACCTACCAAAACTAAAAAGAGAAAAATAAAAAACTTTTAACAAATAATCAAACCGACTAGATTTCCAGAACAAAAAACTACAAAGCAAAAAATAATTTTCTTTTCCGAAGTCGGTGTCGAAAACAACAGAAAACAATAGGTACAAAAGACACCGACATCGAAAGTTATTTTTTGCTTTGTAGTCTTTTGTTCTTCTCTGTGGCGATTCGCACGAAGTTAATTTATTAATGTGCGAATCGACCACTCCAAAATTATGTAGTAGGCAATTGGCATGTAGCGTACATAAAACAGTATCTATTTGTAAAGAAAAAGTTACAAAATAATAAATAAGGGCACAAAATTATAAACTGACTACCAATGCAAAACACAAAAAGTACAATTTAAATCATTTGCGTTTCGGATGTCGGTGTTGCAAAATGATAGTAGTTGCTAATGTGTTTTTCTCAAAAATGGTATGTAATGTTGTAATAACATCTCTAAAAAGTATCCAGAAAGTGAACTCTACCGGAGACTTATTCACAACTGTCCAGTAAGAAGCAAGATTTTAAATTTTGAATCTCCTACTGTCCAGTAAGTAAGTATGTAATTTACTTACTGGGCAGTAGTAGGGATTGGTCCGATATATCAAAAGGTAATTTATATCGGATATGTGTTAGATATCATATCATATCGATATCTATATCAAAATAACCGATATTACAAAAACTGTATCTAATAAAAACCTTACTAGCGTGCGAGAACGAATAAGTCAAAACTTAAAAGCGTAACAATGCGAAAACATACGAACTACAAACAAAACGCAAACTTCACAAACGATAGGAACCATATGCCTCTCTTTCTAAGTATTATTTCGCGTTCGTTGTAAGTTTGCTCATCTAAATAACATTTTAACTTATACAAACTGTACTAAATGATATCGATATTTGAAAACCGTTTTCGATATCGATATGAAATCTGTATATCGGTTAAATAACTGTTTGTGCAAAAAACCAAAAACTCCTATCTCTAGACAGTAGGTCATCCTCTTTAGATCTGCTTAGAAAAAAAAACATAGTACCAGCCAGACACAGATAAGAGTTTAGCCATTATAACAAGGTTATATTAGGGAGTTTCCAAATGTATATCTATTTCTCTTTTTGGTATGACATTTTGTGAGATAGATATATTTTTGAGTCCTTTAATCAAGATGTACAACAAACAAATATAAATGCCCTCGGTAAATCAATCACAATATCTATCAGTAATTGCCCTAATATGAATGTAACCTTCAATAATAATTAAACGAATTTGTTGTTAAACTTTCTTTAATTTTTGAGAAAAGCATTATACAAGCCTCAACCAGCAAAAAAGCTATCCTGGCCTCGTATATAACCGGACCTCACCTGCGGTTCGGTCCGGTTTACTCACACTTGGCCAGGAAGGCTTACTTACTGGATTCTGCAGTAATGTACTATATCAGTCTATGTATGTATGTTTGTTCCTATGTGGCGTTCTACAGACTAAACGTTGTGTTGCCCGATTTTGATGATTCTTACGTCAATCGATTCGTCTTAACTCTGCGAGTGTCACTAGCAACATTAAAATTGGAAAAGAAAAACATGGCGGATTTTGGGCGCCATTTTATGGGTGTAAGGTGATTTCAAAAATATACCTAATTCTAAAAAAAAAAATAACTAAAAAGTTGTAAATAAAAAAAGTCAAAATCAAAAACCCGACTGCTTAAAAAGCGAACTAAAAAGACGTAAACAAGAAGAAAATCATGCTGTGCAGTCGGCGGATACATCTGGTTTTGTTAATTTTTTTAATTAATTGCAACACTTACTTCCGAAACGAAAAGTTATTTTTGCACTTTTTTGTGTTGGACAGGCTGATACTGTTTTTATAATATCTATTACTTGACGCTGTTATTGCAAACGATTCTTGCACGTGCTAAGTAAAATAATGCTGGCTATGCGAAGTATCGAAATACTTACCTACGCAAGTAAGCTACGGCTTGCATCCAAATATTATTAGGTACTAGTTGTGCCCGCGGCTTCGCTCCCGTCATCTGTCTGCCAACCCTACTTACCTACCTACCAATTTTTTTCTATATGCATCATTCTTTCGCGGAGAATTTTAACATCGCCATTCATAAAATGACTTCAAATGCACAACGCCATCTATCGAATATCGAGTTCAACTGTCCGAGTATCTGAATTGCGTCTGTTGTGATAATTTCACTTCTTGAACACTTTAAATTCATCTAACTTTTGATAGAGTGAACCGATTGCGATGAAACAAAAACTAAGTAATTCTTCAAGTTACGCACAATGTTTATGTATAAAATTTATTTTCATTGGTTTAGTACATTTCACGTGATGCGTGCACAAATAAACAGACAACAGATAAACAGACAAAAATTCCAAAACTACCGGAAGTAGGTTCTGTTGGTTATCCTTTAACACCCTTGCATTTTTTTTTGGAAATATTTTCGATGTACAAAAATTACTTTTCTACAGATTTATTATATGTATTGATGATGTACAATCTACGTGATTAAATATTTCCTTACTATAATCCAAAATTCCTAACTAATATGTACTGTGGAAATTGTAATACCCAAATTCAGATTAACGAAAACTAGCAAGTCTTTTCTTATAAACAGTATACGCTTTTATAACAAGTTGCCTAAGTCAGTTATAGAACTGACCGATGGAAAGTTCAAAAACTACATCAAACGTGTCCTTATTAAAAAAGCATATTATAAAATCAAGGACTACGTTGAAGATAAAAAATTTGGCTTTGACACCCTCTGCGCATGCGGCTTCCCTGGTAACTCATAAACGGCACAAATATATGGATATCTCTAACTATTCTCAATCTCATTTTTTTTCTCTTTTAATTAGACTTTTTACAATATTTTTCAATCATCATTATAGCCCTTTGCTAAGAATAGTTACAGCACTGATTACAGTATTTGTGCCACATGTTAAATTTAGTGTTGTGTTTTTTTTTTTACCTTTGTATAGATTCTTTTACCTATTGTGAATGTGTGAACATTGTAGGCTTTCTAGATTTCTAGATGATTGTTAACATTTGTTAACTTTTTATTTCGTGCATTATTTTTTTTGTTTGTTTTTTTGTTTCAATTTCGTACGACTTATTGTCGGGCCTACGTTGTCCCCCCATATCCAAGTACTAATGCTGTAACATGGAAATATTGTAAACAAAAAAAATTAAAAGAGTAACTATGGAGTTTCTTGCCGGTTCTTCTCCATAGGAAACGACTAACCCGAACCGTGCACCTTTTGTCGACGTTTTATAAGTGCCCATGTAGGCCTATGTAAAATAAAAATATTTGATTTTGATTTTGAATACTAAAAATATTGTAAATAATAAACTGGTTTTTAGGGTTCCGTATGTCACAAAGAAACCCCCCCTCCCCTTTTTTAGCTGTCAATTTTTTTATTAAGGTTACACTAGACGAAAATTCTTCCATACAAACGTAGTCTAGGGATTACTTCAATGTTTGACGATGTACGTTCAAAATTAAAAATGATAATATCAATTTGTCTCATCATTATCTAGCCCTGTATGGAAACAAAAAAGTAAAAAGAAAAGAAAATTGCAAAACGGCCACCATACAGGGATAGATCAGTAGTTCAACAATGCAAATAATTTTATTTTGAAAATATACATTTAGTAGTTTTTCATAATATCTAGACTCCCAAAGATCTGTTTATAAAATTTCGCGCGCTCGTTTTCCTCCTAAATCATCATCACAAAAAACTTGCAAGAGTGCTAATTCGTACGCTAACTAGCTTCTTACTGTTCATCACAGCATTTATGTCTTCCGCACGAGTTGTCGGATGAGATAGCAGGCATTTTAACCCCGCGCACAAAATAGTTCGTGCCGTCGACTAGTGTACCCACATTTACCTGACTGCATAGTCGTGCTATTGCAAAAGTAAAACTGAAGATGCCAGTATTTTACCGACTTGTTTTGTTGGAACTGCACAATATTCACATATGGTACTCTATGTAGACTTCTAAACACGTGTACCAAAATATAAGCGTATGTATGTTTGCCCATGCATTTCGTCGAAACTACTTATGGGACCGTGATCATTCTTTTTGTGTTGGATTGAGTATCTCTCAACTTAGGGAATAGTGTAAGTTTCATCAAAATCTGTTCAGCAGTTTTCAAGATATAGAGCATACGACCGAACTCCTTAGCGACAAACCACGAATGTGTAGAGGTAAGTCATTATGGGTATTTATGTCAATCCTTTAAATACCTTACTCACGGGGTCCCAGCGCTAAGAAAGAAAATTTGGTTCAAATATATCTCACTAGATGGCGATTTCTGGAATTGAATATAAAAATTACATTAGTATGTTATTGTTTAATCAACTAGTATAACTATCAGAAAATAATGGAATATTGGGCTCTTAATTCACATTTCAAAGATTAATTGAACGGATCATTTAAAATTGATGCCAATAGATGGCGCGGTTTTGAATTTATGACACATTCCACTCGATTGTTTAAATTTGTATCACGTTTTTGGTGCAATAAAACTGCAAAAACATGCAAAAAAATACTATAAAAAAAATCGTCACTGTATTTAAAGAAAAAAATATTCACGAACCGAGTAAACCCCTTTACTTCCGAGTCACTGCTAACACCATCTATATATCGCCGTAGAACGGAACCGAACGCGATTGATGGACAAAAAATAATCAGTTTAATCAGACAAAAAACGCTTGTTACGTCGGCACGGTTTCTTTGTATGGGGTGAGGCATCTGTATCTATGCTAGTATTATATCATAATGTGCCTTACTGTAGAACTTGCTCATTTTTTTGTGACGGTATACCTAATAAAACTAAGAAGAAAGAAATAATAAATTGTAGTTTTAAAAACTAAAAAAACACGCTTTAATGGTAAATTGAACTAAAAAGTAGCTAATCCTGAAGATCCTGGTAAGGATAATGGGACAAACTATTTAAATTATTGCATTGTCATCGGTCCTTGATAAGTGTGCAAAGTTTCAAATCAAGATTACGTTACATTGATACATTAATACATACCAAGCTAATAAAAGCGTGTTAAAAACGTTTTCACAAAAAAATAAATCGACTTCAAAAATAAAGCACTAAAAAGTGCAAAATAGCTTTCGTTTCGGAAGTCGGTGTCTTTGGTGTTTTTTTATATTCTTGATAGGTTCGTGCTTACAAAATAAAATGAACATAACAAATCGGCCGCGACTTACAAGTTGCAGGTCGTGGGTTCGAAGCCCAGGCAGGCGCTCTACTTTGTGTAAATTATTTTATCACCACTGCTCTCAAAACGGCGAAGGAAAACATCGTGAGGAAACCGGCATGTCCTAGAACCAAAAATTCGAAGACATGTGACATCCACCAACACGCACTGGGCCCGCGTGGTAGATTACGGCCCATTCCCTCTCGCAGAGAGGAGGCTTGTGTCCCAGCAGTGGGAACATTAATAGGCTGATGATGTGATGTTATGTGAAGCCATAAAAGCCAGGCACGCAGTATACATAAGCGGCGTGCGTGTATTACAACATTTACGAACATAGACGTAGCAAAAGGAGAATGTAAGAATTGTAGGAAGTACTGTAGTTTCTGCCTACCCCCATGGGAAAAAGGCGTGAGTTTATATGGATCCAAGGCAGAGGCACTAATAAATAGCTATATAATCATGGTGAAGCGATCAAGCGGCTTCAAACAAAGCAAAATAAAGCGCTTGACGGATATTGAAATAAATTGCAGTAAAAATTGTATTCCTACGCCTGTCCTGATGGAGTTATGCGAGAAGCGTAGAGCCAGGATTTAATAAAAATTTCAGAAGGTTTTGTTTTAAAATGGGATATTTTTTTAATATTTGTACCCATTTAGCGTTATTAATATAAAAATAAACTTGTTTATATTAATAACGCTACAGGTAAAATTAAAATTAATTACACCGAAAATATAGGGAAAGGTAAAACAACTGATGAGTTAAAAAAAAATACAATTTACATGGCTTTGGGTCAACAAGATGCTTATTACTGTCAAAATTTGAAGTCTGTAGCTTCAACCATAGATTTAGAATTTTTTTGGCTACGCAAATATATCTATGGCTTCAACCGTTTGGCCGTAGAACCCGTTTGACAGACGACTTACAGACGGATAGACAGACGGACACGTGTCCGTTTGAACCCTAAAAAGGCTAAAATCAAAGAGTCTTGTAGCGATTACGCTACATTGCATAAATATGTAATTGTCGGTTTTTTGAGCAACTGCCCTTTGACAGCAGATGCGGACGAATGTTCTTGGTCAATGAGGTGCGCTCGTTTTTATACTTACTTCTACATAATTTATTATAATGTTACTGTCTTAAAACTGAATAATATAAAAAAATGCCTTTGTTTATGAATAAAAAAAGAAAAAAAATACTGTTTATTCACAGAAAAAAATATTGTTACAATTTAAATATTAGCTCTACCAAACTGCAAAGCAGTTTGTTGGCAGACCTAGCTCCTTTTTTTTGTATATAATATTAGCATATATTATTTAGAATGAGACCATGACAAAATGTATTAAAGAGGTACTTGTGTATTTTATTTTTAAAGGATGCTTTTGTGATAGAAGGGACAAAAACTGAACAAATTAAATTTAAAACTAAGACAAAAAAATGTAAATATAATGCAAGAATTAAAAAAATGTAATACTGATTTAGAATTATGTAGGATCAGGTATGATGCTGACTGTCAGAACCTTCAGGATGAGTTGTTTGTGAGGGAATGTGCTCTAAAAGATATCTTTAGCAAATATGAGGCTTCTCAACAAGATCTGAGTAAGCGCATGCTGGAGGCCAACGAGCTGGTAGACTTGGTCAGGTGCAATGCAGAGAGGTATGAGTCCCTGACCAATAACTTCTCTTGTAGCTGTGCCTGCTCTCAGACACCAGATCCTCAGCATGTCACACCCTTAATGGCTCAACCAGTAGTTAATAATAATAATATTTTAAATAATTCAGCTTATGTTTTTTCAGATAAATTTGGTCAAGGTTTTGGTAGTATTCTTAGTCAGTGTTCTCAACAGTATATTGTAAATCATTGTTTACCCGGTGCCAGTTTTAGCCAGTTAATTAATAGTCTTAAATTGACTAAAATAAATCCCAATTCAACTGTAATATTGTTATTTGGGGATAGCTTAGCTGTAAGAAAAAAGGATTTAGTTGCATGTTTTAATTTAATGCTAAAGCTCCATGAGTCTTATAATTGTAAATTTATTTTTTCTGCTTTGCCTTACTCTGATTGTTTGTCGGATGAGCAAAATAGGCATATTTATAATCTGAATCTGCTGATGTATAACAGGACTTGTCGTCACAGGGACGCGATTATATATTTTGATTGTAATAGTTTTATTACAGATTACAGACTTACTGATTGTTCCATGTTTTTGCCAGTTAGTTGTAGGAGACGGATTGCTAATCTTTTAGCATATACTTTACACGTTTACACCGGTACTTATACTGTACCTACGTTTACTGTTAGTGGTGACACTAACATCTCTATTGATACTATTAGTATAGATACTAATATCACTTTTGATTCTGTTGGTAGTGATACTAACATTGCTATACACACACCTAGTAGTTTAAACTGTTAGGTTCGACAACGGGTGAGTCGCATATGTTGAATGTTGTACATCAAAATATGCAGGGTTTGTCCGGCAAGGAATTAGAGTTAAGCTTGTTTATGGAGAATTATGATGTTCATGTGTTATGTTTAACTGAACATTGGTTGAAAGAGCATGAAGTAGTGTTTATCAATGATGATTTATTTTCTGTACAGAGTGCATTTGTGAGAAAAACTGCTATTCGCGGTGGATCTTTAATTCTTGTTTCAAACAAGTTAAAATGTAAACAACGGTTAGACCTAGTTAATCTTTCCATTGAGCGCACTATCGAGTTGTCTTGTGTTGAACTTGAGCGGTACATAATAATTTGTGTCTACAGACCCCCTTCAGGGGACTTTACTAGTTTCGAATCTGCAATGGAGGATGCACTTAATAAGATTAAATGCAGTAGTAAAAATATAATTTTATGTGGAGATTTTAATGTTAATATTTTAGATGTTACTCCACTAAGTACTAGGCTTCTGAACTTATTTAAATCTTTTAATTTAGTTAATTTGTTTTTCGAACCAACTAGGATCACGGCGTCTTCGTCGACTTGCCTTGATAATATATTTTGTGATTTTGATGCCGACAATAAATTGGTGTTAAGTGATTTATCATCAGATCACTGTGGATTAATGGCTAGCTTCCCTATGCCATTGAGTAAAAAGCCGCGCAAAGTAGAATGCAGGCCTTATACTGTTAGTCGTTGCAGTAAGTTTAAAAATAATATAGCTCTTAAAGTTATACCGTCAATAATAGAGTACGAGAACCCAAATGAAATGTACGGGGCCCTTTTTGATGTTGTGCAAAATGAGTACAAATCCGTTTTTAAAACTAAAACTATCAACATTACTGGGACTTCCGCTGGTTTCAACCAATGGGCTACACCAGGCATTTATAAAAGCCGAGCGAGATTGTATGAGTTGTATGGTCTGAGACAGTACAAGTTTGATAACAATTTTTTAGAATATGTTAAAAATTATTCAAAATTATTTAAAAAGATTTGTCGTGTTGCAAAATCAAAATTTCTAAGTGAGACTATTAAAAATTCTAATAACAAAGTAAAAGCCACTTGGAAAATCATAAACAACGAAACGGGTAAATCGGTTAAAAAAGAAAATCAACTCGAGATCATGGTTGATAACAAATTAGTTAATAAACCAGCTGACGTAGCTGAGGCGTTTAATGAGTTTTTTACGAGCATACCTGCAACGACGACTTGCTCCTTAAGTTCGTCGCCGTCTAAGGCTGAAAACCTATTGCATAGTAGCGTCCCTAAATGTAGTTATGTATTGAGATTCGAGCATGTAGCGCCTCGTGATGTAGTTAATGTTTTTAATTCTCTTAAATCTAAAAACACGGGTGATTACTGGGGCATATCTACCAAACTTTTGGGCAATATAATAGACATTGTGGCCCCCTATCTTGCTGTTACTTTTAACAAATGCATTGATTTGGGTACTTTTCCTGATCTCATGAAGAGCAGTAAAGTCATCCCTCTATTTAAATCCGGTAGCAAAAATGATATTGGTAATTTCAGACCAATCTCTATTTTGCCTGCATTCAGCAAAATATTTGAAAAGTTAATTCTTAAGCAGTTACTCAGACATTTTAACTTACATAGCCTCCTTCACAATGACCAATATGGGTTTACGAAGGGTCGCTCGACTACAGATGCGGGTGTTGCTTTGTTGAAACACATATTTGACGCATGGGAGAAGTCGCGAAATGCAATTGGTGTTTTCTGCGATCTTTCTAAAGCCTTCGATTGCGTTCACCATGATACGCTTTTGCGTAAACTACGCCATTACGGTGTTCAAAACGAAGCCCTTAATGTAATTGAGTCATATTTACTTAATAGATACCAATGCGTAGACGTTAATGGTGCTAAATCTTCCAGGTTACCTGTTGAGCTGGGTGTACCTCAAGGCTCAATACTGGGTCCGTTTTTATTCCTGGTTTATATTAACGATCTGCCATTCTATTTAAAGGATGTTTGCGACATTGTACTGTTTGCAGATGATACTTCTCTGATCTTTAAAGTAGATAGGAATAGACAAGTTTTTGATGACGTGAATAACGCACTATCAATGGTCACAGATTGGTTCACAACAAATAATCTTGTTCTTAATGCCAAGAAGACTAAATGCATAAAGTTCGCTTTGCCCAATGTTAGAAATCTGGGTCCCAACATTGTGCTCGGCAATGAGAAGCTCGAAACTGTTGATTCAGCTGTGTTTCTGGGTATAACAGTAGACTCAAAAATTCAATGGGGGCCACATATATCAAGCCTAGCGGGTAGGCTTAGCTCGGCCGCCTACGCCGTCAGAAAGGTTAGACAATACACTGACGTTGATACGGCAAGGTTGGTCTACTTTAGTTATTTTCACAGTATCATGTCCTACGGTATTCTACTGTGGGGCAGAGCCGCTGATATTCAAAATATATTTGTGCTTCAAAAACGAGCTGTTCGTGCCATTTACCAATTAGGTGCGCGTGTTTCTCTAAGAGATTTTTTTAAAGAGATTGGTATTCTCACAGCGGCTTCACAGTACATATTCGCCAACATTTTATATATTAGGCAGAACATTCATTTGTACAGTAACAATAGTGATATTCACAACTTTAACACCAGAAATAAGGACAAATTACGAGCTCCCTTTCATCGACTTCATAAGGTGCATAGTTCATTCGTTGGGGTTGGTATAACTTTTTACAACAAGTTACCGTCTTCTTTTCTAGATTTGCCATTTAACGCATTTAAAGCAAAGGTAAAAGCTAATCTCTGTTCTAAGGCATACTATTCTATTAATGATTATTTAGATGATAAGCATAGTTGGTCGCTGTGTTGAACTCAAGACAATGTTCGTGTTCTTTTACCAAAATTAGCTTGCTGTCAGGTTAAATATTATTATTTTTTAATTTCGTTTTTATGTGTATTTTTTAAATTTTATTTTTTGGTAAGACTCGTAGGTATCGTTTTCTGTTATTGTCGGAGCTGATGAAGATTGCTACTATCTTTGCATTATATAGAGTTAATCTTTCTAGTATTATATAGCAGCATAGCCAGCATTGTGTGAGTACCATGTACTTCAGAGCTATCATTGTCTAGATACCTACGTCTTCTATTGACTTGTATGAATCCGGTGGTTGAGAGTATGTCATGCCCACTCAAATGTCTCGCCGATGGTGGCGCGTGTGTCGGATCATTTAGCTCCCTTCAAAATGGTTGAGCTGAATGGTGCTGATACATGTGTCATGTTCGTGAACGGGCGCTGTCGGTTGGGACTGGTCATCTCTTAGCTGCCATGGTTTATTTTAATTGATTCTAATTTTATTTCTGAATTGTCTTTTTATATTTAATATGGACACTTTTAGCTTTCTACATCGTTCTCACATAATGTGTAATCTCAACATGAATGATGTAACAAATGATTTGTAATAATTACCTAATTGAAAAAGAGTGTCCATGGAGTTTCTTGCCCGTTCTTCTCCATTGAGATCTACGCCTTGGAATGGGCATCTACGGTACTTTCACAGTTATTATGTCTTGTGACTGGGACTGTAGCACCATAATTTTGTAATATTTTATTTTGTCTTTTGACAATTCAAAAGTGCCTGTAACTGGCCTACTTGAAATAAAGTGCTTTGACTTTGACTTTGATACAACTGTTTATATCTAAAGGAAGGTCATTAAAATAGTTGGGACTAAACAATTTCTACACCTTCTGCAATAATAATTATTAAAAATGGACACTACAAATTGTGCCATATTATTCCTTTGAGATCTTGTGTGTACAATCAATCAATCATCAATCATATCAGCCGAAGGACGTCCACTGCTGGACATAGGCCTCCCCCAAGCGTCGCCACATTGACCGGTCCCGTGCGTCCCGCAACCAGCGGATCCCTGCAACCTTCACCAGGTCATCGGTCCACCTGGTGGGAGGCCTTCCAACGCAACGTCTTCCGGTTCGCGGTCGCCACTCCAGAACCTTTCTACCCCATCGGCCATCCGTTCTGCGAGCAATGTGCCCTGCCCACTGCCACTTTAGTTGTACAATATTGGTTTTAAATTCATTGCTACAATACTGTTCTAAAGCTACTGACAACACTACCCTCTCATGAACCGGCAGCATTTTACATTCCAAAAATAAGTCTTCGTAATCACTTTTTTTACAATGGTTTTTTTGTATTTTTATCTACTAATAATTTCATGAATCTGATTTGCATTTTTTTAATTTTGTCTAAGTATGTTTTAAAAGTGTTACCATAGCACGCCAGCCCATAACCAAGCAAGGAGTCCACCAGCGCATAATAGACCATGCACAATGTTGCCCTATCCAGCACAAAACTAAGGTGCTGGAATTTTACAAGCACATGCCTGAGTTTATCGCACAAGTGTATAATGTGTGTTTTCCAAGTGAAGCTGTTGTCTTTGACTAATCCCAGGTACCTGTATTCCTCCACCACCTCAATATTTGCTCATTCACACAGTTTCAGTCCACTACTGTGCAGACACTCGTAGCTATGCCCTACAATGTGCGGCGGACGTTCGATCTTTTTAAGATAAGCCCTATTATACCCTGTCCTATTGTATTTGTATCTCTAAGTTTTGTGTACAATAAAGAATCAGAATAAAAACAAAAAATACTTGTCTAAAAAAATGGCAAGCCTTGGTAAGAGGTTACTTGGTTACTCTTTTAAAGAGGGTTTTAGTATAGGAATAGTGATTAGTTGTCCCTGGGACCACTAATGTAGTTTTCTAGAAACGTGTGACTTTCTAGACATTCCGATTCATTTGTAATACAATTGTTTAGTTCCCACATCATTCCACTGTGTTAATTTCTTTAAACATATTACCTACATTCACTTCTATGCACGAGGATGGTCACGTGAATCAATCGATCGACTTTTTTCAACACATGAAGATAAAATAAATAAAATTCGCACTAGTACAAAATACACTGCATTGCGAGCTTAAGACCGTGTATACCGGTACGACGGCATCAAGTTTTCGTGTTAGTGTGTTGAAAAATATAATCGACATGATTGCAGTGACCAGCTGTAGGGTACAGGAAAAACCAGGGAATGTTCTATTAATATATTTTGAGAAAAACGCAAATAAAATTTTAAAAGTATGTAATTTTTATCCTTCTTATTTCTTTACCGGTATGTCATGGACATTCTCGGTTCTTTTCGTTTCGGCCATAAACAAAAACGTCTCTTTGGCGCCTCACGTTTAATTTAAAAAAAAAGTTAGTGATTGAGAATAAAACTACCATAGATTTGCTAGCCAATTAAAAATAGAAAAATAAAAAATTGAGACATTCCCTGTTCTTTGCCTTTAGCTGCTTCAGCTGGTCTATCTATTTTGTAAGAATTTGTAAGAACAAAAAACTTCATCTGACATACATACAGATAAAGTAAGCTTGAATTGAAATGCCATTTCACTTGATATTAAGGATTGACAGCTCGCATCAAGCTCACTTCACCTCAGTTTTGACCGTAAGGTTTTTTATAGAATACCACAGTAGTGTCCGACCGAAACTGGTTTTTAAGACCGAAACCGAATTTAGGCAACAGTCCCAATTTCGGCCGAAACCGAAACTTCCTTACAAGGATCATGTTTTGAGGGAAAAATAAAGAAAAAGTTATTACAATCAGTCAGTCTTTATTAATTTATATCATGTATTTTATTGCACTCGTTTTTAGTTTGGGGGTAGGTAATAAGGTTTTAAAATCGAAAAGCAGAAATGAAACATAAATTTTATTATACGGATACTTAGGTAGGTAACTATGTTAGTACTGACTCATTTAATTATAAGTGTGTTAATTATATTAAAAAAAAACAATTAAGGGCGTAGGTAAGTATCTAACTACACTTGCCACTTGAATAAGTAATAAGTATTAAAATGAATTTTAAAACTCTGAATCCATAATATTATCACCACTAATGAACTATAGTAAGTACCAAGTACCTAAGTAATGTTTGTTTAGGTATAGCATTAGCGAGAGAGTAAAATAAACCAAAAAAATATGTATATATGTAGTTAGGTAGTTGATTCTACTATAATCTATATATTAGTTTGTTATAATGAATTATTTTTTGATGTTTACTACCTACTATTATGCTATATCACGTAATAAAACTTACCGAATTCACAATAAATCACAGGAAAACTCGCAACAAACAAAACGATCTGCAAACACAAGCCAGTCACGACATGATTAGGCACGTGGACGCGACCAAATGTCTTCGTCGCTTACTAGCTTGGATGGAATTTAACGCGCAGAACATGACCGATCACAGCACGAGAACGCCCGAATGCAGTTTCGGTTTCGGTCGTAGTTTCGGCAGGTTTGCCGCTGAAACCGAAACTCGTTTTTATGCCGAAACTCTACCGAAACCGAACTTTCGGGCCGTTTTTGTATCATCCTGGAATTAAAGTTACAACAGTTTACAACTGACAGTGTGGGTTTACTGTATGAAATTGCAGCGTGTCTGTGCTAAGATCTAGGAGGATGAATTAACTCTACCAAGGCGTTAACCGTGGGACATAGATGGGTCTTAGGGCACAGTATAAATATGGACAAACAGTATGGAAAATACCTACAAACGCTCGGAACGGAACACACACAGACCCCTAAGCGGCTCGCACTACTGACAGCACTGCGGACGCTGCTTAGGGGTCACGTCGATGCGCATGTTTGTGTGAATGTTCCGTGCTCTAAGGCCCTGAAGAAAGAAGGCACTGGCAATAAAATAACATTAATTAAAGCAATAATAATTGTTTCTGGTAGTTACAAGTACTAACAATAATATTATGTGTCTATCTTTATATAATTTAATTATCATTTCTTGAAATTTTTGGTTGGACAATATATTTTTTGTGGTTTAATTGTAATTTTTACTCTTTTATTTGGAATTTATATGTTTTTGGTACACTTTTTATACACAAATTATTTTTATTTGATTTTTTAGTTGTTTTGTCATGTGTTACTAATAATAGTTAAGTCACGGGGTCTCAGCGCTATGAAAAAAAAATTGTTTTAAATAAATCTCACTAGATGGCGCGATATGCACCGATTAGTTATTGAATTGTGTGTAAAATTAACATTTTCTGGAGATGAATATATTTTTTTTATTAGTATGTTATTGTTTAATCAACGAGTCTAACTAGCACAAAATTATGGAATATAGGACTCTTAATTCACATTTCATAGATTATTTGAACGGATCATTTAAGATTGATGACAATAGATGGCGCCGTTTTAAATTTGTGAGACATTCCACTCGATTGTTTAAATTTGTTTATATAAAAACGTGCAAAAAAATACTATAAAACAAATCGTCACTGTCATCATCATCATATCAGCCGAAAGCCTTCCAACGCAACGTCTTCCGGTTCGCGGTCGCCACTCCAGAACTTTTCTGCCCCTTCGGTCATCCGTTCTGCGAGCAATGTGCCCTGCCCACTGCCACTTAAGTTTGGCAATTCTTCGAGCTATGTCGGTAACCCTGGTTCTCTTGCGGATCTCTACATTTCTGATCGTCACTGTATTTAAAGAGAACAATATTTAGGAACCGAGTAAACCCCTTTACTTGCAAGTCACTGCTAACACCATCTATATATCGCCGTGGAACGGAACCGAACGCGATCGATGTACAAAAAATAATCAGTTTAATCAGACAAAAAACGCTAGATCCATCGGCAGGGTTTCTTTGTATGGGATGAGGCATCTGTATGCTAGTATTATATTATCTGTGGTTATGTGTTTCTACTAAGACAGAAATAAGAATGTAGGTAGATATCATGTTGTCTAATGAATAAATAAATTATTATTATTAAAGCCAGCTTGGTTCTTTGCTGTATGAAACCGGCCAGTTTCCTCTGACAGTGTATTTGCAATAATATTGAAAAATGAAACCGTGTTGCTTCTTACTAAAAATGTTATAGATACCAAAATAGGTGTGAATTACAAAGTGAATGTTCCATTTTTTCTTTTTAGTAGGTTCTGTAGATTATTTTGTAGGTTCGATTCCCGATCGGAGCAAAAATATTTGTGGGTAAAGGGAAATTGTAAGAAAAAGTGTGAAAGTGAAAAAAGTATTTCTACCTAAGACAATACAAATTTGCAATTTTTTTTTGCAGCTATGAAGTCCAATAAGAAAAACCAAAGACCAGAAAGTATTTAATCACTTTGTGATTTGTTTTCTAAAATATTATTTCAGGTTAGTCTTTGTTGTTATCTGAAATCATTAAATACCTCGTTAAATATGTTTTATAAAATAAACTTTTCAATTCACTTAGCTACATCATTCATTTTAAAATTTTCATTTCTTCAAGGAGTAAATTGCATTTTGTCTGCGCAGTCCAATATCTTTCTTGGTTTAAAAACACTTTAGGACTCGTGGCTATGAAATAACAGCCGCACGGGTCGATCTTCAAGGTTAAGTAACGCTTGTAGAGGTTAGTCCGTGGATGGGTGACCGCGACCATTTAATACATACCGGCGGAACTCCTCTGTGCCTTGGAAAGCATAATATAGAAAATCGCGGATTTGGATTTTGGCGCTGACACCAATAATAGTACATTATGGTACAAGTGTGCAATGTTGGTGATTACCGCTGAGGCGCCATTGAGACCCGAGCCGTAGGTGAGGGTCTTAAGAGAGCCGAGGACGGTAATCATCAATACACACGTGTATCATACGACGTTTTTCAACACACTTGTGAAGAAAAGAGTACAAAAAAAATCATTTTCAACAGTAAAAACGAGTTGTGAAAATGTTTCACAATGGCGGGCAAAATTAATCAGTTTTCCTATGCTCGCGCATCTAACAATGGCGATCGGCCATAGACTAAAAGAATGAGGTTTCTTTTTTTATGGCTTTTCGTGGATAGTGTTTTAGCCACTTACAAAATAAAAGAATTGCCATTTTTTTAAATTACAGAGCAAATAAAATTTATATTTGAGTGAAAGTTTTATTTATTGCACGTAAAAGTTGAAATTAATACGAAGTTGAATGAGCGAGCAATAGGTACATTAATTAATTTGTACTATTGAGCACGATCTTTTTTGTATCGAAACTTTTTTAAGAACAAAGCAACTCAAACAATAAATTTAAAAAAAACTATATAACTCACTTGTGAATAATAGCATTGAAAAAGTCACAGTTTGATAACAGGTATCATTATGTGCCTAATTGCGTTGAAATTAGAGCCACTTTATGAGCAAGTGTGTTGAAAAGAATATTACATACAAACCCTTCCTTACAGACGAGTAAAAAATAAATTGTGTCTCCCAAAATAATTTTGGTGTTTACTAATGATCATTACGCATAATATTATATTGCCATAAATACTTTTGGCATAATAATAATGAAGCATAATTTTATAAAAGCATAGGTAATGATATTTACACAAAATGTTGTTTGGCCACCCCGACCACACCTTATCTTAATCCAATTGATTCCTAACCAATATTTTTTGGGTGCGAAATGCTCATGCAAACCAGCACATGGGTGCTAGACAACCCCGTGTATGGAACCCTTGGCGGGGTCACTGTCCTGAACTGTCACAGGGGTATCTGTGACAGTTCAGGACAGTGACCCCGCCGCCTACCACTTTACCGCCGCAGGAGATAGGGAGAGTGGCCAACGCTATACCGACAATGAAAATGAAAAATAAACCCAAAAAATTATTTTGTACTAAAAAGTACAAACGACTTCCAAATAAAAACAATACAAAGTGAAAAGTTACTTCAATTTTGGAAGTCGGTGTTCCTGTTTTCATTTCTTCGTTTTTTGACACCGACATCCGAAATTGAAGTTATTTTTCATTCTTAGTGTTTTTATTCAGAAGTCTGTTGTATTTTGTTAGATAAAGTTTTTTTTATTTTTCTCTTTTTAGTTGTGGTACCTAATAGGCCATTTCTATAATAAATTAATCCTATAATGCCAGAATAGATTACCCCACGGAACAGAAATTACCCGAATATCATGAAACTTGAACATAACCAGTAAAATTAGAGTGTACCGGGGTGAACTGTACACATCTGCGTACCCCGTTAGAGCGTACTGGCGTGATGTAATTTTATAAAACGGTATAAACAATAATAAATATTATAAAGAGGAAAGATTTTTTTGTTTGTTTGTTTGTATCGAATAGGCTTCGAAACTACTGGACCGATTTAAAAAATTCCTTCACCAATAGAAAGCTACATTTATTCCTGAGTGACATAGGCTATTTTTAAACCCGAAAACGGGCCCTGTAGGGTGGTCCACGGGAGCGAAGCCGCGGGCAAGAACTAGTAAACAATAAACAGACATGCTATTGCAGCAATAGATTAGCCGGAGAGATTTGCTCACATTTAATTTGTTGTATATCTCCGAAGTTCTTCATCATCTTCAGATCTTCAGAAAATTAAAATGGGATCAATTTGGGAACACCATTTAAAAAAAAACAAACATCGTTGAACATAGAACCTCCTCCTTTTTGGTATGTTGGTTAACAATTTTGCCCTGTGCAAGGGAAAAAGGTTTCTATATCAGAATAATGCGCAATAAATTTCATTATCATCATCATCACATCATCAGCCTATTAATGTTCCCACTGTTGGGACACAGGCCTCCTCTCTGTGAGAGGGAGCCTGTGTCCCACAACAAATTTAACTGAAACAAAAAAACAATAAATATGAAATAAAATACTGGTCCGATGACAAAAAAGCTTCTAAGCATAGTGCGAATAAAAAAAATATAGACGCCACAGAACCAGTATAAAGCACAACACCAATCATCCAAGCAACCAGTACAGCAGAGCAAATGTACCTTCTCATCATGAGAAGGTACATTTGTCACTATGATGGTTGCTTAGTCAAAGTTTAGAGAAGTTGCCTGAATTGAGAGTCAGAGGTTAAAGGTAAAGGTCGGCTTCCGTGGGTTTTCAAAAGTTTTCAGGTAGTTAACTATCCATTTAACACAAATCTTAAATTCATTAATTAATCCATACTTTAGATTATATCCTTCCATACTTTTGGGCGCACGGTTGGCGCAGTGGTTGAGCGATTGACTGCTGCTCTGCGTGTCGCGGGCTCGATTCCCGCACGGAATAAATACCTATTTGTATGACCTACAAATAGTTGTTCCGGCTCTGGGTGTTTGTGAATGTGAGTTTATATGTCTGTAAACGCACCCACGATACAGGAGAAATTCCTAGTGTGGGGCAATGTTTTTATATTAAAAAAAACCGGCCAAGTGCGAGTCAGACTCGCGCACGAAGGGTTCCGTACCATTATCGCAAAAAACGGCCTAAAAATCATGTTTGTTGTATGGGAGCCCCAGTTAAATATTTATTTTATTCTGTTTTTAGTATTTGTTGTTATAGCGGCAACAGAAATACATCATCTGTGAAAATTTCAACTGACTAGCTATAACGGTTCATGAGATACAGCCTGGTGACAGACGGACAGACAGACAGACAGACAGACAGACGGATCGCGAAGTCTCAGTAATAGGGTCCCGTTTTTACCCTTTGGGTACGGAACCCTAAAAAAACTAGTATTATAAATGCGACAGTAACTCTGTTTGTTTGTAACCTATTCATGACTAAACGGCTAAACTGATTTAGATGAAGTTTTTTATGGAGATAATTTGACACCCTGGGAAGGAAAGACATAGTCTTTATGCCGGTAGTACGAGTATGTTCCCTTAGGAAAATAAAACACGGGGCGGGTTTAATAAGTTTACGTGGGTGAAACCGCGGGTAGTAGCTAGTTCACTATAAGACAACTACGATGACTTGTGTGCTTCTATTAGACATTAACACGCTTTTATTAGCTTGGTATATATCTATGTATCAATGTAACGGTATCTTTGAACGTGATTTTCACCCCCTTGAAAACGTCGGATTGATTTGAAACTTTGAAACACCTATCAAGGACCGATGACAATGCAATAATTTAGTCAAAGACAAATATATTTATTCAACTAGGCCAATAAGCGACACTTTTGAAAGTCAAACAAAAATTAAAATTTACAAGTAATAAAAGTTGATTCTACCGTGCGCGTTTAAATTGTTTGTCCCATTAGCCTTACCAAGATCTTCAGGATTAGCGACTTTTTAGTTCAATTTACCATTAAAGCGTGTTTTTTAGTTTTTAGAACTACAATTTATTGTTTAAATAATCTCATTTTACAGCTCATTCAACCGATTTTGACTTCTATTGCTTTATTGATATGACAAATGGCAGCTGTGTTACACAGTTAGTTTTGGTAACAGGTTTATGCATGCTCTTCAACATCATGAACGATCCTTGTACTCCTGATTATTTAAAACAATATTTTAAAGTGTTGGGCAGTTCTCACGATCTTAACCTTCGAGCTTCCAAAAACTTACTTCTCCATATTCCTTCTCACCGCACTGGGTTTCTATCTAACTCTTACACTGTCTCTACTATAAAACTCTGGAACGTCCTTCCCCTTGACATAAAAAAGGCTGAGAGTAAATTTTCATTCAAGCGTAGGTTACGGAACTATTACTTGTCCTCTCTTACATAGCTCGGTCTTCGTCATAGTTATTATATTTAAATTTTCTGTTTCATTTAGAATAGGATATTTATTATAATATTTATTAGTCTATTGTTTTAGAAATTATTTATGTATTTTACTAGTTAGATAGTTTATTAATATCCGCCTTAATTATTGTTCATATATTTTTTTTTGTACCCCTACCACTATTGTGTTCTTTTTTAACCCAAAGGTTGACTGGTAGAGTATGCCTTGCTGCATTAAGTCCGCCTATGTATTACCATTGTACATAAAGTTTTAATAAGTAAATAATGTTGCTGTGCCCGACAGGGTCCATAATTGTTTCTGTAACTTATATTTATCACCTGTATGTTACATTATGGATGCAATAAAATGAATTTGAATCTAACCTATCCGTGTCGGGGTGCCCTAAATTCCCGAGCTCGCTTCTCTTGGAATAATTAATTAATAAAAATGTCTAATGTATGACAGTTATTAATAAATCATTTGCATGAATATTCAAAATAAATACGTAAACACAGATAAGACTGCGTGAAGTCGGTTTTGCAGCGATTCGTTTCTGTCACTAAATTTTGTAGCACAACATGTTGACTTTTTATGACACTATTTTACTTTTAAATTTTATAAATTCTACCAAGTAACCGGCTATATATTTGTGACCAAATAATATACCCTAAAATGTTGTTTCGGTATGTATGGTGAAAATATGGCTAATAAATCATTTGGCAAATGAAAAACGTTCAAAAGAGGCTTCGGCTAAAAGCAAAAGTTATTTTGTAAATGGGTAAAATGTAGTTCGGTAAAATAATACCTATGACATAAGATATACTTAGATATACTTCGATGATCTGAAAATATGACAAATGCATATAGCAAAAAAGACGCGCGTCGGTCAATAGTTTTCGGTGAAATTTTTTTTCGGTGAAAAAAAAAATATCTTCAAAGGCTTCTTCTGGGTAAGCTCGCTCCATCGTCGACTCTGTCTCTGTCACCTATGACCTAGACTAGAGTCAAGAGCAAACCCATTACAAACAAAAATATAAAAAATAAATGAAATTCAAACAAAAATTCGGAAAAGTGTTCGGCTCCCCAAAAACCCTTCAGAGAAGTCACAGACTATTTTTAGGCATGATGTTTTTTTTATTAAAATTAGGTAGGTAAGCCATACTTTTTTATCATAATTATCAAGTCCTGATTTGATCCTAAAATCAGGCCTAGATCATGCGCTAGTCTTTTTCAACGAATACTAAAGTACTTCGCCAAACGCTGTAATTACTAGGTACACTGGTGCGTTTGTGATTCGCGGACAGTTGACGGGGCGGAGTCGAATTTTACTGTAAAAATAATTTTGTAAGTTGCATCTTACACGCCTAAGACACAGATAAATTTGTACATTATACTTCATAAAAGATAGCTTGATCTCTGCGATAGCTGTCAGTATCAATACAGTAACAAGAGCGCTTGACAGTATAACATTAACGTATACGTCAGTTTGACAGCTGTCGCAGAGATCAAGCTATCTTTTATGAAGTATAGTGAAAATATAAGCTGAAAAATATTTCTAATAAATCAGATTTGAATTTTATATTCTTATCTCATTACCCCTCACTGTGGCGTACACTTTTAGCCATCTCTGATCAATCTCTGAATCTGCAGGACTGGCCTGGAATTCCCACTATTCGTCTGTAAACTTAGATCGTATGGTGCATACATCTTGAACTTATATATATAATTGATATACATATATATAAGTATGGTTATATTAGGTATAGATCTTAGGGTCGTAGGAACTGTTAAGCTGTAAGTTCTTAGTACTCGTAGATCCCTTAATTTATCATATATTTTCATGTACATTTAACATTGCTGCAGCCTTACATGACGTATTTTAGGGTGGGTACATTATACTTGATTTGTATTTAACTACGTAAATGTTTTAAGTATTTTGTTATTGTATATTCAGAAATAGTTTAATCTATACTAATATTATAAAGCTGGAGAGTTTGTTTGTTTGTTTGAACGCGCTAATCTCAACATCAGGTTGGAATTGAAAAATTATTTTTGTGTTGCATAGTCCATGTATCGAGGAAGCTTATAAGCTATATAACATCACGCTACGACCAATAGGAGCGGAGCATATATGAAAAATGTTGCAAAAACCGGCAAAATTATCACTTGTGAGAGCTTCCGTTACGTGCACTGCGTAAGCTGTTTAAGTTACGCAACATTGATGTATATAGGGTAGGTAGGTAGCCAGTTGACGGGAGCGAAGCCGCGTGGGACAGTTAGTTTAAAATAAACTTTCAATTCGTTAATCTTTTGAAACTATTCAACAATCTTAACTTATCATTTGAAATATACCTAGTAGGTATTTTTTTCAATTTTATTCTCATGGTGAACTGTAAGAATTTACTATATGTCTGAGTTGATAGTGGATAACAGAGTTATAAGCATAATGTAGTCCTTCAGTTTCCATATAGGTAAATGCTTTTTCTTCTAATCGTATAAAAATTAGTTAATTATTTTATGAATATAAAAACGAAGGCAAAAAAAAGCATCACGGTGATTTTGTAGTTAGTAAATCTTCATGTCACTAGAAGATTTTCACAAAACAGAATGTTAATTAAGGTTACACTAGTCGACGGCACGAACTATTTTGTGCGCGAGGTTAAAATGCCTGCTATCTCATCGGTATTTATTGCCACCCAAATATGCGTTAAAATTAGCGTTGAAATATGGAACTTTCGACGCTCATAACTTTCAAATTTTTTTTTTTTTTTTTGTGTCCATACAGGGCTAGAATGATGAGACAAATTGATATCATTTTTAGGGTTCCGTACCCAAAGGGTGAAAACGGGACCCTATTACTGAGACTCCGCGATCCGTCTGTCTGTCTGTCCGTCTGTCACCAGGCTGTATCTCATGAACCGCAAATAATTTACATTACTCAACACAAAAAAATGAAAAATAAAATATATTTGCCATAATGACAGCTAGCATACGCCAATATACCAACAAAAACATCGAAATCTAAACTCAAGCGAAAATAAAAAATTAAAATCATCATTTATTCATCCCAAGGGAACATTATACCGGGATGAAGGATTATAGTAGCCTGTGTGCTATTCCAGAATATAATCTATCCCAAATTTCATCCAGATCCGCACAGCCGTTCTGGCGTGATTGAGTAACAAACATACATCCATCCATTCAAACTTTCGCATTTATAATATTAGTAAAATAATAAATGAATATAAGTATAGATAAATAAATAAACCATAGCATTAACAAAACAAAATATGTGGAAAATGAAAAGAAAATATTTATCTAAAAAGTCTAGCTCTAATGACAACTCCATAGCTTTCCCCGCTCACTGTCTCCGCCCACCTGTAACCGCTCATATTAAACGTGGCGCGCTCAGCCCGGCTTCCATTGATAGCCTGAGCACCACGCAGACAGCAGCACCTGGTACTCCTGGCTATTGGCAGCACTGCTGATCAGAACAGGTTAGTGGTTTATTTTTTAAAGAGGTTATAATAGATAGGAACGTTTTGAAGTGTTTTTTTTTTGGGTTGGTACCCTTTACCATTGACAGTACTGATAGAACAGGCTAGTGAGATTTGAAAACGTGATTTAACATTTTTTAGAAGGTAAAAGGATTTTGAAAGTGGTATGTTCTTTTTTGGTAGTAAAAAATCTTATGAAAAAACAAAGGTTAATATATTTTACTAACCATCATTGTTACTTTCTTTAATTTCATCGTCTGCTTTAACTAATAAAACTATTTAAATGGTGAAATAAGAACTACGTACAAACACAAAGTAACAAATAAATGAATAAGTTCTTAAATCGGAGCGAAATTACAAATAAAAAGTATAGAGTCACGTTAAATTGCAGTAAAAATTACAGATGAAAATTCTTACGCAGTTGAAAAAACCGCAAAAACAATTTGCTAGAACTAAAATCAAACAAAAGTTTGAAAATCTAACTCTGGATCTAAACTCTCTCTAAGTTTTAAAATAATCCGTTCACGAAAACTAAAAAAACTTGGGTTTTAGTTTTTTTTTTACGCTGGACTCAATTTTTTTTTATAAAATAAAAATAGCCCTATGACCTTGGAACAACAGATATCTGCCAGTAAAAGTCCTGTCAAAATCCGTCTAGTCGTTTCGGAAGTAGGCAACGTATATACAAAAGGTGCTTCTAGCGTAAAGGCCGCCAACGAAATAAAAACTAATTATAATAATACCTAATAATCAAAATGGCGTAGGTTACGTATAAGGCTTACATTAATACCTAGATATTTTCGTAAATCCGAAAGTTAAATCGTAATTATAAATGTAGGTTTTACGATGTAGCTGTCTGCAATCGAAGAGAAAATATTTCATTTATCATGGGTATTATTTTCTTATGACTTAAACATAACTGCCTAAATTTGAGTTGGTTATATTTTATTTATATTTCAAATTTTTCCAAAACTACATATTTTCAAGGCGTCATGTCTATTTTCCAAACAAAACCATCAGAATAATTCCCGCATTAGGTACCAACTTCCAAAAAAACAAATAAGAAATAAATTGTGATTCACCTCTTTACTTCTCGGACATTCCATTTTTAAATCGATTCAAAATGGCGGGCAATCTTACCTTTGTCGCCCCCACGGCAGAATATAAAATTATTTCGGCAATTAAACAATATTTACGACTAGTTGATTGCCCTAACCTGGCTTTAGACCAGATTTTTTTGTATTTTCTTTCTGCTCTTTTCTTGCATAATTTAGAATTATTAGAACGTTAAATCATGTTTAATGGCTCAATGATAACAGACTTGAATAATTGTGGTTGCCAGCAAGAAAGTTAAAACTCGGATGGGTGATGATTCTGCATATCTCTCTCGTTATACGACAAACTGTATTTACCCGACTACGGGGAGGGTTATATATGAGTTTATTACTTTCCGAATTAAGAACTAGAAGTTTATATAGTAGCAAATAATTTATTCATATTTTTTTTTATAACAAGCTTTTTCGTATTCTTCTCAGCAAAACCTTTCATTTGATACCCATATCATGGCAGTACACAAAAAATAACTAGTCCACCATCTTGGGCCGTCCGCCATATTGGTTTTTTTTTATTTTTTTATAATCTATAAGCTCGCGTTTGACCACTATCTAACCATGCATTGTCATCCAAACTAAACGTGTCTGCAAAATTTCGTCCTAATCGGTGGGCTTTAAAATTCAGTTGCAAGATTTGACTCGAACACACTTACATACTTACAAACATACATACATGCATTGCAAGTTAATTGAAAGCTTGTAAAAAATCGGTATGGTTTGAAACGATTGTCTGCCATCACTATATGGCACTGGCAGAATAGTCATCATCGGCTCAGTCACCAAAGAAGAAAAAAAAAACTCCAAATACTCGATTCGGCAACTGGCTCTGTGTAGCTATGGATGCTCATATTCTGTTCCTTCGTGCCAAATAAAAGATGGGCGGACTGTGTGAGAATTTATATGAATAAAAAGGGAGTCAGTGATAGCGAGCCGGTTGACAGGACGGTATGGAAGAAGAAAACGCACCGACCCCAAGAAACATGGGACAAGGGCAAGAAGATGATGATTCTGTTCTTTCGTAGTTCCTAGATATGAAAAATATATTTTTACAAAAAAACTAAACCGACTTCCAAAACACTACAAAGCTAAAAATAACTTTCTTTTTGGAAGTCGGTGTCTTAGGTACAATTTTTTTTCGTTTTTGACAACGACTTCCAAAAAGACTTATTTTTTGTTTTATAGTTTACTGGAAGTCGGTTTAGTTGTTTTGTAAAAACTTAAATTTTTTGCCTTATTATTTTGGTACCTTATATTACCTTGAAAATCGTTTATAGCCAAAGGGCTTCTCATAAAAATTCCAACAAGCATTAACATGACTGGCATACATTGTTTTATTACGGAGTTCCGATGCCTATACCTTCCAGGTGCATCACTAGAGCAGTTCGATGGTACCATTTTCATTAGAACCATTCAACTATTCGGGATACCTTATAGTTATACCTAAAACATACTTAACACTTAGAAGTTCCACTGGCCATCTATGGTCTTCTTCATCAGTTCCACTTCACCAAAAGATACTTTCTGAATATAAATGCTTGCCATGTTGATGAAAATACCAAAATCACTATTATGTATGCCTATAAAATTTTAAGAGCTCCCTCGATTTCTCCACTCATCAGATCCTGACTTAGTGAAAATGGGACCACCTCAAGAGTATACCCGTTAAAACAAAAAAAAAAAAATCAAAATCTGTCCATAATTGACGGAGTAATCGGTGAACATAGATAAAAATAAAACAAAGTCGAATATATATACCTCCTCCTTTTTGGAAAGTTGGTTTACAAATGAGGTGTCGTTGGATTCGCATGAGAATTCCGCGTAACATAGGTTACAATATGGCCACACATAAAATCTAATATTATATATGACGGCTAAGAACCAAAAAGAAAACAACACTGACAAAAAAACTTTTTAACAAAAAATCACTACCGACTTCCAAAAAACTACAAAGTGCAAAATAACTTTTTAGAAGTCGATGTCTTTGGTAGGTACCATTTTTTTTGCGTTATGGACACCGACTTCCAAAAATAAAGTTATTTTTCACTGTGTAGTTATCTTATTTGGAAGTCGGTAGTATTTTTTTGTTAAAAAGTTTTTTTTTATTTTTCACTTTTTAGTTGTACCTACCTAATAATAGGCAAGTAGTTGAGTAAGGTACCTATAATGCCAGAATAGATTACCCAAATATCATGAAATTTTAACATAACCGGTGAATTGAGAGTATACAAAGTTGAACTTTACACATCTGCGTACCCCTTAAGAGCGTACTGGCGTGATGTTATGTTATGAAATGGTATAAACAATAAACAGACATGCGATTGCAGCAATCCCGAGAGATTTGCCGTTACTTATTGAAGAGTTCTGTTGCATATCTCTGAAGTTCTTCATCAGAACTTCACCAAATTAAAATGGGACCTATTTCGGTATGTACTCTTTCAAACAAAAAAAAAATCAGAATCGGTCCACAATTGACATCGGTGAACATCCAGAAAAAAAAAACCTAAAGTCGAACATAGAACCTCCCACCTTTTTGGTAAGTCGGTTAAAAATGACAAAACGATAAAACAAGAGGTACCAAAGACACCGACACCCTGATTTAAAAAAGAAAAAAGATATCATTACAAATTGATATTGTTTCATGTACCGGATCGACCCTCCACGTGATTTAAACGGCCAAAATTAAACGGCGTATTTAAAAATAAAAATAATAATACAAAAGTAATTAGCAAAGATAGCAAAACTCTATTTTGTTGCTAGTAAAACATACTCGTAGTTCGTAAGTCCCAATAATTTCGAAACCAGCAACCAAACCTTTGGTAACTGTTAACTAAAATATTATTTCAGTGAACGTTTAGGTTAATGTGTACAAATGTTTCAAGTTTATTACTAAGAGTTTAAATATGCACATTTCGATGTAATATTATGTTTTCTTTTTCACATTTAATAAACGTGAAAACTGTACACAAGTTTTGTTCGGGTTTTTCTTTTTAAATCTTGTTTTTAGGGTTCCGAAGTCAACAAGGAACCCTTATAGTTTCGCTCTGTCCATCTGTCCGTCCGCAGCTTAGCTCAGAGAATCTAAGTACTGGAAAGCTATAATTTGGCATGGATATACATATTAATAATTCCGACTAAGTGGTAAAACAAAATCATGAAAAAATAATTTTTGGTGTTCCTCCTATAGACGTAAAGTGGTTTTTTTTTTCGTTATGAAATCGTTGGATAGGCCATTCAAAAATATTATGGGTTTGATAAAACCATCTTTCGATTCAGAGATTCGTTTGCGTAAAATTAAGCTTTAAATTGCAAATTTATGATAGAGTCAAGTGTGTCCCCTTTCTGCCAGCGAAATGGTTGCTCTTGGCTATGTGAAAAAAATCACGGCAGAAGTAAATATAACGAAATTAAAAGGAAAACTATCACAGATAAGTAGGCTTTACAAGTTTACGAGTAATAGTCGACCAACTTATAAAATGTACTTGGAACAGTAAACATTTTGTACAAATGCCATTGAAAAATTACTTCAATAACGTTGTTAGCTGTTTAAAACAGAGTAAATATATGCTTATGAACCATGTAAAAATATACAAAAATAAAATCATAACAGGCTTTACAAGTTTACGAGTAATAGTCGACCAACTTATAAAATGTACTTGGCACAGTATATTTTTTGTAAAAATGCTATTGAAAAATTACCTAAATAACGTTGTTAGCTGTGAAAAACAGAAAGTAAATATATGCTTATGAACCATGTAAAATATACAAAAATTAAGTCATAACATCCTTAATAATAATGATTTCTAAATTATTAATGTTTTAGCTCGAATAACGCATTGGAGTGGCCGAAATCGTTGGCAGTACCGGTCCGTAGTCCATACGGCGCATGCGCGCGGGGGAGTCTATTTTGTGTTAGTGCAGAAGTATTTTCGACGTTTTGTAATCTATAGTCAAATTAGATTTGATTGCCAAGCAAATTACTTAGTTTCTTTTGTCGATATCCATCTATAAAGTCAATATTCGACCCAACTACATCACTAATTGAGTAGCTTAAAACTTTCCTATTAGAGGTGAATACATACGAAAATTTTCAAATTCCGAAAGAGAAATAAACAAGGAGCATGCGCGCAGGTATCCAGGAACGAACCATACCATTCCCCGTGGCTCTAACGCGCACTCGTACAGGCTCTTTTCGCAATTCGCACCCACGGTTGTACTCAAATAGATAATATTTTTCTAACTTCAGTTGCGAAGTTGGATTTTATAACTCCTTCTTCAGTTACCAGTTAGTCCTGCTTTAGTTTAAATCAAGAGTGAATAGGTTATTTCTAGGCAAGCGTGCTTCACCGTAGGCCATATCATCGCTTAACATCCGGCGAGATAGTGATCAAACACGAGCATATACCCGGATTAAAAAAAAAACATCATCCTATGTGGGCCCGTTTTTAGACGTTGTGTGCCGCTGAAACCATTTTAATGGTTATGTAACAACAACAAAACCCTCTTCTTAGTCCGCATTATTATGCAACTTCGGAACCCTATTACTGCACGTGGCCCGACACGCACTTGGCCGGTTTTTTGAGTATAGTTCTTGCCGCGACCAAATGATAGCCAGTCAGAGATATACATATATAGGCGGGAGGGGCTGACTATCCATTAGTGCAATGGGATTCCTGGATTTGAATCCCGAGCAGGACAAAGTGTGTTTTCTTTATGGCTGTTCTCGTAGATATACATACCTTTATTACATATTTAAGAGATATTAAAGACATACAAATAAGACTGATCAAGTTTCTGGTTGGTAAAAATGTTAAAGATAAGTGCAACAAAGAGTTTGATAAGTTATTTCCCATCTGTAAAATTATACCCATAGATAAAAAAGTAGAATATTTGATAGGTCTGGAATATTATTATAATGATGATTATAAAGTTAATGTTAAAAACAAGTACAACACACTTAGGGCTAGAGAGAACAAACTGGTTCAACCACAGATAACAAATTATTATGGTAAGAGAACATCTAAGTTTGGTACCTAAAGTGTTTAACAAAATAGATTTATTAAGAGAAAATGTAAAAATTAGTAAAGTAGCAATTAAGACAAAATAAAAAAAAAACATTATACAGGATAGCAAACAGAACTAAATATGTACGTAACATTAAAACATAACAGTATAATATTATACAAGTAGTAGATTTGTAAGTATGGTGGTGCATTGTGATGTAAAAGAGCGCCTCTCGCTATCAAACGTAAAAGTTTGGCGAGTTTAGAATTAAGTAACACCTCTGTATATATATATTAAAATAAATAAAAAAAGTAGCTATTCCGATTTGCGAATCGGAGTAGCTACTGAGAACATCCGTTCTTGTTCTTGTAATGTAATGTTTGTATGTCGTTTGTTAATACTTTTTCTTTCCTCTATTCTACTCAGAATGGATGGCAATAAGCTTGCCAGATTAAAATAAAGCTGGCAAAAAGTTGGTGCCCTCAAACATCTGCCAACCCCTTTTAGAAATACAAGCGCGGTGTTATTTTATAATCCCTCACATTTCGAGACCCCTTCCTGGATGAAAGCACATCAAACTGTCAGTTCCGATTGACAAACGAATATTTACGAGACTCGTAAAATAGGTTGGCAAAAACAGGATAGTGTGACTTTCAGGATATTGGTAGGTACTCCACTGTAAAATTGAAAAGTCGAGTTAAGAAATAAAATAAAGAAAATCTAAAATCCCGACTGCACTGACCAAAAAATCAGCATGAGAAATGAGCATTCCTATTGGCCTAGCGGCACTGGTGGCGCATGAATTACAGTAATGAATACGCCCAGATTTTATTAAATCGAATATTGGTCTTTTGAAAAAAAAAACAACGCAAAATGTTCGTTATCAAATTGTCTATCCATTAGTGTTAGTACAAAAAATTATTAATGAACACTTTACGAGGAGATGCAAGCTATCAATAATTATTTCTCATTTTTATGGTTTTGTTGGAAGGAGATTTGTGAAACATATACCTCTTTAAAAAAAAAGTATCCTTACATTATAGAATCAATATTATGTAGAAATTTAATTTATTTTTATTAATTGATATTTCTTTTTAAATAAAGAGTAGATAGCTCTTAAAAACTGCACAAAAATGACTAGCGCGGCGTTTTGCTCGGGGAGGTGCCTAAAGAAGCGAAGTAAAAATAAATAAATAAGAACAAACTCATGCTGTGTTGTCGGAGGATACATATTCGCGAGCTGGCTGACCCAAAACTAGTAGTATCCTCAGACTGCACAGCATGATTTTCTTCTTATTTACGTCATTTTACTTCGCTTCTTAAGCAGTCGGGTTTTTTTACCGACTTCAAAAAAGGAGGAGGTTTCTCAATTCGACCGTATATATATTTTTTCAACACACTTGCTCATAAAGTGGCTCTAATTTCATCGCAATTAGGCACATAATGATACCTGTTATCAAAGTGTGACTTTTTCATTGACATTTCATTCTTTTTCAATTCACAAGTGAGTTATAGAGTTTTTTTTTTTTTTTTTTTTAAATTTATATTCACATGAAGGTAAGTAACTTATAAACTAAGCCCCACAAAACCGTAGTAATGGTTTGACTGTGGGATCGGTGAGTCTCTGTACACTAATTATTAAATACCATATTACATTGGTTGAGTTGCTTTGTTCTTAAAAAAGTTTCGATACAAAAAAGATCGTGCTACTCATCATACTCATACTACATCATGCAACTACGTATTTAAATAGATAATTTCAACTTGTACGTGCTTAATAAATAAAACTTTCTCTCAAATATAACTTTTATTTTCTCTGTAATAAAGAAAAATTAAATTCCCTATTTTGTACGTGGCTAAAACACTATCCACGAAAAGAAAAAAAAAGAAACCTCATTCTTTTAGTCTATGGCCGATCGCCATTGTTAAATGCGCGCGCATAGAAAAAACTGATTAATTTTGCCCGCCATTGCGAAAAAAATTTCACAACTTGTTTTTACTGTCGAAATGATTTTTTTGTATTATTTTCTTCACAAGTGTGTTGAAAAACGTCGTATGATACACGTGCGTATTGATGATTACCGTCCTCGGCTCTCTTAAATGATTGCATTGTTGATAAAAATACCAAAATCGCCATATGTATGCCTATAATATTTGAGGAATTTCCTCGATTTCTCTTGGATACCATCATCAGATCCTGGTTTCTTTATCATGGTACCCTTGGGATAACTCCTTTCCAACAAAAAAAGAACCATCAAAATCGGTTAATAAACGTCGAGGTTATCCGCGAACACAAATTAAATAGTACATTATGGTATAAGTGTGTAATGTTGGTTACACAATATAATTACCGCTGAGGCGCCATTGAGACCCGAGCCGTAGGTGAGGGTCTTAAGAGAGCCGAGGACGGTAATCATCAATACACACGTGTATCATACGACGTTTTTCAACACAATTGTGAAGAAAAAAAAAAAAAAACATTTTCAACAGTAAAAACGAGTTGTGAAATTTTTATCGCAATGGCGGGCAAAATTAATCAGTTTTCCTATGCGCGCGCATTTAACAATGGCGATCGGCCATAGACTAAAAGAATGAGGTTTACTTTTTTTGGCTTTTCGTGGATAGTATTTTATCCACATACAAAATAGGGAATTTAAATTTTTCTTTATTACAGAGCAAATAAGATTTATATTTGAGTGAAAGTTTTATTTATTAAGTACGTACAAGTTGAAATTATCTATTTAAATACGGAGTTGCATGAAATAAGCAAGCAATAGGTAAATTAATTTATTTGTACTATTGAGCACGATCTTTTTTGTATCGAAACTTTTTTAAGAACAAAGCAAGTTAACCAATAAATAAAAAAAAACTATAACTCACTTGTGAATAATAGCAATGAAAAAGTCACAGTTTGATAACAGGTAGATGTGTATATGTGAACCACTAAGAGCCACTTTATGAGCAAGTGTGTTGAAAAAATATAAGTGCTATATATTTTTAAAAACACCTCTTAAAAGCCTTTATTTTGATAACCCGCACGATGGGTTTGGAAGAAAAATAAAATTGTAGTACATAAGCGGACTTAATGCCACAAGGCATTCTCTACCAGTCAACCTTTAACTTTACCACAATATGGCACCCAAAATCCGGCATTTTTCTATTTTCCAATTTTAATGTGGCCAGTGACAATCGCAAGGTTAAGACAAATCGATTGACGTAATAATCATCAAAATCGGTCAACGCGTTTGTTCCCTAGATCGCCACATAGGAACAAACATACTTACATAGACTGATAAACACATTACCCTCCTTCGGCAATCGGGTAAAAATAGCTCCAATAGTGGGAGTAGAAGTAGTTCCAAGTATATGTTACTGTAAAAGCCGGAACTACGGTAAAACCTATTATATACTGGTTAAACCTAAGATGTACCGGTACATAATCAGCCTATTAATGTTCCCACTGCTTGGACACAGGCCTCCTCTCTGTGAGAGGGAAACGGCCGTAATCCACCACGCGGGCCCAGTGCGCTTTGGTGGATGTCACATAACTTCGAATGTTTAGTTCTAGGACATGCCGGTTTCCTCACGATGTTTTCCTTCACCGTTTTGAGAGCAGTGGTGCTGAAATAATTAACACAAAGTAAAGCGCCTGCCTGGGCTCGAACCTACGACCTACAACTTGTAAGTCGTGGCCGATACCACTGGGCCACCGCTCTAGATTTACCAGTAAAACCTAAGATTTAAAAGTCCGAAATGATCTAAGATAATCGCTTATTTTGGGCTTTTACCAGCAATCCTAAATCTTAGGATTTCCCTCAGAAACCTGTTGTAAATATTGATAAATTGTTAAAAAATATTGATACCTACTCGTACACAACATGATTTAGTAATGATTGGCATTCATTGATAAAAAGTCATCATCATCGTCATCATCATCATCATTTCAGCCGAAAGACGTCCACTGCTGGACATAGGCCTCCCCCAGGCGTCGATAAAAAGTAACATTAAATAAAAAACTTTTTTACAAAAAAATACTGCCGACTTCCAAATAAGAAAACTACAAAGTGAAAAATAACTTTATTTTTGGAAGTCGGTGTCTTTCGTAGGTACCATTTTTTTGCATTACGGACACCGACTTCCAAAAATAAAGTTATATTTCACTTTGTAGTTTTCTTATTTGGAGGTCGTTGGTATTTTTTTGTAAAAAAGTTTTTTATTTTTCACTTTTTAGTTGTACCTACATAATAGGCAAGTTGTTTAGTAAGTTTCCTATAACGCCAGAATAGATTACTCGAATATCATGAAACTTGAAAAAAATCGATCAAATGAGAGATCTGCTTACCCCTTAAGAGCGTACTGGCGTGATGTTATGTTATGAAATGGTATAAACAATAAACAGACATGCGATTGCAGCAGTCCCGAGGGATTTGCCGTTATTTATTGAAGAGTTATGTTGTATATCTTCGAAGTTCTTCATCAGATATTCACCAAATGAAAATGGGACCAATTTCGGTACAGAATTTTCAAAATCGGTCCACAATTGACGGAGATATCGGTGAACATACATAAAAAAAACATACAAGAAGTCGAACATAGAACCTCCTCCTTTATCGAAAGTCGGTTAAAAAAAGAACATTGAGTTTCTTGAAACAACTTGAATCGATATAATTATTAGTTTGTCATTTTATAGTGTGATTTAAAAAATACCAACATGCTTTTGTTTGTTGTATGTTTTGTTTTTTTACCAAAACAGTACATTCTGCAAAGTGGCATACGACCACGGTTATCCTCTACGGAATAGTTTGTACATAACAATTTCAGTTCAGAATATTTTCTTGTTTCATACTTTTTAGAGCGCGATTTTTCAGTAGTCGGGTTTTACTTTTTGAACTTATTTTTTATTAGGGTTCCGTACCCAAAGGGTAAAAACGGGACCCTATTACTAGGACTCCGTCTGTCTGTCTGTTTGTCTGTCCGTATGTCACCAGGCTTATCTCATGAACCGTGATAGCTAGATAGTTGAAATTTTCACAGATGATGTATTTCTGTTGCCGCTATAACAACAAATACTAAAAACAGAATAAAATAAAGATTTAAGTGGGGCTGCCATAAAACAAACGTGATTTTTTTGCCTTTTTTTGCGATAGAGGTACGGAACCCTTCATGCGCGAGTCCGACTGGCACTTGGACGGTTTATTTTACAAGCTTTTTATTTACTTGCAATGTATGTATGTATATAAGTGTGTTCGGGTCAAATCTTGCAACTTAATTTAAAAGCAGTTATCCTCAACCGATTGAAATGAAATTTTGCATACACGTTTAGTTTGGATAACAATGCACGTTAAGCTAAAAAGCTTGTTTAAAAAAAGTTTTTTTAATTAAATAAACTTATTTCATTTTTTTGGTTTTTTGTTTCAGTTTAATTTGTTGCGCATTATTCTGATATAGAAACCTTTTTTCCCTTGACTATTTTTGACCGACACACCAAAAAGGAGGAGGGTTCAATGTTCGACTTCGTATACTTTTTTTATGAATATGTGTTGTTCCTATGTGGCGTTCTAGAGACCAAACGCGTTGGCCGATTTTGATGGTTCTTACGTCAATCGATTTGTCAGTGACCCTACGAGTGTCACTGGCTATATTAAAATTGCAAAATAAGAAAATGGCGGTTTTTGGAAGCCATTTTGTGGGGGTCAAATATTTTTTTTCTTCCAAACCCATCGTGTGGGGTAAAAATAAAGGCTTTTAAGAGGTGTTTTCAAAAATATAGAGCACTTATATTTTTAAACGTACCAAAATCGAAAAAAAAAAACAGTTATAAATAAAAAAAGTTAATAAAAATTATTTAAAACCCGACTGCTTGAAAAGCGAACTAAAAAGACGTGGCTGACCAAAACCAGATGTATCCTCCAACCTATCCTCCGACTGCACAGCATGATTTTCAGAACCATCAAAATCGGCCAACGCGTTTGGTCTCTAGAACGCTACATAGGAACAAACATACATGCATACATACATGCATAATTACATACATACAGAGTTTTCGCCGAGCCACATCACATATTTTTTGTTTATTTTTCGCTCGTAGTCGGGTAAAAAATTGTTTTCATGACTTTGGCGGGATATACCTCGCAAACGGAGCGCTTGACAAAAATATTATGTACCAAACCCTAATTTTAAAATAAAAAAATGGTGAGGTGAAAAAATTGTTTTTGTTCGTGCCCCTTATAACCATATTCAATTTAATGTGTGTGTGTACCAGCGGACAAACAAGACACTTCCAGCGACACTTCATTTGTCAAATTATAACGCAATAATGTGACAAATTGTCAAACGCGCATAACTGTAATGATTCGTTACGCCGTAGTCGGTTAAAAAAGGCATAGGAAGTTGCATTGTTATAAACCCCAGTTTCTAGATACAAAACTAACGCAATAATGTGACAAATTGTCAAACGCGCATAACTGTAATGATTCGTTGAATGAATTTTCAACAGCCAATCGCAATCGTTTGATGGAAATAGACTTACCCTGCGAGAAGCGTTAAGTTTATGTTAAAAATCAAAGACAAATTTACTTTATTTAGGTCATCTTTGGCAGCCGTTACGGGTAGTCAGAAGCTTGAGATCTGACACCAGTCTTGCCAAGAGGTACCTTGTTACCCAGTTACTGGGTTGTGGAGGTCAGAAAGGCAGTCGTTCCATGTAAAACACTGGTACTTAGCTGAATCCGGTAAGACTGGAAGCCGACCCCAATATAGTTGGGCAAAGGCTAGGCAGATGATGAATTAGGCCACTAAACGGCACTTTTGAATTTTAAAATTTTAAATCTACTGTCCAATCGCAAAGGTTAGATTGTTATGGAGAAGAACGGACAAGTAACTCCAAAACTTTAACTACTAAGGAGATTTTTATTATTTAAAATTATCTCGTCTCGATTTGTGATCAATTAATGTAGAGTAACTCGCAATTACTTGGGATTTAAACAATAAAGACGAAATGTGTTACTCACACTTCTACCTACCGATATCGCTTCGAAAATCCAAAAATAATACAACACAACTTCAGCATAAATGCTCAATAAAACGTCAGAAAATCAGGAAACTTCACACATTTTTAACACGCATTTTTGTTTTGTTTGCAGCTATTGTATTTTATAATCTGTGAAACAATGGCCGCCATATTTTCGTTATTTAGTATCAGCGCGCCATCAAATTAATTTAGCTGTACAATAGGGATTGATTTGTGTGTAAAAATAGTAAGAATAAAAAAGGATTTTGTTACATTTTGTCAGTACCTATTTGTTCATACATATTTTTATAATGTGTGACTTCTTCGAAAGTTAATAAATATTTGCACTTTCTTTTCTTTCTTTCTCATGATGTCAAATTGTAGTTAACTACCTACAAACCAATTTTTGATTTCTGAATAGTATTTTATAGTTGAGTATTTTTCAAACTTAAGTGGCAGTGGGCAGGGCACATTGCTCAAAGAACGGATGGCCGATGGGGCAGAAAGGTTCTGGAGTGGCGACCGCAAACCGGAAGACGTTGCGTTGGAAGGCCTCCCACCAGGTGAACCGGTGACCTGGTGAAGGTTGCGAGACGCACGGGACCGGTCAAAGTGGCGACGCTTGGTGGAGGCCTATGTCCAGCAGTGGACGTCTTTCGGCTGATATGATGATGATTTTCCAAATTCTACTTTAGCTTGAAAAACTGTAAATCTTTGGCATTTAAGGCTTAAAATGTTCTTAACTCGAAATACTCAATTCAGTAAATTTCAGAAATTATTTATATTTTTCTTGAGAGTTCTTGAATCGGTTTTCTTATTGTTTATATTCATTACACACATGTTTGAACCTTCCTGCGTACACCCAAAATGCCAATGACAGAGCAAAAACATTCTAATTCCATTACAAAAACTACGGTACCCAATCCACTACCGCCAAGATTATATCATTCAATTTGAATAATAAGCCCTTAACAAACCACTACGAAATCCCACGCGATTAGCTAAACTATTTTTATCACACAGAATAAAAATAATTGCCAAATTCCACTACTTTTTTATAGCCGCCAAAATACAATACAAATACTTAACCTAATAGCAAGTAGTCCCAAATAACCATAGGCAATAAAAGTCAACAACTAAAAGGAGGTTCACTTGAATCATAGACTAAAGATTTGTATATGTCAAATAAGTAAAGAAGGGAGGGAAAACTCTTTTGTTGGGCATATTTTTAGATTGATTAGGTCAGATTTTATTATTTGATTGTGAGGACAATCGGTTGATCCAAGAGGCCTTTTGAGTAGGTGAACTTCTATTCATTATTCGGGTTTAGGGGAAGGATGAATGATTGAATGATGTGCGTGGTTTTTTTCGGAGCACGTAGTACACTCAACATTTGAATTCTTTTATAGATTACCTACGACATTTTACCTTTTTAACCGACTTCACAAAAAGGAAGAGGTTCTCAATTCGGATGTTTTTATTTTTTTTAATTATGTATTTTCGGGCATAACTCCGTTATTTATAAACGGATTTGCGATTTTTTTATTTCGAAAGAGGTTTATGCCGAAATGGTACCATTTAAATTTCTTTCGTTTCCATTTAAAAGATCTGATGAAGAACTTAGGAGATATACAACAAAACTCTTCAATTAATGACCGCAAATCTCTCGGGTTTGCTGCTATCGCATGTCTGTTTATTGTTTTCACCAATTCATAACAAACCATCACGGCAATATCCTCTAAACGGGTACGCAGATGTGCACAGGTCACCCTGGTACACTCTCATCGTATCATGTACCACTAAAAAGTGAAAAATAAAAAACTTTTTTACAAAAAAATACAACCGACTTCCAAAAAAACACTACAAAGTGAAAAATTTCGGAAGGCGTCGTCAAAAAACGAAGAAACGAAAACACGAACACCGACTTCCGAAATTGAAGTTATTTTTCACTTTGTAGTGTTTTTTTGGAAGTCGGTTGTATTTTTTTGTAAAAACAGTTTTTATATCATTATCATTTTGTACCTTCAATAAAAGTATTTTTGGAAAAAAAAAATTACCAAAATATGAAGTGTCTCGTCAACTAAGGGTCTAAACGGGCGTAAACATAATACCACGCGTCTTTATATATTAACTCCAAAATAATCATTCAAAAACACCTCAGCGAACACACGAAAATAAAACAAAGCCGTTAGTCCCCAATCGAATGGCTGGCAACTCGTTTTCGAAATGTAATTAAACTGAATTAAACAATTAATTCTAAATTAAGACTCTCACGGCGTAATGGAGAGGTTGTTAAAGATTTTACTGGCATGTCTAAGACCCTTATGTGGGCGAATGTGTTTTAAACTGTTGTGTATATAAAGTAGGTTAGATATACATTACATAAAGGAGAAGAATTTAGTTTCTTGAAAGCAATAGTTACTTCTAGGCAAGCGTGTTCCATCTTCGACCACATAGTCGTTTGCTCTCGGGTGTGAGAGGCAATAGTGCTCACACAATGGAGGGGTTGTAAAATATTTCACTGCCATTTCTAAGACCCTAATTTGGGCCAATGTGTTTTAAACTGATTTGGTATATGTTTAACACGTATAGGTAAGCGAAAATGGTCATCATTTGAAATCTCTAATCCCAATTTATACAAATGGGATCGGTTCAAAATATCAGAAAAAGTTTCGTTTTCGCTCGTGTTATTATCATCATCATTTCAGCCGAAAGACGCACACTGCTGGACATAGGCCTCCCCCAGGCATCGCCACATTGACCGATCCCGTGCGTCTCGCATCCAGCGCCTTCCCGCAACCTTCTCCAATCGGTCCACCTAGTGGGAGACCTTCCAACGTATCGTGTTCCGGTTCGCGGTCGCCATTCCAGAACTTTTTTGCCCTATCGGCCATCCGTTCTGCGAGCAATGTGCCCTGCCCACTGCCACTTAAGTTTGGCAATTCTTCGGGCTTTGGTTCTCCCGCGGATATCCTCATTTCTGACGTGATCACGCAAAGAAACTCCGAGCGTAGCCCTCTCCATTGCCCTTTGGAAGACTTTAAGCTTTCTGATAAGGCCCATTGTGAGCGACCGCGTCTCGGTCCCATAGGTGATCACTGGCAACACACTGGTCATAGACTTTTGTCTTGAGACACTGCGGTAAATTGGACGAGAAGATACCACACAACTGACCGAACGCCGCCCGTGTTGCTTTCATAATTGTAGGTATACAGGTAAGATGATTTTTCAGTAGTCTTTTACTTCTTGTAAATTATTTCATAAAACCAATGAAGGAAAACATCGTGAGGAAATCGGCATGTCCTACAACCAAAAATTTGGAGACATATGACCTCCATCAACAAGCACTGGGCCCGCGTGGTATTACGGCCCTTCCCCTCTCACAGAGAATAGGCCATGTCCCCCTAGTGGAAACATTAAAAGGCTAATGATGATTTTGATGACTGTCCGAAGAGCATGCTCCCCTGGACTACCTAGATGACGTGATCAGTGGTGTTAACTTCTCCATCCGGCAAAGGGGAATGCCCATTTTGTAAGGGAACTTGGGCCCCTTTGAAAAAATGGTTGTATCTTGATGAATTTGGTTGTATATTGTAGAAAAATCACGTTATATTCATAATTAGAAAACATTTTTTATTTATTTTGCGGGGTTCACGAGATATAACGATGTTTCTGTTCTTGAAATGAACACTTATTACAATGCAATAAGGTGCATACAAATGTCCAATTGAAGAAACCTGATCTGTTGTTTTATGTACATAAAAAGTAAAGGACACGGATGGAATAAAACACAAAATATAAATCCTATTATTGGATAATATTGAAATCTCAGACACGATACCTCATAAGGGGCCTGTGTATGGGCAATCTCCTTTTGTGCCCTTATTCAACAGATCAACAGTGAATCTAAGAATAACTAAGGCTCTGTTTCTGGAAGATAAGTACTTATGTAATCGCAAAATTAATACGAGAATTGTCGAACGCTCGTTAGCTACTGTTACTGGTCGGACGAATTTTCGATAGAAAATCTCATAATTGAATTTTCTTTTAATGTGTGACGCCTCGATAGTGTATTTCCTTTTTGTGCGATATTTAAATCGCCAAGTATTAAAAAAATGTGCCCATCTAAGATGTCAACAGTAACTCCCACGAATTTACCTGTAATATCTTCAAAGATATTCTTAATTATTCGTTTATGTATAAATAAACATAGGTGTACATGTAATCTACCTTTGGAGAATCTAATTCAAAGATTGAAATATGTAAAACATATTCCAGCCAAATTCTTCTGATTAAACCGTGATGTAGTGGTACCCTGGAGACAGATTGAGCCTCATTGCTCCCAGCTATGAGGTATCTTGACTTCACCGCGAGTTTTTCGCCTAAGAATACATTGACGGATCCCGAGGGCATCGTCAAAATATGGCGGCTTATATCATTTCGTGTGCAGGACATATTTTGAGGAGACATCCGTTGCAAATTGCGAGATGTAATTTTATTTTAAATATTATGCTTATTTGAAGCAGGTGCAAACTTAAGGTGCAGGCAAAAACGTGGCTCAATTAATTAAATATTTTGAGTAGATATGTGGAGTTATTCGACTGGACAACCACACAGTTATTTTTGAGATTTGCTAGCAAATAAACTTTTCAGAGCCTTCAGAAACCGAGTTTAGTTACTAATTTTAAAGTTGCCTGCCGATAGTCAAAATGTAGGTAAAGACAGCAAACTATACTTCTTAAACGATAGCCTGATCTCTGCAACAGCTGTCAGTATCGATACAGTAACAATAGCGCTTGACAGGCTAGCAATAACGAATACGTCAGTTTGACATATGTCGCAGGGATCAAGCTATCTTTTAAGAAGTATAGTCGGTAATTTTGTATGTGTGAGAGACACAAAATCACGACTAAAAATACGCATACTTAGTTTAAAAACCATTTACTTATTTATATCTACAAAGAAGAAATATGCAAAGTTTTATCAAAAAGGACGAATGTAATTAACACTTACTTGTAAAACTAGAACTTAGTAAACTGTTTCGCGAAGTTGGCGGGAATTCATACCACGCGCCGCTATCTTTGCACGTTCCGTTTCTAGTTACGATGTTGCCAAGCATGAAAATAATATCCGTCGTGGTGTGAATACAGCCTTTGACGCTGGCAGCACCGTTGGCTGTTTATTATTCAAATGTTTTTGTTCGTGCGTGAGTTTTTCAGAATTAAAGTTAAAACGGTGATAATTTTAGATTTATATGGCATGCTTGTGATAAGTAAGATGTGTTTGAAGAAAATTTTAGTATGCAAGCGGTGTATGGTATCTTTGAAATATAGCTGTAGAAGGCTGTACTTACGTGTTTAATTAGTAATCTAATCTGACAAAGCGTATGCTACTTTGTAAATAAAAAACCAAATATACAGTCGAACACAGAACCTCCTCGCTTGAGAGTCGGTTATAAACTTATCATCACCATCTTGTCTTTATTCCAATTTAATTATTTGGGGTTGGCACTACGTCTTCTACGTTCATATTTCTATTGCTGTCATATAAAAGATAATTCACAGATCATGCCTTGTGAATATTTTGGATATTGGAATTGTGTTTTTTTTTTTAATTATTATTGATAGGCTCGCGCTTGACCACTATCTCACCTGATGGTAAGCGATGATGTGGTCGACGATGTAGCACGCTTACCTAGAAGAAACCTATTCACTCTTGACTTAAAGACTCCTAGGCAGGAAATACAGACTAGCAGGGAATTCCACTCCTTAACTGTACGCATAATGAAAGTATTCCCAAAACGTTTGCTGGGTATGGGTGGGATGTCCACCATGTACCGATGACGCATCGCCGTACCCGTACGTCTTGTAGTCCGATGATGGAAAGGGCTTGGAGGAATTAGTTCAAGCAATTCCAACGCACACTCCCCGTGCCCAATGTAACCGATAAAAAACCGACAGACTGGCAACTTGGCGTCGATGTTCAAAGGCTCTGGAACCTAGACTCGACCAGTATCTCATCGCCGATGAGCCTCTTGGCCCGCTTTTCGATCGACTCTAGTGCATCCAGGTGGTACTTGGCAGATCCATCCCAGAGATGAGTACTCCATGCATGACCGAACTTGCGCTTGATACAAGTTGAGCAATTGTTCTGGCGTGAAGTACCTGCCGTCTCACCTTTGCAAGGATGCCCAACTTTTTGTTTGTTTTTATTGGGATTTTTTAGGGTTCCGTAGTCAACAAGGAACCCTTATAGTTTCGCCATGTCCGTCTGTCCGTCCGTCCGTAGCTTATCTCAGAGACTCTTAAGTAGTACTGGAAAGCTATAATTTGGCATGGATATACATATTAATCACGCTGATAAAGTGGTAAAATAAAACCATGAAAAGGGTGTTTTAGGGTACACGTAAGTTGGGATATTTTTTTCTCGTCTATCCCATGGTGTGGGATAGCGTTGGATAAGCCATTCAAAAATATTACGGGTCTGTGAAATCCATTTTTTGATTCGTTTTCGTAAAATTAAGCTTCAAATTGCTAATTTTTGTTAAGTGTCAAGTGTCCCCCTACCCTGCCAGCTAAATGGTTGCTTTTGGATTTGTGAAAACAGTCACTACAGTAGTATATATTATTATAAATAAATTAAAAGGTAAACTATTACAGCTAAGTAGGCTTTACAATTTTACAAGTAATAGTTGACCAACTTATAAAATGTACTTGGAAAAGTAAAAATTATGTATATGGGTAGATATCGAGAGGGAACTTAGGGCGCTGGCAGTCCGCTGTAACATGTTGGCTCGCAGGTTTGCACGGTGTAGTAAGGCAGTAAAAATAACACTTTTTAAAGCTTATTGCCAAATATTTTACACGTGCAGTCTGTGGACCAACTACACTCAGCGGGCTATCAGTGCCTTACGGATCCAATATAATAATGGGTTTAGGATGTTGATGGGGCTGCCCCGTTTCCGCAGTGCATCAGGTATGTTCGCGGAATCTCGCGTCGATGATTTTCATGCCATCGTCAGGCAGAGATCTGCCTCTTTGCTCTGCAGAGTGCGGGCTAGCTCCAACTCCATCCTAAAAACCATAGCTTGGAGGTACGACACTCCGTTATTAGGGGATGTTGTTCTGAAATGCATTCGGAACAACAACCTCGTCACTAAATAAGTTATTATGATTTAGAAATTAAGAGTGTACTAACATAGGTATACGTTTTTCTCGTTTACTAACCCATATGGATGTTACGAGTACTTGTCCGAAATAAAGACTACTTTTTTTTTTTTTTATTGAATCATTCATGTATGCGGACAACAGTTTTCGACCGGCAAAGTTAATTTTGTCCCTTCGTTAGAGCAGTGTTCGGTGTTTTCATTGTTTATAAACGTTAGTAATGTTACCTATTTATTTTGGTGAATGTAGCTGTTATACGGAACCCTCTGCGCTAGTCAGACTCGCACTTGTTTTTAAAAGAAACGGTATTAGTCTTCGCCAAACTTTTCTTGGCCGCCCTGAAGTTGGTTTACCGGATGCGCGAGGCACGAAACGGTGCTGTTTTTGATGAGATTTTCTATTGCGCAGCCATTGTAGCGAACTTCAGGGCGGCCAAGTAGTTTGGCGAGAACTATATTGTTTTTCATAAACTCACGTTTTTCTCAGACAACAGCCATCATTTCACACTCCGGTTGCTTTTTAACCGACTTCGCAAAAAGGAGGAGGTTATCAATTCGATTGTATTTTTTTTTATGTGTGTTACCTCAGAACTTTTTATTGGGTGAACCGATTTTGATGATTCTTTTTTTATTCGAAAGCTAATGTTTGTCATGTGGTCCCATTGGTCCCAAGATTTGATGAAGAACTTCGGAGATATACATCAGAACTCTTCAATAAATGACGGCAAATCACTCGGGATAGCTGCAATCGCATATCTGTTTATTGTTTACACCATTTCATAACATATCATCACACTGGTACGCTATAAAGCGGTACGCAGGTGTGAACAGTTCACCCTGGTATACTCTCATTCCACCGGTTTTGTTTATTTTAGTTTCATGTTATTGGGTTAATCTATTCTGGCTTCACTTCGGGCGTTATAGGTACCAAGCCTATAGAACTGGTCCATTATGTACCACAACTAAAAAGTGAAAATTAAAAAACTTTTTTACAAAAATTACAGCCGACTTCCAAACAAAAACACTACAAAGTGAAAAATAACTTCAATTTCGGAAGTCGGTGTCAAACAAAGAAACGAAAACAGGAACACCGGCTTTCGAAATTGAAGTTATTTTTCACTTTGTAGTGTTTTTGTTTGGAAGTCGGTTGTAATTTTTGTAAAAAAGTTTTTTAAACATCTATTTACTTAAATTTATATTAACTAAATTGAATGCGAAAAAAGGGCCTTGTCCCAGTCCCAGCGCGTGCGTAGACATACGTCACGCACAAACTTTTGCATCACTGCAAAAAGCCAACGTACCTCTAGCCATAGACAAACCTTATTGTTCGCCATAACTTGAAAAACAACAGAACGTTAGAAAATTGGCATCTGCTGCCCGCATCCAGCTACACGATGAAAATTGTGGAGCTCCCCTCTTTTGTTCTGAGGGCGGCAAATCAACTGACTAGTGTTGGGACTTGGTTGTGTCAATATCGATAAACAAATATCTTGAAATGGGCATCCATATAAGTTCTCCTTACTCGTTATATACCTACCTACTACTCATATACCTAATTAACCACTCGTACCTTAACTCGTAACTTCCCGAATTTTCGAGCTCACTTTGCTCGCTTTTCATCTAAGGTGAAATTTTGAACCTGAAACAAACAGAGTCATACCAAGGCACCAGTACCTATAGTAGAATTTTCTACACCATCTTATGCCTACTTGCTTAATTCGATAGTGTAATTGATAAAGAATGAACATATTTCTTACTGGTCTGCCCCTTGTGCCCCTCCTACTCAGAAATAAAACCTGAATCCACCCCTTACTGTAAGTAACGACTGCTGCATCAATACCTACGTCTAATTTTAGTTCCTGAGATTACAAACAAACTCTTCAGCTTTATAATATTAAGAATAGATGAAGAATCCTGAAGACTTGCAATGTATGCATTGGTGTACGTACCAAATAAATAATAAATACTTAAATAAGATTGCTGACACCTACCTAATTAACGATTTAATCACAGCAATATCAGGGTATTGAAAATGCGTATAATTTTAACTTTTTGTGTTTTAAATAACTTTTGAACGGCTCAATTTTTATCAAACATAGCTAAGAGAATTCTTGATGAATTTACATTTCAAACAAAAAAGAACCTGCTCATCCGTTTGACAGTTGTCATGCCACAGCCAGACACAGATGTCAAGCTTATAATACCCCTCTTCATCCGTCCGGAGCGTAACAAAAAACAAGTACTCTTGTTTCCATTTACTTCCTGTTAAGTCAACAAGGCTTATCATCATCCTGCCCTCGTCCTTTGTCTGGGGTCAGCGCAACACGTTTTATTCTTCCATACCGTCCATCCACAAGAGAACCAGGATTGCCGACATAGCCCAAAGGATTGTCAAACTTAAGTGGCAGTGAGCAGGGCAAATTGCTTGCAGAAAGATGGTCGATGGGTCCGAAAAGATCTGGAGTGCTGACCTCGTACCGGAAGACGCGGCGTTGAAAGGCCTCCCTCTAGGTGTAGCGATGAACTTGTCAGGGCTACGGGAATCCGCTGGATGCGAGACGCACAGGACCGATCGACTTGGGGGAGGCCTATGTCCAGCAGTGAACGTCCTTTGGCTGAAATGATGATGAGGATGACCGTCCTGTCAATATCACAACAACACATAGTCAACACACAACAAAATGACTATCGATAACTTTGCCCGAAATTGTCCCATCCCTAAACCACTTGTTGTACGTTGGCGGGTAATTTTCCCGATTGAAAGGCGCGGTAAACGCTACCCAAGTTCACCGGTAAACACCGACATTTTGTTAGCGCAGTATTTTTATAAAAATGCCAGTTAAATTGTGTGGTAAATAAAGGGTTAGGGGTTTCAAGGGTTCCGTTGTGGAGAGATTGTTTTAGTCTTAATTTTAACGCCTTTTGAGATTGACAATAAATAAATTTGTTCTCCTGCTTCTTTGTCTCGCTGGCACGAAAGTCTTTCAAATTTGTTTGGCCCAAATCTTCCACGACGTCAATAAACCTGTTGATGAATTAACACAAAGTTTCTGGATCATAAATTATTGTGGCCAATCGTCAACTCACATTTACTGAAATTACTTCATGGTATACAATTGAATATTGTAAAAAAAACAAACCTATATACAAATATAAAAGGGAGACGGAAAAGAGCTCATTATGCATCAAAAAATTCGTTTTTATGGGAAACGTGCCCAGAACGCTGGCAGCATTGCCACGTTGGATGCTGATTCTCTGGCCGAAGAAAAGGCCAGCCCTCTGGTGACGTGAAGAGTCGACGAGCTTTGTGCTAATTTCTCGAAAAACTCGATGCGCACTCGGACCCCATGGACCTAATGTTTCAACCCCAAACGGCTCAAACATATAACTTCCAATAAGGTTGTTATATTTGCGCCGTTTGAGGTTTTCTGCACCGGCAGCAGCCGCCCCAGCACAGCCCGCCGTGCTAAGAAGATGGGATGGCGGAAGAGTGTCGAAACATGTTGCATGGTCATTCCGTCTGGTCTCTTCCCATCGTCGCGTGCCATTGGGTTCTAAAGCAGCTGGCACCCCGCTGGTCGGTTGGAAGTATGATGTCATTAATGCTGGCGTGCCGTGCTATCCGGCCAGCGCTCCTATTGCAGGATAGGCCATGGTGACCGAGGCGGTCGACTGCTTCACAACATTGACAACGATGTGGAGCTCCGCTAGGAGCACCCCAACGCAGACATGTAGCGATAATTATAGTAATTGGTTGAATTAATTTTCAACAGCCAATCGCATAATTTGAAATGTGGATGAAATAGGAATCAAAGACAAAGATATTTTATTTCAAGTAGGCCACCAAGCGGCACTTTTGAACGTTACAAATAATAATAGTTGATTCTACCGTGCATTCGGAAAGTAGCTTGTAATGGAGAAGAATGCACAAGAAACTCCATACTTACTCTTTTAAAAAAAAAACTTTTTACAATATTTAGGTACATAAGTACATACCTTGATGAATGAAATTGAGTTTATACAATACAAATATATTTATACAGTCTTCAGAAGGTCCAACAATAATTCAAAACAATAATGTTCTGCATATCACTTGTTTTTGCGCCCTAGTGGCTGTGGAGCAGGACTAGCATTTAGCCAAGCATTTTTATCATTGATGTAATCCCCCAACTTATAATATGCCAGCCTGCATAGTGTGCGTTTTATACAAGTTCTAAATTTCGTCTCATTCAGTTCAAGAATGTGGGGAGGAATTTTATTGTAACATTTTGTACAGTACCCCATGAAAGATGAGGCTACTTTAGCCAGTCTGAAACCTGGTTGAACTAATTGGTCCCTATTTCTAGTAACATAATTATGTCTGTCGCCGTTTTTACTAAAAAGATGTAAATTCTTTCTTACGTAATGATGTTTTCATAAATATATTGACAAGGAACCGTCATGATGTTAATGTCCTTAAACAGTTCCCTTAGAGAATCGCGCCGGCGAAGATTGTATATCGCTCTGATGGCTCGTTTTTGCAGAATAAAAATTGACTCAATGTCTGCAGCCCTTCCCCATAGTAAGATACCGTAAGACATTATACTATGAAAATAACTAAAATAGACTAGTCTGGCGGTATCCACATCCGTTAACCGACGAATCTTTCCAACAGCATAAGCCGCCGAACTCAGCCGCCCCGCAAGGGATACCAAATGAGGACCCCATTGCAACCTTGAGTCCAGCGTGATCCCCAGGAAAACCGTTTTATCGACGAATTCTAGCTTCTCCTTGTTTAATATAATGTCACAATCAGTACTTTTGACATTCGGCAAGGCAAATTTTACGCACTTGGTTTTTTTACCATTTAAAACTAAATTATTGGCAGTGAACCAATCCTGAACCTGCCGTAGCGCGTTATTTACGTCGTCAACCTGACAAGTACGTCTATTTATTTAAAAAATTAAAGATGTGTCATCAGCAAATAACACCATGTTAAGTTTGTTTTCCAATAAACGGGGTAAATCGTTTATGTATACTAAAAATAAGAAAGGACCTAAAATTGAGTTCTGGGGTACCCCCATTTTAACGTTTAACCCGGATGAATTCACACCGTTTATTTGAACTAATTGCTGTCTATCATTCAAATAAGATTTAACCAAACTTAACGCTGATTGACCTAGCCCGTAATGCTCAAGTTTCAGAAGTAATGTTTCATGATTAACGCAATCAAACGCCTTCGACAGGTCGCTGAAGATACCTATGGCATCCTGCGAATCTTCCCACGCATCAAAGATGTGTTTTAATAGAGCGACACCAGCGTCAGTTGTACAACGTCCTCTGGTGAAACCATACTGTCTATCATGCAAGATGTTATTCGTATTAAAATGAATGAGCATTTGATTTAGCATTATCCTCTCAAATACCTTGCTGAAAACCGGCAACTCGGATACTGGTCTATAATTATTTGTGTCTTTACTGTCCCCGGATTTAAAAAGTGGTATAACCTTACTATATTTCATTAGATCCGGAAAAACTCCTTGATCCACACACAAATTGAAAATCAACGCTAAGTACGGCGCTATAGTCTGAATAATGGAGGTACAAGCTTTGATGGACATTCACCACAGATCTTCAGTCGGTTTGATCTTGATTTGCTTAAAAGCTTTTATTACTGTCATGGGGTTTATATGTGAAAAATTAAATACAATCGGGCAGGCTGAAACGTTCGCGTTTAATAATCCAAAAGCAAGCGAGGGCGAAGAATTTAAAGTTTCAGTAGTTTTAATTTGGATGTTGGTAAAGAAATTTACAAATTCTTGCGCAACCTTTTTTGTTATCTGTAATAAGTCCGGGTGTGGTCTCAAGCGTGTAATGAGTATTATTTCTTTTATATGACAAGTTATGTTTACTTACTATTTAGTAATAAATAACAAGTTAGTTTACTTACTATGTAGTAATAGTAATACTTACTATTTAGTATAAAACTCTAAAGTGACACAAAACAAATGAAAATAATCATCAACCCTTAATTTTACTCTTGGGACTGATAAAAGTTGCGTTTATAGAGTGTCTTTGAAAGCGATGTTGATCCTTATATAGGGTGCTAAGACCATTTACTCTGTATAACTGGCTATTAATGCGATTTCACGTAGTCACAGATAATATAATACTTGCATAACGTAGTGTATTCCACAGGTGCAGCGCATTTCTCAGGGTGAAAATTCAGAAATAATGACACCAATGTCTGTGAAATAATTTCATAATCGGAACTACTTCTAAAGCTTACTCATAAGTACATTATGGTACAAGTGTGTAATGTTGGTTATTACCGCTGAGGCGCCATTGATATTGCTTGCTCATTTCATGCAACTTCGTGTTTAAATAGATAATTTCAAATTGTACGTGTTTAATAAATAAAACTTTCACTCAAATATAACTTTTGTTTGCTCTGTAATAAAGAAAACTTGAAATTCCTCATGTTGTAAGTGGCTAAAAAATACAGTGGCTAAAAATCCAAAAAAAAAGAAACCTCATTATTTTAGTCTATGGCCGATCGCCATTGTTAGATGCGCGCGCATAGGAAAACTGATTAATTTTCCCCGCCATTACAGTTATTTTAGTATTATTTTCTACTCAAGTGTGAAAAAACGTTGAAAAACGTCGTATGATACACGTATGTATTGATGATTACCGTCCTAGGCTCTCTTAAGGCAGTACCCTGACCAAAAAATCAGCATGAGATATGAGCATTCCTATTGGCCTAGCGGTACTGTTGGCGCATGAATTACGGTAGTAAATACGCCCAGATTTTAGAATAAAATCTTTATAAAATCGAATATAGGGCTTTTGAAAAAAATAAAACTTACAAAATGTACGTTATCGAAATGAACACTTTACGAGGAGATGCATGCTATCAATAATTATTTCACATTTTTATAGTTTTGTTGGAAGGAGATTAGTGAAACATAATATATACATCTTTAAAAAAAAAAGTGTACTACAATTTCAGAATCAACATTATGTAGAAATTTAATGTATTTTTATTAATTGATATTTCTTTTTAAATAAAGAGTAGATAGCTCTTAAAAACTGCACAAAAACGACTAGCGCGGCGTTTTGCTTGGGGAGGCGCCAGACCTCACCTACGGCTCGGGTCTCAATGGCGCCTCAGCGATATTCACCAACATTACACACTTGTACCATAATGTATACTATGTATTATACAGTTTAAATTACCGCTAGTCCAAATTTAGCTTTTTTCGATTTTCAATTTGGTTGCATGTTTAGGTGTCATGGTTCTATTTGGGACAGTTATCTAGTTACCATATTTTTTTCTTTTGTACTTTGTTTTTTTTTTTCTGCAAATAAACACAAGTTTAGCACTTTCTTTTTAACCGACTTCAAAAAGGCGGAGGTTCTCAATTCGACTGTATTTTTTATGTGTTTGGCCTCAGAACTTTTTACTAGGTATCTGGTGAATTACTTCGGCGATATACTATAGAACTCTTCAATAAATGCCGGCAAATCTCTCGGGATTGCTGTAATGCATGTCTGTTTATTGTTTACACCAATTCATAACATAACATAACATAACGCCGCTCCAAAGGGGTACTCAGATGTGTACAGTTCACCCTCATCATCATCCTCTCAATTTTCTCACTGCTGGGACACAGGCCTCCTCTACGTTCACCATGGTACACTATAATTTCACCGGTTTTGTTCAATTTGCTCGTTATTCGGGTAATCTATTCTGTCATAACGGTGGGCATTATAGTTATGTACCACAACTAAAAAGAGAAAATATATTTTTTTACAAAAAAATATTATTGACTTCCAAATAAAAACACTACAAAGTGAAAACTAACTTCAATTTCGGAAATCGGTGTCAAAAAACGAAGATACAAAAACAAGAACACCGACTTCCGAAATTGAAGTAATTATTAACTTTGTAAAGTTTTTATTTGGAAGTCTGTTATATATTTTCTAAATTTTTTTTTTCGAGATACCTACCGACATAAAAATAGCTTAGACCCAGTTGCGCCAAAAACTTAACTCAGAGTTATTTGCTAAAACGAGTTTAAATCACAAATATTATGCCATACATGGCCGTCTTAGCTGCGTTACCTGGAACACTAAAAATATAATACTAGTTAGATGACCCAGGTTGGCGCAAGTGGGCCTTAAATAATTCTAGAGACAATTTCATACTGATTCACCTCACCTCAATAAACCAAACTGTGTAAAAAGTAAAAACTCTTATAAACATAACCTGCTTACGTCACCAGAAAACAAGATGGCACTGGCGTTTTGAAACGTCTTTGAAGTTTATAATTAGTTTTGAAAAGACATCTAAAACGTTTAACTTGTAAACTGATCCCCTTTTTACTCGACTGCCGAAGGAAGGTAATGTATTTATCAGTCTATATGTGTTTATGTCTGTATTTTTGTTCCTATGTGGAGTTCTAGAGACCAAACGCGTTGGCCGATTTTGATGATTCTTACGTCAATCGATTCGTCTCAAACATGCGAGAGTCACTGGCTACATTAAAATAGAAAAATGGCGGCTTTTAGGCGCCATATTGTGGAGGCCCAATTTTTTTTTCTTCCAAACCCATTTGCATGGAATCGGAAGTGCGAAGCAAAAAAATCATGCTGTGCAGTGTTTTGGTCAGCGAGCGAATATGTATCCTCCTACTGCACAGCATGTTTTTTTTTGTTTATGTCTTTTTAGTTCGCTTCTTAAGGGTACACTAGTCAACGGCACGAACTATTTTGTGCGCGGGGTTAAAATGCATTTTATATCAACCGGCAACACGTGTGGAAGATATAGATGCTTTGATGAGCAATAGGAAGCTAATTCGCGTACGAATACACACTTTTGCAAATTTGTAGCGAAATGGATAATGATTTAGGACGAAATCGGGCGCGCGAAATTTTATAAACAGACCTTTGGCTGTCTAGATATCATGAAAAAACTACTAAATCTATATGTTCAAAATAAAGTTATTTGCATGGTTGAACTACTAATCTATGCCTGTATGGAGGCCGTTTTGCAATTTTCCGTCTTCTTATGGTATTTATTTGCGCCCAAAAATGCGTTAAAATTAGTGTCGAAATGTGGAACTTTCGACGCTTATAACTTTCAAATATTTTCTATTTTTACTTTTTTGCTTCCATACAGGGCTAGATAATGATGAGACAAATTGATATCACATTTTATTTTGAACGTACATCGTCAAACAGTGGAATAATCCCCAAACTACGTTTGTATGGAAGAATTTTTGACTAGTGTAACCTTAAGTAGTCGGGTTTTTTAAATTAACTTTTTTGATAATTTTGATGTAAGACTACTGTTACTGATTGTTCTTGTTTTGTTACTGTAAGATGATTGTTTTTTTAATTAAACTACTGCATTTTACTTAAGGTTACACTAGTCGATCATTCTTCGATACAAACGTAGTCTGGCGATTACTCAACTGTTTGACGATGTACGTTCAAAATAAAAAAGTTTCCTTTTGTCTCATCATTATCTAGCCCTGTATGGAAACAAAAAAAAGTAAAAAAGAAAATATTTGAAAGTTATGAGCGTCGAAAGTTCCATATTTCAACACTAATTGTAACGCATCTTTGTCTGAAATAAATACCATAAGAAGAAGGAAAATTGCAAAACGGCCTCCATACAGGGATAGATTAGTAGTTCAACAATTCAAATAATTTTATTTTGAAAATATACATTTAGTCGTTTTTTCATGATATCTAGACTCCCAAAGGTCTGTTTATAAAATTTCGCGCGCTCGTTTTCGTCCTAAATCATCATCCATTTCGCTACAAACTTGCAAAAGTGCTAATTTTTACGTGAACTAGCTTCTTACTGCTCATCACAGCATCTATCTCTTTCGCACGTGTTGTCGGATGACATAGCAGGAATTTTAACCCCGCGCACAAAATAGTTCGTGAATAGTTCGTGCCGTCGACTAGGAGAACCTTAGGGTAGTTTTTAGGGGTTAAGAAAACTCGGGTCGAAAATAAAGACAAACGGTTATTAGACACGGAACTCTATAGTAGACATTAAGCCTTTTCTTAAACATTTGATGGGATTTTACAATAACTTTTAATCTAAATAAAAATTTATATGATAAAGAGATAAAATGTTTTGTTTGTGAAATGTAATATCTAGAAGTAGTCTTTTATCCCTCAAAACTGGACTGTTCTTGAGGGTTAAGTCAAGAGAAACATCGTGAGGAAACCGGCCATGTCCTAGAACCAAAAATTCGAAGACATGCGACATCCAGCAAACCGCACTCGGCCCGCGTGGTAGATTATGACCCGTTATCTCTCTAATAGAGAAAAGGCCTGTGTTCCAGCAGTGAGAAAGTGGTTAAAAGGCTGATGATGATGATGATGAAGTAAAGAGAGCCTCAGGAAAAAGCTATAAACTGGCAAAGTGCGAGTCTTTTTTATTTTTATTTTATTCGAGATGGGTTTGCTCTTGACTCTAGTCTAGGTCAGAGGTGACAGAGACAGAGTCGACGGTGGAGTGAGCTTAACCAGAAGAAGCCTGTTCACTCTAACTTTGAAGAGATTCGGGTTGTATGCGTTAGGAAACACAGACGCAGGCAGTGAGTTCCACTCTTTTGCTGTGCGCATTATGAAGGATGTTTGGAAGTCGGACTCTCGAACGAATGGTTTCGTGCCATTATCGCAAAAAACGGAAAAAGTTAACACGTTTGTTGTATGGAAGCCCCACTTAAATATTTATTTCATTCTGTTTTTAGTAAATGTTGTTATAGCGGCAACAGGACAGACAGACAGACAGACGGATCGTAGAGTCTAAGGAATAGGGTCCCGTTTTTACCCTTTGGCTACGGAACCCTAAAAAAGACTCAATTTGGTTTATAATTACCAATTGTAATTCATGCGTGTCATTTTATTTTAGCAAATAAAATCTCTACCTCGCACTGACACGCATTTTACTACTCAGACTTCAGAAACCCACTCAATTTTTTACAAGCGACACTAACACTTCAACTGCTAACTGATATATCAAATCCCAAACCAGACTTAAAAGATTAACCATTAAAAACTAATCACATAAAGCCAGGACTATCGATAACTAACTTAATATTATCGATAAGATAGAGTGATCACTTTGACATTTGTTATCGATGAGAACAACACTAGTTTACAACCCACGATAGTGGCAATTAGTGTTGAGAATCTAGTGTTAGTGCTATAAAAGTTAATCTATTAAGTCTACAATAAAATGACAAGGGGACAATTTCTGCTCATAAGTTATTTATGAGTGCGCGTTTAAATTGCATAATTAAATGGTTTAACACCTTGAGTGCACACACACGTTAAAAACCGTGGTGGATCCACGACACAATGGGTTTTTAACTGTTTCTGTAGTTTAACCGGTTTGTTAGTTTAGTTAAGATGGACTGATATCCGTAACTTTACGTCTAAGCGCGTATTTTGCGTACGGCATTCAACCGGTTAAGCCCTTTGCATCATCGGACAATCAGACGTCAGCCAATGTCCAATGACCAGTCATCTCATGTCTTTCTAAGGAGTAGAACTTTTCGCATGAAGTTGTTTCTTTCTCGATAGCTTTAAACTGGGAGCTTTCATAGTAGATTATGGACCAAGGGGACAAAGCAGTTTGTTAGGTCACGGGAGGCATATTGAACTCTGAGCGTAACGAGGACTTGGCGAGGGAGTTATGTAGGGTCCTGAGTGAAGCGAGGGGTTCAAGCTGCCCAAGACGATATGCCAAAGGAGCATACTCTATTTTCACACCTTCTGCGAGACAATACAAAGCCAGGGCTTCATAAATTAATTATTTATTTTGAAATAAATTTTATTCAAAAGTTAATATTGATGTTGGACACTTTAGTCCAGGGGGGTTACCATAAGCTCTTAGAGCGGTATCAATTTGAGATCAATAAGGGACAGATGTATCTGACTTGTATACATCTGTCACTTACTCGATATCAAATTGATACCGCTCTAAGAGCTTATGGTCACTCCCCAGTTATGGAATGATAGAGTAACATTTTTGTTCGGTACATTTATGGAAGTTGTGGTGGAGTTTATTTCAGTACTCAAAGTTGTAGAAACTTGTGTTTGGGTGTCATTTTGGATTGTGAACGTTGGTGACCAGTTTCCTGACGCAAAATATGTAGAAATTTGTGTCTGGTTGTCATTTTGGATCGTATGTCGATTGTATCGCTCGTTTTTTTTTGTCAACACGAATATTGCAACAAACAATGAAAATCACAAAACCAAACACCGTCTTTTGTTTCACATTCTTTGAAATCGCGCCCTATTTCTTTTTTTTGAGTTCTGCTTATGTCTGTGGCCAGTTCAATTTTCGAAATAACCTCTTAACAATGCCCTAAGGGTATTTTTTTACATTTTCCACGAGTTTCCACACGAATTTGACGTTCCAAATTCAAATCACTTTACTCCTTTGAGAGTTTCATACAACTTTACCTCCCTTAAGAACTAATGCTTTACTTTTCGTTGAGATTGCATGATATTATGTAATTAGACATTGTCGAGTAAGTGGTGTGAAAAAATCATTATCTACCAAGCGATTTTCTTAACTCTAGTACCATAATTCGTTATTTGAGTTTTCAAAATTCGATTTGATTTGATGTCATGGATTTGGATTCAGCGACTTAGGTAGGGTTATTCCACTCGTTATACAGCTATTGATCCAGTCTCTGAATTTTTGGTCCACACATTTTAGACCATCTCCTTCGTATGGTATTTATTGAGTTCGAAATGATCTATTCACAATTCACAATGTATGGAAATTGTTAAAGCTCTCAGTACTACCGCGAACAGCACATCACTTCTCTGCTCACAACACTTCCCACGCTGCACAACTGCATTGTTAAAATTACCACTAACGTTTGGGCCGATCGAGAGCTGATCAAACATGGCGGCGTTGTGTGCGGAACTCTTGGTAGCCGTAGGCATTCCGCTAATTTAGTTGTGTCAATGTAGGTAGTTTATCGATTTGGTTATGGAGGGGTTTAAAAAAGAGGTTTTCGACGATGAAAAGCTCGGTTTTGGAAATAGGCTCTTTCTTTGTGCGGTTGTACACTGCGTACAGCTAAGGAGAGGAATTTCCTGCCGGAGTCTGTTTTTCCTGATAGCTACAACGTGGGGTCTACTCGTATAAGTCAAGAGTGAATAGGTTACTTCTAGGCAAGCGAGCTTCAACGTTGGTCAAACGGGAGTCTATAAATTAAAAAAAATACGAAAATATTAGTTGCAGTAAAAATTCGTACCTACTTACCCGATTTCAAGTAATGTCCTAAACCTCGAAACTTCCAAAAGATAATTACAGTTTGCTTGTTATTTATTGATATTCTTAAATCGAGAGATTTTTATTTTACGTTGTCATGGCGACTAAGTCGACTGAAGGTCTTACAAACGGACTTGGAATATGGACCTAGACTCTAAGACATTAGTTTTAAAACTGGGGGTGACCATAACCTCTTGGAGCGGTATCAATTTGATATCGAGTTAGTGACAGATGTATACAAGTCATATACATCTGTCCCTTATTCGATATCAAATTGATACCGCTCTAAGAGCTTATGGTCGGGTCCCTGTACAGTGTCTTTTTATACGAGCGTAGACACTATTCGTAATCATCCGCTAAAATAAACCTTTATTAAAGTATCAAATCTATTAACATATATACAATTGAATATTCTAAAAAAAAAAAAAAACCTATATAAAAATACAAAGAGCACAGAGAAAATGGCTCATTTGCATCAAAAAATTCGTCCACATCGATGTCAATGTGAATCGTGCGCAGAACGCTGGCAGCATTGCCACATTGGATAGCAATGCTGATTCTCTGGCAGAAGAAAAGGCCAGCCCTCTCGTCACGTGAAATGTCGACGAGCTTTGTGCTAATGTCTCGAAAAACTCGATGCGCACTCGGACCCCATGGACCTAATGTTTCAACCCCAAACGACTCAAACATATAACTTCCAACAAGGTTGTTATATTTGCGCTGTTTGAGGCTTTCTGCACCGGCATCACAGCCCGCCGTGCTAAGAAGATGGAATGGCGCAAGTATGTCGACACATGTTGCATCCCACACCAAAGGCCTACCCACTTTCCTTGGCATTATGGTCCCTTCCCATCGTCGCGTGCCAAGCTATTGGGTTTTAAAACAGCTGGCACCCCGGGTGACAAGAACCCGACGTATGATGTCAATGTTAGCGTGCCGTGCTATCCGGCCAGCTCTCCTACTGCAGGATAGGCCATGGTGACCGAGGCGGTCGACTGCTTCACCATATTGACAAAGATGTGGAGCTCCGCTAGGAGCACCCAAACGCAGACATGTAGCGATCCGGCAGGTGTTATCACTCAACATAGTACTAAATAATAAACTCATTATTATTAAAACAGCACACCTTCGTGGCCATTAGCTCACTTTATGAGCAGCACACCTACGTGGCCGCACTCATTCTGAACAGCACACCTACGTGGCCGTTACTACAAGCAGCACACCTACGTGGCCGCACTCATTCTGAACAGCACACCTACGTGGCCGTTACTACAAGCAGCACACCCACGTGGCCGCACTAACGCAAAACAGCACACCTTCGTGGCCGTTAGCTCACTTTATAAGCAGCACACCCACGTGGCCACACTCGCTAAGCAGCACACCTACGTACAAGGTTGCACTTTTTATCTCATGAAGTAGGTACACGTACAACTTCACTTCCACCATTCGTTAAATTACAAGTAGTCATACAATTGCTATAATGCTCTAACCAAGCGCAACGTTACCGCCGTTTTCGTGTACCTACTAGCGGTCACTAATATTTTGCCATGTAACTGTCTAATTACAAGGATATTCAAAATTACTTACTGTTTTTATCCGACATGGCGCGTGGGCTACGCACACTTCTGAATTGAAATGATACGCCTTATTTCAGTTGATTAATTGTCCTTTAATTAGGCACCACAAGGTTTAAGTTGTAAACAAAGACCGATGGGTAACAGATTTACATTTGTATTTACTTCACCTCTCGCTAGCACCGTTAACAAAGGACTGCCGAAACGGCCATTATTCGTTCCCCGCGGCACCTCCCCGCCATTCATTTGCTTTTTTCCGTTTACCCTCTAATAATTTTTAATAAAGTTGCAATGGCGGTGAAATGTCGTTCAGAATCACTACTTATTTATTGAATACTTAATCAAATTACCGTTTATTATTATCAAAATCACAACACTTAATCAAATTACCGTTTATTAATATCAAAATCACAACACGTAGTCTGGCGATTACTCCACCTGTTTGACGATGTACGTTCAAAGTAAAAATTGATATCAATTTGTCTCATCATTATCTAGCCCTGTATGAGAAAAAAAAAAGTAAAAAAATGAAATATTTTAAAGTTTTGAGCGTCGATAGTTCCATATTTCAACACAAATTTTAACGCACCTTTAGGTGGAAATAAATGCCATAAGAAGAAGGAAAATTGCAAAACGGCCACCATACAGAGTTAGGTTAGTAATTCAACAATTCTAATAATTTTATTTCGAAAATGTACATTTAGTTGTTTTTTCATGATATCTAGACTCCCAAAGGTCTGTTTATAAAATTTCGCGTGCTCGTTTTCGTCCTAAATCGTCATCCATTTCGATACAAGTTTGCAAAAGTGCTAATTCGTAGGCGAACTAGCTTCCTACTGCTCATCACAGCATCTATCACACACAAGCTAGTTCGCCTACGAATGGCATGACTGCTGTCAGATTTTCTGGCTCCTGGCTACGATACCCTATCGTGTTACCCAGTTACTGGGTTATGGAGGTCAGATAGGCAGTCGCTCCATGTAAAATACTGATCGACCCCAATGTCGTTGGGAAAAGACAACGCAGATTGATTGACTTTGTATGGTGTCAAATAGGGTTGACTGAGCGTCCGATACATGCTCGCTAAAATCGCATGTAGAGGCAAAAGAGGCTAACTACGAATGAATGAGATATTAGGATTGAAATGTTGCCATGGCAGTTAAGTGTGTCATGCTGTCTCAAATGTATCTCTGATTGTGGCACATGTTTTGGATCATTCGGTTCTCTTCATGATGGTTTAGCTGAGTGGTGCCAATCCATGCGTCATGTTCGTGAACGGGCGCCATCAGTTGATGGTTCATAACTTGGCTGCCTCGGCCTGTTTTTAATTAATTATTGTATTTAAGGGTTATTCGTTTTACTCTAGCTAGACGCTTTTGTGTGTACTTACGTCATTTTATATCGTTCTCACATGTATGTAATTTTTCAACAAGAATAATGTAAAAAAAGTACTTGTAAATAAAATATATTCATGGAAAAAAGTATCCGTGGAGTTTCTTGCACATTCTTCTCCATAGAGACCTACTGACGCTTGCGAATGTGCAACTAGCATAATTTTATTGTTTTTGTTGGCCATTCAGAATTGCTTTTGATATTGAATGAAAAATGCGTAAATGTTTTTGCCTTAAAACATTACAAAGTGTGCTTAACACTAAATGTTAATTGATAACGATATTAATTTATTTTGTTTTTATTTATTTATATAAATATATAGAACGTCTATATGAAATTTTCATACTATAAAGTTTAACATAACATCACACCACTATTTCTACAGTTGGGAAAAAAACTTTTTACAAAAAAATACTACCGACTTCCAAATAAGAAAACTACAAAGTGAAAAATAACTTTATTTTTGGAAGTCGGTGTCTTTCGTAGGTACCACTTTTTGCGTTATGGACACCGAATTCCAAAAATAAAGTTATTTTTCACTTTGTAGTTTTCTTATTTGGAAGTCGGTAGTATTTTTTTTGTAAAAACGTTTTTTTTTATTTTTCACTTTTTAGTTGTACCTACCTTATACGCAAGTTGTTTTGTAAGTTTCCTATAACGCCAGAATAGATCACCCGAATATCATGAGAGATCTGCTTACCACTTAAGAGCGTACTGGTGTGATGTTATGTTATGAAATGGTATAAACAATAAACAGACATGCGATTGCAGCAGTCCCGAGAGATTTGCCGTTATTTATTGAAGAGTTCTGTTGTATACCTTCGAAGTTCTTCATCAGATCTTCACACAAATTAAAATGGGACCAATTTCGGAACAAACTCTTTCAAAAAAAAAAATTTCAAAATCGGTCTACTATTGACGGAGATATTAGTGAATATACAAAAAGTCGGTTAAAAAATCAACATTTATTTTAACATTTATTTATTTATTTACTTTAACTTAACACGGCCAAAGGCCAATTACATTAGTTAAATACATTAAAATAAAAATAATAAAAACAAACAACAATGATAATATCCATAATTACACGGCATTCACACGCTCATCTCACAATACTCCAGACATACAGACAAAATCTTCTTCCATTCATCCGCGAACACATCACAATCGGGCTTAGCATCCAAGAGAGCGTTGAGCGCGGCGAGTGTACGAGGGATGGGAGACTGGGCTCGAGCGACGGTTCGACTCCCCGGTACGGCGAACAATCTGTGCCTCCTACTACGTCTATAATTGACTGGGGCAAAAATATGGGCTAGTTCGTCGTGTAGTTCAGGGGCATCAGTTTTCCCGTGAAAGATTTTACACATATTTATGATTTGATCATTTTTCCTTCTAACCTCGAGAGAATTGTAGCCTAAACACCCTAAGAGGAAGTTAGAAGGGTATAAGAATGGATAATATCCATATAGACGCTTATACAGATACCTCAGAAAAGCTTTCTGAACCTTTTCCAAAATTAGTGTGTATTTCTTTTCATGAGGGTTCCAGACACATGCACTAGACTCCAGCTTACTGCGTACTAGTACATTAAAAATTGATTTAATTGCACTTATGTTCTTGAAATCCTTTGCATTTCGTAGAATAAAACCTAATCGCCTAAATGAATCTTTTGCTACCAATACCATGTGATCGTGAAACGTTAATCTCATGTCAAAAGTGACGCCCAGGTCCTTCATTCCATTTGTCCTGGTAATAGCGCTATTATTCATTTTGTACGCAAAATTGATAGGGTGTCGTGCACGAGTAAAACTCATGACGAAACATTTGGTAGAATTAAATTCCATTTTGTTCCTAACACTCCATTCTAATATCGCGTTTAAGTCACACTGCAGCGCAAGACAATCAGCTTCAGACTTGACTTCACAAAAAAGTTTCAAATCATCCGCATACAGTAAACTTTTAGCATGATGGATGACTGATGGTAGGTCATTAACCATTATAAGGAACAAGAGTGGTCCCAATATTGATCCCTGACTCACTCCGGAACGCGTTTGATAGGGCTGGGATTCGTAATGGCCCAGTCTGACAAACAGCTGACGATCACGGAGGTAGTCAGCGAGGAGCCGCAGGAGACCAGGCGGAAAACCGATAGCACATAGCTTCGCAAGCAGAATATCATTATTGACCCTATCAAACGCCTTCCGAAAGTCAAAATACAAGACATCAACTTGGCCTCCATGGTCTAAACGTTTCGAAATGTAGTCTACTAGGGTAAGAAGGTTAGTATTTACAGATCTTTTCGCTCTAAAACCATGTTGCTCATTGCACAGATACTTTTCGACTTGCGAATAAATGTATTTATGCAATACATTCTCAAACACTTTAGCTGGTGATGACAAAATGGCAATGGGACGGAATTCTTCTACTGATGTTTTATTCTGACTCTTGGGAATCGGAGTAACCCTTGAAATTTTCCACTGTGGTGGATAAACGCCGAATTTTAAACATAAATTAAAAAGATGATATAATGGCAAGCAAAAGTGTGTTTTAAAACTTTTCAATATATCAGAAGGTATGTTGTCAGGCCCTACAGAACTATCAAGTTTCAGTTTGTTTATTCCTGATAGGACGTCTTGATGAGTAAATTTAAATATATTTACATAATTACTGCTGACATCACTATCACAAAGCGAAACCCTTTCTGCATCAAGCTGTGGAATATCGGGCAGATAGACGCAGAAAAAGCCTCAGCTGCGTAAACGCCTGAAAATTGATCTCCCTTATAGGTAACATTCGGTTCAAAACCACCTTTAGACCGCAAACTAGAAATATGCTGCCAGAAATTACGTGGATTGGTTCTTTAATTATTTTCAATCATTTCTGTATACGATGCCTAAGCCAATGCCACCCTTGTTTTAAGGCTAGCTCTCAAATCTGAAAAGATTTTGTATTTTATACTGCATTTTGTGCGCTTCCAAGCAGTATGCCACTTAAGCTTAAGTCTGGTGTCCTTAATAATATCATTAGTAAACCACACTGGATAGCGCCTACTTGAAGTTCTGCATCGAAGTTTTTTTGGTATACAAGCATCGAAGATGGTATAAATCGTCTCATAAAAATACTTGGTAGCCAAACAAACATCGTCTGTCTGTAGAACCTTCTCCCATGAAGTTCTTGAAAGTAGGTCAGAAAGTTTATCACGGTTACATTTTTTGAAATTCCAGTCTTTGCTATTATCAATGTTACTTGGTTCAATGATATCAGAAATATGTGCAGATTTAATTTTAATATCAACATCTAAAGGCGGATGATAGTTGTCAGGTTTAACTAAACCATCTGTGGCTTCTTCGTCTTCGTCTTTCAACTTTGCAAAAGCAACGCATATAGGCCGCATCTTTAGCACTTGGTTTAATATAACATACACACACGTAAATAGTTCGACCACACCATGTAAAACTTGCCCACAAGTCTTCACCACAGTCGGTTTCAAATTCACGGCGCCGTCGCAACGCAATAGGCGACCTAGCGGCGAGTAGAACACCCCCACAACGAGACAGTCTTACAACTTTTTTTTTAAATCTAGTCTCGCGCTAGACCATTATCTCACCTGATGGTTAGCGATGTGGTCGACGGTAAAGCACGCTTGCCTAAAAGTAACCTATACACTCTTGACTTAAAGACTCGTAGATAATAATAATAATAAATTGCTATAAACTTAACAGTATTTTACAAATACAAATAATTAATATTTATCTTTCCTTCATAGGTATGTACAAACATCTGGTAATTGTCCTCTTTTACAAAAAAAATTGCCTGTAGTTACTTTGCTTTTCCAAAACGTATTATGACAAGTACCCTCCAGCATATTTTTTTGAGGATAAAAGAATTAAAATCAGTATCATCATCATCATTAAAGCCGAAAGACGTCCACTGCTGGACATAGGCTTCCCCCAAGTGTCGCCACATTGGCCGGTCCCGTGCGTCGCGAAACCAGAAAAAAATATGTATAGAAATAAAAATTAAGTTGCCAATGAATATAAAAACACAATAAAGACTAAAATCAATTTTGTTCCTAAAATACTGTTAAGTTTATAACAATAAAAATCAGTTGCGAAACGTGTCAAAACAATACATTATCTGATTGTCTGGTATCGCTAGAGTTTGGCAGTGGCCTGGAACCAGTGATACTGGAGGATTATTGCCAGCGTGATTATGATACTCGTAAGTACCTACTGCCACGCGTCATCACGCATTCATGTCGCGAGGTTTTACGTACACGTTTGTAGAAAACATACGAACAAATTCCAGAGAAATAAAAATTTATAAATGCATTCACCAAAATGAATAGGTCACATTACTAACGTTCATAAACAATGAAAGCACCGAACATTGCTCTAACGAAGGGACAAAATTAACTTTGCCGTTAGAAAACTGTTGTCCCCATACATCAATAGTACATTGTGATACAAGGGTGGAAAGTAGGTAAACGAGCTGTCATTAACAAGCCCGAGCCGAAGGCGAGGGTTTTTAATGACACGTTTTTCAATACAGTTGTGGGAAATAGTAAAAACAAATCAAAGAATTAGATTTTTTTATTCACAAAAAATAATTTTTCAGAAAATGGTGCGTTTTTGCAACTGGACTTATTTTTTTACAAAGAAAACAGCCTATACAGCCTATTCGATTTTTGACAAATGTCGATGTGAAAATAATTAAATTAAAACTGGTAATTAAATATATTTAACAACCATTTAAAAGGCGTTTTGAGAATTCAATGCTAAAACGTACGGAATCATTAATTTTTCCTCGTATAAAATCTATCCCAATTTTATTCTATGTATGAAAACTCCTTGCTACTAAACTTTTTCAAATTTACTTATAAATAATGGCGCGTTTTTGCAACTGGACTTATTTTTTTACAACGAAAACAGCCTATATAGCCTATTCGATTTTTGACAAATATTGATGTGAAAATAATTACATTAAAACTGGTAATTAAATATATTAAACAACCATTTAAAAGGCGTTTTGAGAATTCAATGCTAAAACGTACGGAATAATTCATTTTTCCTCGTATAAAATCCATCCCATTTTAATATATGTATGAAAACTCCTTGCTACTAAACTTTTTTAAATTGACTTATAAATTTAAAACTAAACTGCAAAACTAATGATCGAGCTAGTAAACAAAAGTCACGACCGCGTAACAGAAAGACGCCTATACGAACGATTTTATTTTCGAATCATAATTATAGCCTCTGAAAGTACGTTGAAAAATACATTGTTTTTACTTTTCCAAGTACATTTTATAAGTTAGTCGACCATTACTCGTAAACTTGTAAAGTCTATTTAGCTGTGATAGTTTTACTTTTAATTTTGTTATATATACTACCTACTGCCGTGAATATTTTCACATATCCAAAAGCAACCATTTCGCTGGGGGAAGGGGACACTTGACTCTAACAAAAATTTGCCATTTAAAGCTTAATTTAACGCAGACGGATCCCTGAATAGAAAAAAGGTTTTCACAGACCCGTAATACTTTTGAATGGCCTATTCAACGATACCTCACACCAAGGGATAGACGAGAAAAAAAACATCTAAACTTTACATGTACATAAGGCACCCTAAAAAATAATATTTTAATTATTTTACCACTTTGTTGGCGTGCTTATATATATATACAGGATAGTTTTTATCTCGGCAATCATAGGGGTGGAGAGGCGGGTAAAGTTTGTATAGTGAACTAATCGTTTTTACGTGAAAGAGTAACAAACATCCATCCATCCATCCTGACAAACTTTCGCATTTATAATAGTATTTAGTATGAATTAGTATAAATTAGTTTGGATAAGTATGAATTTATATGATTTTGTATGAATTTATATGAATTACATATGGATTAACCAAATTCTTTCTTTTTATTCCAGTCAAAATGCGTCTCCTGCTCTCCGCCATTTTACTGCTGTCCGCCATCTTGTCTTGCGCCACACAGGCGCAGTACCCGCGCCCGCGTCGTCCCGAGCGCTTCGACACCGCGGAGCAGATCTCTAACTATCTCAAGGAGCTGCAGGAGTATTACTCCGTGCATGGGAGAGGAAGGTGAGAAAAACTGCATGATATTTAGTTAAAAAAATCGTTGCCCTACATTAAAATACTATTTTAGGTAGGTACTTGCTTAATTCGGAATAGGGATGTCTCCTTGGTAGAAAAATAATTATTATATTAAGCCCGTCAGCGAAATTATCAAATAATAGTGAACCCGTATTGTGACGTCACTTTGTCAGCATAAAGTGTAGCACACCGTGACGTCACATGATATTTCAACGCACTGTATCGTCGTAATTTTTTGTTTACGTGGCAAAAGAAAAAATACGTGTCCAATATTTTAGGTTATCTAACTGAAGACTAAATAGATATTTTTGTCAAAAACTCTATAGACCGACTAGCTTTAAACTCCATCAGAGCTTGTAACGGTTTATTCTCCTACCCTCTTCTAACGTCCCTAGGGATAAGGCGTAAAATAAGAAGAAGGCGGAAACCATTAACAAATATATTTATTTACCCGAAGCAATAGTCAAGCCGGAGGGGCAACAAAGGTGGTATTCGGGCCGTTCTACAATTAGGTGCTGTATTCTATTGATCCCTCAGTGGTCCAGTACTGTCCTGAGTCAAGCCGCAGGTGGAAGCAGGCGCTCGGCGAGTAGTCTGGAGTAGGGCATAGGTGGAGTTCGCTGGTGAGTCCAGCTGGCAGCGCCGCTGGGGGGGGGGTATTCTTAACCCGGACCTTGAACCCTGGAACGCGTCAACAAATAACGTCAATAATGTTACGGGGCGTTCCAGAAACTCCTGTGAGCATCCACGACTACGGCGTGATGGAAGCACTAGGCCCGTAGTAGTGATGCCGTGGATGTTCACAATCAGACACGGAGATTACAATAAAATAACGGAATAAAAATATAAATTATTTTAAAATGATGTGGGTAGAAATGAAAAATGATGTTGAAAATATTTTAGTCATTTCACAGTAAGCTAAAATCAATTCAAGGCTAGATAACAATGATGTGCGAAGATGTTTAAATGTAGCTACTGTGAAAATGAAACTAATTACATGTATTAAGAATGAAAACACCCAAGCTCTAAAATTCAGTAAGTGACGATGATACAATATAATGATGTGCACCACTTACCCAAGCTGGGGTTGGAAAATCACTTAATACTTCTGCGAGACGAACAACTTTACGTGACGGTTACGCGCCAAAAGGGAATAAAGTTTTAGCTACGTAGCAGAGACCGTCAAGTACGAGCGTTCGTCTCAGCAGCCGAGTGGCGTATGTCTGTCGCTTAGGTGGGGAAATGCGGGTGCGGCGCGGTGCGCTTGCGACCGTTATCTATGTGACGATCACGTCGAGCGCAGACAAAAGAACTTTTGAGTTTGCGAGGGTACTCATCGAACACAAATAGTATGGCGCTTCGTATTGATGAATTTATGTTTTTTTAATTAGGGTTATGATTTAATATATTTTTATTTTTGTAGAATGGTTAAATATGGGTAATTATCAAATAATGTACGTTACAAGCTTTGAATTCTATTTATAACTATTTCACGTGGTGAGGTCACAAAACCTGAAAACAAACATGTATGATAAGACATCAAAAAAAATGTATCCTGATTCACACTTACATGAAATATCCAGGCCTGAAACTTACTACGATGCTTATATAAAGATAACATAGAAAGTCAGTTATTCAGCTAGACAAACACAGCAAAATCATGCCATTTGTAAAACACAAAAAATTTAAATAGAATTGGGTCCCAAACGTTAAGGCCAAGAAAAAAAAATTGCACGCTTGCCCACAAATTATGAAAAACTTATAACTATTTCAAGTATTTAGAAAAGTTTTAAGCTGTGGGTAGAAGAGGAAAGTAAAACAATTTAAATAACCTAAATGGTCCCATGCTGGGTGCCAAATTTCAGAAAGCATTTTCATTTAATTTGTTTTTCTTATTTGAAGAGTTTAGAGGAGTATACTTTATGTTTAGAATATGAAAGTATACAAAAATTTCCGGAGCTTGTGCCATTATTTTTAAAAGTCCCATGTTGGGCGGCAATATTACTTTTATTATTAATACTCATATTATTATTTATTTATTTTATTTCATAATTTATTATACACTTTATTGTACACCACTAAAAAATACAGGACAAATATTTACAAAAACAAGTGTACAATGGGCGGTCTTAACGCACTAGACAATCTCTTACAGACAACGTATGACACTTGTTACTATGACATGATCTTTTTGACAAACGGTTAGTCATCACCAACACATTTTTTTTAAAGCTACGAGGTACTGTTTTTAATAGCACTTACTTGTTGCGCCAGTTACCTGTTGCAAGCTTTCAGTTTCACTACTTGACGCTAGATGTCTCTGTTTGAAGTGAACAACGCCATCTACAAACTATATACGGCACTTTCAACAATCAGATGTTTTAGAAACAAAAAAGTAGTGCCCTGTTGTATCACGAACCACTTTTAAATGCAGATAACTGCCTACTGATACTACAGTTCCTTTTTTTTTTACCCACACTTTGAGTAACATGGGAAAAGTGCAAGCAGATAATAATTATTAATTGACTTGATAAACCTCGATGGATCTCTGATATATAGAAAACAATATACTGTATTGTACACAAAAAAGTTACATGGCGGTATGCTAGTATTATATTATCTATGTTGGCGGTCTTATCGTTGACAGCGATATCTACCAGACAAACTTTGGATAGACTGAGGGAACTTAAAATTAAAAGAGGGTAGTCTGCGGTGTACTGTAAAAATATATAAAATAAAAAATGTAAATGTACATTTATTTAGAATATTTTCTTCCGTTTATTTCAGATATGGCAAGAGACAAATGCACATAGCCGATGCGTCCGTGATCTTCCGGGAGAGCCCATTCTTCGAGCACAATCTTAATGACGAACCGGCGTTCAAAAACCTTGGCTATAAGTAAATAAATAAAAAATAATAGATTATAATTAACTACAACCATAACCACCCTGTAAATTAAAACCTATTTGTCAATTTTTATTTTTATTTTCGTGATTTTATTGAAATTTTGCTTTCATTGCTACTTTTTAACTGTGAAATGATTTTTTTTTTGTAAGAGATGGATTTAAAATTATTCTGACTGAATTTATTGGCAAGAAATGTAGAGGCATTTAGGATAATCTTCTTTAAACATAACTGGATTAGGAACTGTATTATTTTTTTGTTGTTACAACCTATATGACAGATGTTTTAAAACTATAATTATTTTGACTAATATTACCGTGCAGTAAAAAGCAGCACCACATCTCAAGCAATTTTATTTACTAAATTGTTTAAAATTATTGTAAAACTAATTTACATCAATGCTCTCAAAAATAACTTATGACTAAAACTATTCTAGTCAAATAATTTAACATAAAACCGTCTCACGATTCTAGTCAATTGATTGCTTTTTAATTTTGTCAAAAAAGAAATCCTAAAAATAGTTTTCAAGCTGGGTGAACGACTATTTTTAGGAATTTTTATTATAACATCACTTTTATTGTAATAAATAATAAAAAAAAATGTAATAAATACAGATAAAATAGTGTTAACAAATGTATGTAGTATTTATTCAAAATGCAAGATCGTTTCATGGCCTATTTGTTTTATTATATCGATCGTAGATCCTATTACTGCCTTTACAGATTTATACTGCCTGATTTGTGCTATAGATGCACTTGTGCCTAAACATTCGGCGAATACCGATACGCTAAAGGTAAAAAAATCTGCTATCCCCTACATTTGGTGGTGGTGCGAACAAGAATGTATTGAACAGCGGTTTTTTGTTGGTTTTAATTGTTTTTTTTTTAATATAAATCGTGCCTTTGATTTATACCTTATGCCTGGAAAAGTGCTGATGATAGTTACAAGAACACGCCTTTAATTCAATGTTTTTTAGGGTTCCGTACCTCAAAACGGAACCCATAAAGAATCACTTTATTGTCCGTTTGTCTGTGAAGACTCTTTATCTCGGGAACGCGTGGAGGTATCGAATTGAAATTAATATCGTACACTCAAGTTTGCAACCCCTTGCAGCTGTGAAAAATCAAACTTCTAGATCAACGCAATGAAGAGATAGCCGTTAATGACGCATATTTTACACTCGCAAGCGAATCAAAATCTACAGGGTCAACGAGGTGTCCGTTGACCTAGAATCATGAAATTTGGAATGATGAATTAACGTCTTATAGCACAAGTAAGGGAAAAAATTAAAATCTGTAAATTTGTACCAACATAAAAAAAGAAAATTAACTTATTTGTAGTTGGAAACCTGATCTCGACTTATGTCGATATACACCGTGAAATTTAAGTGGTTGTTTTCCCGCGGCAGAACGACTTGCCTTTAGGAGTACTTTCGAAGAGAGTTAAAGTAAAAAAATAACGATGTTTTTATTTTAAAATAATTTAAAAAATATTCATCAACTCGAAAAAGTGAGTAACAATAGTAACTTGTAGGTACTAGGTACTACTCGCGTCACCACCGTATTATTCACCGTAGTACCTAGTACCTACAAGTTACTATTGTTACTCACTTTTTCGAGTTTATGTTTTTTTTTTAAATTATTTTAAAACAAAAACATCGTTATTTTTTAATTTTAACTCTATGCTTCGAAAGTACTCCTTAAGGCAAGTCGTTTTGCCGCGGGAAAACAACCACTTAAATCTCACGGTGTATTACTGCAGTTTTCCAACGGCAAAGTTAATTTTGTCCCTCAATGCTTTTTATCTTATCGTTACAGCAATGTCCGGTGCCCTCATAGTTTATGAACTTCAGTAATGTTATTTAATAATTTTGGTGAATGTAAATGGTTGTACGGAACCCTCAGTGCGCGAGTCCGACTCGCACTGGGGCAGATTTTTTTTATAAAAATACACTTCTTAAAAACAAGCTTTTTAGCTTAACGTGCATTGTTATCCAAACAAAACGTGTAGGTAACAAAATGTCAGCTTAATCGGTTGTAGATAACTGTTTTATAATTCAGTTGCAAGATTTGGGGGGCCCTACATGCATTGTTGGTTTTTGTTAAGTAAAAGCTTTTGAATAAGTTTAAAAAAAAAAATCGAAGACATGTGACATCCACCAACCCGCACTGGGCCCGTGTGGTGGATTACGGCCCATCCCCTCTCATAGAGAGGAGGCCTGAGTCCCAGCAGTGGGAACATTAATAGGCTGATGATATGTGATGTGTGATGTGAATAAGTTTTTTTGTAACTCCAGTACAGCCAGCATAGTCAGAGAAGCTACCATACTACTGGCTGGCTAATAAAATGTATTTTTGGCATGCAATCCGCGTATAACTCTTGCAAACACGACAAAAAGATGAAATAGGTTTGCTGAACAAAGTCCGGTCCAAATCGAGATTTTACCTAACTTTACTTATCACGCAATATTCATGCATAAGACATCAAAGAGTTTTTTTTTAGTTTCTCTTGACCCCGATCTCGCCTGATGATTAGCGATGCATAAAATCTACTACTAATTGGAGGCGGTAAAAGATGGCTGTTCATTCATGCTAAATCTTACTAATATTACAAGTGCGAAAGTTTGGATGGATATGGGTATGTTTGTAACTTAATTACGCTAAAACGGCTGAACGGATCTGGATGAAATTTGGCACAGAGATACCCTCTAGTCAGGAATAGCATAAAGGCTACTTTTCATCCCGGTATAATGTTCCCATGAGGCAGAAGAAAACACTTTTCACGCCGTACCTAATAATATGGCTATGGTAACCATCGTGGTATCTTCCAAAAAGGTCTGGTCTTTAGTACTGGCAACCGCGCGTGTATGAACGTAGACGAAGAAAGAGAAGAACGTAAGCTCTAAAAATTCTATAAATATTCTATATTCTATAAATTATTTTCTTCCACAAAAACGTACAACAAAAAATGTTGGTAACCGGTACGAGCATTGAACGTACCTACAGCTAAGGAGTACCTACAATTCCCTGCTGAAGTTTGTGTTTTCTGATACCTATAACTTAGGAATAGAAGAGTGAATAGGTTACTTCTAGGTAAATAATAATAAATAGCTTTATTTAGATAAGAAAAATAATACAATTTAGTGAAGTCCCTGACTCCTGTGCTAGGTGATTAACCTGTGTTACAGGAGCCAGTGCCCTCTTTCGGCAACAAATACAGTTTAATCTTATGCAATAATTATCAAAATGAAATTGAAACCAAAGTTGTAAAGAGAAACACAGAAAAATAAAAAAATAAAAAAGGGTTGTTAGTAATAACTGTAATGGTGTGTGTGCGTGTGTTGTGTAAGTGTGGTGTGTACCTACATCAATTGTATGTATTGAGGAAAGGATTGTTGTCACAAGAGTGTTATTAAAATCTGCTCCGTTTCTTCGTATCTGAGAGACATTAGCCATGACTTAAGGTTCTGCTTGACCCTATGCGCAGTTAGTTTGTATATTGCTAGAATCTTGTTTATTTTGTTGTAAATGTGGGAGCTTTGGGCACCATAGTGTCGTCGCGCTAGTGCAGAACGACATTGAACGGACGGACATACAGGAAAGCCTATTCGTCGACTAGTGATGTTACTGTCTAATGGCATCTTGGAATGACGACGCAAGACAGTGCGGAGAATGTATAACTGTCTCACTGTTAGTACCTTGGCATCGGAGTACAGCTGGGCGGTGGGGTAGTCTCTTTGACGGAAGTACATCACTTTGAGTACAGCCCGCTGAGCTCGTTCCACCCTCAGCATCACGGTTTTAAAAGTCCCACCCCACACAGGAATGCAGTAACTCAGTATAGACTCACACAGGGAACGATACACAAGAGAAGCCGTTTTAATGTCAGCCGAGTGTCTGAGCTCCTTAAACAAATACATAAGTTTACGAAGCCGGGAGCACAGGGAATCTGCGTGAACACGCCAATCCAGCCTTTCGTCGATATGAACACCTAAGTATTTAATGCTTGGGACCATAGTCAGACAGGTACAGTTGCAAGCTGCTGCATCGTGACAAATATGTGCAGTTACTGTTTTAGAATTTGAAGGTGGTTTAGGTGCGTTTGGCGGTAGATATTTATTTATTTATTTATTTATTTAAACTTCATGCACAAAAGTACAATGGCGGACTTAATGCCTTAGGCATTCTCTACCAGTCAACCAAGTGTGGTGGAGAGACAACATGGCAGGTGCATTGTTTAAAACGTGGCAACAAAAAAAAAAATAATTTAAATAATGCTTTAAATACACATACATACATATTTTATTTAATAAATACCTATATAAATACATATATATTTAATAAAACAATAAAAATAAGTTACCGAGATGACCCTCCCCCCCGCTGATAATAAAACCGCAATTTCTGCTTGAAAGCATACCGACTGGTGGCCGTCCTGATTTCGAGAGGAAGCGCGTTCCAAAGAAGAATAGACTGAATATGAAAGGAAGAATGAACAAAATCAGTAGTATGAGAAGGACAGAGTAGGAGAAGATTGTTGGAAGAACGCAGATTCCTAGTGTGAGAAGAACTTAAAAATTCAAAGTAAGACATAAGATAAGAAGGTGGGGTGGGAGAGTTGAGTAGGGAGAAAAGCGTTGTTAGAGCGCGCAAACATCTTCTCTGGCGAATGGGTATCCATTTGAGCTCAGACCTGTAGCTCGACACATGTTCATACTTCCTCAAGTTAAATATGAACCGAATGCAGTTATTGAGGAGTCTATCAAGCTTATCCAGCAGAACCAAGTCGCCACTCAAGTCGAAATAGCATACGTCACCATAGTCGATTATGGGGAAAATTAAAGTCTGCACAAGCATAGTCTTCGTCTTTGCGGGCAAAAAGTTCCTCAGACGATACAGGTATCGCAAAGTGCCGTTGACTCTTTGACTGACACTAGTAACCTGACTTTGCCAGCCAAGTGTCGAATCAAGATGCAAACCGAGATCTTTTACGTTAGAGCTAATGGGAATAACGGTGCCATCGAAAATAAGAGGAGGAAGAGAGCTAAGCACCACTCTACCCATCATACGCGAGCTTCCCACTAAAATGGCTTGACACTTCGAAGGGTTTACCGACACACCAAATCTATCAGTCCAAATTTTAATGGCATCCAAGTCTCGGTTTACATTTTCTATAGCGTCCGACAAACCTTCTACCCGCGCAGCTGCATACAGTTGGAGATCATCGGCATAAAGATGATACGAACACCGAAGATAGAACGTAATAAAATTAATGAAGATAGAGAATAACAATGGAGATAGAATACCGCCCTGTGGAACACCAGCACCTAGATCACGCCAACTCGACGAATTATCGTCAACGCGAACCGACTGCTGACGTCCCCGAAGATAAGAAGAGAACCATTCCAGTGCCTCGGAAGAAACCATTAGATTTGAGAGGATAGATAGAAGAATATCGTGACTGACGGCGTTAAAAGCATTGGAGAAATCAATAAGTACCAAAACGGTGATCTTGGTATCCTCCATTGCCTCTCTGATGTCACCAGTCACTTTTAGGAGAGCGGATGCAGTACTGTGCCCAGGCCTGAACCCAGACTGGAATGAGCTGACAAGGTTGTTACGGTGAACGAACCCCGAAAACTGCTTGTGGACACAGGCCTCGAGCACTTTTGACAGGAAAGGGAGTATGGAAATAGGTCGAAAATGATTAGGTAGGGAGGGATTTGATATTTTAGGAAGTGGACGAACATAGGCCATTCGCCACAGGGATGGAAACTGACCGGAATCTAGGGAAAAGTTTAATATATGGGCAATCGGAGGAAGAAGAAATTCAAGGATCAAGGTGACCATATAACGACTAATGTCATCATGGCCCACAGCCTTGGATTTTATAGAAAGGATCATCTTTTTAATTTCATCCTCGGTAACTGGCGAAAAACGGAATGGTTCTATGATAGGACCGGGTAGGCCAGTAATGGAATCGACCGTCAGAGACACCATTTGGGGATCTAAATGGCAAGTGGTAGTAAAGTGACGGTTGATTTCATCCAGGCCAATCGTCTTGGGAAAATCCACATGACGAGGCCTACCGATACCGAGAGTTCCGAGAAATTTCCAGATATCGGCAGGAGAAGCAGAAGAAATGTTTTCTAGAATATGGCGGCGTTTGGCGTTGCGTATCACCTGATTGCACCGATTTCTAGCAGCTTTGAAAATGTTCCTATTTTCATCACTGCGATCCTTTTTAAATTTCCGAAAGGCTCGGTCCCTGCGTCTCATCGTCATACGAACCCCTACCGTCATCCAAGGAGCAGGTGGACGCCTGAGTTTAACCCTCTTGACCGGAGCGTGTTTGTCGTAGAGAGCAAGGACCGTCCGATTAAATATACGCAGTTTTTCGTCTACAGCTGTTGCCGCAGCGAGGTGACCCCAATCGAGTTCCGCCGCATCCTGACGCAGCCTCTCGACATCCAGACGCGCAAAACAACGAATGTGCAGAACTTTAGGGAGTGGTTTAGGTGGTTTTAGGACGTATGACAGGAAAATGAGGTCATGGTGGGAAAAACCAGGTGCAGGACACTGACCATGGGAGGAAACAAGGGAGGGAGTGGACGTCAGAATTAGGTCGAGCCACGTGTCATCTCCTGTGATATTGAAATGTGTAGGTTGCAAAGGAAGAACGTGAAGACCAATGGACTGAATAATGTGGAGAAGTTTACGGGAACGAGGAGTTGGATGGGAAAGATCTGTGTTGAAATCGCCCATGATGACGCAATGTGCGTACTCCGACCCCACAGACTCCAGCGCCAATTCTAGGTTGAGGAAGTAGTCAACGGCAGGCGGACAGTACACAACACCAAGTAGGGTCTTGACCCCCTTGATGTAGATCTCCAAAAAGAGGTACTCAACAGAAGCACTGTATAATGAAGGAGATGACGCAATGATTTTATATGGAAAATCGCAACGTAGATAAATAGCAACACCTCCTCCTCCCTTACCAATCCTATCGTTACGGATAAGAATGAAACCAGGAAGAGGGTAGGTCGTAGAAAGAAGATGAGGCTTAAGCCAACTCTCAGAAATCAGAACGGCGTGGACATTGGCGTCAGAAAAGGTGTCGAAGAGATCGGTATAATGACTTGCCACACTCTGAGCATTTATGTGACATACGTTAAATAAATTACGTTTCGGTTGACTAAAGCTCTGACGTACAAAGTCACCAAGGGAGTCAGTTAATGAGTCAAAACTTGCATTAGCAGAAGAGTTAAAAGATTCAACGGCAGAGTGAAAAGAGTCATCAGCAGGTAACATAAAATACAATTAAAAATAATACAAAATAAATAACTATTAAAATAAACAATGGCAAAAAATTTGCCTTACGGTGCAACACCACTATCTATGCACCACCCACCAGCAGAACCAGTAGAAAATGATTTGTAACTAAATAAGAGTTAATACAAACACAAACACGATGACAATAAAAGCAAGCTAAGAATGAAACAATACAACAACAAAGTACATGAGCAAAAACCGAACGTAATTCACTACACAAAACAAAAACGTGTAACAGAGTGATATGGGACGTCAACTTAACACTAGGATTTACAATTGTAGGGTACATAAAACAATAATTCATGAAAGGCAGGGTATATGGATAAACTAATTTGACATAATTGCAAACACCACACAGACATTATTGACAGGTAACAATGAGTATTATTTACATAAAGATAGAAAGGTAACGAACAACAACAATTAAATAACAAGCACAAATAATGATCAGAAACGAACAACACGTAGTAAAATATATGTGAACACAAAGCAAGCAAGTAGACGTGTACGACAAAATTTGTGAAATATACAAAGTGAACTACGACGCGACGCCCAAGCACGGAATAACACAATCACAAAATTCGTAAACATAAACAATCTTAGTTTCTAAGCACTCCACAACTACTTCCCGTTACACCAGTCGATTTCACAACCTCCTTAGGGAACTTAGTCAACATTGGGTTAAGTTCATCCAATGAAGTAATCCTGTGCCGTGAGCCATCCGGGTTTCTGATGACAATAACCCCGTCCTGCGTCCAGCATGCCGACATTCCAAAGTGGATACGCGCCTTGGTGAATACAGCCTGCCTAGTCCTGGTTAAGAACTCTTTGACCGTAACCGAGGAACCCTTCAAACCTGACTTTGCCTTCCAGACAGCAGTTTTATGGTCAGTACTCGAAAATCTTACCAGTATAGGCCGGCTGCGGGTAGGTCCCTTGCTTGCTGCCCCCAATCTATGGCAAACCTTGACGGAAGATGCAGTGATGTTGGGCAGGGCCAGCTTGCTGTTTATTGTGTCCAACACAAGAGCCCTGCAATCCTCTTTGTCGATTTCGGCAAATCCCATAAAGATGAGAGCTTTTCGACGTGAGCGTGTCTCAAGCCCGTCGACCACCAGATATTGAATTACTTTGGTCTTGGATATATTGAGCGACAGTAGGTTAGTGGAAAGCCAGTTCATAACAGTTCGCAAAGCCTGCTTTACCGCTTACCATCGAGTTAGATTTTGGTCGAACGCGACCGACCCTATAAATACTTAAAATAGTCTTTTACTTCAAACCGGAGCCTATCAATAATAAAAACCTAAGCAAGCCTATCAAAGATAAAAAAAAGAGTTTAAAAACTGTTACCCAAATAAAGCTTTGCTTTTTACCTATGTTAAGAGGCGAGTCCCTAAGAAACACGTAAAAAGGCACTTACGGTTTCCGAAATTTCTAAAAATTCACCACATTGAATTACACAAAAAAAATAATGAAGAACCTTAGTAGATGTGTCTGCAGTTTCACCGCGAGATATTTGCAAAACCATCCTAAATTTCGAGAAAAAAAATTGTTGAAATCTCTCAAAAACATCTAAATCGACCTTTTCTATTTGCGCTATTTTCGTAATTGTAGAAGAATATATAAAACGATATTTAGTTAAATCATGACACGAAAGTATGAATATGACATTCACCATTTTATATTCTAATAAGTCAAACCAAATGATAGTAATCTACGTTTAAACATTGTTATTTTTTTACACAAATTGTTTTCTGTTCCCCATACATTTTAGTATGGAGCGTTACTCTCCCGTAATTTGTTTTATAAACGAGCACGCGCGCGAAAAATTGTCAGTGCAGTCTTAGAATCCAAGGTGAGAGCACGCCCATTTTTTATCCGAGCCGAGTTCGCAAAACGACTACGCACACATACACAAAAGACATAAGGGTGGGTCGCGAGTGTTGTGACATGACTGCAGCAAAAAGACAGACTAGGTATGTGAGTTTTATTTATTTTTTGTAATTTATTATTATTACTAGGTGATAATTTCCTTCATTTTTATCACGTTTTCAATAACTCGATTTCTTGTTAATATATTTTTCTGCATATAACTATTTCAGATAAAATGGGAAAATGTAAAGAAAATTACCGACCACACAAAAAAAAATATGGCGGCATGTAAGATGTCGTTAAAACTGAAAAAGATTAACTTCTGGAAATTAAATCAAACAGGAAACCTGATAATAAATAAAAATCATGACTGGTATTATCAGGTCCAAGGCAAGCTTCACATTACCCAAAAAAATGAATGCATTTTTATGGTTTGGACCAACCCAGACACGAAGGTTGAAACATTTAAAAAGGATGATGACTTTTGGAGAAATAACAATATCAATCTGCCTAGCCATTTCCCAACTATATTGGGGTCGGCTTCCAGTCTTACCGGATTCAGCTAAGTACCGGTGTTTTACATGGAGCGACTGCCTATCTGACCTCCACAATCCAGTAACTGGGTAACACGGTACCCCTTGGCATGACTTCAAAATCAAAATCAAAATCAAATATTTTTATTTTACATAGGCCTACATGGGCACTTATAAAACGTCGACAAAAGGTGCACGGTTCGGGTTAGTCGTTTCCTATGGAGAAGAACCGGCAAGAAACTCCATGGTTACTCTTTTAAATTGTTTTGTTTACAATATTTCCATGTTACAGCATTAGTACTTGGATATGGGGGGACAACGTAGGCCCGACAATAAGTCGTACGAAATTGAGAAAAAAAAAAAAAATAATGCACGAAATAAAAAGTTAACAAATGTTAACAATCATCTAGAAAACTAGAAAGCCTACAATGTTCACACATTCACAATAGGTAAAAGAATCTATACAAAGGTAAAAAAAAAAAAAACAACTCTAAATTTAACATGTGGCACAAATACTGTAATCAGTGCTGTAACTATTCTTAGCTAAGGGCTATAATGATGATTGAAAAATATTGTAAAAAGTCTAATTACTGACTGGTGTCAGATCTCATGCTTCTGACTACTCGTAACGACTGTCAAAGATCTTCAAATGACAGCCGGGACCAACGGCTTAACGTGCTTTCCGAGGCACGGAGGAAACTCGGTATGTTGAAATGGTTACCCATCCACGGACCAACCTCGTCAAGCGCTGCTTAACCTTGATGATCGACCAGTGCCGCTGTTATTATTTAGCCACGAGCTCCTCGAAATAACATGGAAGATAGATTAAAAAGTTTTATCGTGATTGTATGCTTCCGGAAATAATAGATTCGCGATTAGACAGGAAAATGGAAATAAAGCCTAATTATTTGATTGAGGGTATTAAAAAACGAGAAGCTGGTAGAGAATCGAAGAAACGGAACAGCGAAACTGTTTTATCTGATGTCAGAAGCACCAAGCGCCAATCAACAAAAAAATAAATTAGAGAACATCATTCAATCAAACAATAATTTTTGTACTTATTATAATAATAATTATATTGTACAAATACCTATTACTTTATTTTTTCTAACAATCAAACTACACAACCGATTACACTGTGACCCCACCCTTTGTTCACGACTATAATACTATGAGCACGCGTGCCTTGCGGTGCGGTGAATCAATAGCAAATACATTGCGTGTTTTTGCGACATGCTTACAAGTCCTTCAGAAGCGAACGCGCATTGAAGGTATATTTTGCCCGTCGCGCCGCATTATTTTTTATTTGTTCTTCGGTACGTGTACACTACAATGTGTGATGCAACTGTGTTAGTGAAAATTTCGATGTGTGGGTTCTAAAATAAGTTCTCACGCTCGCAAACCTCCCTCTTAACCGGCAGCCGAATTGCGTAAGTATATTATCCAAAGCAAAAGAATCGATTCTTTCCCAAAAACGACTTTACGTATCAATATGCAATACGTAAAGTCGGTTTTGGGAAAGAATCGATTCTTTTGCTTTGGATAATATAATTACGCAATTCGGCTGCGGGCCACATTATTCATCATAATCGGTTGAAATATTTTGGCGCTACAGAGGAACACAATACAAACATACATACACACATAAACTGCTAAAATCAAAACCTTTTCTTTTGGTTTCACCGTAGTCGGGTCAAAAATGGCAACTGGTCACTTCCTATGGGGAAGGAATAATAGCGGCCCTCACACGTACACTCATGTACACTTCGGAGCAAATGAAATACCACACGCCACTCCGAAGCGAGCTTAGAAGTGTACGTGTAAAGGCATTCGGCGCGCGTTCCGAAGCGGTGCTCAGTCGCGCGCGCAAGTCCCACGCATCGGAGCGCTCTCCGCGGCGGAACGTACGTGTAAAGAGTTCTGGAGTTAGAAATGGCAGTGTGGCGGAACGTGAAAGCCGTAACCGGGTTTAAAGAAATGTAATAAAACTTTTTCTCATGACTGTGTCCTTCTTTTTATTTTTGATTATATTATCATATCATAAATTTTATCCCTTTCACAGTTAACTTTGAAGTGCCGTGCTCGACCGACGCAGTGTGCGCCTGGAAAGTGGCTTACCCGAATACGGCGTTGCCCGAGAACCCATCTTCCCAGAGACAGTGGGATGAGCCGCTCTGCAGATTGGTACGGAATAAACTTATAAATACGTCCACAAATACTGCTGAGCGTGCCCGCCTGCTGGCTGTGGGAGAGTGGGAGTCGGGCCTCTGGCTACAGGCACTACCGTCACTCCGCGTGATATGAAAACACCTTCCGGATCGCTACATGTCTGCGTTTAGGTGCTCCTCCACATCGTTGTCAATGTGGTGAAGCAGTCGACCGCCTCGGTCACCATGGCCTATCCTGCAGTAGGAGCGCTGGCCGGAAAGCACGGCACGCCAGCATTAATGACATCATACGTCGGGTTCATGTCACCGACGGGGGTGCCAGCTGTTTTAGAACCCAATGGCTTGGCGCGCGACGATGAGAAGAGACCAGACGGGATGACCATAATGCCTTGGAAGGTGGGTAGGCCTTTGGTATGGGATGCAACATGTGTCGACACCCTTGCGCCATCCCATCTTCTTAGCACGGCGGGTTGTGCTGGGGCGGCTGCTGCTGGTGCAGAAAACCTCAAACGGCGCAATATAACAACCTTATTGGAAGTTATGTGTTTAAGCCATTTGGGGTTGAAACATTAGGTCCATGGGGTCCGAGTGCGCATCGACTTTTTCGAGAAATTAGCACAAAGCTCGTCGACTCTTCACGTGACCAGAGGGCTGGCCTTTTCTTCGGCCAGATAATCAGCATTGCCATTCAACGTTGCAATGCTGCCAGCGTTCTGGGCACTTTTCCCGTTGACATCGATGTGGACGAATTTTTTGATGCACAATGAGCTCTTTTCCGTCTCCCTTTTGTATATAGGTTTATTTTTTTTTAGAATAATCCCTTTTATATATGTTAATATTGATGATTTATAAATACCACTCTTTATTATTGAAATATCAAGTGAGAAGAAGAGAACTTGAATTTGACACAGAAGCATTTGAAATGTTCATCTGCAAACAAATATTATAATCCTCTGGTAGGTTTTCGTGTAATTCTCTCAACTTGGGAAATGATTAAGACGCCTTCTATACTTCTTTGCACACAATAAGGTGATTACGACGGTAGTCAACCGTAGAAGCATTCATCATGAAGTAGTATGCAGAACTTTTTTCAACTAGGGACACTCCACGCACCATTCCGAATTGTGGCCAAAACTGTCGAAATGCCTTTGGACGTGTGGTTTGATGCGTCAGTTCAAAAGATAACGCATCTGAACGCGCTCCGAAGTGCGATGTCAAAAACGCTATTTTTAAACGAAAGGTTCGGAGCGCGTTCCAAACCACCGGTTTAGAGCGCGCTCTAGTGCGCGGTTTGGAACGACACTCCACGGAGCGCGCTCCAAAGTGTACGTGAGAAGGCCGCTAATCTATGAAGATATGACGTATTAGACTCCCAGGTTGTAGCTACCAGGAAATTCAGACTCCAGCAGTGAATTCCACTCCTTAGCTGTACCTCAGATAATAGAATACATAATTCATAATCATTTATTTGCTAATATGGGTAATTACATAAAGTTGTTAAAAATATAGCACAGCTATACTAGCATACAGATGCCTCCTCCCATACAAAGAAACCGTGCCGACGTAACTAGAGTTTTTCATCTGATTATACCGACTATTTTTTGTACATCGATCGCGTTCGGTTCCGTTCCACGGCGATAGATAGATCACCATCTATATCCGTGGAACGGAACCGAACGCGATCGATGTACAAAAATAATCAGTAGGTACAGTACGTCAGAACAGTTTCTTTGTTGAGACATCTGTATGCTAGTATTATATTATCTGTGGCTGTACGCACAATAAAAGTATTCCTAAAACGCTTCGTGCGTATGGGTGGGATGTCCACACTGTACCCATGATGCATCGCCGTATGTCTTGTAGTCCGATGATGGAAAGGGCTAGGAGGAATTAGTTCATGCAATTCATTTATGACGCGTAATCACAATCGTTAAGTAAAAAGTATTCATTTCCACCTCACTAATTAGCTAATAAACCGTAAGAGTATAATCACAGTTACCTCCGTTTTTAAACCTCCATCAATTAAGTTTTCCATTAAGGGGAGCGTGATCAAATGACATGACATGCGTGCCATTGATTTTTAAAGCTTATGCCATTACGAGCAAGGTTGGATTTGTGTTGGCAGCGTTTAATGAAACTAGTACAAGGTATTTATCTCTTTCGTTATGAAGAAAAAAGTTGGTTTGTCCATCTGTTTTTATAAAAATTTCTGAAACAGACGGCAAGATGCATTAACGATTCTCAAATAAAGGTCCTGTAGGTAGGCATAAACTACTGATTTAGTTGAATAAAAGGTGGATATATATTTAGAGTCAGAAAACTCGAGCTTGACGCCTTAAGATCAAGAGAGATTGCAACACACAACAAGAGTGGAAGGAGACTTTTGTTCCGTAGTAAGACAATAAAAATTTGGCAAAAAAAATGGATGCAAGCGCTTTTTGAGCTGGTTTGATAAAGTATTACTCACGTACACGTAGGTTGCTATTAATATAAAAATAAAACAATGAATGAACTTAAAAGGAATGGAAAATACCACTCTGATGCCTGTTCTTCTGCAATGCAATGCAATCTTCTTGAAGAAGAAGAAGGTAATTTAAAACTAGCTTAAGGTTCCAAGTAGGAAAGTAGGCTTAGTATTAAAAACACCTGTAAAGAATCTACAAATGCAATCATAAGCTTTTCAGTAATCCTAGTACGTCACCACTTTTTATTTATGAATTTGTGACGTCCCAAAACATTAGTTAAGATGCGTGAAGATAAAAATACACTGCGTAGTTTATGGTTTAGATAGTTACACATAGATAAACATTGTAGTATTAGTAAAACCTGATAACTTCCTATTTTTGGTGGCATGAGACGGCTAGAACAACCGACATATTTAACTCATCAACTGTCGTAATTACCAAAATTGTTTTCCTTTTTGATGATACATTATCTTTAGAAGCACTAGAAGCCTCACAAAATGCTCAAAATTGCGCTGTCAACAGAGCGTTCAAATTTGACATGAAAAAAGGAAAACATAGGGACATAGTACATATACTTTACAAGTTTATGGAATATCTTTTAAATTGGTCCAATATTGGAGGACGAAATAGGCTAGAGCCAAACCTCGATTTACGACTTTTTACTAAGAAAATTCAGTCGGCGCTCTCTGCCCCCGTTTCCTCTTAAGGCGATATATACACCCCAATGCTAACGCAGTACTGGCCCACTCGATGGCAAAATATCAAAATTGAACCTCCTTTTGAACTGTTTGCAAAATATTATTTGATTTACATATGCTATGTTAGTTATGAAGAAATTCTAGCCATCAATTTTTCTGTGTAAAAATATTTTTCGTCGTAAGTCGTAAGTCGTTTTGGAGGAGTTGCCAGAAGTTGCGAAAAAATAACGTGTTGTAAATTATTTTTTTAAAGCACAACTATTAGTTCCACGGAAAAACCTTGTGTTCAAAATTATGTACATGAATCAATATTTTTTTTTTTTTTTCAAACCTTTTAACCAAGCCGTTACTAAAGAGTATGCTTTAGAAAACTACCGTTTTACGGCACTAAAGCGTATGTAGGCCCTTAACGACAGAGGTGTTAACATTACGCCGGACCGGCAGCTTATAGTGTGATCACCATAACCCGATAGTCGGCCAACGGTTACATTGTCGGTCCGACCTAATGTGAATCTGTTTTACCCGATTTTTAATTATTGAAATTGTATCGGTCTTATACAATAATCAAACTAATCGAATTCCAATTAAACCCGAACAGAACCGCATAATCCTCTAGTATTAGTATCACATTTCACCCAGTGAACTCCGAACCTTCAAGCAAAGGAATAAGGTGTGTTTTACAATAACAGCTCAGTGCGAATAGGGGATGTCAAATCGAAACTAAGTGGATTATAAACAGAGTGCGCGCGCAACTGCGATGTTGTGGTATAATGGCGGAAGGCTCTTTATGATTGACACTCTGGAACAGTGATTTTGGAACAGTAAAAGAATTACCAGTTCCTTTAATGAAAGATCTTGGAACTGTTACAAGTCATCATATCACCTGTTATTTTATTTAGTTCTACAGATTTCAAGTTAACGTTCACAGTTACATACTTAGCTACTTAAATCTTTTTTGTTTTGTTAGATAAAAATCTTAAAAATGCTGTCTATCTTAGTTTTAATTTATTTCGTAGGGGCTGTATTTTCTTAAAAATCCCTTAGTACATGAAATATTATTTAATGTATAATCGAAATGCAAATAAAAACATAATGGTGCCCAGCGCGGGACCACGCAGAAAATGGCACCCAGCATGTGACCTCGTAGAAAGTGGTGTTCAACGTGGAGCCATACATGTAGCTCTTGTCCAATATCTTAGTTAATGTAATTATTGGTATTGTAGATAACATCATTACAGGTCCCGAACCGAATGTAGACTCTCGAGCCACTAAAAATGAGGCGCCCAACATGGGACGATTATTAAAGTGGCGCCCAGCTTGGGACCATTTAGAAAGTGGCGCCCAGTTTGGCACTTGATCGAGATCTTATTTTAAAATAATCGTAACATCCAATCTAAAATATCAAAAAGCTTTGGTGTATAACTGGGCCATTTCGACGAAATCTGTGAATTTTAACCTCGAAAATAGAAAAAGACAATGATTTATAAAGTAAAATCTGAGATGTAAGCCACTAAACTTTCAAGCGCCGGTAATATTTATAAATTCTGATTCTACTAGTGACTATTTCTTATAAATAATCTAGCTATCATCAAGCAAAATACCAGTTCTTTTTCAGAGTTACAAACGCAATGTTGCAACCTAAAAGAGCTCAGTAGTCGCAATTCAGGAAGGCGGGCGACACCGCTTGTTTTTTACTCAAATAATCTATATTTTAAACTAAATATTTAGCGAAATTGACTATTTTATACACAAATTTTCTATCTGATTAATATTTTTGAGAGTGGCTCCTATTGAAGAAAATTTTGTACCATTTGTTGTCTTAAGACCCATATCATTGAATTGAAGAGTGTTTTGTAAAGTGTTTTTGAGTCTTTAAAAGTGTTTTCAGTTGTTTCCCTACTGATTATTAAGGATTTTAAGGTAATTATATTTGTTTTAATAATATGTGTAGCAATGTATATTGCAAGAATGTTCGAGAGTTTCCAGATGAAACTTAAAAACGGATTATTAGGAAAAGTGAAATATCAGCTGTTGGTACAACGCGGAAGTAGTAAAAGTCAAATTAGTACTAAGTATTATTGCTTCTATGGCAAATTCTGATCAAAAGATGAATTCACCATTGACAAATAATAAAGAAAGTATTTAGTAAAAATATAACACAAATAATCTCAAATACAACACTAATAAATCACGCGTCTGTATTGTTATAGATTGCCGCTAAGTTTCGCACCTAAAAAAACAGTATTTATTTAGTTTTTTTTTATTAATCAGTCGTTTTTGTACATCGAAAATATTTCCAAAAAAAATAGCCAGTGTGTTAAAGGATAACCAACAGAACCCAAATCTTAATTTTTTTGAATTTTTGTCTGTTTTTCTGTTTATTTGTGCACGCATTACGTAAAATGAATGTACGAAACCAATGTATACAAATTATATACATAAAAATTGTGCGTAACTTGAAGTATTACTTAGTTTTTGTTGCATCGCAATCGGTTCACTCTTTCAAAAGTTATATTAATTTAAAGTGTTCTAGAAGTAAAATATAACAACACACGCAATTCAGATACTCGGACAGTTGAACTCCATATTCGATAGATGGCATTGTACATTTGAAGTCATTTTCTGAATGGCGGTGAAGAACAACCATAGAAAAATTTTGGTAGGTACGTGGGGTAGGCAGGAAGGTAAATATGTAGGGTAGAGAAGGCAGTTGACGGAATCGAAGCCGCTGGCATAGCTAGTTAATAATAACTTATATTTACAGTTTTGGAAATGCACTCCCGATCGTTCTTTTTGTCAAAAATAAAACTATTAACTTTAACTCTATAAATAGCGTAGCGGGTAGATAGTCCTGAATATACCCAAAAAATCCGAAACATGTGGATTTTTATTTAAATTTCCACAAGGCCGGTAAACCTGATTGAACAATACCTAAATGCTTGCATACCAAAAAGAGCAGTGGTAGCGCAGTGGTAACAACCGCGACTTACAAGTAACCCAGCCTTACTTTTTGCAAATTATATCATCACCACTGCTCTAAAATCGGTGAAAGAAAACATCGTGAGGTAACCGGCATAGGATCCATTGTGAGGCCTTCACGCACAACGGATCTCTCTGTGAGAGGGAATTTGACGTAAAACGCCACGCGAGCCAAGTACGGGTTGGTGGATGTCACATATATGTCTTCGAATGTTTGGTCCTAAGACATTTTTCCTCACGATGTTTTACTTCACTGTTTTGATAGCAGTGGTGGTGCGAATAATTTTATTTACACAAAGTAAAGCGACTGCCTGCGTTCGAACCCACGACCTACAACTTGTAAGTCACAGCCGTTACCACTGGGCCACCACTGCTCTTCGTCGTTACGGTAATCAGAGGCCACGCAATCTGACACCAGCCTTGCCAAGGGGCATCGTGTCACTCAGTTACTGGGTTGTGGATTTCAGATAGACACTCCATGTAAATTACTGGAACTCAGCTGCTTCAGGTTAGACTGCAAGGCAAACCCTTCATAGTCAGAAGAAGCTAACCAGATTGATTGTTAATACATATTCCTTCATAAAGGCCCTAAATATCCCCGACCGAGAGGCAGGATACGACCACCCGTCACCTGCATCTGTAGCCAAGTTGACAATCTACAATCGATAACGCTAGTAGAAAACGAATCAATGTAATGACATATCTGAACGTTAAGTCACGTGGTCAGACCATACAAATGGAAGGTGATTGTAGAAAGAGATTCGATGCGAAATGTTTGTAACTTGGCTTGGCAGGGGGACTGATGGTCAAGCTTGCAAAAAGCGTCCTGAGAGAGAAACTGAGCACTCAGATAGCCCAGAACAGAGGCTTCTGGCACAGATGTACAAGGAGACCCGAACCCAGCTAAACTGGTAAGTGGGTTGGACGAAGAAAAGATTGGCACCTATTCGGACAATTTTCTTGCTATACATTGGCATTTATATACCTACAATTTTTCATCTGTAACAGACTGCAATAATGATGCCAACCATGCTGCAGCTGTTCTTGTTAATATAATCTCTACGGTAGTTGAAATAAATACAAATGTCCGTGTAGGTAATTCCCAGTAGACAAAAGATTATTAAACCGTGGATTACTCTAGGGCTTTTGAAATGTATACGAAATCGTGACAATCTCTATCGTAAAACAAAACGTGATCCTGATAATTACATTCTTAAAATAACGTACACCCGTTATAGAAATTTTTGCAATAATTTACTGAGAAAACTTAAACGTCAGTATGAGAGATCTGAATTCCTAAAACACCGAAAGAATCCAAAAGCTACCTGGAATCTTATTAAAACTATATCTAATTTAAAGAGTGATAAGATCTCCCCCAATGAACTTCTGTCTCTTCATTCAGATCCTGGTATTTCACTCAATCACGTCAATAACTTCTTCGCAAATGTGGGTGAGACTCTGGCATCCAAAATTACAAGTGTTCCTCATAACTCAGGTTCTGATCTTGGCACTGGGGCACCACATGACTCAATGGCCATATTTGGTACAGATAATGAAGAGATCGAAAGAATTATCCTGGGTTTGAAACTTAATACCGCAGTAGGCTGGGACGGTATATCTTCTACCCTAATTAGGGCTGCTAGAAATACTCTTATCCCTATTATCGCCCATGTCTTCAACCTTGTTTTCGAGACCGGGGTTTTTCCCACTGTGTTCAAGAGGGCTGTTGTACACCCTATTTATAAAGGTGGGGATAGGGCCAGTGTCAATAACTATAGGCCTATCTCGGTGCTCACTATTATTTCTAAGATTCTTGAAAAAATCTTAAATAGTAGACTTCTCAGTTATTTAAACACTAACAAAATTATTGCCGAAAATCAATACGGATTTCGGTCTGGTAAAAGCACAGAAGATGCTGTACTTGATTTAACTGGAGCTATTGCAAATAATTTGAATCATAAGCTTAAAACAATAGCTGTTTTTCTAGACCTCTCGAAGGCATTTGACACTGTCTCTGTCCCTCTTTTGCTCGCGTTTTATCACGGGTTGGGGTAAGGGGGTTGCCACTGGATATTTTCAAGAGCTACCTTAGTAACCGCTCTCAGGTTGTAAAAATTTGTAACCACACAAGTGAAGAACAATTTCTCACCTACGGAGTTCCTCAGGGCAGTGTCCTGGGGCCTACCCTCTTCCTTATTTATTTATATAAACAGACTCTGTAGACTGTCCCTAATAAATTGCAAAATCATAACATACGCGGATGACACAGTTTTACTAGTTCATGGAAGTGACTGGGCAGATGTGCGTTTTCATGCAGAATCTGCCTTACAAGATGTTATAAATTGGTTAAATAATAACTTGCTCACCCTGAATTTAGAAAAAACTAAATTCATAACGTTTGCACCACGTCTCTTATCACAACCTGATTCCTCCTTCACACTTACTGCTCACAAATGCCTCTCGAATACAACTGCAACCTGCAATTGTGCTACAATTACGCGAACTAATGAAATTAAATATTTGGGGGTCATTATAGATAGCACTATGACCTGGAGTGGGCAGATTGAGTTATTGGTGTCACGTGTCAGAAAATTAATATTTGTTTTTAAAAACCTTAGAACCTCGGCAGATTTTCACACGTTAAAAACTGTGTACTTTGCGCTAGCACATTCCGTGATAACTTACTGCATTACCGCATGGGGATGCTCTGGTAAATGCCTTCTACTTCGACTGGAAAGAGCACAAAGAGCCGTTCTCAAAGTTATGGCACATAAACCTATTCGCTTCCCCACGCACGACTTGTATGTTATTTGCAAAGTGCCTACTGTAAGACAAGCATGTCTAATAAGCGTATTATTACGTAAGCATGGTAACATTAAATATGACCCTAATCTCAATACTCAAAAACGCAGAGTTAACAGAATATGTCGGACAGAGAGCGTAAATCTAGTTATCGCTAGAAGACACTATAACTTTTTGAGTCCTGTTATCTACAACAAGATTAATGAGAAATTAAATATCTATCCGCTCTCTTTACGAGAGTGCAAACTGAAAATTGAAAAATGGATCCAGAACCTGACTTATGAGGAAACAGAGTGCCTCATACAAACTTAAATTGTATTCTTAGCACATGCTTCACATATACATACACGCACCCTTCCTACACACACACTCACAGTCGTGTGCACCTCCACACCCTCCTTCACACACACACACACATACACTCACACACACACACTAACTTCCCACTTATACTGCCACAATCTACTATTAATTACATCTATGTCTAGTTTTAGTTTTATTGTTATTACATTTGTTTGTCTATTTCTACCTTTAGTATAACCAAAATTTTGTCTTGGAACTAAGTTATATTTTTGCTCCTGGGGTGGGCGCTAATAACTGCGACACAGTTACCTACTAAACTAACGCAGTATTAACGTACACAATTATTGTATTATGTTTTTGTTCCAATAAATATTTGTATTTGTATTTGTATTTGTAATTGCTTAACATAATCCGTAGGTGCTTTTAGTTACCGATACTCGCCATTACTTTATAAATTTACAACATTATTGGCGAGATCCTAACCTTCTTCTAACCTCCTCCTTCATACTTAAACCTTGAGATGTGGCCATGCGTTCGTGAAATCAAGCAACACAGATCGTCGCAGCTCACTCACTGTTGAAAATAGGCCTCCCCTAAGCTGCGTTACAACACCCGTCCTGAGGCTAACAAGTGACATTCTATCTATAGCGTCGCGATTGCGATTGAGAAAAAGTAAAACATCTATGAAAATGTCATGCGCTACAAAAAGTAAAACATCCATGAAAATGTCATGCGTTACAAAAAGTAAAACATCTACGAGAATGTCATGTGTTACAAAAAGTAAAACATATATGAGAATGTCAAGCGCTACAAATAGTAAAACATCTATTAGAATGTCATGCGCTACAAAAAGTATAACGTCTATGAGTATGTCATGCGCTACAAAAAGTATAACGTCTATGAGTATGTCATGCGCTACAAAAAGTATAACGTCTATGAGTATGTCATGCGCTACAAAAAGTAAAACATATATGAAAATGTCATGGACTACAAAAAGTAAAACATCTATGAGAATGTCATGCGCTACAAAAAGTAAAACATCTATTAGAATGTCATGCGCTACAAAAAGTATAACGTCTATGAGTATGTCATGCGCTACAAAAAGTATAACGTCTATGAGTATGTCTTGCGCTACAAAAAGTAAAACATCTATGAAAATGTCATGCGTTACAAAAAGTAAAACATCTATGAAAATGTCATGCGTTACAAAAAGTAAAACATCTACGAGAATGTCATGCGCTACAAAAAGTAAAACATCTACGAAAATGTCATGCGTTATAAAAAGGAAAACATATATGAGAATGTCATGCGCTACAAATAGTAAAACATCTATTAGAATGTCATGCGCTGCAAAAAGTATAACGTCTATGAGTATGTCATGCGCTACAAAAAGTATAACGTCTATGAGTATGTCATGCGCTACAAAAAGTATAACGTCTATGAGTATGTCATGCGCTACAAAAAGTATAACGTCTATGAGTATGTCATGCGCTACAAAAAGTATAACGTCTATAATATTATAATAATAATATATAATAATAATATAATATAATAATAAATTTATTTGTTAGAATATTGTTGTTACATAGGTGTTACACAAAATACAATGTCCATAATATTCTGCTGTTTCCAGCGTACAAATATTTCAAAGAATTAAAATTAATAATAAACCATACAATGTCGGGAATTAGGAAAACGTTAACTACTATCAAATACAATATCAGGGGTTATCAATTATAATGTAAGAATTATTAAATACAATTTAAGGGGTTATTAATTATAATGTCAAGAATGATTAAATATAATGTAAGGCTTATTAGTTAAAATGTTATGAATGATTAAATACAATGTCAATGGTTATTAAATAAAATGTCACTAATGATTAAATATAATGAAGAGAAAAAAACAATATAATGTCATAGAAATGACATTCCATTCAATTATTGTGAGGTAATTCGTTGTCTAATTTTAATTTTGAATCAAATTTTTCATTTAAAAATTCATTCGTTGAGTAGTAACACTTTTGCAACAGAAAGTTGAATAGTTTATTCTTAAATGTCATAAGGTTAAGACTTTTAAAGACATTAGGTAATTTATTATAAATTTGAATTGCCATACAGTAAACATTATTCGAAAATAGTTTAATTCTTTGTTGTGGTGTACATAATTTGTGGATATCTCGACTTTTCCTTATTACAACATCATTGTGAACTTTAAATAAAGCTAAGTTCTTACGTACAAAGATACAGAGTTCGAATATATATAAAGATGGGAGTGGTAATATTTTTAATTTTTTAAAGATCGGGACACAGCTCTGTAATGGTTGGGCTTTAGTCATTGATCGAATACATTTCTTTTGGGCTCGGAATGCTTTAATAGTATCCACAGAATTTCCCCATATAATGATGCCGTAGCGGAGAACTGATGCTACGTAACCATGATAAGCATAAAGTGCTGCATTGATACCAGCTACGCGAGTTATTCGATTTAAGACAAATACAAATCTTTGCAACTTAGTGCATAATTTGTCAATGTGTACTTTCCAGTTGCAATACTTATCTAATGTTATACCCAAAAAAGTTGCACTTTCAACCTCTTCTACAGCGTTATTTGCATATCTAATTTCCAATTTTTGACGGTTGCTATTGTAAGTTTGGAACTGCATAAGTTTGGTTTTACTAATATTGACATGTAAATTGTTGTCTTTCAGCCATTCTATTATTTTGTTTAACGTGTCATTTATCTCATTTTCGTATTTGTTGATATTGTCATCGGTGAGTTCAATACTAAGAGTTGTATCGTCGGCGTACAGAATGCATGAATATGGGGTTACGTTGGGCAAATCATTGATATATAGCAAGAACAAAAAGGGTCCCAATATACTCCCCTGGGGAACACCACATGAGTTTTGACGATAAGCGGATCTATGTATTTTTTTTTCTGATATTGTATGCCTCGATATTTCTACGCATTGTTGGCGATTATTTAGATAAGATTCTATCCACTGTGATGCGTTTCCTCTAATACCATAACGATTCAGTTTAAAGAGAAGCAGTTTGTGATCTACGAAGTCAAATGCTTTGGACATATCGAGAAATATCGATGCTATTGGCCTTTTCTCATTCAGGCTAGAGGTAATCATTTTAACAAGAGAGAAACATGCAAGGGTTGTTGATTTATTTTTTCTGAAACCGAACTGTTCCTCTTTCAGAATAGAATGTTTTACTATAAAGGAGTGAAGTTTATCGTACATAATTCTTTCAAAAATCTTAGAAATTACGGGTATCAGAGTAATTGGTCGATAGTTATTCATGTCTTTTTTATCTCCTTTTTTGTATAACGGTTTGACTATCGAAAATTTTAGCCTGGCGGGGAATAAACCTTGAAATAATGATAGATTAATTATGTGGGCGAGTGGATGAGATATATATTTAGAGCAACGTTTAAGAATTTTTGTATTGATATCGTCATACCCGGTTGAGTTAGTTGAGTTTAAAGAATTAATTATTTTATATACAGTATCTTCATTAGTTGGAGTCAAGAAAATGGTATCCGATATGTCAGTGATGGTATGTTTGTAGTCAATGTGTGTTTCAGAATTAGGGATATTAGGTTTGTTTGTCATGTTTATAAAAAAGTCATTAAATTTATTTGCAATTATGTCGGCATTAGTGTATGTGCACTGATCATCTATGATCGACGTAATTTCAGCGTTATTATCGATATCTGTACTATTCTTTTTAATAATGTCCCAGGCGGCTTTACATTTATTGTTCGATTGAAGGATGTAACGAGTATTATCAATTTTCTGAGCATGTAATATACATCGTCTCAGTATTCTAGTATAATTTTGGTAGTTTTTTAGGTTTTGATTTTTATTGGAATTTAATAGTCTATATTTTAGGTACATACTTCGTTTCCTGACACAGCATCTTTTTATTCCTTTAGTTATCCATTTATTTTTTGGCGGTTTGTTTGTAATTTTTACTTTTAGTATGGGAAAACAGAGATTATAAAAAAGGGACAGTATATCATGAAAGTGATTGAATGCTATATCAGTATCATCTGACTCGTATATTTCTGAAAAGGAGAGAGACGATATGCACGACATAAACTTTTCTATGTTGTGTTGACTCAAATCTCTTCTCTTTTGAAACCAAAATTGTTTTCTGCGTTTTGCAATATCTACAGACGAATGGAAACATATGGACTGACCGGTCTCATGATCAGATAATGCAAGGGTATGTATTTCAGGCTGTGCATTAGGTATATCGCTTGCGATGAGATCTAAACATGATGATTTTCTTGTGGGTTTAGTAATATGGTTAGAGATGTTATAGTTCTGCAAGATACATTCTAATTCTTTATAATTATTGTTACGCTTTAATGCGTCAATGTTCCAATCTCCACAAAGTATTATTTTATTTTTATTTCGTTTTGTTATTTTTCTTAAAATATCCTCTAGGTTTTTTAAAAACAGACTTAAATTTGAGTTTGGAGTGCGGTAGATACAAATAACAATGACTTTAAGCGTGATAATTTCTATTGCACAATATTCGAAGTCATATATTAAAGGCGGAACCAAGTTAGGGATAGGTTTACATTCAAGATCCTTTTTAACCATTATGCAGGTTCCACCTCGCCGTTGGTGAGGCCTTGAGAAAGATGACACTAGCTTGTAATTTTTTAGTATTAAGTTACCTTCTGATCCTCGTTTTATGAAAGTTTCAGAAAAACATAGAATATCAATGTTTGTACCGTTTGCATGCAGTTCTTGTAAAGTTATTTCTAATAAATCTGTTTTATTTAAGATACCGGCAATATTTTGATGAAATAGTGTACATTTACGTTTAACCTCGAAAAAAAGTGGATTTACTAGCTTCATTAGGGGTCGGTGTAGGCGTAGTAGGTTCACTAGCTTTTAATAGCTGATGGGGGTTCTTTGTTTGTACCTTAAAATAATATGGAATTGTTCCTTTTGTGTGACTACTACTTATGTTTGAGCTCGATGAAGTGCGCGTGTGTTTTAATGTACAAGCTGTGTCCATAATCCTCTTAAAATTAATATTATCAATTTCTATATTTATTTTATAACACAGTGTTTCCTTGAATGTGTAGTTGTAATTATTATGATATATATTCTCAGTTGTATCAATGAACTTACAGTTAGGAAAATTTTGCAAAAATAGTTTTATATATTGATTTAACAAATTAAAATTTAAATAGGGATTATTAATAATATTTATTATAAATACTTGGTTGTTTCTTAGTTTATGAAGGGCTGGAATCAACTCTGATAGATATTTGTACGGGTTTGTGTCATTGCTTCCTAAACCCAATATCACTATATCATCATTATGCAATTTTTTTAAATAATCGTCTAAATTATACAATATTTGTGTACTAGTTGCGTTTGGCTTTGAAATTCCTGACACAGAATACATGTTATTCCACTTATTGGCATCCCTCTGAAACTTTATTTGACTGGCAAAACCTCGAACTTGTTGGTCACCTAAAATAATAATTTTTGGAACACCAATTGTTGTTGAATTTTGCGATCGTTGATGATCACTTTTATTTAGTTGTGTTAATGAAGTGAACGAAGTTTGAGCACATGGGATCTCTATACTGCGTTCTAATGATTGTCCGCTATGTGGATCAAAAACTGATGTTGTAACACTTTGCTCAGAACATCCCAGTGCTGTCGTGGGTATATTGCTTTGGGTTTGTTCTTGTTGGACCAGTGAATGAGTGTGGGCATGAAGTTTTTGCTCACTAGGTGAGCTTTGTATCATGAGCGGAGAGTTTCTAAATGACTCAGTAAGCCGACGCTTGACTTTATGTTTCTGCATGGTTGACTGACGTAAAGTTGTTCGTGGACTTCGGCAGATCTGTTTTAAAATTTCAACTTCCTGAGATAGTTGGTCAATTTGTTTTTTCTGTTCTACATTTTCGAGAATGACATTTTCTAATTCATCCTGCGTAGATTGTAAGTCCGCCTTGAGTTTGCTGATTTCGGAATCCATTTCGTCTCTGCATAATGCTGTAATATGCGAAGAAACGTCTAGTCTTCTACTAAAAGATTCATCCGAATATGACGAGTTAATGGAGGTGCTTATATCCATTTTTTCTAGCGATTTACACTTTTTTAAAGGTCTTCTATGAGTTACATTATCCAGGCCTTCCATCGTTATGCGCCCCCTATAGCAAATTTGTGGAACTAATTAGTGCAATGCAATGGGTACTCAAAGAGGTCTTCCTATTTGTCAGCAGATGTTGTATGTGGTATGTGGTGCCCTCTATTAGCGACGATGTTCAATATCCATGTGGTAGTAAAGCCGAGCAGTGAACAGTGTAAGTAGTTCTGCTATCCAGCAATAGATGTATGTCGTTTCAACAACTGAAGAAAGTGCCCTCTATACGTGATCCGTGTGTTATTATTGACGAGAAGCAGATCACCACACTCAAGTTCTGCCACTCAGCAACAGATGTCGCTTTGCGGATTATCGTAAATCACTGAAGAAAGTAATGCCATCTACTGGTGGCATCTATCGAACTGTCACATCAACGGACGAGATTTTGAATAAAGGCTTTCGCTACTAAGCACTAGAGGCGTTATAATTTTTCACCTTAGTTACAAGTATGTTTTTGTTTATTTTGCCATAGGAATAGCTCCCACAATACTTGTAGTTAGTGTGTAAGGTAATGTTCTTGAAGTCACCACCATTTATGAACAGAAAGTACATACAGATTTCGGTATCCCTGGATAAATCGTGTCGTCACTTTTATCACTATGTTTTTAGTTTATAAGCTCATTCAAGTGAAGATAACACTTCCACAGACATATGAGTTTATTGTTTTCACTTCTATACACTTCTTATAACTTTTATTGAACTAATTATATTTTTAAAGATTAATTAATACGGAACTGACAGAATTGAATGTTTACATTACAGCGCCCTCTCGCGGATCTGAGATGATCCGCGAGAGGGCGCTGTAATGGCGCTGATCTGAGATCTATGAGTATGTCATGCGCTACAAAAAGTATAACGTCTATGAGTATGTCATGCGCTACAAAAAGTATAACGTCTATGAGTATGTCATGCGCTACAAAAAGTAAAACATCTATGAGAATGTCATGCGCTACAAATAGTAAAACATCTATTAGAATGTCATGCGCTACAAAAAGTATAACGTCTATGAGTATGTCATGCGCTACAAAAAGTATAACGTCTATGAGTATGTCATGCGCTACAAAAAGTATAACGTCTATGAGTATGTCATGCGCTACAAAAAGTATAACGTCTATGAGTATGTCATGCGCTACAAAAAGTAAAACATCTATGAGAATGTCATGCACTACAAATAGTAAAACATCTATAAGAATGTCATGCGCTACAAAAAGTATAACGTCTATGAGTATGTCATGCGCTACAAAAAGTATAACGTCTATGAGTATGTCATGCACTACAAAAAGTATAACGTCTATGAGTATGTCATGCGCTACAAAAAGTATAACGTCTATGAGTATGTCATGCGCTACAAAAAGTATAACGTCTATGAGTATGTCATGCGCTACAAAAAGTATAACGTCTATGAGTATGTCATGCGCTACAAAAAGTATAACGTCTATAAGTATGTCATGCGCTACAAAAAGTATAACGTCTATGAGTATGTCATGCGCTACAAAAAGTATAACGTCTATGAGTATGTCATGCGCTACAAAAAGTATAACGTCTATGAGTATGTCATGCGCTACAAAAAGTATAACGTCTATGAGTATGTCATGCGCTACCAAAAGTATAACGTCTATGAGTATGTCATGCGCTACAAAAAGTAAAACATCTATGAGAATGTCATGCGCTACAAATAGTAAAACATCTATTAGAATGTCATGCGCTACAAAAAGTATAACGTCTATGAGTATGTCATGCGCTACAAAAAGTATAACGTCTATGAGTATGTCATGCGCTACAAAAAGTATAACGTCTATGAGTATGTCATGCGCTACAAAAAGTATAACGTCTATGAGTATGTCATGCGCTACAAAAAGTATAACGTCTATGAGTATGTCATGCGCTACAAAAAGTATAACGTCTATGAGTATGTCATGCGCTACAAAAAGTATAACGTCTATGAGTATGTCATGCGCTACATAAAGTATAACGTCTATGAGTATGTCATGCGCTACAAAAAGTATAACGTCTATGAGTATTTCATGCGCTACAAAAAGTAAAACATCTATGAGAATGTCATGCGCTACAAATAGTAAAACATCTATTAGAATGTCATGCGCTACAAAAAGTATAACGTCTATGAGTATGTCATGCGCTACAAATAGTAAAACATCTATTAGAATGTCATGCGCTACAAAAAGTATAACGTCTATGAGTATGTCATGCGCTACAAAAAGTAAAACATCTATGAGAATGTCATGCGCTACAAATAGTAAAACATCTATTAGAATGTCATGCGCTACAAAAAGTATAACATCTATGAAAATGTCATGCGCTACAAAAAATAAAACATCTATGAGTATGTCATGCGCTACAAAAAGTATAACATCTATGAGAATGTCATGCGCTACAAATAGTAAAACATCTATTAGAATGTCATGCGCTACAAAAAGTATAACGTCTATGAGTATGTCATGCGCTACAAAAAATAAAACATCTATGAGTATGTCATGCGCTACAAAAAGTAAAACTTCTATGAAAATGTCTTGCGCTACAAAAAGTAAAACATCTACGAAAATGTCATGCGTTATAAAAAGGAAAACATATATGAGAATGTCATGCGCTACAAAAAGTAAAACATCTATGAGAATGTCATGCGCTACAAATAGTAAAACATCTATTAGAATGTCATGCGCTACAAAAAGTATAACGTCTATGAGTATGTCATGCGCTACAAAAAGTATAACGTCTATGAGTATGTCATGCGCTACAAAAAGTATAACGTCTATGAGTATGTCATGCGCTACAAAAAGTATAACGTCTATGAGTATGTCATGCGCTACAAAAAATAAAACATCTATGAGTATGTCATGCGCTACAAAAAGTATAACATCTATGAGTATGTCATGCGCTACAAAAAGTATAACATCTATGAGAATGTCATGCGCTACAAATAGTAAAACATCTATTAGAATGTCATGCGCTACAAAAAGTATAACGTCTATGAGTATGTCATGCGCTACAAAAAGTATAACGTCTATGAGTATGTCATGCGCTACAAAAAATAAAACATCTATGAGTATGTCATGCGCTACAAAAAGTATAACATCTATGAGAATGTCATGCGCTACAAATAGTAAAACATCTATTAGAATGTCATGCGCTACAAAAAGTATAACGTCTATGAGTATGTCATGCGCTACAAATAGTAAAACATCTATTAGAATGTCATGCGCTACAAAAAGTATAACGTCTATGAGTATGTCATGCGCTACAAAAAGTATAACGTCTATGAGTATGTCATGCGCTACAAAAAATAAAACATCTATGAGTATGTCATGCGCTACAAAAAGTATAACATCTATGAGAATGTCATGCGCTACAAATAGTAAAACATCTATTAGAATGTCATGCGCTACAAAAAGTATAACGTCTATGAGTATGTCATGCGCTACAAAAAGTATAACGTCTATGAGTATGTCATGCGCTACAAAAAGTATAACGTCTATGAGTATGTCATGCGCTACAAAAAGTATAACGTCTATGAGTATGTCATGCGCTACAAAAAGTATAACGTCTATGAGTATGTCATGCGCTACAAAAAGTATAACGTCTATGAGTATGTCATGCGCTACAAAAAGTATAACGTCTATGAGTATGTCATGCGCTACAAAAAATAAAACATCTATGAGAATGTCATGCTCTACAAATAGTATAACGTCTATGAGTATGTCATGCGCTACAAAAAGTATAACGTCTATGAGTATGTCATGCGCTACAAAAAGTATAACGTCTATGAGTATGTCATGCGCTACAAAAAGTATAACGTCTATGAGTATGTCATGCGCTACAAAAAGTATAACGTCTATGAGTATGTCATGCGCTACAAAAAGTATAACGTCTATGAGTATGTCATGCGCTACAAAAAGTATAACGTCTATGAGTATGTCATGCGCTACAAAAAGTATAACGTCTATGAGTATGTCATGCGCTACAAAAAGTATAACGTCTATGAGTATTTCATGCGCTACAAAAAGTAAAACATCTATGAGAATGTCATGCGCTACAAATAGTAAAACATCTATTAGAATGTCATGCGCTACAAAAAGTATAACGTCTATGAGTATGTCATGCGCTACAAATAGTAAAACATCTATTAGAATGTCATGCGCTACAAAAAGTATAACGTCTATGAATATGTCATGCGCTACAAAAAGTAAAACATCTATGAGAATGTCATGCGCTACAAATAGTAAAACATCTATTAGAATGTCATGCGCTACAAAAAGTATAACATCTATGAAAATGTCATGCGCTACAAAAAATAAAACATCTATGAGTATGTCATGCGCTACAAAAAGTATAACATCTATGAGAATGTCATGCGCTACAAATAGTAAAACATCTATTAGAATGTCATGCGCTACAAAAAGTATAACGTCTATGAGTATGTCATGCGCTACAAAAAATAAAACATCTATGAGTATGTCATGCGCTACAAAAAGTAAAACTTCTATGAAAATGTCTTGCGCTACAAAAAGTAAAACATCTACGAAAATGTCATGCGTTATAAAAAGGAAAACATATATGAGAATGTCATGCGCTACAAAAAGTAAAACATCTATGAGAATGTCATGCGCTACAAATAGTAAAACATCTATTAGAATGTCATGCGCTACAAAAAGTATAACGTCTATGAGTATGTCATGCGCTACAAAAAGTATAACGTCTATGAGTATGTCATGCGCTACAAAAAGTATAACGTCTATGAGTATGTCATGCGCTACAAAAAGTATAACGTCTATGAGTATGTCATGCGCTACAAAAAATAAAACATCTATGAGTATGTCATGCGCTACAAAAAGTATAACATCTATGAGTATGTCATGCGCTACAAAAAGTATAACATCTATGAGAAGGTCATGCGCTACAAATAGTAAAACATCTATTAGAATGTCATGCGCTACAAAAAGTATAACGTCTATGAGTATGTCATGCGCTACAAAAAGTATAACGTCTATGAGTATGTCATGCGCTACAAAAAATAAAACATCTATGAGTATGTCATGCGCTACAAAAAGTATAACATCTATGAGAATGTCATGCGCTACAAATAGTAAAACATCTATTAGAATGTCATGCGCTACAAAAAGTATAACGTCTATGAGTATGTCATGCGCTACAAATAGTAAAACATCTATTAGAATGTCATGCGCTACAAAAAGTATAACGTCTATGAGTATGTCATGCGCTACAAAAAGTATAACGTCTATGAGTATGTCATGCGCTACAAAAAATAAAACATCTATGAGTATGTCATGCGCTACAAAAAGTATAACATCTATGAGAATGTCATGCGCTACAAATAGTAAAACATCTATTAGAATGTCATGCGCTACAAAAAGTATAACGTCTATGAGTATGTCATGCGCTACAAAAAGTATAACGTCTATGAGTATGTCATGCGCTACAAAAAGTATAACGTCTATGAGTATGTCATGCGCTACAAAAAGTATAACGTCTATGAGTATGTCATGCGCTACAAAAAGTATAACGTCTATGAGTATGTCATGCGCTACAAAAAGTATAACGTCTATGAGTATGTCATGCGCTACAAAAAGTATAACGTCTATGAGTATGTCATGCGCTACAAAAAATAAAACATCTATGAGAATGTCATGCTCTACAAATAGTATAACGTCTATGAGTATGTCATGCGCTACAAAAAGTATAACGTCTATGAGTATGTCATGCGCTACAAAAAGTATAACGTCTATGAGTATGTCATGCGCTACAAAAAGTATAACGTCTATGAGTATGTCATGCGCTACAAAAAGTATAACGTCTATGAGTATGTCATGCGCTACAAAAAGTATAACGTCTATGAGTATGTCATGCGCTACAAAAAATAAAACATCTATGAGAATGTCATGCTCTACAAATAGTAAAACATCTATGAGCACGTCATACGCCACTAAATATCACGCGATCAAGCCCGTACATTTTGGCATTTAGCATTCGCCCTCGTTGATATAATGACAAACACTGCGCGTCTTGCATGCAGTCTGTCCAAGCTACCTTTTAAACTTCAGCCAGATCCATGGTTAGTACTCGTATCTATAACTAGCACTTCGTTCGCGACTTCGTTCGCATGATCAGTATTTTATCCTACATATGACTTTCTAATTTAACCCCATTAAAGGTTGAATTTCCAAAAATCCCTTCTTAGTGCTCCCCTAAATCATAAAAAGTACAGTAAAATTCATGAAAAATCTTTAATATCCCCTAAATCGTCTTTTAGGAAAACTCCTAAAAGATAATTTAGGGGATGGAATTTCCGAAATTAAAATAACTCATTATTTTTTTTATTAACAAAGAGCGTAAACCAACAGTTTCAGATGTTTTACCTTCCAAACCGAAGAAATTACACATAAAGTTTCATCCCCTATTTTATCCCCTTAGGGGTAGAATTTCTATTTTTATCAACCAACAGCGTAAATCTAAAATTTCACGTGTCCAAATTACAAACTGTAGAAATTTCATACAAACTTTCAACCCCCTTTTTACCCACTTACGGGTGGATTTTCCAAAAACCAATAATTCATGAGTTCTTTTTATCAACCAAGAGCGTAAATAGAGTCTGGCAAACGAAAGCAGAGACTGAAAAAGCGCGGCAAATTTAAAAAATATCAGCATAGCAACCCCAAATACTAGTACGAAATACCTGGAATAACCTAATTTGATACTTTTGAATTATTTACATTACTTCGTCTGAATAAAAATACTATAGGTACTTTAGGTAGGTAATACTTTAGATATATCAATCTGAATAAAAAAAGCAACAGTATTCTATAATAATTTTGGTTTATTCACTATCAATCAAAACCTGAATCTAAGACTTCCATGTGAAAAGATTCATAAGAATCACAGGAATCATTGTTTTCTACATTAATAATGAAACTTTTAAATGATTTTATCTACACTCACAACGTAATGTTCCAATTATGAATTCAAAAAATATTGCATAAACACGTACTTTATATTCGTGGATAGGTAAAATTAAAAAAAAAATACCATTATAGTTCAACATTTTCCTTCGATTTTCAAACAACTGCATCATAAAATAACTTTTTTTCTATTATGATACAGGACAAATCCAAGAAGTTAATCACTAAGGAGATTCCATCAATTATTTAAATTTTTTGAAATGCCATTCTTATACCTAATAAAAAAAAAATGATTCCAATTTTAACTTCTCTGTAACAATGCCCGCTTTAGGCATATTACGCACTGCCATTTTTATTTGCGCGAACTTCTGTCTCTTTCCACCTGTTCATGGAGCTCAAAATATTCGCGCGAATTATATTCGCGCTGCGATGCGGTGGACTCTGTTGCAAAACACGGATTTCATGCGGTATTATTGCCGTACGATTTTTTTACCGCAATTTAATGCGGTGATGTGCAGGGATTTGGCGCCATTCATACGTTTTGCAGGTTTCGTTGTACTGAATTTCATGACTTTTTAAAATTCTTGCTTAAAATGTCTGATATTAGTGAATGTGAAGAACAATTGACGCCGCCAAATATATGCGGCGAAGGAAATTACTCATAATCTCTTACCAGCAAAGTCGAGATTATTATATGATGCATTTATCACGACTTTATGGCATGGAAAATACAAAAAATAAGATTAAGTAGGTTCAATCACAAAATGTATGAGTGTAGATAAAGTAGTGTATGAAACTGCACATAACTAGGTATTAAAACATTCGTGTGAATACTATTAAAAACCTCGCCTACGGCTCGGTTTTTAAACTCACACTCATGTTTTAATACCCCTCATTATGCAACAGTATCATAAACTACTATTCTGTAATTCTGCCCCTTTATTTATATTTATGTTTGACATGTATGACATGATCATCGGAGCTCGTGGCTAAATAATAACAGCCGCATGGGTCGATCATCAAGGTTAAGCAACGCTTGACGAGGTCGGTCAGTGGATGGGTGACCATTTCAACATACCGAGTTTCCTCCGTGCCTCGGAAAGCACGCTAAGCCGTTGGTCCCGGCTGTCATTTGAAGATCTTTGACAGTCGTTACAAGCTTGAGATCTGACGCCAGTCTTGCCAAGGGGTACCGTGTTACCCAGTTACTGGGTTGTGGAGGTCAGATAGGCAGTCACTCCATGTAAAACACTGTTACTTAGCTGAATCCGGTAAGACTGGAAGCCGACCCCAATATAGTTGGGAAAAAGGCTAGGCAGATGATGATGATGATGTATGACATGATCAGTCGTTTTCTTCCAGTCCTCTGCTAGCTATTTCGTCGAAATACTGGTTATGGGTTCTTATCCTATCTTTCTATTCTAATCCGTAAGCTTTTCAATAACTTTCACTATCTCATCAACCTTTGCTAAAGCATCCAGATTTTATGTAAAAGAAAAAAACATGTGTTAAAATTAAAATGCAACATTTACTATGGTATGATAAATAACCATATTGCATTTATTATGAAGGTGTATAACTTATTACAAAATTAATGTAAATAAAAATAGAGAAAAAGTTTTTACAAAAATATAAATAGTGATTACGAATTAAAACAAAGTATCAACTTAGTAGCGTCATACGGAGAATTGGGGTTGACATTAGTATAGCATTGCCATATAAAAAGTTTGCAAATAATTTGAGTGTCTACTTTCGTTTGCCAGACTCTATACAATTTCTTGTGTGCAATTTACTAACTGTAAAAATTTCACTACTTATTTACAAAATTTTAACACTTCTTTACCCCTTTTGGGGTAGAATTTCCAATAAATACATAAATACTTTATATCAACCAACAGCGTAAATCTAAAATTTCACGTGTCCAACTGACAATCTGTAGAAATTTCATACAAACTTTCAACCGTTTTTAGGGTTTCGTATCCAAAGGGTAAAAACGGGACCCTATTACTAAGACTCCGCGGTCCGTCTCACGTCTGTCTGTCTGTCACCAGGCTTTATCTCATGAACCGTGATAGCTAGACAGTTGAAACTTTTACAGATGATGTATTTCTGTTGCCGCTATAACAACAAATACTAAAAACAGAATAAAATAAATATTGAAGTGGGACTCCCATACAGCAAACGTGATTTTGTGCCGTTTTTTTGCGATAATGGTACGGAACCCTTCGTGCGTTAGTCCGACTCGCACTTGGCCGGTTTTTACCCCCTTACGGGTGAATTTTCCAAAAACCAATAAATTCAGGAGTTCTTATTATCAACCAAGAGCGTAAATATAAAAATTGTGTCCAATTTACAAACTGTAAAAATTTCATACAAACTTTTAACCCTTTCTTTACTAGGGTAGTCAAAACCTTGAGATCTGACACCAGTCATGCCAAGAGGTGTTACCCAGTTACTGGGTTGTGGAGGTCAGATAGGCAGTCGCTCCATGTGAAACACTGGTACTCAACTAAATCAGGTAAGACTGGAAGCCGCCCCAATATAGTTGGGGAAAGGCTAGGCAGATTGATTGTGTGTGTGACTGACGAGCTGATACAATTACATCTACGCCATTACCGAATAAAAAGGTAAAAACATTAAAGCGGACCCGTGAAACGTACTGCTGTATATTTTGTCAGATCTTTTACTGTATCTGAAATACTGTCATGTTTGTGAACTCGCTCATATAACTACATACGTCAGCGCCGAATAAAAACGTATACGATAAAGCAGACCTGTAAAACTGCCCTCTGTGTGAACGAACACTATACTTCATAAAAGATAGCTTGATCTCAGCGACAGCTGTCAGTAGCAATACAGTAACAATAGCGCTTGACAGGCTGATAATAACGTAACACTAACGTATACGTCAGTTTGACATATGTCGCAGATATCAAGCTATCTTATATGAAGTATAGGTTCGGTTTTCCCTGCATCTTGGTGAAAATCAATGTCAAAATATAAGGTAGTTTTTACAGATGCGACTTCGATACGAATGTGAACGTTCCATAACATACAGGAATTGCCTCTTTGACGACGGCCAATTCAAATCTCGTCAAGTGATTTGATAAGGTGTTGCTAATTTGCTATTTCCGTTATTCGGTCTATCTTATATATATGCTCGAGACCCCCGACTACCCTCAGTCTTGAAACACGTATCAAGACGCGAAGATGTCTCCATGGAGTGGCTCTTGGCACAGGGTAATCCACTCAAATCTGTGTAGTACTTTCCTCAAGAGATCACCTCGGACGTTAAACTACATAAGTTCTCATATGATTTGACCATCAATTGTGATTTTATAGACTTTGTCGTCAGAGTGTGTTTCTTCTCTGATAAGAAAACATCGAAATTATCTAGTTTGAAGTGAAAATTGACAAGTAAAAGTGTTATTTTGTAACGATTTATCGTAATTCTATTAATTGAAAAAAAAAATTGGGACATGAAAACTTTCGTTACGAGCAACAAAACAGAGTTTGCCATTTGCTAATTAGTATTGAATTATTTTACTAAATTTTAATCTACCTTTCTAATGTAATATTGCAGTGAGTTACAGATGTTTTTTTTTTTTTTTCACTTTTTACATTTGTAGTATTCTGAATTCATTTTATTTTCTGTTGTTTTATTTGTTAAGTGTAATAATTGTGTAATGTTATTTTAATAATTATGACAATAGATTGTCAATAATATAAATATTTGCAAACACCTTATTAGGTAATGATACAGTGTACGTTATATCTATTTGTAACATCTGTTTGAACCTACCTGTATTAAGCAAACAAACAATTTGATTTGATTTGATGGACGTCCAGAAATATTGGATGTCGATCATTGGTGTGGTTTGCTGTGTGGTCCACATTTCAAGATATAGTTATTACAGCTGTTACTGTTTCTGTGGGATTGACTTACTACGAGTATGAGTCCACAAATATAAATTTCAAGGGGTGTTCGAGAAGTTCGCGGAATATTATCCTTAAAATCATAATCATCATCAGCCTTTTTACTGTCCACACTGCAGGGACACAGCTCTTCTCTCTTTGAGGGGGAATGCACCGTAAGCCACCACGCGGGCCAAGTACGGGTTGATGGAATTCGAATTTTTGGTTCTAGGACATGCCGGTTTCCTCACGATGTTTAAGGCGCAGATACCCTTGAGTAGCTGATTTTAAAATGAGAATCACGTCTATACGCCTTGTCGTATATTTTTGGAAAAAATATATGTTACATTAGACCATTTTCTTAATAATTTGATCTGAGAAAATTTTAAGTTTTGTTCGTATAAAATAGTGTAATTAATTTGTAAAGTTATATCTAAAACGGACAAAAACACGACAATCACACCAAAAAGACTGGGCGTATTTTAATGAAATCGATACCAACTCAAACACAATTTAATTATCTACATTTAGATCTGAGGATTTTTTTTTTAAGTCATAGAATAATAAGGAAAGTACATAAAACCACCAAATTTTGGGTCGCGCGGGTGTGAAACGAGTGCGCGTTTTGTTCCCTCAAGGTCGTTGGCGTTAGTCGTCGTCTTAACTGTGTATCTGCATTTTTGAGAGCAGTTGTGATGAAATAATTTAAACAAAGTAAAGCACCTACCTGGGTTCGAACCTGACTTGTAAGTCGAGGCTGTTACCCTGGGCTACCACTGCTCCTTAAAATAAAGATTTAAAGGAAAATATTCCGTGAAAATTTGGACCTCCCCTCGTATGTTAGCTACCTACCTGTGTTAAAAAATTAAACTTGGCACACAGGCAGACCATGGATGGAACGTTCCCGTGGGCACAGATAATATAATACTCCGTGGGAATATTTTCTACCGGTAGTACTGTGATAACTCGTACGGATATCTGTTAAATAATACGCGTTATTCTCGTTGTTCACATTATTTATTAAATAACACAAACTTATGCACTCCCAGGCGCCCTGACAATTGTTGACATTCCATTCATTCTCAATACGAATGACTCCTTTATGTATATTCGGCCAGCAACAATTAGAAAAATAAACGCAGCCTATGCAACTTCTTTACAGTAGGTACCTACCTACGTTCCCGTGGGATAATCTTCGACTTTGACGCAGTGGTAAAAGCCAATTGTTTCATAAATAAACATTTTGTTCCAGATAATGGCACCAGTGAAGTTTGGGCTATTCAAAGCTCGGAGCAGGGATTACCAGGACCAACAGCCATCTACGGAAAACTTACTGCATACAAGCCATAGTACTGACCAATGTAAGTATGAAACTCCCTCATACTTTGACTTACAACCTTCTGTGTTTAGTTTATACTATTTTGTTTAGTATTCATTTTATTTATGTACCGTTTCCGTGAGTGTGTCCGTGGCATCAACAGTCGGTCCTATGAGTATATCAGCGCGGCGATATCGCTGGACATTAGATTTCTCTCTTTTTTGGTCTCGCACGGGTTTTTTTTTATTATTTTCCAATGCGGGTCACATATAGATATATATTCTTTCTTTCCTTCATCATATTATTACTTCCTTCTTCATTTATGTTATAAATGTGAAAGTATGTCTACATTTCAGCCTGTTTGTCTGTTACGTTTCAAATTTGCCGTTTTAACAGGCTTCAAAAAAGGAGGAGGTTTCTCAATTCGACCGTATTTCTATTACAAAAAATGTTTTATTTTTATTTTTATTTGTGTTCAATGCAATCATTTACACTCAGAAAGTGTCATTTGGTGGAATGGAACTGATGAAGAAGACCACAGATGGCCCCTGGAACTCCTTAATGCTAAGTATGTCACGGGTATAAGATATATCGAATAGCTAACCGACTATGATGAAGCAAATACTTATAATGAAATAGTACTGATGAAAATGGTTACATCGAACTGATCTGATGATGAAGCCGGAAGGTAGGCACTGGAACTCCGAAATAAAATAATGGATCCTAGTCGTGTTTGGGCTTATTGGAACCGGCATGAGTTTTACTTTGGCTATAAATGATTTTCATGGTATTTGGAGGTACCTACCAAATCTAAAAAGAGATAAATAAAAATGTTATAACAAAAAAATCAAACCGATCTCCAAAACTAAAAAGGAAAAAATACTACTACAAAAAAAAATACTGAAAAAAAAACTTACAACAAAAAAATTAAACCGACTTTCAAAACAAAACACTACAAAGCGAAAAATAACTTTCTTTGCCGAAGTCAGTGTCGAAAAACGGAAAACAATAGGTACCAAAGACCCTTAATAGCTAACCAAGCATTGTAATCCAAACTAAACGTGTATGCAAAATTTAATCTTAATCGGTAGAGGATAACTGCTTTAAAATTCAGTTGCATGATTTGACCCGAACACACTTACATACATACCTACATTGCAAGTTAAATAAAAGCTAGTAAAAACATACAGTCAATCAAAGAACCTCCTTCTTTTTGAAAAGTCGGGTAAAAATATGAAAGTCTTTGAAAACCTCTCCTCTCGACCCGCGTGTCAATCCCCCTTTGATCTTGCCAATCTTGTCATCAATGCCTAAAGCCAAGGGGGTGAATCTCAAGGGGTTGGAAACGTGCCTAAAGAGCGATGGCATTGAAAAATCTTTTAAGTTAGAACCGGCCTTGTTTCCTACTTAAACTCAAGGCTTGAGTTTCAAGGTACTACTAGAAGCTCTAGACTAAGTGATAATTCTTCAGTGATTACGATAATCTTTGGTAGTATAATAGTTTATAGTACAATAGTCACATTTGCTACTAACATTATGCCTTGGCTACTATAATGCAATCAGGTATTCTGTGACTTTAATTAACAATGATATAATGCGCCTTGCTGCACATAGTTGAACTTTAATAGTGTTAATCAGCTTGCTACACGCAATCTTATAATAGCATTTATATAGTCCACATGATAACTATGGGTGAACTTATATGATGCTAAATTACAGCAAACTGCTATAAATTAGCTCACACGTAACCCATGATCCCGGTTAGAGCTGAATACTTGTACTAGCGTGGGCAATTAATCTAATAATGCAGTTAAATAAGATCTTGTAGACTTATCTTTTCAGCGTCCGGGTGGTGTTTTTTGGGATGATATAAGTAACCAAATAACATTAAAAGATAGACACAATAGACGTATAATTTTGTAAAATAAATCCATGGATCCCTAGAATTCCTGCTGAGACTTTAGTGGTTCACTGATGATTACCTAAAATATTTGCGTACATGTTACCCAATATTTCTCTGTCTCTGTCACCTTTGACCTAGACTAGAGTCAAGAGCAAACCCATCACAAATAAAAAAAAAAAAAAAAAAATATCAAGCTTTACAGGAATCTGTGGCTGAATTGTTTCACACAAGAACTACTCGTGTCAGCTCGTTACTGATTTATGTACCACGAGTGGAAACTTAAACAGCCCATGCCGTTTAATTGTGTTTAATACAGTGCACATTGCTTGTCTGCCATTTTTAGGTTCTAACCTATGTAATATAATATATTAACAATTTAGTTTAGTCAACGAAAACAACAACTGGATTTCAATAGAAAATATAATGATTTTATAAGTAAACAGCTTATTGTCAAATTACAAAACAAAAATGAAAGGATTTCTTTTTTATAATATATCATCAACTTATTTTATACTATAAATTTAAGTAAACAGTGATACTTTGAGAGCGCGTGAAAATTTTCGCTAAATTCATATACTATTTGACAATAAACTGTCTTTCCCATTCAAATATCACGCACATGGAGGAAATAGCAAGGTTTTTTTTACCGAAAACAATATATTTCACAACAAAATCTTTAACAGAAACAACATATTAAATTATAAGGAATAGGGTGAAAATTATTCACAATCTTGCCACTTGTGATTTTTCAATTCCATAGAAGCGTTAAAAATATTCTGGTGTATACCTTGTGCTGAAAATAGGTAACAAGAACTCTATTAATCGGCCATTGTGCTATATAAAGGTAATCAGTCAATGTTCAGCTCTTGTGATGACTGTTACCTTTAATACTGCTCAAATAATGCTGATATAATGCAAACAGTTACAGTTATTCAGCTAACAGCTGTTTAATTTGGGCCCAAAGCATGGTTATATCAGCTGAAACAGCGCCTCTAATGCTCTTATTCAGAAGGCTTGAACAGCTTAGGATTCTATTGTGGACAGTGATTCAGCTAATATACAGCACTTCTGTGCTACTTGGGTTACTCTCTGAGCTATGTCGACAACTTTGGTTCTCTGTCGGATCATTTCTTTCCGGATTCGATCCCTCAGAGAGACGCCCAGCATAGCCCTTTCCATAGCTTGCTGAACGATCTTAAGCTGACAGACAAATTACTTATTTTCTTTTGTCGATATCTATACTAATATTATAAAGAGGAAAGATTTTTTGTTTCTTTGTTTGTTTGTACCGAATAGGCTCCGAAACTACTGGACCGATTTAAGAAATGCTTTCACCAATAGAAAGCTACATTATGTCTGAGTGACATAGGCTATTTTTAACACGCTTTTATTATCTTGGTATGTATCTACGTATCTATGTAACTATGTATCAATGTAACGGAATCTTTGAACGTGATTTTCACCCACTTCAAAACGTCGGATTGATTTGAAACTTTGCACACCTATCAAGAACCGATGACAATGCAATAATTTAGTCAAAGTCAAAGTACTTTATAAAGTCAAACGAAAATTAAAATTTGCAAGTAATAAAAGTTGATTCTACCGTGCGCGTTTAGATTGTTTGTCCTATTAGCCTTACCAAGATCTTCAGGATTAGCGACTTTTTAGTTCAAATTACCATTAAAGCGTGTTTTTAGTTTTTAGAACTACAATTTATTATTCCCGAAAACGGGTTCTGTGGGGTGGCCCACGGGAGCGAAGCCACGCGGAACAGCTAGTCCATCTATAAAGTTAATATTCGACCCGACTATATCACTAATTGAGTAGCGTAAAACTTTCCAGGACGAAATAGTGAATACCGCAGATTAGAGATGAATACATACGAAAATTTTCAAATTCCGAAAGAGAAATAAACAAGGAGCGTGCGCGCAGGTATCCAGGAACGAATCATACCATTCCCCGTGGCTCTACGCGCGCTCGTATCGGCTCCTTTCGCAATTCGCAACCGCGGTGGTACTCAAATAGATAATATTTTTCTAACTTCAGTTGCGAAGTTGGATTTTATAACTCCTTCTTCAGTTACCAGTTAGTCCTGCTTTAGTTTAAATCAAGAGTGAATAGGTTACTTCTAGGCAAGCGTGCTTCACCGTAGACCACATCATCGCTTAACATCAGGCGAGATAGTGATCAAACGCGAGCATAATATGACCGTTTTTAGACGTTGTGTGCCGCTGAAACCGTTTTAATGTTTATGTAACAACAACAAAACCCTCTTCTTAGCCCGCATTATTATGCAACTTCGGTACCCTATTACTACGCGTGGCCTGACACTTTTTTTTTATAATGGTTTATTTTAAACTAGGTATTTTATAATGGTTTTTTCTTTTTTTTTTTTTTTTTTTTTATTTGTGATGGGTTTGCTCTTGACTCTAGTCTAGGTCAAAGGTGACAGAGACAGAGTCGACGATGGAGCGAGCTTACCCAGAAGAAGCCTGTTCACTCTAACTTTGAAGAGATTCGGGTTGAATGCGTTCGGAAACACAGACGCAGGTAGTGAGTTCCACTCATTCGCTGTGCGCATTATGAAGGATGTTTGGAAGCGCTTGGTGCGTATTGGTGGAATGGCAACAAGGTAAGGATGGTAACTTGCAGTGCGTCTAGATGTCCGATGGTAGAAGGGGGCTGGTGGGATGAGGTCGTGGAGTTCTTGAGCACACTCACCGAAGTACAGTCTGTAAAAGACCGACAAGCAGGCAACCTTGCGGCGATAAGCCAAGCTGTGTAGCTTGGCATCCGCCAGCTCAACGTCGCCAATGAGCCTCTTGGCTCTGCGTTCCACCGAGTCAAGCGCGGCAAGCTGATACTTAGCTGAGCCATCCCAAAGGTGGCTGCAATACTCCATGCAGGATCGGACTTGCGCTTTGTAAAGGGTTAAAAGCTGTCCAGGCGTAAAGTATCGCTTCACTCTATTTAGGATGCCCAGCTTTTTGGCCGCAATTTGAGCTTTGTACTCAATGGAGACGCCGAAGTTGAGGCTGGATGTCAACTCCATGCCCAGGAGCTCGAGCCGATCAGTCACAGGAACAGACGCACCCCGAAAAGTAGGAGTTTGATCGAAGATACTCCTTTTTGCGGTAAAAAGACACGCCTGTGTTTTGGTGGCGTTAAAGGAGACCAGATTGTCATCACCCCACTGGGAGACAAGGCTTAAGGTCAAATCTGTCCTTTCCACCATAGCCTCTCTCAAGGAACGAACTTCATCCACGCTGGTTCTTGCGCTGGACAAGTATCTCTCTGCAACAGTACTGTCATCTGCGTACCCAATAATACCAGGCTGAAGTAGGTCATTGATGTGTAGCAGGAAAAGAGTTGCAGAGAGAACAGACCCCTGAGGTACTCCGGCATCAATAGCCATGAAGTCAGAGGAGCAGCCGTCAATGACCACTCGGATCGACCGTTCATTGAGGAAGTCTGATATCCAGCTACAAAAACCAGCGGGGATGCCATAAGCAGGAAGCTTACTGAGTAGACTCGCGTGCCAGACCCTATCAAAGGCCTTCGAGATATCAAGCGAAACAGCAAGTGCTTCGCCGTGTCTCTCGATGGCTTCGCCCCAGCAGTGCGTGACATACACAAGAAGATCGCCAGTTGACCGTCCCCGGCGAAAGCCATATTGACGGTCACTGAGGAGATTGTTGTCTTCAAGGTAGGTCAGCAACTTACTGTTCAGTACCCTTTCCATAACTTTGGACAAAATGGAGGTAATGGCGATCGGACGGTAATTGGCAGGGTCTGCACGGTTGCCTTTTTTGGGCACTGGTTGCACATTTGCAAGCTTCCAGGATTTCGGTACCGTTCTTTTTACAAGAGAGAGGCGGAACAAACGAGTCAACACAGGAGACAGTTCTGGCGCACACTGCCTCAGCACTCTCGCTGGGATGCCGTCAGGCCCGCTGGCTTTGTTCACGTCTAGACTGCACAATACTCTCCGGACCTCTTTAGCGTGCACAGCGGGTTTGTTTTATTTTAAACTAGCTATTTTCCAAGACGTATCCCACAGGGACCGTGCATTTTGCCGAAAACGTGCGACACCAATAGTGTATAAAGAGTTTTCATTTTAAAATTAGGACTTCTAGAGATTACCTCGTCGTACAAACAAAAAATGATTATAATACCCCCATATTATTGAGTTTTGATTTTATATACTTCAGTTCTCTTCAGTCCGAACTTATTATCGCTCCAGTTTCAGTTTACTTAATGAAGTTGATAGATCATGTTCAACCCTGTTTCACTTTCTTTGAAAAACTTTTCAAACTTCGAAAAGTCGAACCATAAATAATTTGAAGCCAGTTACGTCAATAGTTTGAAGTGAAGCAATACTACCAACGTGGAAATAAAACCAAACTTTTTAAAACAACCGAAGTATGCTTGGTGTTCTCATTTCAAACTATTGATTCAAAACATTCATAGACTGCAAGATACGAACTTCCAATGCTATCTCATCTCCGATCCCGACAACTGCACAGACTCCGCGTTTATTTCCGCTCCAGCAGTTATACGTACATAACAGTATTACGCCTGTATATTTCCCGAAAGGTAGGCAGAGGTATATCTAAATGTGTAGTATACTAATATATTGACAGTGCCACTAACATTATAAATGTGACAGTCTGGATGTTTGTAGTTTTGTAGACATAGATTTAAAACACACACAGGATTTTTATCCAAGAGGATACTCTTCTTCTTTGTCGGTACACTCTTGGCAGATTGGCAAAATGTTGCAGTGAGTCACCGGGTCGCAGTGATTCGCCTCACGATGCGACGCCATCCCTCTGTGTCGGCTGTGACTCGTCAGCACTCATGCAGTGGACCGCCTACTGTAGACTTGATCCGGTCGGTCCATTGCATGGGTAACCTGCCATGCACGCGCTCTCGTTCCTTCTACGCATTCCTGGACCACAAGCCGCCGAAAAGAGTCGTTTCCCCCACGGGAAACGTGTCCAAACTACTGAAGAATTCGAGCCTGGAGTTCAGCCAATAGACGTTGCTTGGAGAATATAAATAAATAAATGAGGTAGCAGCTACAAAATTCTTAGGCAAGTCAATTCATTGTAATTTGAACTGGAAGACACATGTTGATACTTTAAATCAAAAATTAAGTAAGCAATCCTATGCTCTACAAATGCTGGCAGAAATGGTAAACACCTCTGCTGTACTTGCAGCATACCATGGCTATGTGGGATCCTTGATAAAGTATAGTATTATATTCTGGGGTCATTCCACTAATAACGATATGGCATTCAAAGCGCAAAAGCGGTGTATTAAGGATATGTTTAATTTGCGTTCAAGCGTTTTTGCCATACCTACGAGTATTATTGGAAACAAAAATATAGCAGCTCACAATGTAGGACCCATTAATATTAACGCTAATTTTTATCCGTGGTGCTAGGCAACTGGGCTTATCCCAGTAGTAAACGACCCTTTGTGCCTATTGGCCTTGTTTGTTCTGTCTCCTGCTTGATATGGAGGGAAGTGGAAATTTGTAGTTTTTCCTACTCCTCCGTTATTCTTTTCTGATTACTTTCGTTGCGGGATCCAAGACAGTTAAATTCTTTCTCCGGGACTTCGTCGAGCTTCATTGCCTCGGCGCTTTTCTGGTGGTCGCCACTGTTGATTCTGGCTTTCAGGAGTTGCAGTGGTTTGGGAATAGTGCGGTGGGATTGTCCAATCAAAAATAAAAAAAATATGTTTAATATCAACCAGACTGATAGCTGCAGACCATATTTTATCAAGCATAATATAATAACATTGCTGTCTGTCTACATATATGAGATTGCTAGCTTTGCAAGAACTAACAAACATCTTTATGATAAGTAGGTACAGAAGTAGGCGGCATAGTGATAAAATTTGTTGTAAATCATACAAGATAGCCTTAAATGCCAATAGTTATTTATGCTACAAGTGCGGAAAGTAGGTGATTTCCGATCGGAAATCATCTTACGCACGTGTATCATACAACATTTTACTATGCATTGTACGAGAAAATAAAAAAATAGATCTGAACCAAGCAAGAAATTAATAAAATGGCGCTTATTCAAGGGCGCTCAGCATATCCACAGATTATTTAATAGTTCATAGTTCCTCGGGCACATCTACTGCGCCTGTGCAAATCACTGTCACGACGTAACGTAAAAAGGCACGAGCAAAATATTCATTCTGCCAAACATATTTAATGAATATTTAAAATTAATTTATTGATCAAAATCTAAATCTAGAGTAATTAAAAACGCCTTAAATGAAGTATTAGTTTTGTTTTACCTTTTATATGAATGTTAATCTGTACTTAACAATTTTTTTTAACTTTTCTTAAATAATAAAAACTCTATGCGGCGAGCTGACGTTGGAGTTAAAAATTAAAAAAGTACAGGAAAGTAAAAAGCACTAGTAAAAAAAGTGACACTTTTCGCACAGTTTGGCTGCTTGGAAAACGCTCTTTTCGAGGACATGCATTGTAAAAGCATTTTCAGTATGGCGCCGCGTGTATATAATTACTTACCAAAGTCCATACTATGAACTCAATCCATCGATTCAAAAAGAAATTAAAAAGATTCTTGCTATGTAATGGTACATTTCGTGTCAAGCATAAAAAGTCGAGATTTTAATATGTAGCTTTTGACGTCCGAAGGCGAACGTCGAAAATGTAGCGGGTGTTAAAATAAAGCCTTTTTATGCGAGACACGAACGATTCTTTTTCCACTACCTGATGAGCTTACCTAATTAAATGCAAATAAGTACCAACAACAATTTATTAGAAACGTTCAGACTAAAAACCACAGACTATATACACACAGTCAACGCGCGCTTTTTCGGTTCAGTATCATTCTGCCAGTTACATAATGATCCATACAAAAGTCATTTCGTAACTGTTATTATGTAATTTTGTATTTTTTTCATTTTAATTTTATAATCTTGTGTCTAAATTTTCATATTTCGAAACGAATTTCTTAGGCAATGTGTTACATAGTTACATAATAGACAAGGTGGTGGAAAAATTTCATTATATTCAGGATTACTTAAAAGAGGATGTAAGGACATATTTTAGATGTGACTAGATATTCTTTTTTTTTTGTTTGATTTCTCTTTGACATTCTCATTTAATACATGACATTTTAAATTTAATTCTTCTAGTCACATTAATAACTTCATTTGTTATGTTTTATTGTTATTTGCCAAGCAAAACAAAATAGATTATGTTATTAATTATTTTTGCAAGTAAATGTTTGTTATCAAGCTTGTGATTTGCATGCCTTAAGGTGTAATATGGTTGAACTGTGCTATATTTTTAACAACTTTATATGGAATTACCCATATTAGCAAATAAATGATTATGAATTATGAGAATGGATATGTTGGTGCGAAACTCAGTCCAAGATACTCCAAGCATTTTCCTCCAGCACCACATTGCCAGAGCGTCTATTTTGTTCTTTTCGGTTTCTCTCAAGGTCCAGGTCTCGGATACGTACAGGAATATGGAGAATATCACTATGAACCGGGATTTCGTGGCCTTTGTGACGTTGCGTAATTGAATTCGGTAAAGAACACTTATAGCTTTAAAATAACGACTTTCGTGTTGCGTAATACTCGTGTTGGTCATGGAAAGGATATATGAATTCAACTCATAGAAGGTACCTCTAAATTATTTACGCAAATTATTTACGGGAATATGCCATACTCTTTGCGTGTTCCCTTTGCCCTGCCGAACTCACTTACGATATTAGGCTGGTGATAGCCATATGTCACCTGATCTCGTCCCCGCGATCGTGGTTTGATGTTAGAATGCCAGGAAATTCAAGGCTTCCAGGGTGATATAATAGAGCACAAGGCAAGTGTGTGCGCAAACAATTTGCGCTCTCTGTTCTCTCAAAGCCCGATGGGACGGTAATCCAACATGAACGGAGAGATCTGGCGCGAACGTCAGCTAGACATGGTACCTAAAGTAATGTAGGTATCTACAAATTGGAGTGGGATTGTGGAAAGATTGTTGAATAATCCAGTCTGCGACTAGTCTCACTTTGAGAGGTGAACGACCTTACTCAAAAACAAATGCAATCTATGTTAAACTGTCTGTTTGCATTTCGTAGAAGTACAAATAAATACATCGCGTCTTATTTTGCGTCATTACAAGCTTTTATTTTAACTTGCAATGTATGTATGTGTGTTCGGGTCAAAAGTTGCAACCGAATTTTAAAGCAGTTATCCTCCACCGATTAAGATGAAAGTTTCCATATACGTTTACTTTGGATGACAATGCATGGCTAGCTAAGTGACGTCATTCTAAATCCAATATGGCGGACGGCCCAAGATGGCGGACTAGTTATTTTTTGTTCACATGATATGGGTATTAAATGAAAGGGTTTGCAGAGAAGAATACAGAAAAGCTTGTTTAATTATAATAATTATTTTTATTTGTTTCTTTAAAACTTTCAGCTTTAAACCCTTACATAAGATAAAATCAATGCTATATAGTTTATCTAGTAGTAGATCACACGCTTCGATCGACAATCAATTGAACACGTAATTATGACACGTTATCTTGCGAACACAACCCGATTTAAACACTAAAACGTCCATAGCTTTAGAACGGCTGAACCGATTCTCACATCATCACATCACATCATTAGCCTATTAATGTTCCTACTGCTGGGACACAGGCCTCCTCTCTGTGAGAGGGAATGGGCCGTAATGCGGGTTGGTGGATGTCACATGTCTTCGAATTTTTGGTTCTAGGACATGCCGGTTGATGAAAATACCAAAATCACTATATGTAGGCCTATAATATTTGAGGAGTTCCCTCGATTTCTCTAAGATCCCATCATCAGATCCTGACCTGATGACTATGGGACCAACTAGAAAGTATATCCTTCAAAACAAAAGAAGATTTTTTGAAATTGGTCCAGGCGTCTTTAAGTAATCTGGGAACATACATAAAAAAAAAGATTCCGACGAATTGAGAACCTTCTCCTTTTTTTGAAGTCGGTTTAGTAACCGTACGTCTACGTAATATTACTGTTGTATTATATTACCTGTGGTAAAACGCAGACGTAGGCACGAAAAGAAGCTAGTTTCATAAAAAAACTCTAAAGAATGATGCAAATTGAAACTTGAATTTGGATGAAGGCAAACATCGTGAAGAAAACCGGACATATTGATCTAAAATTGCCAATATTTCGAGTGAGCAGGGATGGGTTGCAGGCACGTATCCAGACTTTTGGTTCGGGAGGGGGGACAAACATTGAAACAACCATGTGAACTGTGTAAAAATCGCTGTAATCACTGTACTATAATTTTTAATAACTTAAAGAAGTACCGTCCGCCGTCCGTAGTTTAGTCACACACTTATAAGTATTTTATATTTATATATAAGTATTTTTCTGTTTCCACTGGCAGCCATTACGTCAAGTACCATATCAGGATCTGGCGCCAAAGCGGAATAAATAGACAATAGAGCGAGACCAGTAAGACTCTCCCTAAAAAAGATTTTATTCTCTTTAGGCATGAAAATGACCGCTCCACAGATGCCATTGAAACCGGAAGGGTGGCCAGAATATGTATTAGCCGGTTAATGGTAGGAAAGAAAATTTTGTCACATGTGTTTAAAATTTCCATAATTTCGACTGGTTTCTTATCTGTGTTTTTCCATTTGGCACACCACATATCTACTGTAGCGATTCTCCAACACTTTCTTCCCAATAAATTTTCATATTTCCTCACTTATCTTCCTCTCGTCCACATTTTTCGGAAGAATAATTTCTAAAAAAGAAAGCAGCTCTCTTTGATTCGCAAATCTATCTTTCATGCCAGATATCAAATCGTCCAAGCACGGTATAAAAATAGTTCTTCTGAAGTATTCTTCAGGAGTATCGCTGGGAACCCTCCCAAAAAAAGCCACCAAACTGCACGAAGCAACCCTGCTCGTGTCTTTTGGTGACTTTTTTTTTCAGACAGATTTCGGGGGGGATAAATCGCAACTATCCCCCCCTCTGTATACGTGCCTGATGATGGGTTGTCAATATTTGTGCTTTTTGTGCCTTTACTCGGGATGGTTAGATACAGACTGATATTTTACGATTAGCTCCAATGTTTTTCTTCATGGATTGAATTAAATTCAAAATCTTTTTGCGTACCGTACCTACTTGTCGTGGAGGTCCAGTGGTCAAGGGTACACCAGTCGAAAATTCTTCCATACAAACGTAGTCTAGGGATTATTCCACTGTTTGACAATGTACGTTCAAAATAAAAAGTGATATTAATTTGTCTCATCATTATCTTATAGCCCTGTATGGAAATATAAAAGTAAATATTTGAAAGCTATGAGCGTCGAAAGTTCCACATTTCGACACTAAGTTTAACGCATTTTTGGGCGCAAATACAGAGATAGATTAGTAATTCAACAATGATAATAATTTAATTTTGAACAGATACGTTTAGTCGTTTTTTCATGATATCCAGACTCACAAAGGTCTGATTATAAAATTTCGCGCGCTCGGTTTCGTCCTAAATCATTATCCATTTCGCTACAAATTTGCAAAAGTGTGTATTCGTACGCGAACTAGCTTCCTACTGCTCATCACAGCATCTATCTCTTCCGCACGTGTTGTCGGTTGATATAAGATACATTTTAACCCCGCGCACAAAATAGTTCGTGCCGTCGACTAGTGTAACCTTAAGACTTCGCCTCGTGTGGACGTGGTTTCAAATAATTGCAAGTACTAATGTGACTTTTACTTCAGAAATAAGAAGGCATAGTGCGATGTCACAACTTTTAAACAATAAACATAATCAATTTTACTACCAAACTTTCCTCCTGAAATTCTATTCGTAACTGTGTGTGTGTGTGTGGTGTGTGTGTGTGATTTCTTCGTTTACGTTGTGAATAAAAAAAGGTTTCATGGTTCCATCATTTAAGTCGAAAGACGTCCACTGCTGAACAAAGGCCTCTAAGCGCCATTACATTGACCAGTTCCGTGCGTCTCACATCCAGCAGATCACCGCAACCTTCACCATGCAGGTCATCGGTCCATCGAGTGGGCAAAAAAGTTTATTTGACAGCAATACATTGTTCAGAAGGGAAGATCTTAAAGCCTTAAAGTCACTGTATTGTCCCTGCAAGCAAGCGTGCAATTTACTTGACTTTTTAGGGTTTTATTACTAAGACTCCACTGTCTGTTTGTCTGTCTGTCTGTCACCACTCACCAGGCTGTATCTCATGAACTGTGATAGCTAGACAGTTGAAATTTTCACAGATGATGTTGCCGCTATAACAACAAATACTAAAAACAGAATTAAATAAATAAATATTTAAGTGGGGCTCCCATACAAAAAACGTAATTTCTTTGCCTTTATTTGCGATAATGGTACGGAACCCTTCGTGCGCGAGTCTGACTCACACTTGGCCGGTTTTTGTTATAGCTTTCATTGAAAACGATGCCTTTTCCTTTTGAGATATAACAAAACAATGTATAGTGGGGATATTTTTCTTATGGTCTACAGAAAAGTCAAGTGATGGGCCGCCAGTTATAAATCACAAAAATTACGAAAAAAAAAAATGGTGTGAACAACAGCGCAATAACGATGCGACGACCGTTTTTATAAAAGTTGTTCAATAGATAATATGTATTTATTAAAGTTCATGCAGCATATCGGTACATAGGCGGACATAATGATATAGATATTCCCTACCAGTCCAACAAGGGTGGTGAAGAGATTACATAGAATGTGCATATAAAAAAGAATAATCATCTTAAAAAAGATTTTCTTTGACAATATTACCTGAGCCCTAAAACTAAACTAAGTTAGTTAAACATCAAAACCATAGACTCTCCACGATCTGCTACCAAAGAGTCCTAAATTACTTTGGTCACATCGCCCGGCGGCAGCCAGATAACCTGGAAAAACAAGTTGTTGTAGGAAAAGTGGATATGAAAAGGCCACGCGGACGCTCACCCACTCGATGGTCAGACCAGATCAGGGCGATTACGGGACTCACGGTGACCACTGCCCTGAGAAGAGCTGAAGACAGAGTGGCTTGGAAGCAGCTCGTCAATGACTCCGTGAAAGCTATCCAAGACGGGCACGACCTTCAGTAATGAAGACGACGAATAAGAAGAGAAAACTAAACTAATTTAAAAACCTGCCTTCTCATATGACTACCTAGCTTAGCATATAACTGTGATTAATTGAACTGTTGTCGTTTACTTTCAGTGGGCGCACTGGCTACACCATCTTCCCCCATCCCCACAACCAGCAAGGGAGTGTTGGAGGACGCCACTTCAGCAGACCTGTCAGTACTGAACATTGACAGCGAAGACGATGTGAGTATTACAAACAAAGATACAGTTTTTGTCTCAGTAATGGTTACAGCCCTCAAATGTCCTATGATCCATAAGAATTTGCACCACTTTCCATTAAATTAAATTCGTAATCTCATCCGTCACGGCGACAAAGTTAACATATGTACCGGCTTGACATAGAGATTCGGGACACGCTGTATAAAAAACAAAAATCTACAAATTACAAATGTCAGCAGAACATAATTAATTATCTCACAAGCAAGGCGTTTAAATTATCCTGCTGAAACAGCGAAGATATTAACTTTTACGAAGCAATTGATCAGCAAGGCGACGTAACGCTGCTTGCAAATCTGCGTTCGTACGACTAGACTAGAAGATAAGACAACAAGGGGTCGCATGCTCACCACCTAGTGGCGAGTGGCTGTTCTAGGTACTAATCTTTTTAAACATAACTAATCTTATTAACAAAATGGGATAGGTGAAATATTTTCTCCAAAAAATACGTCTGTTCGAATTTATGATTTTGAAAATTTTGAATTTAGAAAACATGTCACATTTATAAAAAATATAAAAGTGGCCTTAAATTGGAACCCTGAGGCACTCCGAACGTAACACTTAAAGTGCTGGAAGTAAAAACGTTTATCACCACCTTTTGAGTCCTATTTGATAAGTAAGAAGAGAACCATCTCAAAAGATCGTCACATATACCATTAAATGCAATCTTGTTTAACAGTAGCTAAAGGACAACCTTTTCAAAGGCTTTCCGTAAATCAGTGTATTTAGCGTCCATTTGAGCACGGGAGTACATGTTGTTAAACAAGTAGTCCGCAAAAGTGATCAGCAGCCTAATTGCGTAAGTTAATACGGATTGGTTTGACCGCCATCAATCTACCAATCACATAGACGGAAATCTACATGTGATTGGTTCGTTGATCGCGTCAAAACTCTTTACCTTGCCGAATTCACTTACGCAATTAGGCTGATTTTGACGAATCCATGTTGTTGTTGGATGATATAATTGCGTAAACGATGGTATATTTTAGTTTTCATTATTCCAGGACACAGTAGCTCAGCAGAACGTTGTTACCAGACGCGTCAGTGAGACCAGCAGACTAGAAGAATCAGTAAGTTGTCAAGATTCAATTCACAAGCTTTTAAAAACTAGTCTTATACCTTCTGCTAAGCTTTATCCCGTCTATGTCTGAGTTGGCTTCCAGATTAACCGGCTTCAGCTGTCCACCAGTATGTTACATGTAGCAACTGCCCATATGTTCTATCAACCCATTTATCCTTTCCTTTCCCGTTTTTCCTTTTTGGTTTCGTACGAGGTTCCTTTTTTAACCGAATTCAAAACATACTTACGCAATTCGGCTGCTGGACCGATTTGGAATCAGTGAACGGAAATAAACATGGAAGCATTACTTCGAAGGAACTTAACGCGCATCCTGACACAAAATCCCAAACAAACTCACACATCGAAACCCCGCAACTGATTCGCCAAACTAGCCAAAGTACACAAACAATATTATTACAACTCATGATGCACAGTAAAAAATAGACCTTATTTACTTAAGTTTTGGGTTTAAATTACCATCTAACGTATAGGCCGCTAACGACATTTCTACGACGCCACTGCGTCCACCAATCGCGTCGCCCGGGATTCTTTATGCAATATGGTGCAACGCAATTATTAATTATGATAGTGATGGTATTAAAGTAATATGAAAGAAAATATAGAAGCATAAATAAACGTGTGTGATCAGGTTACCACCGTCAGGAACAAAGTTCCTTCTCACGTATGATTTAAACAAAAACATTTTTTTTTATTTTTGCGATCTTGGATTATTTTAGCCTCACAATCGACTTTAGCATCCTCGAAAACTAAACCCATGATGAAAAATATGAAAGATTTCGCAGCTGCCATTTTGGATTTATATTTTGACCAAATTCGAAAGAAGGATATCGCATAGAAGTATGAACGCTTTTTCGCGTGATGATTTCTACCAGTCAAATCCTACGGCAATTCGTGTTAAAGAACCATCTTTTATTGTATTAAAAATATATCTTTTTGGAACGGTCAAAAATATATTAGAAAAGATAAAGATACAGCAACGATATCTATTTTCTCCATGCTGTTAAAGGAACTTTTATGTACCTACAATAACTTGGTATATTTTGCATAGTGCCGTCCCCATAGAAAAAAAAAATGGCGTGTATTGTTCCTTAGGTTGTAATCAAATTATATTTGCCATTATTGTCAGGTAAAAAAGTTAATTGTTTGGTTGGCATAACATCATCCCTATAGATTTCGTGGCATACTTCATTTTTTATAGAAATATGAATAGCGATGTATTTACACGTGAAATATAATTCCAACATTCTTGTTATGCAAATGTGATTTATTCATGCACCGCTTCACTGCACAAGAAGGCATTTTTAAATAATTAACACGCGAAAAACAGTAAATATTAGTCAACCGCCGCTGTTGCCTACTGCGGACGAACTAAAAGCGTGAGCGGCACGATCGGTAAGCCCCGCCCACCGGGGCACAATTTGCGTTGGGTCATTTTTTAAACCTAGGAATGCTTCCATGTTTATTTCCGTTCACTGTTTGGAATAGTCTTCTTTTGTTGGAGGAGTATCTCAATTCGTCAAGTCTTTTTTTTATGTTCCCCGATTACTCAAAGACACCTGCAGCCAAATTGTGTAAGTATATTATCCAAAGCAAAAGAATCGATTCTTTCCCAAAACCGACTTTACGTAGTGCATATTGATACGAAAAGTCGTTTTTGGGAAGGAATCGATTCTTTTGCTTTGGATAATATACTTACGCAATTCGGCTGCTGGACCGATTTGGAATAGTCTTCTTTTGTTCGAAAGGATATACTTTCTAAGTGATCCCATGGTCATCAGATTACGATCTGATGATAGGATCCTAGAGAAATCGAGAGAACTCTTCAAATATTATAGGCATATGTATAACTATTTTTGTATTTTCATCAACAATGCAATATTTTCTGAGTGCAAATGATTTGCACTCAGAAAATATCATTTGGTGAAGTGGAACTTATAAAGAAGACCAAAGATGACCAGTAGCACGTATATAAGATAAATCGAATAGTAAACTGACTATGATGAAGCAAATACTTATAAATAAATAGAACTGACGAAAATGGTACCATCGAACTGATCTGATAATGAAGCCGGCAGGTAGGCACGGTGCGCCGAAATAAAATAATGTGTCCTAGTCGTTAGAGAAAGTTGTTTTTTGCTTTGTAGTGTTTTGTTTTTTTTGGAAGTTGGTTTATTTTTTTATATTATACAATAGCTCTGGGCGAGCCTTGTTTTCAACCTTTTTAGCTTGTGACTACCAGAATGATAGCCGGGGCCAACGGCGTTACCATCTCTCCGACACACGGAGAAGTCTCAGCGATTTTACTATTAACAGGCTCACGTTTTGCCACTATCTCACGTGATGATAAGCGATGATATGGTGGAAGCTGATTGCCTTAAAGTAACCTATTAATAGTTCACTTAAAGACCTCCAAGTTGTAACTATTAGGAAACACAAACACTGGCAGAAAATGCCACTCCTTAGCTGTATACGCCCAATTAAAGTATTCCTTAAGGTTACACTAGTCGATAATTCTGCCATACAAACGTAGTCTAGGGATTACTCCACTATTTGACGATGTATGTTCAAAATAAAAAATGATATCAATATGTTTCATCATTATCTAGCCCTGTATGGAGCCAATAAATTAAAATATATATATATTGAAAGTTATGAGTGTCGAAAGTTCGACATTTCGACACTAATTTTAACGCATTTTTGGGCGCAAATAAATACCATAAGAAGACAGAAAATTACAAAACGGCCACCATACAGGGATAGATTATTAGTTCAACAATGCAAATAATTTTATTTTGAACAGATACGTTTAGTCGTTTTTTCATGATATCCAGGCTGCCAAAGGTCTGTTTATAAAATTCCGCGCACTCGGTTTCGTCCTAAATCATTATCCATTTGGCTACAAATTTGCAAAAGTGTGCATTCGTACGTGAACTAGCTTCCTACTGGTCATCACAGCATCTATCTCTTCCGCACGTGTTGTCGGTTGATATAAAATGCATTTCAACCCCGCGCACAAAATAGTTCGTGCCGTTGACTAGTGTACCCTTAAAGGTGTAGTGCGTATGGGTGGGATGTCCATCATATACCGATGGCGCATCGCCGTACATCTTGTAAGTCCGATGATGGAACGGAATAGGCGGAATTAAATCAGGAGAAACAACCGACAGGCCATGATGTTCAAGGCAAACGTTGCTTAAACTGCAATTGCTTCAGTACTGATATATTCAACCCAATTACCCAATCCTTTCATTTTACAGATAAACTACCAGCCCCTTAAAAACCAAGCCTCCACCGACGCCACCTCTATGTTAACCCTGAACTCAGACCCAGAAGACCATGAGAACACCTTAATAGACGATGGAGATGGGGCTTCAACATCCTGTGACGTCCTCTCCCTACAGTTCGATGAAACGTCTATAGCAGCAAGCGAAGATCTGTCGGTCTACTGCGGCACTCTGAAGAAGACCAAAAAGATTAGAAGTAAGGAGGAGAAACAGCTGCGGGATCTGGATATGTGGCAAGCTAGTAATGTTGAGGTCATGCAGGTCAGTTTAATTAAAAGTCGATTATTGCTTGATTGGTAGTGTATGACTCTTAAGAGGAGGTTGAATTCCATAAATATTGGATATTGTATAAAAGTAAACTCTCTGGCTGCTCTTTATGATGAGCTAACCGCTTTATCCAATTATGTCGTAAAACGAGACTCACTATGACCGTGCTATTGGCATAGTGAATTAATCTATATGTCATAGTGAGTTAATATGCCGTCGAAAGTTTATTATCCTCCATTGTTGTATCATCATCAGCCTTTTAGTGATTCCACTGCTGGGACACGGGCCCCCTCTCTATGAGACATAGAATGGGTCTTAAATCCACCACGTGGGCTCGGTGCGGGTCGGTGGCTGTCTCCTCTTTGAATTTTTGGCTCTAGGACATACCGGTTTGTGTATTTGTGTCTCCATTTTTTAGTTTAGTCAATTTAATAACAGGTAATTGCAAACAGAAATCGGCAGAATATTATGGCTTTATTAGTAAACTAGCTGTCCCACGCGGCTTCGCTCCCGTCAACTGGCTACCTACCTACCTAAAAAGGAATAACTTTTCCCGTTTTTGCAACATTTTTCATTTATGCTCCGCTCCTATTGGTCTTTGCGTGATGTTATATAGCCTATAACCTTCCTCGATAAATGGAATACCTAAACCTTTTTAATTCCAACCTCGTTCCTGAGATTAGCGCGTTCAAACAAACAAACAAACAAACTCTTCAGCTTTATAATATTAGTATAGATTGACTGTTTATTGAGCATGAATTCAGAGAGCCATTTACTAGTTGACTGGATACTTAATGCTAGTGAACAGAACACAGGACACTAGCGCATAGCGATCGCGGCTGCGCTATCCTGGAATCGATTCCCAAAATGGGCAGAATAAATATTGGGTGTTTATTTAGGAAATTCTAAGTATCAGTATTAAACCTTTACCTCTTTTTGGAAAACGGGCGTATAAATTATGAGTTTCAATAAAATGGGATACTTATGTAATCTTATGTCTTTTAGAACCTCCTAAGCAGAAGTGGAACCCTTGACGACCAAATAAAATGGGAAGCCATTGCCACAGCCCGAGGCCTCTGCACCCTTAAAGACAGCTGCACCTGCGACGACTGTGTGAGGGCGAAGTACCTCGCAGGGGTCACAGACGGTGACGGAGGCTTGGGTGCGGCGCCTCTCTTCAACGCCATCAGTGTCGGATGCAACGTTCAATAAAAAAAGTATTAAAAAAACTTGGTTAAAAAAAAGAACTGGATGATTTTTGGCCAGTATTTTGCAAGGACAATGTGTGTTTTATAAGGTTGGTAGCATTGATAAGGACGTGTGGTTTTGTATTTTTTTGTGCTAGCAACTCGGTGGTGTTTGTTTCAGAACTCTGCAGTTTTACTTAATAATTTATTCATGTTCGTATAAATTTCTGATTAAATAATAACAATAAATTAAAACAAAATTGTAAGTAGTTTTTGCATTATAACTGTCAACAGAAATAATGCTGAGTGGAATTCTGCAGAGTTTTAAAACAGTAAAAGGAGGGCTAAGCTGGGCTAGGCAGTGTGAGAATACCTAACTTTTCATGTGTTTACTAGGTAAAATTAGCCTTATTTTAATCTCTGCATAATCACATATACTCTATGCAAAGTGTTGTTTTTTTAAACAAGTAAATAAATGGTGTTTTTGTGTATCTTATTATGAGTTGAAAATTAGAAATAATATACCCAACCTACTTAAACATAACCGTCTGTTCCGGCACAAAATAGCTCAAAGACAAATAATTTCAATTAGACCATTAGGAGTCACTATGGCATGTCAAAATGCACATGAAAATATTATTTATTTTTGCATATTCACTTGCAAATCGTATGACTGCGTCAGCGGAGGCGTCATGTGGCCGAATTTCGAGCCAAACATATTTGAGCTTATTTAACATCTTTTTGTATTTACCACTGATGCGCAAAGAAGAAGTTGACCAATCCATGAGATAGTTTCAAAGGTTTCGATTTATAATAATTTGTACATGAACACCATTTGTACTACTTGTGAGTGAGATCTCTTTTATTCCCACAGCAAATCAATCTGTATCTTATATAAATGTATTAATAATTGACATTTTATTAGTGATATTTACAGAAGGTACCTACGCCTTCTTCGTAGCTTGTGATATATCAATGTCTAGTCAATTTAGTTATGTGTAATTAAATATTAATAAGATTAATACGTACTTTGTAATATCACGTGCGGAAGAATTCAATTGTACCTTTGTATGTCAATATTTTTGTTTCTCGTCAAATGTGCTGATGACCTGAAGTATTATTTTTATTAAGGCTTGTATTATTAAAGTAGCTATCTAATTAATGCATACAACTGTACCTACGTTAATTTTAGACCTTTCTTCACGACGTAAGAAAATATATATTATTATTTATTACTTTATCTCTTTGACGAGTTATCACCAAAGTCAAAGACAATTATTTTGGGTGCAATACAGTACTGAATTACCTATTTTACATATATTAAAGGATATAATGTGTTTATGATTTAGTCAATGTATCCAAATATTAATGATTATTTTAGTATAGGTACAGTCAAGGGTCAAAAGTGCCGTCTTACTCTCCCAAAACTCAAATGGCTAGTTTTTTTAGAAGAAATTAAATTATCCACAATTGATTTAATATGTTGTATAGAAATTGCAGTATAGATTATGCCTATTAACCGTGAAAAGTTGAAATTCTTTGACAAATAAAAATACCGCTGATGTTTTTGTAGAGTGTGACTGCACTTTTGACCCTTTACTGTACAATGTTGAATGTATTTAGATAGTCTGTTATAGCGTCGTCACTTAAGGTTACACTAGTCGATGATTCTTCCATACAAACTTAGTCCAGGGATTACTCCACTATTTGACGATGTACGTTCAAAATAAAAAATGATATCAATTTGTCTCATCATTATCTAGTCTTGTACCTATGGAAACAAAAAGAAAAAAAAGTTATGAGCGTCGAAAGTTCCTTAATTAACACTAATTTTAACGCATTTTTGGGCGGAAATAAATACTATACGAATAAGGAAAATTGCAAAACGAGCACCATACAGGGATAGATTAGTAATTCAAGAATGCAAATAATTGTATTTTGATAATATACATTTAGTCGTTTTATCATCATATCTAGACTCCCAAAGGTCTGTTTATAAAATTTCGCGCGCTCGTTTTCGTCCTAAATCATCATCCATTTTGCTACAAACTTTCAAAAGTGCTAATTCGTACGCGATCTAGCTTCCTACTGCTCATCACAGCATCTATCTCTTCCGCACGTGTTGTCGGTTGATATAGCATGCATTTTAACCCCGCGCGCAAAATAGTTCGTGCCGTCGACTAGTGTAACCTTAAGACGGGTTTGTAACTCCTTAATTTCTCTAATATACTGCCATAATTTTCGAAGAATTTTACTAAAGTACTAAAAATAATTGGATTTTAATTTATAAGACAAGCTTATTGTCTTGGTGTTATATTGTTGATTATTTAGATAAGTTTCTAATTGCTAGCGTGTGTCATCAGTGTCATTATTGGCTGCATTTGTTGGTAATGTCACAGATAATATAATACTATCATACAGATGTCTCATCCCATACAAAGAAACCGTGCCGACGTACTGTACTGATTATACTGATAATTGTTGTACTGTTGATATAGAGGGTGATCTATCTATATAAAAAAAAAACAAAATAATCGGTATAATCAAAAGAAAAACGCTAGCTATGTCGGCACGGTTTCTTTTAATGGGATGAGGCATCTGTATGCTAGTATTATATTATCTGTGGTAATGTTATGTTTTCGATAGCAGTTGCAGACTGCAGACTTCAACCACAGATGTAGAGTAGAAACTGGAATCTCCTGTCAAAACTCTGCAGTTTGCAACCGCCATCGAAATCATACTTTTGTGTTTTTTCCCAAGTATAGCATTATAATGATATATAATTATTAGAATCACGTGAATTATTCTCAATCTTCAAGCGATTTGACAAAATGGCCTCTGTGTAATTCCGTGTAAGACTGAAATATACACACTTATAGTGTATTTAAATAGGGATATGGGAGGTATGAGAGTGAAACAAATGCATATTTAATGGAAAACCACTGCTGAATGGCTACTTTGCAGCGGGGGCAGCATTCTTGACTGGCTTTATGAATCATGCAAGAAATAAGGGCCATTTTTGACTGCAATGTGACTAAAGACCTTTTGTAATAGCGTCTGCCCACAAGTATATACTTATAAGTACTGTGTTCTAGTATAGTTAGTAGTAAGTAGTGCTCTTTTTATAATAATCGTTTTGGGAACTTATGTCACCATTTCTATCTACAATTGTCACCACTCACTGCAACAACTTTATATTGAAGTACCTAAAGGTGAGTGTAGACTAGAGGATTGACTTGTAACAGAACATCGAGCATTCGCTGTTTTTATTAAATTTACTCAAACCACACTTCGAATATTACGCTCGATGTTTTGTTACAACCTGACTAAAAACCAACGAGCGTTTTGGTGTAATATTTTATCGAGCAAAGGCACGAATGCGTGTGACGTGGAGTGCGGTCAATAATGAACGCAAGGTACAAAAAAATGTTACAGGAAAATGCTCTCTCGCCGTGAGCATTACGTCGAACACAGCGTCGAACATTCGCCAGAACGTTACATTACATGGAAATGCTGTATCACCATTCATAAGAACGTTACATAGCATTTTAATGCTCGCAAAAATGCTTCAGTTTATACTCGCCTTAATCAATCACGAAATATTGCAGCAGTGAAAAAAACATCTACCAATTTCATCACATTTTTAGATAAAACCTACCTTGTAGACTGTAATTCGAGAGAAAATTAAATATATTTAACGCTCTAGTTTAGTGTTGTCAATGTAGTGGGCAAATGCTATTATAATAAGGTCCAAAAAACATATTCCTGCTGGCGGGAATCAACTTATACGTAGTTATGTTCAGTACAGTTTATGAACTTCACAGGATTCACCTACAGGATAGGTTTTCTTAGAATGTAGCTATAATATTATGTGTTATAGAACTAATATTGTAGGTTTTTCATGAATGTTTAGTAAACCTGAGTATTACAGAACCTGATCGGTTACTTTTTAACTTAAGTAATTTAATTATGCCTAAAACGTGAACTGTCATAAATAATGAGTAAAAAACAAAGAGAGAGAATATGGTGAAAAAACATAGAGAGAGTGTGCGTCGTGTGTGATGAAGTTTTAAAGCCATCGTTGTTCCGTTGCGGCATAGAGATGGTGATAATCCCTGTATACCACTATCTGTTTTGAGTATGAATGTGAAAGATGAATTATTGAGGTGAACATGAAAAAAGATTTATGTACGAGCCCAAATTCATGAGGGCTACCGTTTTTGAGCCCAACAGTTGGCGCCACTGGCGAGTAAGGTCCTTAAATATAGCTGTTAAACGTTTTTAAAATCAATTCTTATGCCGTAGAAGTGCGATTAAAAATAAAATAAAATATGCCGCAGTTTTCCGAAAAGGAAAAGGAGGCTAACGTTTGCCGAAACATAAAACTCTATTAAAGAAGTGGTTGGTAAAACCCGTACCTATCTTAATCTGTCATATTTGAAAAATATTCACAACAATAAAAAAATAAGTAAATAACGTCAACGTTGAAGGCCAAAAACTATGAATTTTGACATTTTGAAAACCTCGCTCTACACCAGCACCTCTAGCGGCAAATTCAAACGCGATAGCCCTCATTGAGATAAGGGCAGGAGGATGATTTGCTCCATCAGACGCGCACTGGAACTATGTTGGCTCTAGCACTTCCATCGGATGTTGAGCTTCAGGCATACCTTGGTTTCAGAGCCATATTACTACCAGAAAAATACATTGTCACGGAAAGGTGCGATCACATTTTAAAATATGCTGCTTCTGCTTCTGCATATACGTGTATGACCAACTTTCTACAAGGAAATTCTCAAAAAAATTGTATGTCGTCAGCTGAACAAAATTTGTATTGGAGATAGATTTTTTTTTAGAGGGTTGATTATGTCATCCTCGGAGAAAGTTGTTCATATATATATAGAGGATGTTTTTAAAATATCATCGCACCTTTTCGTTACAACCTGTATAAAGCAGTGCTTTGTGGTAGGTATAAACCTTAGGTACATTTTTGGCAGTGTGAACATGGGTATGCCACCATTGTGACTGTGTTTAAAGTGTCAACGTTTATGGGCTTATAAACATATGTAAACCCCGCCTTATCCTGAGTAATAGTATTAGAAAATTGTGATTAATGTATTAGAATAATAATTTAGATCCTCGGCGGCGGCGTGGAAAACGATTTTTTTCTCGGTCAAATTATTTTCGACCGTATTTCAATGACATTAGCGCTGAATTTCTTTTGCCGCGGTACGTCGCGTAATCACGCGAGACGTTTCGACCTATTCAGGCGCAGGTGGCGTTCTGAAGTTTCTGCCTACCCTCATGGAAAAACTCACGCCGAGTTTCTGTATGTTTTTACTGTGAAAAAATAAATAATTTCAAATGTAAGTTTATTGAAATAAGGTCCATAATAATTTGTCCAAAAAAAAATCCTTCGCCACACCATTCCGTGCCATGCCGTCAGTCCACGCCGGCCCTATGAGTTAACTACTTATTACTGGAAATACCGGTGGCCCTAACTCTCCAACTAAAAGAGTCAATGCTTTTGTCGTAAAACAAATGGCAATAGGCCGCTTCTAAGTGTTAATGCCTTGGCCCTGAGCTGACCTAGCGTTTTACCAAGTATCAATAGAATGCAAGGCCGGCTTATACTGGTAATTTTGCCACTGAAATACGTCCTATTGCAATTTGTTTGTACTGGTCAAAATAACTGAGCACTTTGTACTGTCAATGTCACTCTGACGTTCGACTCTCGCTATTGGCGCACGCTATTCGCGTTCACGCGGGGCACCGCGCGATTGGGTTATTTTGAAGGGAAGACGTTAGGCGGGAGTGGGTTACTTTGACGGGAAGACGTTAGGCGGGAGTGGGTTATTTTGACGGGAAGACGTTAGGTGGGAGTGGGTTAGTTTGAAATTTCGTGAGCACTGTTATTTTGATCGAGTAGCAACATTTCAATCGCCTTGATTGAGATTATCATTTCTTTCCTGATATCCGATCTTTTGCTTTAACTTTTAATCCTTTTAGTTTACAAGTTGCATGCACGATGCAAGAAATTTAAAAAAATACAAACAAAAAAGTTTGGCATGAATGTGTGGATCAAAAGATTGTAAAGAAATGTATTTTTACATATACACTTTGTAGATAATCAACGATTTCTGAATATAATGTGTGACTTATCTGTCGTTTATAGAGAGGACGCTTTTGAATATTGTAATTCAGATGACCACTAAGTATGTTTTTTTGAGACTAATGTTTCGCGCTTAGTGCAAATCTATCCTCAATTTACGTTCCAAATTGAAGCGAAGCCTTAAACATTGATCTGTAGGACCCAATAAGATTACTAACTCACCTCCTAAATACCCTGTAAAATGCGTCAAAGCGTCCTTTTAAATGAAGAAAATCAATTTCACGATTACTCACCAAATGTCACGTATATGTTATGTAATATACAGGTAGATATACGTATTAGTATAGTATATATATATATACCTTATTAGGTATACTTTAATACTGTGTGTTTTGTAATATTATAATATTTGGCTCGATAGTCATCACTCACTGTTGCTTGATAAGGTTTTCTTTTTGGAAATTATTCAAAAGCACATTACCTATTCGTACTTACCTTACGGACATATTAAAAAAAAACACTTTTTTAAAACATACGACCCTAAAATCTGGGCATTCTGCACACTTACCAATGTAAAAAGATATTCTGATTTCCTTTCACGGTATATGTACTATTGTATCCACTAAAAAAGATGAATTAAAATCTGCATTCTAGATTTAAATTTTAGATCGCAATCCCTTTTCGATAAAACACAGAGAACGACTCTAACTATACTTTGTAATAAGTTTTAGTATTTTAAATTAAATGTGTTCAATAAAAACTAACTCTATCGAGCCACATCTAGTTTTGTATTAAGTGTGTACTTATGATATTACTACTTACAAGCCTTTTAGTATGGTTCCTATACAATTTCTTACTGTCAATATGTGAAAATTTTCTATCATTCTATAGCTGTGTTAGCTAATTTAATAGCGTGTGCAAGAAAACTGTTTAAAAATAGCTTCAATTATTGTTATAAATGTGGTCTTTACCGATGATCTTCACAACTTTTAGTTACAAACAGTTTACCTAATCTAGATTTTGTAGCAACGGTTGTAGAAGGTATATTCATTACCTGCTGTGTGTGTTTATCTTTGAACATAGTTTTTTAAACATCACCAGTATTTTCATTCCCAAGTCAATCAATTGTTAATAACTCTGCATATTCACATAAGATTGAAAATTATGACTGCTGAGTTTTTTATTTCACTGATATATTTTTATTATTGTGAATTATTTCACTGCTATCTATTTACTTTATCAATCCGTCATCAAAATAAGATTGTTTTAATAACTTTTTCTGCAATTTTTTGCCATCTTTTTTAAGTGAAACTGCAGAAACTCTGCAGTTTTACTTGACAGTACTGTACAGTACTGGAGTTTCTGCAGTTACTGTTGCTGTACTAAAATTACTGTTCCTAGAAAAGAGCATTGTTTATTCATGAAATTCTATAACTTATCAGCAATCAAATGTATTTCTGTCGGTGTCGATACACAGGGTGAGTTTTTCAAGTGGGCGTGGATGGCCAAATCCAAAATTATGACGAATAGCGAAAAGCAGTCAAAGGAGTCACGAAGCCGATTTTGATGAAAAGTAAAACTGCATCATTGGATTTAAAAAAAAACAATATTCTAAAATCAACGGGTTCGATTCCTGCCTAGGTTTTCTTTTTGCTATTCCTCATAATTTCGGATTTGGCCATCCACGCCCACTTGAAAAACTCATTCTGTATTTAGACATATTATTAAATTACTTATTTGTTATATTCAGATCATTGTGTTGTAATTATATTATTGTGCTGTCAGATTTCATTTGTGTTTTATTTATCATTACTTTCCCTAAAAAGAAGCATTCAGAAATTGGGGTAATGGAAACTGTAGCGACGTAGCAAGGCCAGTAGAATCTCGTAGAGATGGCGCGGCGTAGCGAGTTGTAAATATGTCTATGGGGTAGCACCACCTCCGCTCCTTTATATTTATACGAACAACTTTCAATAGTGTCAATAAAAATCTAATCGAGCAAAACCCATTTTAGCTGAGAGATAATAGCAATTTGATATCAACGCAGAAGAAAGAATCAGGATACAATACAGAGTATATTTTTTTTGTCCTTCGAAAGCTTCCATCATATTGATTTTGTATTTCATTTCACGCAACTGTAAAAGCTGCGTTCCATCTCAGTAATTCTAAGTACTACTAAACCCTGAGTAACGTACTCCTCGAACAAAGTGAATATTTTATCTTGCTATCTGTTTCTACGGTTCTTTTTATGCTCAAAGTACCATTCCATGCTACCGAAACCACTTTGACCACAGATAAAAAAAAAACAGTCAGTCAATTTGGTTGGTGGTCAACAAAAACTGCATCAGTGCATCGCGCCGAAACTGACAATTATCCTAAAAATAAAACGTTAAAGTGTTTTACACGCAAAATCTAAGTTAAAGACGCAAAAATGAGTGGTCCTAACGGGATGTTGTATGGCGGCGATGAAATAGGCGCGTTAGTGTTCGATCCGGGGCATCATTCGTTGCGCGTTGGTTATGCACAAGAAGATACTCCTAAGGCCGATATCCCGGCAGTTGTGGGTGTAGGACCTGCCACTCACATTCCTGATGCTGAAGAGAAGGTTCCCGATGGAAATGTCACGCAGTCCGGTAAGATGTTCTGCCAAAATTCTCGAAAAGACAATGGTTACTTTCTTGTTGTGGGATGCTAATTCCATTTGGCACATAGCAGGCTTTGGGAGCTTATAAATTCATTATTTGTCTTGAATTTAAGATTTTGGTCTTACAAAGCCATGTTATTACCAATTTCGTTTGTCTTTATTGTTTTGTTTGTTGACAAAACAAAGTTAAAAAGATGAACCTATGTCTGGACTTGAAATTGTTATCTGGATGAATGAATTTACGCTAAAACAAGGGTAAATTTACAGATTGTATAAAGCCGATTTATCATCTCAACTTTATATAATATAATAATCATTGTGCCTGACAAACAGATTCATATTTCTATAATAATTGTGCATTAAGGATGCAAAATGTTTTGAAAATCATCATCTTTCAAAGACTTGAAATAGATGTGTTTATGCTATTCTGTTATATTTGTCGTAAGATAGTAGCTATGGATATGTTTCACTTTTACATTGTTCTTAGTTTGTTAGGAAACCGTTCTGTTAATAATACCAGAAAACAAAAAACCCGTCCAAAATAATGAAATAAAATAACAATGCTGATTGTCAACTGTAAACCAAAAGCAGTGGTGTCTCATCCCATACAAAGAAACCGTGCCGTTGTACTGTACTGATTATACTGGCTTTTTTGTACATTGATCGTGTTCAGGTCCGATCCACGGATATAGATGGTGATCTAACTATCGCCGTGGAACTGAACTGAATGTGATTGATTTCCAAAAAATAATCTGTATAATCAGATGAAAAACACTAGTTATGTCGGCACAGTTCTATGTTATGGGGTTTGGTTTCCGCACTTAGTCCTTCAGGTGGACCATTGTGCGTGGGCTATGGCGGTCGTTGGGTAGATTATTCCAACCAGCCCACCTCCCTCCAGAAGCTTATTAGGGCTCCTGGTTTTTATAGAATGTCCGTGTAAGATTTGGGTGACCCGAGGGTTTGTGTGACCTCTGTGCATTCAAAGAGAATGTGCGCAACTGTTTCCTCAGCCTCCATGCATGCCCTGCACAGAGGACTGTCCGTTATGCCTATTGTGTGGAAGTGTTTGTTAAGTGAGCAGTGTCCCGTGATGGTCTCCGTCACCAAGCGCAGGCCATTCCTGTCCAGACGTCTGGTAAGACTACTGTCCAAAGATGGCAGAGCTTCTTTGGATTGCCTTCAACCCGGTGCCGAGGTCCACCAGTTTCCCATCCCTGTAGCCACCTACGTATTTGGTTGAAGGGGATGGGTACGACAGGTTCGGGTCCATAGACCGCCGTTCTGGATCCGCGTCTTGCAAGCTCGTCAGCCGCGTCGTTGCCTAACGATCCGCTGTGTCCCTTTATCCATTGCAGTGTTACGACTAGATTATTTGTTCTGTCGGCACGGTTTCTTTATATAGGATGAGGCATCTGTATGTCTGTCTTAATACTAATCAGTATATATAGAGTATATTCTCTTTCTATATTAATCAGTATAGATAGAGAATATTCTGCTGAATAAGGAGGTATTGAAAATTCAAAATCTGCCTATAGAATGCCAGATTGGCACTAGGACACTTAGGTAATGCCTAATAGACAATAATAATTATAACAATTAAACTTCAACCTATGTAAAATCTTAACTTGAAAGATTCTCTATCGCTACTTACTAACTAAAATTTTGTTCTCAGGTACTAAAGCAGGCGGAGAGCTCCGCCACTACATAGACGTAACAGAACTACACGTACCACGAGCTGGTATGGAAGTACACACATACATGAAGGACGGACAGGTTGACAACTGGGACTTATTTGAGAAGATGCTAGATTACTGCTATGCCAAGGTAGGTTCCCTATGTTCTATGCTTATTCAATATGTTGTGGTCTGGATAATCAACCAAACGCACTAGTTACACATTTAATGAATAAGGATGCAACATTCAAGAGACTAAAAAGAAAGTCCCCTAGGGATTTGTAGGGAATATAGTATAAATAAAAGGCACAAGCCAATAGACTGACTGCCCTCCAAGACAAATTTTATATTCCTAAGCTTATGCTGAATGTTCGCAAAAAGCGGAACAGATTGAAGGAAACAAAAAAGGATATATGTTGTGGATTTCACTATTCTGAACGTGATCAATATCACAAACAGAAGTCTAACTAGATAACACAAATTCTTCCATCTTCATGAAACCAAGAGAGCCAGTTTTACAAACTCTTTTACTCTACTTTTACTATCTAAAGGGTACACTAGTCGACGGCACGAACTATTTTGTGCGCAGGGTTAAAATGCATTTTATATCAATCGACAACACGTGCGGAAGAGATAGATGCTGTGATGAGCAGTACGAATACACACTTTTGCAAATTTGTAGCGAAATGGATAATGATTTAGGACGAAACCGAGCGCGCGATATTTTATAAACAGACCTTTGGCAGTCTAGATATCATGAAAAAACGACTAAATCTATCTGTTCATTATACAATTATTTGCATTGTTGAACTACTAATCTATCCCTGTATGGAGGCCGTTTTCAATTTTCCGTCTTCTTATGGCGCCCAAAAATGCGTTAAAATTTTAATAATTTTAACTTTCGACGCTCATAACTTTCAAATATTTTCTTTTTTTACTTTTGGCTTCCATACAGGGCTAGATAATTATGAGACAAATTGGTATCACTTTTTATTTTGAACGTACATCGTCAAACAGTGGAATAATCCCTAGACTACGTTTGTATGGAAGAATTTTCGACTAGTGTAACCTTAACTAGTTCAAGCGCAGGCAGTGCGAATATTATGAAACAGTTTTTACTTAGTGAATAAGTTTGCTCATAGAGAGGTCTCTAAAAAAATTGGTGTAGGTGAAGTTGAATTAGGCACAACCCACTATCAATCTTGACGACAAGGTTGGCAAAGAAGTTGAGCGATCGGTTGCTGCGCTGTGTGTCGAGGGTTCGAGCCTACAGATAGTTGTTCCGGATCTGAGTATCTAGTGTATGTTTTTTTTTTTTCCTTTGTATTTAACTGCCATCAGTCCTTTTTAGACTATTATCAGTTTAGTTGCGTGAATTAGTTGGCGTTGTAGGTACAAGGGCCATTGCCGCTGATACCTCTTCAGATTACTTGACCTCTCTTAAGTCGATTTATAGATTTGCTGCTGTCCAGCAATTTAACAGCCAAAGGATTTGGGTGGATGGCTAGACGATTAGCATAACACTTTTTATGTCTATTAATTTCCTCAAAAATGGTCGGAGTGTCGAGATAATTATGGATTTCTTCATTCCGTGTGAACCATGGTGCATTGACAATATTCCTCAAGATCGCGTTTTGAGCTCTTTGGAGGCACATTATGTTGCTTTTGCTGGCCACTCTCCATAGTTGGATGCCGTACGACCATTTAGGTTTCAATACCGAATTGTACAGCAGTAGTTTGTTGTCCAAAGATAGGACTGAGTTACGACCCATCAACCAATACAGGTTTTTATATTTGGCATTTAGATGTTCTCTTTTTTGTTTAATATGCGTCTTCCAAGTGAGCCTTCTATCCAAGTGAAATCCGAGATACTTAACACAATCTGTGTGTGGAAGAGTTTTATCTCCTAATGTTCCATCTAGTGTATGTGAGTGTTAAAAAATCTGACGATCCTTTTTATAGTTATGTTTGGGTCGGCTTCCAGTGTAACCGGATTCAGCTGAGTACCAGTGTTTTACATGGAGCGACTACCTATCTGACCTCTACAACCTAGTAACTGGGTAACACAATACCCCTTGGCAAGACTGTTATCAGATCTGAGGCATCTGACTACCCGTAACAACTGTCAAAGATCTTCAAATGACAGCAGGGATTAATAGCTTAACGTGAACACTACAAACTAATATTAAAGATGTTGTCTATCTCCCTTTCAGGTAATCCGCTCTCCATCAGAACACCACCCAGCACTCTTTACTGAAGCCGTTTGGACCACAAGACCAGCCAGGGAGAAGCTTGCAGAACTCCTCTTTGAGAAGTACCAAGCGCCCGCCTTCTTCTTAGTCAAGAGTGCGGTGCTGGCTGCGTTTGCTAACGGCAAGTCTACTGCCTTGGTGATTGATGCTGGAGCCAGTCAGACAAGCGCTGTGCCTGTTATTGATGGGTAAGTCAAGATGTAAAGTGATTTTTTCATGACATTGAGTACCAAACATGCATGCTGTTCAATGCTCAACAACGTCGAAGGACATGGTAAAGAAGCATTTCTGACCCAAAAACGAATTGATAGTAAATTTACCATTGCTGCTTAGTCTTATATAGGGTCGTTATTTATATTCTGCAATAACAATGGCGTCTGATGCTAGCCATGAAAAAAAAATTTGGCTCTTTTTATGGCTAGGAGCAGTGGTGGCCCAGTGGTATCAGCCGCGACTTACAAGTTGTAGGTCGTGGGTTCGAGCCCACGTTTTTTAAAGTCATAGAATAATAAGGAAAGTAAAAAAAACTACTAAATTTTGGGTCGCGCGGGTGTGAAACGAGTGCGCGTTTTGTTCCCTCAAGGACGTTGGCGACAGTCGTCGTTTTAAGCTGTATTGTTTTCTTCTTTGTATATTCAGATACAAATGTATGTATCTATTTTAGTATTTTGTTTTTAGTACCTAATTGTACTTAGTAATACTAATAGTATGATTTGAAATTTGCACCAAGTGCAACCCCACTGTCCATTCAAGATTGCCTGGAAGAGATCGCAGAACAAGATAAGGCCGCCTGTTGTATGTTTGTTTTAATTTTTATTTTTCTTCTTGTATTGTTTTATCTTGGTGTACAATAAAGTATATATAAATAAATAAATAAAGCCGATATTCCTCAAATTCGATCCCCAAGTGGGCTTCTTCCATGAAGACATTGTCAGGCTGTAGTCTCGTTTAGTACTACCTGGGCACTAGGGTATTAGCCGTAACATCACATCACATCATCAGCCTATTATTTCCCACTGCAGGGACACAGGCCTCCTCTCTATGAGAGGGAATGGGCCGTTATCCAGCACGCGGGCCCAGTGCGGGTTGGTGGATGTCACATGTCTTCGAATTATTGGTTCTAGGACATGCCGGTTTCCTCACGATGTTTTCCTTCACCGTTTTGAGAGCCGTGGTGATGAAATAATTTACACAAAGTAAAGCGCCTGCCTGGGCTCGAACCCACGACCTACAACTTGTAAGTCGCGGCCGATACCATTGGGCCACCCACTGCTCTCTGTATACGCATAATTTATTTATTTTATTTATTCAAAATTACGTAAATAACACCTTCACAGCTATAACGGCAATGCAATGTTACTACCACAAAGATACACCATACTAGGACTACCAGAAATAAAATAAAAAATACAGTTAACATACAATTAAACAACAATTAAAATACAATGAATGAACAATATAACGTACAAAAAAAAAGTATCAATATATTGAACCCTTCATTTTGCCAGTTATGTTAAAAAGTATCTATTAGAGACATATTTACAAATAATGAAGAGCAATGTATGTAAAATTAAATTTATGTTTTTTGTAAATATGTAGTTAAGGGTACACTAGTCGACGGCACGAATTATTTTGTGCGCGGGGTTAAAATGCATTTTATATCAACCGATAACACGTGCGGAAGAGATTGAAGCTGTGATGAGCAGTAGGAAGCTAGTTCGCGTACGAATACACACTTATGCAAACTTGTAGCGAAATGGATAATGATTTAGGACGAAACCGAGCGCGCGAAATTTTATAAACAGACCTTTGGCAGTCTAGATATCATGAAATAACGACTAAATCTAACTGTTCAAAATCAAATTATTTGCATTGTTGAACTACTAATATATCCCTATATGGAGGCCGTTTTGCAATTTTCCGTCTTCTCATGGTATTTATTCGCGCCCAAAAATGCGTTAAAATTTGTGTCGAAATGTGGAACTTTCGACACAAATTTGTTTGTATGGAAGAATTTTCGACTAGTGTAACCTTAAAGAGCAGTGGTGGCCCAGTCATAATGGCCGTGACTTACATGTTGTAGGTCGTGAATTCGAACCCAGGCAGACACTTTACTTTGTGTAAATTATTTCGTCACCACTGCTCTCAAAACGGTGTAGGAAAACGAAGGAAAGGAAGGGCCTTAGAATAAAAAAATCGAAGACATGTGACATCCACCAACCCGCACTGGGCCCGCGTGGTTGATTATGGCCCATTCCCTCTCACAGTGGAGGCCTGCACGCACAACAGACCAAATGGGATTCTAAGTGCGGAAAAGGGGATCCATCTGTCGTATCCTAAATGTGTAGTTGGTGTTCCCCACAGAACAGAGAAGACAGTAGAAATCGCATATAGCTTCTTTAGTATCGGAACCAGCGTACCCAAACTCACACATATACAGATTAATTGTATTTCATAACACTAAGAAATCTTTGGTGTGATTGGTAGTTTAATTTTTAGATGAAAGTAGAAAATATGTCAGTCGTTGCTTATTTGAAAATAAACCACAGCTTTATGACCATAGAGTTGGTTTATTGTCTACTCTTTTTGATTATTTATTACTTTTGCCGTTTAAAGCGCACACGGAATAGTTTAATGAGCAAGTTACGCTACCCGCCGCTAGATGTCACTATAGTAAATGCATTCAATTTAAAGCCGTTTTTCGTTACCGATAAGATTTATATTAGCGAAATGAGGTCATTACTACTTGTCATCCAGAAGGGATGTACCACTGTCGTTGATTTATTTATCGACATTACGTTTTATTTTCAAACAAAATACCTACAGTCAATAACTAGAGTCGATAAATATTATTATGTTTGTAATCACGTTTTTATATAAATAAATTCTAATACTTACGATTTATAGAAAGTATAATTAAGATATTTTATGGTAAACTAACTACTGATACCGATTTTGAAAATGATTTTATTGATACAAAGATGGGCGTATCTTTGTATGTGGTGTTTTTTTCTATCAATAGAATTATGCGATAGACTACACTACATATACAATACGTCCTACTGATATGGGAAGCTTGCGCTGTCGCCTGCGGCTACACTCGTATTATGATTAGCTTGACTATCTCCTTAACGAACTGATGCATTTTTGTTCTATACACCAGAAGATCTTAAATTTCAGACTAACACATAAACACTTTTTAACTGACTTAAAAAAAGAAGGAAGTTCTATGTACATCTGTTTTTATTTTTCACTTTGTCGATACTAAAGGTAATATTACACTTATATATCGATAATTCATTATCGATATTGGTAATCTCTAATTGAGTAGCTGAATGTGACATGTGCATAGTTGGAATCTTCGAGAACAATGTTTGAGTTTTAAAGAAAGTAGACCTTAAATTTAACATCATAAAATCAACTTTTACTTGTCTTGTTTAATAAAATATTGGTTTTACATTTTTTTCGAAATAAAATATATTAAGACTTGCCGATGGTAAGATATACCTCCATTTGATACATTTTTGGTTCTGCTATCGTGTTTACATTCTAAAACAGCACAATAAGGCATTTTTATGTTTTTTTTTCAAGTTTTTGTCACCGTGACGGTTGAACCAAGACTGATGTGTGTAGTGTGTGCGCGGAAGGAAACATATGCGGAACTGTTCAAAACTCGGGGTACGCGGGCCCCGCCCACTTGCGACTTCTACTGTAGTAGGCGTTTTTTTGTTCTGTGGTGTTCCCTATCAACAAATAAATAAAATTGCCTAAAACATCTCTTTCCAGATACGCACTCGTGAATGCGGCAGTCCGGTCTCCGGTGGGCGGCGACCATCTCGCCGCTCAAGCGAAACTGATGCTTAATAACATGCACATACAGATGCTACCCATTTACAGTATACAGGTCAGTTAATTTACTCAGCATTTTATTTTTATCAAATTTAAAAATTCCATAAAGATTAAAAACCGGCCAAGTGCGAGTCGGACTCGCGAACGAAAGGTTCCGAACCATTATCGCAAAAAACGGCAAAAAAAACACGTTTGTTGTATGGCAACCCCAATTAAATATTTATTTTATTCTGTTTTTAGTATTTGTTGCTATAGCGCCAACATGCGATAAATCGATCTAGCTAGGTTTCATTTTTAGAAAACGTCGTTTTCTCTATTTTCACCCGAGCAGAGCTCAATCGCCCAGTTATTTAGATTTATACATAGAAATATTATATCTGTCCATTGCCTAAGAAATTCGTTTCGAAATATGAACATTTAGACACAAGATTATAAAATAAAAATAAAATATAACAGTTATAAAATATACAATAAAGTGTAACAGTCTCAACTTTTAATTAGACTTTTTACAATATTTTTCAATCATCATTATATCCCTTTGCTAAGAATAGTTACAGCACTGATTACAGTATTTGTGCCACATGTTAAATTTAGTGTTGTGGTTTTTTTTACCTTTGTTTAGATTCTTTTACCTATTGTGAATGTGTGAACATTGTAGGCTTTCTAGTTTTCTAGATGATTGTTAACATTTGTTAACTTTTTATTTCGTGCATTATTTTTTTTTGTTTGTTTTTTTTTTCAATTTCGTACGACTTATTGTCGGGCCTACGTTGTCCCCCCATATCCAAGTACTAATGCTGTAACATGGAAATATTGTAAACAAAACAATTTAAAAGAGTAACCATGGAGTTTCTTGCCGGTTCTTCTCCATAGCAAAACGACTAACCCGAACCGTGCACCTTTTGTCGACGTTTTATAAGTGCCCATGTAGGCCTATGTAAAATAAAAATATTTGATTTTCATTTTTTGATTTAGTTACGAAATGACTTTTGTATGGAGTTTTGATATCATTATGTAACTGGCAGAATGATACTGAACCTGTTAGGTACCTCTCGAAAAAGCGCGCGTTGATTGTGTGTATATAGTCTGTGGTTTTTAGTCTGAACGTTTCTAATAAATTGTTGTTGGAACTCATTTGCATTTAGTTAAGTAAGCTCATCAGGTAGTGCAAAAAGAATCGTTCGTGTCGAGCATAAAAAGGCTTTATTTTAACACTCGCATGTAGCTTTCGACGTTCGCCTATTGGCTACATCGCTCGTGTTAAAATCTCGACTTTTTATGCTCGCCACGAAATGTACTATTAAATTCCTAATTCAATGTTCGCGTTCTGTAATTTCTGCCTACCTCCCATTGGAAAAGGGCGGAAGTTTATGTATGTACTAGTTCCTGCCAGTGGCTTCGCCTGCGTGGAAAGTGATGTATCATCGCATAGGAACATTATACCCAGATAAAAAGTATCATATGTGCTATTCCTGACTATAATGTATCTCTGTGCCAAATTTCATCCAGATCCGTTCCGCCGTTCTGGCGTGATTGAGTAACAAACTTTCGTATATATAATACATACTATATAATTAAATATTTCAGAGTAAAGAAGTGATAAGGGAGCGCGAGCGAGGCCGCTACACTCTAAAGACTCTGCCCGCCGGTCTGACGCACTCCTGGCAACAGTACATGCTGAAGAGGCAGTATGAAGATTTCTGTCACTGTGTGGCACAGGTAATATACACACCTTTATTCAGCAACATGACGACACCTCAGTATCAGACAATACGAACTAATATAGTTATTTATGCTACAAGTGCGGAAGGTAGGTGATTTCCGATGAGTGAATAAATCGACATGAGTCGGAAATCATCTTACGCACGTGTATCATACAACATTTTACTATGCATTGTGCGAGGAAATAAAAAAAAATATCTGAACCAAGCAAGAAATTAATAAAATGGCGCTTATTCAAGGGCGCTCAGTATATCCACAGATTACCCATTACTGCGCATGAGCAAATAACTGTCACGGCGTAACGCAAAAAGGCACGAACAAAATATTCATTCTGCCAAACATATTTAATGAATATTTAAAATTAATTTATTTATCAAAATCTAAATCTAGATTAATTAAAAACGCCTTAAATGAAGTATTAGCTTTGTATTATCTTTTATATGAATGATAATCTGTTCTTAACAATTTTTTTAAACTTTTCTCAAATAATAAAAACTCTATGCGGCGGGCTGACGTTGGAGTTAAAAATTAAAAAAGTACAGGAAAGTAAAAAGTACTAGTAAAAAAAAGTGACACTTTCCGCACAGTTTGGCTGCTTGGAAAACGCTCTTTTCGAGGACATGCATTGTAAAATATTTTTTAGACGAGGTCGCTCACATTGGGCCTCATCAGAAAACTTTAAGGTCACCCAAAGGTGCTCGGAGTTTCCTTGCGTGACCGAATCAGAAATGAAGACATCCGCAAGAGAACCAAGGTTACCGACATAGCCCGAAGATTGCCAAACTTAACTGGCACTGGGCAGGGCACATTGCTCGCAGAACGGATAGCCGTTTGGGACGGAAAGTTGTAGAGTGGACCGCGTACGACGCAGCGTTGGAAGGCCTCCCTCTAGGTGGAGCGACGACCTGTTCAAGGCTGCGGGAGTCCGGTGGATGCGAAACGCACAAGACCGATCAGTGTGGCGACGCTTGGGGGAGGCCTATGTCCAGCAGTGGAAGTCTTTCGGCTGAAATGATGATGAATATTTTTTGATCCATCAGGTAGATTAATATTACATATCCGCGATCCGTCTGTCTGTCTGTCCGTCTGTCACCAGGCTGTATCTCATGAACCGTGATAGCTAGAGAGTTGAAATTTTCACAGATGATGTATATCTGTTGCCGCTATAACAACAAATACTAAAAACAGAATAAAATAAATATTTAAGTGGGGATCCCATACAAAAAACGTGTTTTTTTTTGCCGTTTTTATGCGATAATGGTACGGAACCCTTCGTGCGCGAGTCCGACTCGCACTTGGCCTTGGTTGGTTTTTTTTCTTTAGTCACTTAAGCAAAAAATAACGACGATGCAGTGCATTAAAATTTCGTGTGAGGTCACGATTTAGTATACTTTATACTCAAAAGTGACGTCACAAGCCCCCACTTCTGAAGTTTGAAGCGGGTTATCTTTGGCTTTTTTTTGTATTGTTTTAGCAATAAATACATGTCCAAGAGACTGTGACCTCTGAGTTTGTTTCGGCCTTTCTTCTCAGAGTAGTCAGATAGGAAACGCCGACCTCATCTAGTTTTAAAAATATGATCGACATGTAAAAGTGTTTGTACAAACCAACTTACAGAAATAAAATCATTTATCAATATTTTTTGATAATCTAAATGACGGACTAAATAGAATTATTATTTTTTACCCACGAATCATCTGTATCTTAAGCATGGGAGAGTCGGAAAAACGACCACAGCTGTACATAGATCTCAAAACGATCGGTGTTGTGTTTTTTGCATAAAGCGGATTCCTACTACCTTCAGGGCACCACGATGGGGTCTTCCCAAAGGAATAGGGTTGGCGTAATAGTATACCCACATTTGTAAAGTTATTTTTAAGTCCTACTTTGCCCTCCAATCGGGAATAAATTCAGACTGATTGGCTGAGAAATTCTAAATTGTAAAGCCATGGTAATATTAACGATCCAGTATTGTGACTCGGTCCTGTCCTTTAAATAATAACCTACAGCCGCGCGGTACGTAAGCACGCGATTGGGCTGCCCGCCGGCAGTATTTTAATTTCATCTACCTATTTACTTGAGTTTTTTTCTATACTCGGAATTATAATTCGATTCCACATTTGACATTAGCTACTGTCATTTTGTAAAATAATGATACCACATATAATAGTGTAGTGATGAGCACAAAAATCGATAAACAATCGCGATTTATGTTTATGTAATCATAATATTGGTGTGCCAATTAAAGACTTAATTATTGATTTAAATTAAATAAATACATAATTATTCATAATAATTATTTATTAATTAGTAACCGCTGCTTTATTTAAAAAAAAGTTAACATTTTTGTTTTTTATATTAAAAACAAAACTTATAATAAAAGAGCCTAGATAGTTTTCTGTATTGGCAACCCGTGCGCGCTCGTGCAGCTATCGCCATTTTGTTTATCTTGTCATTCGGCTTCATTCTCCCAGTCTGACTGCAGGAATAACACAGACACATTTATAATAAATGTTACAGAAAGTGACAGCGATAGCGATGACGGCGACGATTAATAAAATAAAATATTACCATAATACATCTATTTGTTTTATTTCTCATGTTCCTGCATGATCACATTTTTTTATTTAAATCACACACAATTATTAAAGAAAACTCTCAGACCCTTAATAAAATTAATCGGTATAACTAAATTATCCGTTCAGAAAAATTTAATTTCCTACTTAGTTTCTATTAAAGTAGTAGTTGTTTAGATATATTACGATAAACGAGAGGAATCGATCCGGAAATATTCCATTTCCTTAACGAATAATTTCGCAACGTCACTATTTAGTACTTGTCATAACGTTGCAACACTGAAATTGTCAAATCTGGAATCGAATTAAAATTCCGACTTTAGTTGTAATTTATATTTTTTTTTTAATCGGAGAAAAATGCGTCAGTTTATCTAGTACTAGCTAACCCTTGCAGCTTCGCTCCTGTCATCTGGATACCTACCTACCTACCTTACCTACTTATCAACCTACCTACCCTACCATAAATACCTACCTTTCCTTCCCTGCCTACCTACCTACCTACCCACCTACCTACCCTACCCTACCTACCCACCTACTCTACCTATCCTACTCTACATACCTACCTACCAATTTGTTAAACTATTTATTTGAATATGAATTAATACTACAATACGAGTGTAACTAACTTTCGTTTCTAACGGCTATCTAAATAAATTTTAGAACACAAAAGTTGCCATTGTGACCTAACTATGATAGTTAGATATATTCACTCGCAGATTTTTTTGTAGTTAGTAATGAGTACTTTAATCATGTAGTACATAATTTGTGTGCATCAAAAATAGTTTTCTCAGCTCACGCTAAATAATGAATTTTATAGGTTAATTTTGCTACTTTGGGTTACATTATTGCAATTTTCATAAGGATCTCTAATTTTTTTGTAAATAACTTATAGCCTATGTTACTCGGGAATAATGTAACTTTTCATAGGTGAAAGAATTTTTTTAAATCGGTCCAGTAGTTTTGGAGCCTATTTGGTACAAACAAACAAACAAAAAAATCTTTCCTCTTTATAATAATTGGTATAGATTAGTATAGATGTATGTATAATATTTAATTCCATTCCGTCTTCTTACTCCACAGATTTCAGAAAGCCAATACGAGGAACGTCAGGTATCCTCAGTCCCGTTCAGCCACTACGAGTTCCCCGGCGGCTACCACCAGGACTTTGGTCCTGAGCGCTTTAAACTGACCGAGTGCCTCTTCGAGCAGACTCTGGGAGCGCCGCACTTAGGTGAGACAGCATTATCAGACTGTAGTGTTCTCACTGTTGGGACATAGACGTCTCTGTGGGGTTTGGCACTCCTGGGCTGCAGCTGAAAATCAGCATCAGGTGGTATACTCTGTATTACCATTTGGCATTATGCTGAGCTGAGGTCCTTTTGGCATTAATAGTTATAACTATTTATTTTGTTTAATTTTAAGGTGTTTTTGTTTTGAATGCCAATAAACACATTTCTCTTTTTTTCTGTGCTCAAGTATATCGTATCGGCTTCCAGTCTAAAGTCTGTGTTTCACTGCGGCGAGCGAAACTCCTGGCTTCGCTATGTAGTGTCTCTGTGTGAATTGACATCGCTATGTTGGGTCTCGGTGTGATTTGGCCTCGCTATGTAGCGTCTTGGTGTGATCTGGCCTCGCTATGTAGCGTCTCGGTGTGATTAGGCCTCTCTATGTAGCGTCTCGGTGTGATTAGGCCTCGCTATGTAGCGTCTTGGTGTGATTAGGCCTCGCTATGTAGCGTCTTGGTGTGATTTGGCCTCGCTATGTAGCGTCTTGGTGTGATTGGCCTCGCTATGTAGCGTCTTGGTGTGATTTGGCCTCGCTATGAAGCGTTTCGGTGTGATCTGGCTTCGTTATGTAGCGTTTCGGTGTGATCTGGCCTCGCTATGTAGCGTTTCGGTGTGATCTGGCTTCGTTATGTAGCGTTTCGGTGTGATCTGGCCTCGCTATATATTGTTTCGGTGTGAGCTGTAGTAGTCGTACGTGTACAATAAAGTGTATTGTTTGCACCCAGCCTGTGCAGCGGCCGCCGCGTGCGACGCGGACGCGCGGCCGGCGCTGTGGGGCTCCGTGGTGGCGTGCGGCGGGCTCGCCAACACGGCGGGCTGGCCTCGCTATATAGTGTCTCGGTGTGAGCTGTAGTAGTCGTACATGTACAATAAAGTGTATTGTTCCCACCCAGCCTGTGCAGCGGCCGCCGCGTGCGACGCGGACGCGCGGCCGGCGCTGTGGGGCTCCGTGGTGGCGTGCGGCGGGCTCGCCAACACGGCGGGCTGGCCTCGCTATATAGTGTCTCGGTGTGAGCTGTAGTAGTCGTACATGTACAATAAAGTGTATTGTTCCCACCCAGCCTGTGCAGCGGCCGCCGCGTGCGACGCGGACGCGCGGCCGGCGCTGTGGGGCTCCGTGGTGGCGTGCGGCGGGCTCGCCAACACGGCGGGCTGGCCTCGCTATATAGTGTCTCGGTGTGAGCTGTAGTAGTCGTACATGTACAATAAAGTGTATTGTTCCCACCCAGCCTGTGCAGCGGCCGCCGCGTGCGACGCGGACGCGCGGCCGGCGCTGTGGGGCTCCGTGGTGGCGTGCGGCGGGCTCGCCAACACGGCGGGCTGGCCTCGCTATATAGTGTCTCGGTGTGAGCTGTAGTAGTCGTACATGTACAATAAAGTGTATTGTTCCCACCCAGCCTGTGCAGCGGCCGCCGCGTGCGACGCGGACGCGCGGCCGGCGCTGTGGGGCTCCGTGGTGGCGTGCGGCGGGCTCGCCAACACGGCGGGCTGGCCTCGCTATATAGTGTCTCGGTGTGAGCTGTAGTAGTCGTACATGTACAATAAAGTGTATTGTTCCCACCCAGCCTGTGCAGCGGCCGCCGCGTGCGACGCGGACGCGCGGCCGGCGCTGTGGGGCTCCGTGGTGGCGTGCGGCGGGCTCGCCAACACGGCGGGCTGGCCTCGCTATATAGTGTCTCGGTGTGAGCTGTAGTAGTCGTACATGTACAATAAAGTGTATTGTTCCCACCCAGCCTGTGCAGCGGCCGCCGCGTGCGACGCGGACGCGCGGCCGGCGCTGTGGGGCTCCGTGGTGGCGTGCGGCGGGCTCGCCAACACGGCGGGCTGGCCTCGCTATATAGTGTCTCGGTGTGAGCTGTAGTAGTCGTACATGTACAATAAAGTGTATTGTTCCCACCCAGCCTGTGCAGCGGCCGCCGCGTGCGACGCGGACGCGCGGCCGGCGCTGTGGGGCTCCGTGGTGGCGTGCGGCGGGCTCGCCAACACGGCGGGCTGGCCTCGCTATATAGTGTCTCGGTGTGAGCTGTAGTAGTCGTACATGTACAATAAAGTGTATTGTTCCCACCCAGCCTGTGCAGCGGCCGCCGCGTGCGACGCGGACGCGCGGCCGGCGCTGTGGGGCTCCGTGGTGGCGTGCGGCGGGCTCGCCAACACGGCGGGCTGGCCTCGCTATATAGTGTCTCGGTGTGAGCTGTAGTAGTCGTACATGTACAATAAAGTGTATTGTTCCCACCCAGCCTGTGCAGCGGCCGCCGCGTGCGACGCGGACGCGCGGCCGGCGCTGTGGGGCTCCGTGGTGGCGTGCGGCGGGCTCGCCAACACGGCGGGCTGGCCTCGCTATATAGTGTCTCGGTGTGAGCTGTAGTAGTCGTACATGTACAATAAAGTGTATTGTTCCCACCCAGCCTGTGCAGCGGCCGCCGCGTGCGACGCGGACGCGCGGCCGGCGCTGTGGGGCTCCGTGGTGGCGTGCGGCGGGCTCGCCAACACGGCGGGCTGGCCTCGCTATATAGTGTCTCGGTGTGAGCTGTAGTAGTCGTACATGTACAATAAAGTGTATTGTTCCCACCCAGCCTGTGCAGCGGCCGCCGCGTGCGACGCGGACGCGCGGCCGGCGCTGTGGGGCTCCGTGGTGGCGTGCGGCGGGCTCGCCAACACGGCGGGCTGGCCTCGCTATATAGTGTCTCGGTGTGAGCTGTAGTAGTCGTACATGTACAATAAAGTGTATTGTTCCCACCCAGCCTGTGCAGCGGCCGCCGCGTGCGACGCGGACGCGCGGCCGGCGCTGTGGGGCTCCGTGGTGGCGTGCGGCGGGCTCGCCAACACGGCGGGCTGGCCTCGCTATATAGTGTCTCGGTGTGAGCTGTAGTAGTCGTACATGTACAATAAAGTGTATTGTTCCCACCCAGCCTGTGCAGCGGCCGCCGCGTGCGACGCGGACGCGCGGCCGGCGCTGTGGGGCTCCGTGGTGGCGTGCGGCGGGCTCGCCAACACGGCGGGCTGGCCTCGCTATATAGTGTCTCGGTGTGAGCTGTAGTAGTCGTACATGTACAATAAAGTGTATTGTTCCCACCCAGCCTGTGCAGCGGCCGCCGCGTGCGACGCGGACGCGCGGCCGGCGCTGTGGGGCTCCGTGGTGGCGTGCGGCGGGCTCGCCAACACGGCGGGCTGGCCTCGCTATATAGTGTCTCGGTGTGAGCTGTAGTAGTCGTACATGTACAATAAAGTGTATTGTTCCCACCCAGCCTGTGCAGCGGCCGCCGCGTGCGACGCGGACGCGCGGCCGGCGCTGTGGGGCTCCGTGGTGGCGTGCGGCGGGCTCGCCAACACGGCGGGCTGGCCTCGCTATATAGTGTCTCGGTGTGAGCTGTAGTAGTCGTACATGTACAATAAAGTGTATTGTTCCCACCCAGCCTGTGCAGCGGCCGCCGCGTGCGACGCGGACGCGCGGCCGGCGCTGTGGGGCTCCGTGGTGGCGTGCGGCGGGCTCGCCAACACGGCGGGCTGGCCTCGCTATATAGTGTCTCGGTGTGAGCTGTAGTAGTCGTACATGTACAATAAAGTGTATTGTTCCCACCCAGCCTGTGCAGCGGCCGCCGCGTGCGACGCGGACGCGCGGCCGGCGCTGTGGGGCTCCGTGGTGGCGTGCGGCGGGCTCGCCAACACGGCGGGCTGGCCTCGCTATATAGTGTCTCGGTGTGAGCTGTAGTAGTCGTACATGTACAATAAAGTGTATTGTTCCCACCCAGCCTGTGCAGCGGCCGCCGCGTGCGACGCGGACGCGCGGCCGGCGCTGTGGGGCTCCGTGGTGGCGTGCGGCGGGCTCGCCAACACGGCGGGCTGGCCTCGCTATATAGTGTCTCGGTGTGAGCTGTAGTAGTCGTACATGTACAATAAAGTGTATTGTTCCCACCCAGCCTGTGCAGCGGCCGCCGCGTGCGACGCGGACGCGCGGCCGGCGCTGTGGGGCTCCGTGGTGGCGTGCGGCGGGCTCGCCAACACGGCGGGCTGGCCTCGCTATATAGTGTCTCGGTGTGAGCTGTAGTAGTCGTACATGTACAATAAAGTGTATTGTTCCCACCCAGCCTGTGCAGCGGCCGCCGCGTGCGACGCGGACGCGCGGCCGGCGCTGTGGGGCTCCGTGGTGGCGTGCGGCGGGCTCGCCAACACGGCGGGCTGGCCTCGCTATATAGTGTCTCGGTGTGAGCTGTAGTAGTCGTACATGTACAATAAAGTGTATTGTTCCCACCCAGCCTGTGCAGCGGCCGCCGCGTGCGACGCGGACGCGCGGCCGGCGCTGTGGGGCTCCGTGGTGGCGTGCGGCGGGCTCGCCAACACGGCGGGCTGGCCTCGCTATATAGTGTCTCGGTGTGAGCTGTAGTAGTCGTACATGTACAATAAAGTGTATTGTTCCCACCCAGCCTGTGCAGCGGCCGCCGCGTGCGACGCGGACGCGCGGCCGGCGCTGTGGGGCTCCGTGGTGGCGTGCGGCGGGCTCGCCAACACGGCGGGCTGGCCTCGCTATATAGTGTCTCGGTGTGAGCTGTAGTAGTCGTACATGTACAATAAAGTGTATTGTTCCCACCCAGCCTGTGCAGCGGCCGCCGCGTGCGACGCGGACGCGCGGCCGGCGCTGTGGGGCTCCGTGGTGGCGTGCGGCGGGCTCGCCAACACGGCGGGCTGGCCTCGCTATATAGTGTCTCGGTGTGAGCTGTAGTAGTCGTACATGTACAATAAAGTGTATTGTTCCCACCCAGCCTGTGCAGCGGCCGCCGCGTGCGACGCGGACGCGCGGCCGGCGCTGTGGGGCTCCGTGGTGGCGTGCGGCGGGCTCGCCAACACGGCGGGCTGGCCTCGCTATATAGTGTCTCGGTGTGAGCTGTAGTAGTCGTACATGTACAATAAAGTGTATTGTTCCCACCCAGCCTGTGCAGCGGCCGCCGCGTGCGACGCGGACGCGCGGCCGGCGCTGTGGGGCTCCGTGGTGGCGTGCGGCGGGCTCGCCAACACGGCGGGCTGGCCTCGCTATATAGTGTCTCGGTGTGAGCTGTAGTAGTCGTACATGTACAATAAAGTGTATTGTTCCCACCCAGCCTGTGCAGCGGCCGCCGCGTGCGACGCGGACGCGCGGCCGGCGCTGTGGGGCTCCGTGGTGGCGTGCGGCGGGCTCGCCAACACGGCGGGCTGGCCTCGCTATATAGTGTCTCGGTGTGAGCTGTAGTAGTCGTACATGTACAATAAAGTGTATTGTTCCCACCCAGCCTGTGCAGCGGCCGCCGCGTGCGACGCGGACGCGCGGCCGGCGCTGTGGGGCTCCGTGGTGGCGTGCGGCGGGCTCGCCAACACGGCGGGCTGGCCTCGCTATATAGTGTCTCGGTGTGAGCTGTAGTAGTCGTACATGTACAATAAAGTGTATTGTTCCCACCCAGCCTGTGCAGCGGCCGCCGCGTGCGACGCGGACGCGCGGCCGGCGCTGTGGGGCTCCGTGGTGGCGTGCGGCGGGCTCGCCAACACGGCGGGCTGGCCTCGCTATATAGTGTCTCGGTGTGAGCTGTAGTAGTCGTACATGTACAATAAAGTGTATTGTTCCCACCCAGCCTGTGCAGCGGCCGCCGCGTGCGACGCGGACGCGCGGCCGGCGCTGTGGGGCTCCGTGGTGGCGTGCGGCGGGCTCGCCAACACGGCGGGCTGGCTGGAGCGCGTCAGCAAGGAGCTCGCGGCGCGCGCGCCCTCCTCGCACCGCCTCAAGAGTCACGCGGCGCCCAACTCTGCCGAGAGACGGTTCGCGGCTTGGATAGGTGAGATAAGATTCATTTAAATATTATTTTGCATTTTTTGCCAATAGCACAGATAATGTAATACTAGCATACAGATGCCTCATCCCATACAAAGAAACCGTGCCGACATAACTGGCGTTTTTCGTCTGATTAAACTGATTATTTTTCTAAGAACATCGCTAGCATTCGGTTCCGTTTCACGGATATAGATGATGTTAGCAGCGACTTGCAAGTAAGAGGGACACTCGGTTCGTGAATACTTTTTTTTTTAATTCAGCAACGATTTTTTTTATAGTATATTTTTGCACATTTTTACAGTTTCGTTGTACTAAAAGTTTGTTACAAAACAAATTTAAAAAATCGGGTGGATGCCTTATAAATTTTAAACTGCACCATCTATTGGAATCAATTTGTAATGATTCATTCAAATAATCTTTGAAATGTGAATTAAGAGCCCAATATTCCTTAATTTTGTGCTTAGGAGAGTTAATTAATCTATAAATAAATATTAAAGAAAAAAAACACTTAAACTGGTTTTGCCAGATAGCGACTGCGAACGTTCCTTACAAATACGGGCATTCGGTGTATACCAGAGGAGTCTAATATACACAGAATACTGACCTACGCGGTTTTTGACGAATATTGACCTAATATCCGGTATCTGACCTGATTGGACGGATACTAGTTACATCTCTAGTTAAAATAGTAAACTTGAACATTTCTCTTTTCAGGAGGATCTATACTGGCTTCAATCGGCTCCTTCCAACAGATGTGGATATCCTCACAGGAATACGACGAAGGAGGCAAGGGACAGCTCGAGAGGAAATGCCCTTAGAACAGCTGTTTATACTTACATAATATTATATTGTTGAGTATAGCGTGATTTTTGACAAATTATTCGAAAGCTTTTCCTTCGGCTTCACTCCCGTGGTTAATCCTATTGGAACCGAGATGAAATGTATGTACAACACAAGTATTTTCTTAATGTCCTTCGGCAATCATCGCATTTTCGAATACAAACGAATGCTAATTTCCACGTCCATCAATTAATAGATTTATCGTGTATAATCATTTGAATTCAGAACTAAACTTCATAAAAGATAGCTTGATCTCTGCGACATATGTCAAACTGACGTATACGTTATTGTTAGCGTGTCAAGCGCTATTGTTACTATATCGATAACTAGCTGTCCCACGCGGCTTCGCTCCCTCAAAAAGTAATATTCTTTCCCGTTTTTGCAACATTTTTCATTTATGCTCAGCTCCTATTGGTCGTAGCGTGATGTTATATAGCCTATAGCACTCAGGAATAATGTAGCTTTCTACCAGTGAAAAAATTTTTAGAATTGGATCATTAGTTCCAGAGATTACCCCCTACATACAAACTTACAAATTTTACCTCTTTATAATATTATTATATTATTATATTATATAATATTATTATAGTATAGATGACAGCTGTTGCAGAGATCAAGCTATCGTTAATGAAGTATAAGTACTTTATTGTTGTTTTGTTTTAATTTCCATGTGAACTATATAGATCTGTAAAACTATTTTCCTTTAGCAGCTTTCCTCCCATTTTTAAAATAAATTACATTAAGTTAAAAGTGTATTAACAACTCTATATACTTCCAAGTTGATTGAGAGCGTCCAGTCTGCACCAAATGCAAAGGGCAACTGATAGAAATCCGACGACTGACGAAACACGAAGTTAGCCGATGGATGTTAAGAAAATTGTTGTGTTTTTATCTGTAAAGGAATTTGTGTAATCGTATCAGCCGGTCTATTCTGTAGACATCTCCCCGTGATAACTTAGATGAAATGATCTTGAATTGAGCTTTCATTCCAACCGATGCCAAAAATGAGAGTTTTTAGTGCTCTGTGGTGAAGTTTCATCAAGTATTTTCGATCGAATTCTTACTGGAGATGAAAAAATGTGGATTATTATTTGTTCCCTAATAGGAAAAACACCTTCCATTAATGCGCAGTTTTCAGAGAAGAAGGAAATTTAATTTTTATAGGGTATTGTTAATAGTTATTTATGCTACAAGTGCGGAAAGTAGGTGATTTCCGATGAGTGGATAAATCGACACGAGTCGGAAATCATCTTACGCACGTGTATCATACAACATTTTACTATGCATTGTGCGAGGAAATAAAAAAAATATATCTGAACCAAGCAAGAAATTAATAAAATGGCGCTTATTCAAGGGCGCTCAGCATATCCACAGATTAACTAATAGTTCATAGTTCCTCGGGCATATCTACTGCGCATGTGCAAATAGCTGTCACGTCGTAACGCAAAAAGGCACGAGCAAAATATTCACTCTGCCAAACATATTTAATGAATATTTAAAATTATTGATCAAAATCGAAATCTAGAGTAATTAAAAACGCCTTAAATGAAGTATTAGTTTTATTTTACCTTTTATATGAATGATAATCTGTACTTGACTAATTTTTTAAACTTTTCTCAAATAATAAAAACTCTATGCGGCGGGCTGACGTTAAAATTAAAAAAGTACAGCAAAGTAAAAAGCACTAGTAAAAAAAGTGACACTTGCCGCACAGTTTGGCTGATTGGAAAACGCTCTTTTGGAGGACATGCATTGTAAATTAATTTTGAAATGTAATAAATGCATTCAGGTAATGGCGAATTATATTGAAACATAATTTTGATTGTATTAACTCGCCCCTCGTACTTCGAATTTAGAGATGGGTCGTCGACGGTAATTTTCGTTAAGGAAACTAGACCGTCCATATCCGGTAGTTGAATTTATCGACTAGTTCATAACGTAAACTTTGTTAAGTAGACGTTCTTTATAAACTTTACGGCGACGCGACGCGCGGCGTCTACGGCGCGACATTAATTTTCAACTTTCCGATTGAACGTAAACAAGTACAAACAGGTTTACCTCGCATCGTTCGATCGGTCAATCGCTTAAGGCATAGCACGCACTGCGATTTTTATTCGCGCGATTTTTTTTCCGCGCATTCTGTGACCTATAGAAATGTATGAAGCTGCACGCACTGCGAAAAAAATCGCTCTCAAATAGTATAAAAAAATTCGCGCGGAAAAAAAATCGAGCGAATAAAAATCGCAGTGCGTGTTAAGCCTTACTCTTTTGCATACGTGAAACTATTGGCGTCCTTTTCTTCTTAGCACAATGCGTTTTTACTCCAAAATGGCATTCGGCCCATAGAAATATCAACTCTTAGAGTTCAAATTAATTTGCTCGATGTTCGTCCGTTGTTGTTATTTTTTCGAACGTATGAACTGGTACTACCCAACTAAGTTCTCGCGTCGGTCGTCGCGTTACAAGTCGACATGAACATAGTCGAGTCTCAGTTTAGCCGTCTACGAATTCAACTAGTTCGTTGATTATCGGTGAACCGTCGAATATTTCATTGTACGTCAACGGTCGAATTAACTAGTTCGTTCATTCAACGCACATCGCAATTCGAATTCACTTCACCTAAGACTTAGGTCCTAAGTCATGGTGAGATTTCTACAGAATAGACCGGCAGTACTTCCAGAGATCACTTCTTGCAAACAAACAATTTAGATGTACAATATCCGACCGTAAAAATGGTATACTCGGTATATGACAAAAGGCTCACCACCTAACCCCTATGAGTGATGTGTAATGAAATTAGGCTGTACGTAATACAACTCTGCCTTATCACCTACAATAACTGGTAAAAAACATGGAAACATATTATCGTCTATTTTCATAATATTGCGCTATCCCCAACTATATTTTACTGGGCAGGCAGCAAGGCTCCTCCGTGTCTCATTGTGATTCTTGAATACGGTGTACTGTTAAAAAAAATCGGACGGTAATTAAAAATCTTGTGTCGATGATAGTCTTTCAATTCCTCTCGTATGACTGACACTGGCATGGCCACCATCAGGGATTTTAATTTTGATAATATTCGTTGCTAATTAGTCGGCAAATATCAGTATTTGTCGGTGGTTCAAAGGGTTTATGGGAGTTAAATTTTTATGGTTTAGTCCAAGAGAAAAAAATACCTAGATTTTTTTCTTACAATATTTTCGTAAACTTTGATCTAGCTCTTGGACTATACCTTAAAAATTGAACTCATTCTATATTCTAAACTAACACCCGAATAAATCTGTAACTTTGCGAAAAATTGCGACTTATTAGCGACAAAATTTGGGAGAAAACTGATCTTCGCTAGGTGCCCTAGTTTTTTAGATATAAATGTGGCCAAGATGGGGAGATACTCCCCAGATCGGCCACCTATAAACCCTTCTAACTTTTGAACCAGAACCAGTGACCGACAAATTCTGATATTTGGCGACTAATTAGCGACTATTTTGTGTAATCAAAATTAAAATCCCTGATGGTGGCCATGCCAGTGTCAGTCACACATTTCCTCTCTACTGGGATCGATGATTCCGTTATGAAAAAGTGACAGTGCTATTCGATCTGTATAGCTCCGTCTCATTCACACCTGAATCATGATGGTTTTAAAACTTCATAGTAGGGCCCATAGTCTTAGCTCACCGGGCCGGAACTCAAGTATCATGTAGGCCGCCTCACTGCCTACCCAATCTTTACCTTAAGATGTAGTTATACAATAATTTTATATATCGTCAGTGTGCATGATTATATTTGTATTATAATTAAATGGATTTTTATGACTGAAAATAAATAGATTTAAGGCGATTTTATGTCTTTTTATTTAACTTACTTTTTCCTTTTAAGCACAGTGGCTAAAACCTCGGCTCTCGTCCTTTAGGTCGTGGGTGCAAATCCAGGCAAGAACCAATGTGATTTTTTCAATTCATAATTATGTACAGTAATAGTACATTGTGATACAAGGGTGGGAAGTAGGTTAATGCAAACGAGCTGTCATTAACAAGCCCGAGCCGAAGGCGAGGGTTTTTAATGACACGAGTTTGCAATAACCTACACACCCGTGTATCACACGACGTTTTTCAATACAGTTGTGAGAAACAGTAAAAACAAATCAAAGAATTAGATTTGTTTATTCACAAAAAATAAAATTTTCAATATGGCGCGTTTTTGCAACTGGACATATTTTTTTACAAAGAAAACAGCCGATACAGCCTATTCGATTTTTGACAAACGTTGATGTGAAAATAATTAACTTAAAACTGGTAATTAAACATATTAAAAAACTTTTATTAAAAAAATGAGAATTCAATGCTAAAACGTACGGAATCATTAATTTTTCCTCGTATAAAATCGTATCCCATTTTATTCTATGTATGAAAACTCCTTGCTACTAAACTTTTTTAAATTGACTTATGGTGCGTTTTTGCAACTGGACTTATTTTATTACAACGATATCAGCCTATACAGCTATACAGCCTATTCGATTTTTGACAAATGTTGATGTGAAAATAATTAAATTAAAACTGGTAATTAGATATATTAAACAACCATTTATAAGACTTTTGAGAATTCAATGCTAAAACGTACGGAATTATTCATTTTTCCTCTTAGAAAATCTATCCCATTTTATTCTATGTTTGAAAACTCCTTGCTCCTAAACTTTTGTAAATTAACTTATAAATTTAAAACTAAACTGCAAACATAATGATCGAGCTCGTAAACAAAAGTCACGACCGCGTAACAGAAAGATGCCTATGCGTAAGATTTAACTTTCGAATCATAATTATAGCCTCTGAAAGTACGCCATGTTTAACAACTGTATTGAAAAACTATTTTCTTAATGTCCCTCGGCAAACTTCGTGTTTCGTCAGTCGTCGGATTTCCGTCAGACTTCAAGTTGATTGAGAGATGAGAGCGTCCGGTTTCCACCAAGTGCAAAGGGTAAAGCTGGGCACAAATTATCGGACGCGACTTACAGCCGCGACTGATATGTGTGCACAGTTGTTTGGGACGCGTCCGAGCGCTTATTCTATAGACAATATAAACACATCAACACGGTCTAGGGATATTTTTAATAAAGCGAATTACTATCAATGTGTTAATTATTTATATGACATGTATACATTTAAAAGATACATTATTTAATATTCTACCATTTTTTAATAATGGTTAAGGTACTTCGATTAAAATTTCAGGATTTTATGGAAAAAAATGAAGCATAGACGGAAACCGTATATGAATTAACTTTTAATTTATGAGTAAAAACTGAAAAAAAATAGAAAAATCATTTAATTTGTGTTTATAAACTTGAAGTTAGTAGTCTGAGAAAGCGCCCATGATGTTCATAACACATCGGCAACGATTCGGCATGCTCAGAACAAGGTTTTCAATGTCTTGCTGCGGAATATTGTCCCATGTCCTTCTGAGGTGCGCAAAAAGTTGATCTTCTGTAGCCAGATTTTCAGGAACTTCCTTCAGAGCTCTTCTTTGCAGCATATCCCACGCATGCTCAATGGGATTTAAACCTGGCGATTGAGCAGGCCAGTCTAAGGCCCTAACATTGTGTGTATGTAACCAAGCTGCTACCGTTCTCGCCGTGTGTGCCCGGGCATTGTCGTGCATGAGCTGGAAATCTTGCCCCATTTGTGTTCTGTGGGGCAAGATTACGGGCCCCAGCACCTGTTGGACGTATCGTTCTGCCGAGATCCGTCCGTCCTCCAAGACGAATTCCTGCCCAAACCATAATTGTTCCTCCTTGGTATGGGTGAACTTCCTGAGGGTTCTGAAGACGACTCCATCGTCCAGGAACTCGCCAAACACGTGTCCTTCGTGAATCTGGATGGAAGCCGAACCTGGATTCATCCGTGAACAGCACATTGGACCATTGCTCACGGCCCCAGTCCATGTGGTTCCGAACCCATTCTAATCGTCGTCCACGATTGCCTCTCCCTAAAGGTGGGACCCGGAGAGGTCTACGAGAGCGTAGATTGCTTTCATGCAGTCGCCTTCTTACAGTTTGGTCACTCACAAGCACTTGGTGTTCCACTCGCAGCCTTTGGACCAATTGAGTCGCCGTTGCATTTGGTTGAGCTCGCGCAGTAATTTGCAAAAATCGGTCTTGTCTGGGGGTAGTGATGCGACTTGGCCCCCGGTGCCTCTCCGCTACTTTACCTGTGGCACGATAACGTGTCCACAATCTTGAAATTACATTTTGGTGGGTCCCTATGGCCTCAGCAACATTACGCTGAACAGACCCAGCTTCCAGCATTCCCACAGCTCGTAACATCTCCGCCCTCGTCAAATGTTGGCGTTGCATGGCTACAATACCTCAATTTTAACTTTATCTTTCGTTTAAAAATGAAAAAAAACTGTAACTAAACGTAATTCGTATTGATTTCTAAATTTCGCACAAATGAAAATTCCCTCCTACACATCAAGACATTTTTATGCCACCGAAACAAAAGAATTTTCAAAAATTTGAATTTGGAATTAGTCTGAGATAAATTACAAACAAATCGGTGTATAAAAGATTCCAATGCGGCCAGTACTTTTCGAGTTATTTAATTGAGTATGAAATATCCCTAGACCGTGTTGATGTGTGTAAATGATTCAACCAAGATTATGTTTACGTAGAAACATGTCGAGTAGTGTAAGTGAGGACGTAATTCTCTGCTGCAAACACACTCGATAAGTTTTTCTTCCATTTCTATTTATAACCTCGTACGCAGGTGCGAGATATAGCGTAGTCTGAGCTCTGAGTTGTTCTGACGCCGGGACGCGTCCCGCACCCCGTGCACACCGTCCGCGGACGTTTTCGGCTGACACTAACATCCAGCGAGCCAGATCTCTATCGGACGTAACATAAACACTAAATTTGCCGAGATACTAAGAAAATAGTTGTAAACATGAAGTTACTTTCTAAGTTTATCTAGGACGTCACTGACAACGGTAAAGGAAAACATCGTGAGGAAACATGGGGCCGTACCATGAGCTCTTAAGAGCAAAGTTAAATGTGAGTAAGGGACAGAGGTATCTGACTTTACATCTGCCCCTTACTCAGGCCCAAGACTTATCCTACTAATAATATATATAAAAGCGAAAGTAACTCTGTCAAGTCTCTACCGCTGAAGTGATTTAGATGCAATTTGTTATGTTTTTTTACATACACTTTGCCCCACACTAAGAATTTCTCCTGTATCGTGGGTGCGTTTAACAAACAAACTCACATACACAAACACCCAGAGCCGAAACAACTATCTGTAGGTGATACAAATATTTCTTCAATCGCTCAACCACTGCGCCAACCGTGCGCCAGATTGAGACCCTGAGAATGACATGGGATTTACACTAGTCGATAATTCTTCCATACAAACGTAGTCTAGGAATTACTTCACTGTTTGACGATGTAACTACCTACGTTCAAAATAAAAAAAAATTATACCCATTTGTCTCATCATTATCTAGCCCTGTATGGAAACAAAAAAGTAAAAAGAAAAATATTTGAAAGTTATGAGCGTCGAAAGTTCCAAATTTCAACACTAATTTTAACGCATCTTTGGGCGGCAATAAATACCATAAGAAGAAGTAGAATTGCAAAATGGCCACCATATAGAGATAGATTAGTAGTTTAACAATGCAAATAATGTTATTTTGAAAATAGACATTTAGTAGTTTTTTCATGATATCTAGACTCCCAAAGGTCTGTTTATAAAATTTCGCGCGCTCGTTTTCGGCCTAAATCATCATCAATTTCGCTACAAACTTGCAAAAGTGCTAATTCGTACGCGAACTAGCTTTTTACTGCTCATCACAGCATCTATATCTTTCGCATGATTTGTAGGATGAGATAGCAGGCATTTTAACCCCGCGCACAAAATAGTTCGTGCCGTCGACTAGTGTAACCTTTTAAGAGGGTGGAACTTCAACAAACTAAATATCGAGGCTCCTAACAATACCGTGCCATGTGTCTCATTGTGATTCTTCAATACCCAATGTCAAAAAAAATTGGACGGTAATAAAAAAAAATTGTGATGATAGTCTTTCAATTCCTCTCGTGACTGCCACTGGCATAGCACCGCGCACAAAATAGTTCGTGCCCTCGACTAGTGCAACCTTAAGAGGGTGGAACTTCAACAAACTAAATATTAATGCGCGAAATAAAAACAGGGTAGGTACCTATTCGAATTACCTACTAATCCTACGCAGTCGAAATCGCAGGCAAAAGTTATAGTCCAATCGCGTTAAGAAAATAGTGAGTTGCCCAGACCTGGAAATGCGTTAAGAAAATAGTCGTCTTTGTCACCTCGACCAATCGGGTCGCATCAATTTGTCACTACGTGAACTTTGTTTTCTATTTTTTTGCGACCCGACTAGTTCGACTCATTATTTTCTTAACGCGAATGGACACGAGTAGTTAATATAATTTGGAAATCGCCAACCCATCATAGGCAAGCGATTTTTGCTCGAGCCTTCTCTGAATGAGAAGAGAAAGTCCTGCAGTAGGACAGTTAATTATGCTGGTATAATTATGTATGATGACACTCAGCCATGTAGCCTTCAATCAGTAAAAGAATTAGGAATTCTACAGATTACTTTAATAAACAAACACCTTTTTCTAAATTAGTGTAAAAATAAAACTCAAGTAAGTAAATAAAGAAAACATTTATTCATATTTTACACAAGCATTTTTATTAACTTATCAGAAATAATCCTTATAATAAACTTTGTAGCAAAAATGGCGCAGATTTGGCTTTTAATAATAATTACGTTAAACATAGAAGACTTAACAGTACATTATAAGCAAAACAGATTTATTAGAGAAGAGAAAAATCTTTAGTTATCAATATTTTTACAAGCTGATTCTAATTTTTATCTCTTTATTTACAATTAAGTACATGTAAATTGTGAATTGAGTAAATCTTACTATTTAGTGCAAATATTAAGACATGCATTCTCGTATTTTACCTAAAAAATCTCTGCGAAAAGGAAACGGCAATACTGACAATCTATAAATACCTTTATTTCTCCAGATTCTACGGCTAATAAGCATTATAATTTTAGACATGAAACGAATATCCGGAAACTGTCGGTAGGTATCCGTTTTAATTTGAATATCCGGCCAGACTGTAAATACATCAATATCTAGGCAATCAACTTGGTTTTATATTTAAAGGGCATTCGACAGAATATCCGGCAATCCAGTTGAATATCCGTCTCATTCCTAATAATCTACTGACAATAAACAAGCCATCATATCATTTATTTTAATATCTATGCACATTTATCTAGTAGAGCGTCGGGCTAGGAACTTACAAAAAACATCAGCTTAAAACTCTACAATACTATTTCAAATACAATTAAATACGTACAGTGATACTCAGTATTCGGCCTGATGAATCCGAAATAGCGACCAAGTTGAACTTTTAAACCTTGAGATACTGTTTTGAGCTATTTAATATTTTTTCTATTTGTGGTAGGCTCGTGTTTGACCACCATCTCGCTATTCTCAGTCTCAGTAGCAGCCCGGATCTGGACTTGAACCCGGCAATAGCTCGCCCCTATTACGTGGGCATAATTAGCGAAAACTGCCGAAATATTGTGTACTATAAATGCATCTGCATAACCCATCGGGGGATATAGGCGTTATTTCACGTGTAAAAAATGGTAAACCACTGATATTTCTAAAAGATATTGCATTTTTTTGTTGTAATCACATAATTAATTGGGCTTAGTGTTAGTTATTTTGTTGAACTGACTACAACAGCGCGATCAGGCCGAAAATCGAATATTGAATATCACTGTCTGACTTACATATCGAGTCGCCACGAATAAATAACACTACCTATCTAATATTAAATAAGTTCCTACTTGTGCGTCTAATGAGATCAGTAATTAATAGTAATTCTCACTATTTGATTAATAAAGGATCTCTATTATTTTATGTAGAAGCTGGTAGTCGTGAGAAACTTATACATATAGTCTGTTTCAGTACATTTATCTCCGGGTAACTTTGTCTGGTAGATATTTTTTTATCCGTTAGATATCGCCAAGTATCCGGACATGTGAACCAGGCCTTCAATATCATTATTGTAACATAAAAATCTTATATTTAAGATTATAACATCAAAAACTATTAAGTTAAAGTAGTATTCGTTGAAATGGACATTTTTTTTTTATAGAATTAAGGGAATATCAAATTGTAAACAGAATAATTTAATCAAAAGATCTTACTTTTCATAACTTAAATATAAAATTGCACGGATTAACTCTCATAAGATTTATATAAATAAATTATCCAAAATGGAATAAAAGGCAGCGCTTTTGCTTTCGTTAATATTTTTATTTCATTTTAGATTTACCTATTAATATGAGATCAAAGTATTTTGACTTCAAAGCCAATTTTGATTTTACTAAAATTATAGGTACTACAAAACGGATAAATTCTAGTAGCTACTTATGTCTAAATATTTGGTGAATAGGCGAAGAGGACTTTGGTTTTAATATATTAGCTTAAATTTAGGCTCAGTATCTAGAACGAAAATTATCGCCAAATTGTCAAACTTTCATTATTTTCAAATATTTGTTTACTGTATAGCCAATAGCATCGATTGACTGGTATTTAAATTATGACGTAGCGATAATTTCCTTTGCAGACATGTGGTGTAAGGTGTAAGAAATTTTAAGCAAAAGAAGTAGTTAGTTGAACCATTATAGTACTGTTAGCTTAGACGCTTGTTCACTATTTTTAGGAAAATAGCAGCGGGATCCAAGTGCTCATACTTAAATCTAAGCGAGTGCTCAAGGGGTTCCCTGGACAGTTAGCCCCGCTACCATGGGCAAATTTAAGGATATTCGATAAATAATAGGAATTTAAAATGCTTTTTTATATCCGTTAGGTATATCCTACCACTCCTAAATTCAATAACAACCTACCAGAGTTCTGGCAAAATCTGGCGAGTTTTTAAAGGGATCATCGAGTTCTTCTGTCTTAGATAATTGGACTATGTCTCTGGATCAAAGCTCTTTAGAGGATTTATTCAGGGGGAGCTTCTTGGCCGCCCTGAAGTTGGCTACAATAGCTGCGCAGTAGTAAATCTCATACAAAACAGCACCGATCCGTGCCTTGCGCATCGGAAAGCCAACTTCAGGGCGGCCCAGAAGTTTGGTGAGAACTGTAACTGTTACTATAGTAAATGTAAGATCCGTCCCATCGAACTATGCGAGTGTGTGTGTGAGAGTCAGAGAGTGCACATGTGTTTGCGCTCACACTTAAAAAGATAGCCCGTGACTGTTGCTGAAATTGATGACAGAATAACATTATTCATTCTGCTGATGATGCTTGTCCAATCCTAGCAGAGTGTTTCCTGGAAAATTGTGCATCGAAGTCGCTTTGCAGTATAAGCACTATACTATAATATTTCCCGCACCGATGGCTAGTCTGCGCTGGGACTGGCCGCCCTGGCCGAATTCGGTCAAGCTAGAGGACGATTATTAAATAAAAGTTGTGTGAAGCACGCCCAACCTTTTTATTAACTTTCCCCTGGTTATCTGTATGTTTACTGTATGCTATAAGTGATGGGGTACGTCAACAAATAGTTGAGCAGAACTGGCGTGTGTGCTTCATCCTCGAGATGTAGCTTGGCTTAGCTATGGGCAATTTAATGTGTAAAACTAACTACAATTAAGATAACTACGGTTAGGAAACGAAAGATTGGTTAGCTACGATTAACTTAACGACAGTTTAGTTAACAACGGCTAAGAAAACTTGCTTTTTTTTCGTAATTCTTCCTTGGTTTCCCGTATGTTTACTGTATGCTGCAAGTGATGGGGTGCATCAGCTGATAGTTAAGCAAGACTCCCGTGCCCGCCACGAGCTGCACTTTAGTTAACTATGCTAAATTAAACTGAAATAGTTAACCATGGGTATGTTTGGTTACGTTAATGAAGGATAAGTTCCCCATGGCTTAAATCAGTTTAGTTAAACACAGATTAGTTAGGCACGGTTAAGTAAACGACAGTTTATTAAAACCCGGTTAAGATAGTGACAGTTAGTTCAATGTGTGGTTAACAAACCCGTGTTTACATTTACGAAAGTTTAGTTAACCACGGCTTTATTAACTTGTTTTGTAGCTTTTCTGTACGTTCACTGTATGCTACATGTGATTGGGTGGGTCAACAAATAGTTGAGTAGCACGGGCGTGGCTGCTGCTGCCTCGAGCTGCAATTTGTCCTCCTCGTCCTGTTCCGTGGTCGTCACCTCGTCTGATGATACGGACATCTTCTTGTCTATGAGCATGTCTGTCGACGTGTTGTCACCGGGGACTGTGTCTATGAATACCTGGAATGAATATATTTGTACGTTGTACTATCAAATATTGCACTTTTGCTTAAATGTAGAATCTTCTGGGTCCAAACGCAATATTGGGTTGATTCAGGTATCTGTATATATGTTCCTAAGTAAACACTTATGGGAGAGAAAATTCAGGCTTAGCCTCTGCGCTATTACCTAAATACTGTCGATTAGATGCCATCAGTTTCAATACAAAAACGTAAAAGTAACACAATTCTCTCTCTGTCTCAACTAACTGGTTCAAATCAGATGAAAATCTAGTTTTATTTCGAGATCTCCAGAAAACTCTTCCTTATAAATCGAAGCGAATACTGATCCGATATCTCTCGTTTAAACATTAACATTTTTTTAGTATTTTTTTTGTTGTTTTTTTCTTTTTTTAAAACGCTGCTCCACAATAGGAAGTTGTCTTGTATCGTGGGTGCGTTTTTATAAACATTTAAACTCACCTACATAAACATCCAAATACGAAACAACTATCTATAGGTCTTATAAATATTTGCTCCGAGCGGGAATCGAACCCGCGACACGCAGCGCAGCAGCCGATCGGTCAACCACTGTTGTGTCATAATTAAAGAAAGAAAAAGAAAAGAAAGAAAGAAAAATATTTATTTGTGACCCGCACAGGAGACACGAGATAAGAAAAACACAAACAATAATAAAAAATAAAAATAAATTACCCCGAAATTGACCTAGAAGTTTAGTTAACTACCTATAATTGACCTTAATCAAATTAATTATCTTAGTGGCCATTAGTGTAAACTTCCGATAACTTGAGTTTGATACAACGCGGTCAACACCTCGCTATTAGCGCACAAGGCGAAAGCCGGGTACCGCGCGGGTTGGTGGGAGTGGGTTCACTGGCGTACGAAGTGCAGTTATTTTAACCGTGTAGTACTTACGATAAAAGGAACGCGCCAATGGTTAACCTAACACAAATATAATATCTCAAAAACACAATGGTCAATAAATTATATAGGATTGCCATTCAATCAACAATTTGTTATATCACCCATCCTAATTATAATCACCTACAATAAAAAACTACGTATCGTTTTCCAGTTTGAAGGGTATGGGTTGTTAGCCATACCCTTCAAACTGGAAAACGATACGTACAAGTATGATATTTTAGTTTTAGTCCATAGGGCCTCAACGACGTATCGAGAAACGTCTCTCGTCAATCTGTTCTCAAAATGACTGTAGTCCTCCCTAGAGACAAAACGATTTTAGAAACTATCCGGTAAGATATCGGATAATAGGTCAATATCCGACGGATACTTCTAATGGTAATATCCAGCTTATGGAATGGACGGATACTCGATGTACAGTATCCGGTCATTTTGATATTATGTCGCCAATCGCCGTGAAATAGCAGTATCTGGCTATCCAACTTATGGGATGGACGGATATTGTGCATACAGTATGTAAACAACGGTTAGACCTAGTTAATCTTTCCATTGAGCGCACTATCGAGTTGTCTTGTGTTGAACTTGAGCGGTACATAATAATTTGTGTCTACAGACCCCCTTCAGGGGACTTTACTAGTTTCGAATCTGCAATGGAGGATGCACTTAATAAGATTAAATGCAGTAGTAAAAATATAATTTTATGTGGAGATTTTAATGTTAATATTTTAGATGTTACTCCACTAAGTACTAGGCTTCTGAACTTATTTAAATCTTTTAATTTAGTTAATTTGTTTTTCGAACCAACTAGGATCACGGCGTCTTCGTCGACTTGCCTTGATAATATATTTTGTGATTTTGATGCCGACAATAAATTGGTGTTAAGTGATTTATCATCAGATCACTGTGGATTAATGGCTAGCTTCCCTATGCCATTAAGTAAAAAGCCGCGCAAAGTAGAATGCAGGCCTTATACTGTTAGTCGTTGCAGTAAGTTTAAAAATAATAAAGCTCTTAAAGTTATACCGTCAATAATAGAGTACGAGAACCCAAATGAAATGTACGAGGCCCTTTTTGATGTTGTGCAAAATGAGTACAAATCCGTTTTTAAAACTAAAACTATCAACATTACTGGGACTTCCGCTGGTTTCAACCAATGGGCTACACCAGGCATTTATAAAAGCCGAGCGAGATTGTATGAGTTGTATGGTCTGAGACAGTACAAGTTTGATAACAATTTTTTAGAATATGTTAAAAATTATTCAAAATTATTTAAAAAGATTTGTCGTGTTGCAAAATCAAAATTTCTAAGTGAGACTATTAAAAATTCTAATAACAAAGTAAAAGCCACTTGGAAAATCATAAACAACGAAACGGGTAAATCGGTTAAAAAAGAAAATCAACTCGAGATCATGGTTGATAACAAATTAGTTAATAAACCAGCTGACGTAGCTGAGGCGTTTAATGAGTTTTTTACGAGCATACCTGCAACGACGACTTGCTCCTTAAGTTCGTCGCCGTCTAAGGCTGAAAACCTATTGCATAGTAGCGTCCCTAAATGTAGTTATGTATTGAGATTCGAGCATGTAGCGCCTCGTGATGTAGTTAATGTTTTTAATTCTCTTAAATCTAAAAACACGGGTGATTACTGGGGCATATCTACCAAACTTTTGGGCAATATAATAGACATTGTGGCCCCCTATCTTGCTGTTACGTTTAACAAATGCATTGATTTGGGTACTTTTCCTGATCTCATGAAGAGCAGTAAAGTCATCCCTCTATTTAAATCCGGTAGCAAAAATGATATTGGTAATTTCAGACCAATCTCTATTTTGCCTGCATTCAGCAAAATATTTGAAAAGTTAATTCTTAAGCAGTTACTCAGACATTTTAACTTACATAGCCTCCTTCACAATGACCAATATGGGTTTACGAAGGGTCGCTCGACTACAGATGCGGGTGTTGCTTTGTTGAAACACATATTTGACGCATGGGAGAAGTCGCGAAATGCAATTGGTGTTTTCTGCGATCTTTCTAAAGCCTTCGATTGCGTTCACCATGATACGCTTTTGCGTAAACTACGCCATTACGGTGTTCAAAACGAAGCCCTAAATGTAATTGAGTCATATTTACTTAATAGATACCAATGCGTAGACGTTAATGGCGCTAAATCTTCCAGGTTACCTGTTGAGCTGGGTGTACCTCAAGGCTCAATACTGGGTCCGTTTTTATTCCTGGTTTATATTAACGATCTGCCATTCTATTTAAAGGATATTTGCGACGTTGTACTGTTTGCGGATGATACTTCTCTGATCTTTAAAGTAGATAGGAATAGACAAGTTTTTGATGACGTGAATAACGCACTATCAATGGTCACAGATTGGTTCACAACAAATAATCTTGTTCTTAATGCCAAGAAGACTAAATGCATAAAGTTCGCTTTGCCCAATGTTAGAAATCTGGGTCCCAACATTGTGCTCGGCAATGAGAAGCTCGAAACTGTTGATTCAGCTGTGTTTCTGGGTATAACAGTGGACTCAAAAATTCAATGGGGGCCACATATATCAAGCCTAGCGGGTAGGCTTAGCTCGGCCGCCTACGCCGTCAGAAAGGTTAGACAATACACTGACGTTGATACAGCAAGGTTGGTCTACTTTAGTTATTTTCACAGTATCATGTCCTACGGTATTCTACTGTGGGGCAGAGCCGCTGATATTCAAAATATATTTGTGCTTCAAAAACGAGCTGTTCGTGCCATTTACCAATTAGGTGCGCGTGTTTCTCTAAGAGATTTTTTTAAAGAGATTGGTATTCTCACAGCGGCTTCACAGTACATATTCGCCAACATTTTATATATTAGGCAGAACATTCATTTGTACAGTAACAATAGTGATATTCACAACTTTAACACCAGAAATAAGGACAAATTACGAGCTCCCTTTCATCGACTTCATAAGGTGCATAGTTCATTCGTTGGGGTTGGTATAACTTTTTACAACAAGTTACCGTCTTCTTTTCTAGATTTGCCATTTAACGCATTTAAAGCAAAGGTAAAAGCTAATCTCTGTTCTAAGGCATACTATTCTATTAATGATTATTTAGATGATAAGCATAGTTGGTCGCTGTGTTGAACTCAAGACAATGTTCGTGTTCTTTTACCAAAATTAGCTTGCTGTCAGGTTAAATATTATTATTTTTTAATTTCGTTTTTATGTGTATTTTTTAAATTTTATTTTTTGGTAAGACTGTCGTAGGTATCGTTTACTGTTATTGTCAGAGCTGATGAGGATTGCTACTATCTTTGCATTATATAGAGTTAATCTTTCTAGTATTATATAGCAGCATAGCCAGCATTGTGTGAGTACCATGTACTTCAGAGCTATCATTGTCTAGATACCTACGTCTTCTATTGACTTGAATGACTCCGGTGGTTGAGAGTATGTCATGCCCACTCAAATGTCTCGCCGATGGTGGCGCGTGTGTCGGATCATTTAGCTCCCTTCAAAATGGTTGAGCTGAATGGTGCTGATACATGTGTCATGTTCGTGAACGGGCGCTGTCGGTTGGGACTGGTCATCTCTTAGCTGCCATGGTTTATTTTAATTGATTCTAATTTTATTTCTGAATTGTCTTTTTATATTTACTATGGACACTTTTAACTTGCTACATCGTTCTCACATAATGTGTAATCTCAACATGAATGATGTAACAAATGATTTGTAATAATTACCTAATTGAAAAAGAGTGTCCATGGAGTTTCTTGCCCGTTCTTCTCCATAGAGATCTACGCCTTGGAATGGGCATCTACGGTACTTTCACAGTTATTATGTCTTGTGACTGGGACTGTAGCACCATAATTTTGTAATATTTTATTTTGTCTTTTGACAATTCAAAAGTGCCTGTAACTGGCCTACTTGAAATAAAGTGCTTTGACTTTGACTTTGAGTATCCGGCTCAGTGTCTTTTTCATCTCCAGTATACAATTGTACGTATCTCATCATCATCTTCGTCATCAGACTCAGCTGCCTGTATCTGATGTTGAGCCTCCATAGTTTCCACGACATAGCGAGGAACGTAGCTGTCTTCGTCAAAACTGTAGTCCTCGCTGTTCTCATCGCATTTAAATTATTATATCTGGCTAAATATCGTAAATATCCGGCTATCCAGCCTATGGGACAGACGGATATTAGTTATCGAGTATCCGGCCAACTGGCTATCCTTTCCATCCCTATTCTCTGATACGTACCTCATCATCATCTTCGTCATCCGTCTCTTCCACCTGGATCTGATGCTGAGCCTCCATAGCTTCCACCACATAACGAGGAACGTAGCTGTCTTCATCAGAACTGTAGTCCTCGCTGTCTTCATCGCATTCGAAGTAGCGACTCTGTAAATGAAGTATTAGGCAATCAATTTATTTAGCTGAACAATGTTACGTAGGTACATAATCCTATCCTAACTACTACTATTATAAACACGACAATTTTTGAGGATGTATGGATGTTTCTTACTCTGTCACGCAAAAAACGTTTGAACGGCATTTGATGAAACTTTACAGTAATAAAGCTTATTAAGTACATTAGTTAGAAGAAGAGAAACATTAGTTAGAAGAGCAGTGGTGACCCAGTGGTATCGGCCGCGACATACAAGTTGTAGGTCGTGGGTTGGAACCCAGGCAGGCGCTTTACTTTGTGTAAATCATTTCATCGCCACTGCTCTCAAAAACGGTGAAGAAAAACATCGTAAGGAAACCGGCATGTCCTAGATCCAAAAAATCGAAGACATGTGACATCCACGAACCCGCACTGGGCCCGCGTGGTGGATTACGGCCCATCCCCTCTCATAGAGAGGAGGCCTGTGTCCCAGCAGTGGGAACATTAATAGGCTGATGATGATGATGAAATACATTAGTCTAACATCCATACTTCCAAGCTATACAGGCTGTGACTGACAGCGACGCGAAATAAATACCATGGATTCAGAACGTGATTCTGGACCCTCTGGTGTTAGAATTTTTCGCCGGCTATTGCCCGACTTTTGAAATAAAAACTGAATATTTTTTACTGTAATCTGTTCTGAATAGTTATTCCTATCTAGCTCAATTAGATTTTTAATTATTCTTCGGTAAGCCGACAAAGAGAAAAAGTGGCGGTACGGCGCGTGTAGGTACAGCCGGTGGCGTTGACCTCGATCGTGAACTTTTGAAAATTATAGGTTTTACGTATTTCGTTCATTCAAAAATCACTTAAATATTACATACATACGTAATTCGCGAATTCCATTTTATTTTTCTTTCCCTAAAATTCCTCCTACAGAGGCTATAAATCGTACAAACTATAGATATATTTTATACTAGCTGTGCCCGCGGCTTCGCTCCCGTCATCTGCCTGCCAAGCCAACCCTACCCTACCCTACTTACCTTCCAGCCTACCCTACATACCATTTTTTTCTAGGGTCATTCTTTCGCGTATAATCTTAACACCGCCATTCAGAAAATGACTTCAAATGCACAACGCCATCTATCGAATATCGAGTTCAACTGTCCGAGTAACTAAATTGCGTGTGCTGTGATAATTTTACTTCTTGAACACTTTAAATTCATCTAACTTTTGATAGAGTGAACCGATTGCGATGAAACAAAAACTAAGTAATTCTTCAAGTTACGCACAATTTTTATGTATAAAAGTTATATACATTGGTTTCGTAAATTTCACGTGATGCGTGCACAAATAAACAGACAAAAATTCCAAAAATTGTTAACTGTTGGTTATCCTTTAACACACTTGCTATTTTTTTTTGGAAATTTTCTCGATGTAGGGGTACAAAAAATATTTTTCTACAGATTTATTATATGTATTGATGATGATGATTTCTATGGTACAAACACATTGAACTTTTTGGGGATAAGCTGGACTGCTAACCGTGGTTCGTGTCCGATCCCCGAATCCGGAAAAAAGTTATAAAATTTTTCCTTTAGGATATACTCAGTATCCTGTAACTGGGAATAGTTTCGCCCCCCCCCAGAGACTTAACTTATTACATAACTGCTAAAATGTGCGTGTTCAATTTGTAGGATAGGTACACCTCTGCTCATCCCTTCGGGGAATTTAGGTGAGATGATATGTTAATTACTAACTGGCGCACTCGTGGAATTAGTAGGTGATAGGATAGGATAGATGGATGGACCTCTTTTCCGCACTTAGACTCCCATTTGTTCTGTTGTGCGTGCAGGCGTCCTCTTGGCCGCAAACCACCACGCGGAACAGTGCGTGTTGGTGGATGGTCACATGCCTTCGAATATTTGGGTCTGAGTCATGCCGGTTTCCACAAGATGTTTTCCTTCACCGTTTTGAGAGCACTGGTGATGAAATAATTTACACAAAGTACTAAAGCGCCTGCCTGAGTTCGATTGCCGTGAAAATGTCGATCTCTTCAAAGTTAGAGTGAACAAGCTTCTTCTGGGTAAGCTCACTCCATCGTAGACTCTGTCTCTGTCACCTATGACCTAGACTAGAGTCAAGAGCAAACCCATTACAAATAAAAATAAAAAAAAGTAGGTAAGCAGTTATCACTAAACAGGCTCCAATTTTTTTCTAGCCGTAAAAGTCAATTACACTTTACCCAATCCTGTCTGTCTGTCCTGTCTCATTCTCGTTTACAATATTTCGCTTGAAAGTTCAATACCACTGAATCAATAATTCTAATTGCCCCTACCTAGGATTCGAACCCAGAAAACCTTACTTGCCTACTTACAATATTTCGTTCAAGTATTCATGCCACTAACAATAGTTAAACGAGGCAGTAAAAATACGATTTTTTTTCTTAAACTGGAATCGAACCCTGTTCACACAGTCAGTGAGCAATCCTATATTAAACCAAAAATCAAAAAACCCGACTGCTTGAAAGGCGAACTAAAGAAACGTTATACAAGAAGTAAATCATGCTGTGCAGTCGGAGGATACATATTCGCGAGCTGGCTGGCCAAAACCAGATGTATCCTCCGACTGTACAGCATGACTTTCTTCTTGTTAACGTCTTTTTAGTTCGCCTTTTAAGCAGTCGGGCTTTTTTATTTATAACTTTTTAGTTATATTTTTTTTTAGAATTGGGTAAGTACCTATATTTAAGCATATAAGTGTTATAATATATATTTTTTAAATCACCGCATAAAACCCTTTATTTAGATACCCCACACAATGGGGTTGGAAGAAAAAAAATTCGGGCTCCCACAATATGGCGCCCAAAAGCCGCCATTTTTGTATTCTCCAATTTTAATGTAGCCAGTGACACTCGCAGGGTTAAGATGAATCTATTGACGTAAGAATCATCAAAATCGGCCAACGCGTTTGGTCTCTAGAACGCCACATAGGCACAAACATACATACATACATAGACTGATTCATTACCCTCCTTCGGCAGTCGGGTAAAAATATATACCACTTGTAAGTTTTTTTTTGTTTATAAACTAACATGAATTTAAGTATCTACTAAAAAAAACGCGCCAATATATTCCACGGTGTAAAGTCCCAGCTCCAATACCTAGGTACCAATTACTGTGTTAACAATTAGGTACCTACATAACAATTTATTTATATTCCGTGGATGTCCCAGTCCCGCACGTGTATGATCATAGGTCATTACTAAGTACCGCAAACTATGTATTTGGCACGAATATAGAGGCTGATCTCATCCGTGTTCTTGTCATGCAATTTAAAAATGTAGACCGCGAGGTTAAATTCATTTTCGTGTACATTGATAATTCTTTGTTGGATTGAAAAAGGATTTCGTACTTCACAAGCATTGTATGCTGAAAACCAAGTGACAGCGAATGCGCAATGTATTGACGTTTCATTGACAGTTGACAGATAAATGGTCTACGGAACTTTGGTACGCCTGCGCAGTGAAAACACGTTCCGTTTGATATTGTAATGGCGCCGCAAGTAACATTTATTAAAAAAAAATAATGAATAATACGTGTTTGACGCTCTGAATCAGTATTTTTTTTATTAAAAATATCTGTTTAAGAAGCTTACATTTATTTCTAAACTGCAAAATAATAGGAAGGTAGAAAAACAAAAATATAGTTCTACAAATAAAGGCGAAACGGAACGCAACTCCAAGATCACCAACATACAGAAAGTCAGGATCGAAAAATTTATTCAGCTGTCAAAAATGACGACAACAATAATTACATCGTAAAAAAACCACGAATCACTATCAAAACACTACTGGATCGTAGTGGAAATGAGCCGTAATCTTAGATAACATTTGTGAGAAATACTGTGCATTGTGCAACAGTTTAAACAATAAAGAGACAGTGATATTGCAAAATTTTATGCTGAATTTCCGCGATGTATTGTTGACATCCTTTGTTTAAAAATAAGTGACCATGGCTGCTGCAATAGCGAGTGATTCGCCTAAATACAGGAACAGTCTAATCTGCTGCAGTCCAAGCGTAGAAGCAACCTCTAGAACATCAACCTCGTCTACTTCTGGAGGCGTTTCAGTCGACGAAGGATATGACTCGAATTGTATCCCGAAATCCATAGCGAACAAAAAGTTGAAGATACACAGCTCTGCTACAAAGGAAGAGATAGAAAAAGCAATAATACAGTGTAAGGAACTTGTGTTAAACAGTGTGCAATGTTCAGACGAGCGTAAATGGCTTGTCAGATACCTTGTCGAATTGAGACTGAGATTAGAAGATTTAAAAGACAATAATGGGTTAGCGAGAGTTCAAGTATCGATAAAAGGCCATCATTTTGAACAGCAAACCAACCCTAGCAACCGCAAACAGTACTGTGATCACTGTAGCGGAGTCATCTGGAGTATTGTTCAAGGTTCTTACATTTGTAATGATTGTGGTTACTTATGCCACTATAAATGTGTTGATCACATATGCAGGGTATGTGCTCATGTTGTTATGACTGAGAAAGGGAGCTTTGAAATGAGTATATGTCCTGAAAAGGGGCTAGCAGCACAGGATTATAAGTGTGCGGAGTGCCAAACAGCATTAACGTTTAAAGACATGTGGAATGAACCACGCTTATGTGATTATACTGGCCTATATTTCTGTACTACGTGCCACTGGAATGACTTAGCAGCAATTCCTGCAAGAGTAATACATAATTGGGATTGGGAGAAGCGATATGTGTCACGAATAGCATTCCAAATGTTGAATTTATCTTGGACAAGGCCATATATTGACATAGAAAGTATAAACGTGAAACTGTTTAACTTTATTGCTGAATTAGAATGGGTGCACAAAATGAGGAAGGACTTAGAATGGATGAGACGTTATTTATGTGCTTGTGCAGATGGTACACACTTGCTGTCACCATTATTTGTGCAGCTTGGAGATGTGAACAAGAAATACAGCATGAGCCATCTTCAAGCTATTAATGATGGTTCTTTAGAAACACAGTTAACGGAACTGACAGAAGTATGCCGTTCTCACATTACCAGCTGTGATCTTTGTTCTGGGAAAGGTTATTTATGCGAAGTCTGTAAGAATAATGAGATCCTGTATCCATTTGATAGCGGAGCTTTAATGTGTGATAAGTGCAACTCCATGTACCATAGAGGGTGTTGGTTACGCAAAGGTCAGAAATGTCTCAAGTGTGTGCGTTTGGAGGAACGCAAGAAAACCGTTGAGGAGGTGCAGGTAGATACTACGGACACGCTAGAGTATGATATTGACAAGTTTGTGAACTGATAATTTTTTTTATGTGACTTTGAAAATCAGTGTTTAATTTTTTATTGGCAACAACCGCTTGCAAAGACGAAGAAGTGTCAAATGAAGTGTATAATGCTATTCGTAAATTTAACAAATTATATTTTGCTAATTAATATTAGGTAAGGAATGTGATTTAAATTTTTGACGATAAAATCTTGCAAATCCCAGGAATCTGCAAACTTTTTAAAGAATTAATGTGACAAATACTCAACCGCGTAAATTGCAAATATTGTTAGGATAAATATTCTACAGCCTTTTGACCAGCAGTTGAAATGCCTTTAATATTTGACGCGTCGATAATTTCTTTCCAAAATGGGATAATTTGTGCCTAATTTCTGATGCGTTTTATATATTGTGGCTTTGCGACAAATAATCGCTTGATTAGGCTTTCGACAGTCCCCAGACATGTATTGACAATCCGAAATGCCTAGGGACTAAAATTGACATTGTAGATTTGCTAACAAAAATTAAAAATGGTCATTTGAAAATTATCTGTTTTAATTATTTTTAGCACAGCTGTTTATAAGATTGTTATATACCATTTGTCTTATTGACTAAAATTATTGATTAAAAATTATAATGAATCTTAAGTCTGCATTTTTTTCTTTAAAGCACACACAAATGTTTAAAATTGTTTCATGTATTTTTGCAGTATCAAGACTACAAACTGTCCCTAACATTTGGGAAAAGGCTAGGCAGATTATGAATTTGGAAGTAGGTACGTTTTTAGGGTTCCACACACAAAGGTCCCAAACGGAACCCTTATTGCTGTCACTCACGGGTCCATCTGTCTGTTGTCTATCACACAATTTTGTGCTGAAGTTTTTAGGGCTCCGTAGCCAAATGGCAAAAAACGGAACCCTTATGGATTTGTCATGTCTGTCTGTCTGTCCGTCCGTATGTCACACAGCCACTTTTTTCCGAAACTATAAGAACTATGCTTTTGAAACTTGGTAAGTAGATGTATTCTGTGAACCGCATTAAGATTTTCACACAAAAAGAATCATCATCACACCCATACGTCCAGATACGCTTTTACTGTTAAAAAAAAGCGGCCAAGTGCGAGTCGGAGTTGCGCACGAAGAGTCCCGTACCCAAGGGTGGCGTCAACTATTTATGTATGGGGGTGTCCCCTTTAATTTTCAACTTGCTTATTTTTTGGAATTTTTCCTTTATTTGAGCTGTAAGACCTTACTTTTTGCCAAATTTCGTGATTCTAGGTCAACGGGGACTACCATATAGGTTTTCGACCCAAAACCTATAGGGTACTTCAGGTTGACCTAGAATTGTCAATTTTGGTTAAAAGCAAGGTCTTACAGCACAAATAAATGGCAAATTCAGAAAAATAAAAAACGTTGAAAATTAATGTATATTTTGGTACTTACCAGTTTTCGCGAAAATCTAAATTTTCCCATATCTTTTATCGTGTTGATTTTTATACACCTAATAGGGAGTACTCGTATAGACCTCAGTATCTGGTATAAAATTCAAATTGCTAGGTCCACCCGCTCCTGAGAAAATCGGTGGTGACACACGGACAGACGGACAAGAAAGTGATCTTATAAGGGTACCTTTTTTTACCTTTTGAGGTACAGAACCCTAAAAACGAGTTGTAAATGTACCTACATTCAAATTCAAACTTAAAAGCGGCTCTGAAGATGAGGCGAGACACTCACTCCACAGTAGCGAATTCATGTGACAGTGGGGTTGAGGGGTGGGGGCACTGCGCAGTGAGAGGCTAACTATAGGGCGCACGGTTGGCGCAGTGGTTGAGTGTTTGATTGCTGCGCTGCGTGTCGCGGGTTCGATTCCCGCTCGGAACAAATATTTGTATGACCTACAGACAGTTGTTCCGGCTCTAGGTGTTTGTGTATGTGAGTTTATATGTTCTTAAACGCACCCACGATACAGGAAGAAATTCCTAATAAAACTTCATATCCGCCATTAGGATTGAATCGACCTGTACAATGTCATATCATCATCATCAGCCTATTAATATGTTCCCACTGCTGAGACACAGGCCTCCTCTCTGTGAGAGGGAATGGGCCGTAATCCACCACGCGGGCCCAGTGCGGATTGGTAGATGTCACATGTATTCGAGTGTTTGGTTCTAGGACATGCCGGTTTCCTCACGATGTTTTCCTTCACCGTTTTGAGAGCAGTGGTGATGAAATAATTTACACAAAGTAAAGCGCCTACCTGGGCTCGAACCCAAGACCTACAACTTGTAAGTCGCGGCCGATACCAGTGCTGCACACAATGTCATATAAAGGACCGGTATCATAATGATGAAACCAACATTTTTTTTTCTGAAATGCTGTGAAGCCAGTTTTTATACAAATTGATCCAAATTCTAGTTATTGCATGTCTGAGGACCGGTTTTGGATAATGATAATAATGTAAATGAACTCTACATTTTACATGTTGACATGTATAAAGACAATACAGAAGTTCCGATGTATTATTTTGTTGCATTAACAATAGGGATAATTCCTGGGTAAATAAAATAAGAATTATATTTAGGTCGTCGGTTATATAATGAAAACGTTATTGAACACGTATTTTGTCTTAGGGCCGATTTCACCAATGAAACTAATCGCGATTAGTTCAACTAAACTCAGTTTATGCAAATACAGCGTTCTGATTGGTTGAGACCGCTGAGAAACCAAACAAATCAAACCAAATCGGTCCAGCCGTTTCGGAGTCTACCTATAAGGAACATACATACTTTCTCTTTTATAAATATAGATAGATTATTTTCTACTTTTTAGTTTGGTTTTCTGTTAAAGCGTGTTTTTTGAGTTTTTAAACTATTATTTTAAGGGAGCAATTCATCGGAATTCGCCACGACCCCAGAATGTAAAGTTACGCCACTGATCACAACTTGCTAAATATGGGTGTAGGTAGTCTGCCTATCTTTTCGGGGAATATCTTCTGACGTGATGAATCAACAATGTTTTTTATGAAACCCACAGGATTAAACAACAAAACGTCACATCTGCCTGGTATGTCCATTTTTTGATAAGCTCTGATTACTCGTTGATGATTGCCGAGTGATAAACTCGACATTGGAGAACCGAAGTTGACCAACTAATTATTACTAATTGGTACATCCTAGTTATCAAATCTATGTACTTGATACGACATCAACTACGTCACGGTATTTTTTAGACGATAGTACATCGTCATAGATAGGTGTATCTGACGGGCGTTACGAAAATCTGGCACCAGACTTGATTACACCTTGGCAAATTCGTACGTGACACTCCCGATTAAGGGTACACTGTACACTAGTTGACGGCACGTACTATTTTGTGCGCGGGGTTAAAATGCATTTTATATCAACCGACAACACGTTCATACATTGCCATAGGTCACAGAATTTACGGAAAAAATTTCGCGCGAATAAAAATCGCAGTGCGTGCTATGCCTTAGGTGACCAGCGTCCCGCGCGCTCGTGCCACCACCCCCGCTCTCTTTTACGTCTGTAGCGGCACCAACGCCGCCACTTACGAACTAATGATATGATGTCACACCAATCCTGCATCGCGCAAGCAAAGTTTTCGGCGCGATTTGAACACATACAACAGTCCAACAATGACCGATACGCAGTTGCCCGGACCAGACAACACCCGTCTGGTCGGAGGATCCGCCCTTTTCTATGGAGCTTTGTGGGACTTTACACCCTGTTCCGCATACCTCCAAACGTCCCTGCGGACCAAGGGAGTCATCATCATCATCAGCCTTTTAATGTTCCCACTGCTAGCCACAGACCTCCTCTCACACTGAGGGAATGTGCTATAATCCACCACGCAGATCCAGTGCGTGTTGGTAGATGTCACATGTCTTCGAATTTTTGGTTTTAGGACATGACGGTTTCATCACGATGTTTTCCTTCACCGTTTTTAGAGCAGTGATGATGAAGAATTTACACTTAGTAAAGCACCTACCTGGTTCCGAAACCACGACATACAACTTGTAAATCGCGGCCGTTACCACTGGGCCACCATATGAGTGTCACGTGCGAATTTGCCAAGCTATAGTTGCCCAGTTACTGAGTTCTAGAGGTCAGTTAGGCAGTCGCTCTACGTAAAGTAATATTCCTACTAATATTCAGCTGCATCCAAACGGCAAGAGTAGAAGCCGACTCCCAACCATAGTGGCGAAAAGGCTAGCAGAAGGATCAAATGCCTACATTGGATGGGACGTTTCGGAGTAAACTTCTTTAAAGAATTTTGCAAATCAGTGTATATATGACCGAGTTATGCCCAAACATACATATAAACATCCGAATTGAGAACCTCCTCCTTTTTGGGAAGTCGGTTAAAAATACTTATGAATTGAAAAAGTCACCAAGGCACTTATTTCCCACCGCCGACGAGTAAGCGATTAGCTATCGACCATTTTCTCGCTGATGATAAAAGATATAGATCCCGCCCGTGTCAATAAAAGAGACACATTATATTAATAGTTGATCGCTAGCTGTTCATACTGCCGGCGAGAAATCTTTCATTACAAGTTTCTCGTAGCGACAAGAGCTATTAAAAATAATACCGGTCGAGAGACCAACCAGCGGTCATGTGCGAAGCACGTGCCGCCCCCCCCCCCCCTCCTGATTGAATGGTGCGAGGAGTAATCGCCTGTCGCTTATAGCCGAGCGACAAAACTATCGGAGCCACACACTCGCTTCTTGCCAACTCTTATCTAGTTTCTAGCTTTTTTCCGCTTCTTGCTGATCGTCGGCGTCGGGACAAGTGCCATAGACACCTTGCTAGGATTTGAACCCACGACCACAAGCACGAGAGTTGAGGTCTGAGTCACTAGAACAACACGACATTTTGATTGATCTATGAAAGTAGAAAATAATAAAAAATTCCACTAACCTGACATTCCAAGCACCGACAACTTTCTCTGTAGGTGCAGGTGTTCGTCAACGCGTTGTCGATATGTCGAAGATAGATTTCGTCGTGGGCCCCTCGCCTCTTCCGACGGGCAAGAGACCACAGCAAGGTTAGAAGTGTGCCTCGACCTTTGGCGCCCTTTGTGGGGCCACTGTCAACAACACATTATGTTTGTAACTATAGTGTATGAAGTAGATAGATCTCTTCGTGGGGTCTTCGCATCTTGCGACCAGCTTGAGACCACAGCAAGGTTAGGAGAGTGCCTCGACCTTTGGCGCCCTTTGTGGGGCCACTGTCAACAACACATTATGTTTGTAACTATAGTGTATGAAGTAGATAGATCTCGTCGTGGGCCCTTCGCCTCTTGCGACCAACTAGTGACCAAAGCAAGGTTAGGAGAGTGCCTCGAACTTTGGCGCCCTTTGTGGGGCCACTGTCAACAACACATTATGTTTGTAACTATAGTGTATGAAGTAGATAGATCTCGTCGTGGGCCCTTCGCCTCTTGCGACCAACTAGTGACCAAAGCAAGGTTAGGAGAGTGCCTCGAACTTTGGCGCCCTTTGTGGGGCCACTGTCAACAACACATTATGTTTGTAACTATAGTGTATGAAGTAGATAGATCTCGTCGTGGGCCCTTCGCCTCTTGCGACCAACTAGTGACCAAAGCAAGGTTAGGAGAGTGCCTCGAACTTTGGCGCCCTTTGTGGGGCCACTGTCAACAACACATTATGTTTGTAACTATAGTGTATGAAGTAGATAGATCTCGTCGTGGGCCCTTCGCCTCTTGCGACCAACTAGTGACCAAAGCAAGGTTAGGAGAGTGCCTCGAACTTTGGCGCCCTTTGTGGGGCCACTGTCAACAACACATTATGTTTGTAACTATAGTGTATGAAGTAGATAGATCTCGTCGTGGGCCCTTCGCCTCTTGCGACCAACTAGTGACCAAAGCAAGGTTAGGAGAGTGCCTCGAACTTTGGCGCCCTTTGTGGGGCCACTGTTTACAACACATTATGTTTGTAACTATAGTGTATGAAGTAGATAGATCTCGTCATGGGCCCTTCGCCTCTTGCGACGTGGGAGAGACCACAGCAAGATTAGAAGAGTGTCTCGACCTTTGGCGCCCTTGACAAGAAAATCAAGTCTTAAGTTACATTTCGTGCAGTAACCGCTTATGATTACTCAGTGTCATTCATATTGTAATGAAGATCATACTTGGTGAGCTAAAAGCACAGTGGAATATAATCATTCAGTTCTGTGTATATTATTAATCAAGCTGTAGTTAAGAACATACCTACCATTTGTGCAATATCGTAGGAAAAAGTTGTAGGCATTCAATGAGATATTTTGCATTAACTTTATTTTTATCTTCTACAGTAATATTATAAAGAGGAAAGATTTTATTGTTGGTGAAATTGTTTGTAATAGATAAACTCAAAAACGGATGAACAGATTTTAAAAATTCTTTCTCCTATTGAAAGCTACATTATTCAAAATCAAAAATTTTTATTTTACATAGGCCTACATGGGCACTTATAAAACGTCGACAAAAGGTGCACGGTTCGGGTTAGTCGTTTCCTATGGAGAAGAACCGGCAAGAAACTCCATGGTTACTCTTTTTTTTTTTGTGTTTACAATATTTCCATGTTACAGCATTAGTACTTGGATATGGGGAGACAACGTAGGCCCGACAATACGTCGTACGAAATTGAAAAAAAACAAACTAAAAAAATTATGTACGAAATAACAAGTTAACAAACGTTAACAATCATCTAGAAAGCCTACAATGTTCACACATTCACAATCGGTAAAAGAATCTATACAAAGGTAAAAAAAAAAAACACAACACTAAATTTAACATGTGGCACAAATACTGTAATCAGTGCTGTAACTATTCTTAGCAAAGGGCTATAATGATAATTGAAAAATATTGCAAAAAGTCTAATTAAAAGAGAAAAAAAAATTAGATTGAGAATAGTTAGAGACATATTTGTGCCGTTTATGAGTTACCAGGGAAGCCGCATGCGCAGAGGGTGTCAAAGCCAAAAATTTTATCTTCAACGTAGTCCTTGATTTTATAATATGCTTTTTTAATAAGGACACGTTTGATGTAGTTTTTGAACTTTCCATCGGTCAGTTCTATAACTGACTTAGGCAACTTGTTATAAAAGCGTATACCTACTGTTTATAAGAAAAGACTTGCTAGTTTTCGTTAATCTGAATTTGGGTATTACAATTTCGTGCTTACTGCGTGTATTTAAATTATGGAAGTCACTTCTAGTTTTGAAAAGCCCTCGATTTTTGCGGACATACAAAATACATTCCAAAATATAAAGTGAAGGTAGAGTCAGTATATCGATCTCTTTAAATTTTTCTCTGAGGGACTCGCGAGGACCCATTTTATAGATAAAAGTTGATTCCGGAGTGATATATAGGCTAGACAAGAGTTTGAAATGCGAGTCAGACTCGAGCACGAAGGGTTCCGTACTATAATTATCGCAAAAAAACGCCGTTTGTTGTGTAACTCAGGTTTGTCGTATGGGAGCCCCACTTAAATATTTATTTTATTCTGTTTTTAGTATTTGTTGCTATAGTGGCAACATAAATACATCATCTGTAAAAATTTCAACTGTCTAGCTATCACGGTTCATGAGATACAGCCTGGTGACAGACGGACCGTGAAGTTTTAGTAATAGGGTCCCGTTTTTACCCTTTGGGTACGAAACCCTAAAAAACATAATAAAATGTATATTCACCTGTTCCCCACATTGTTCAGTATCGCTGGTTTCATGTCCTCTGTTTCACACAGAGCGGTAGTGCTTTGTCGTCGACGGGAACGAAGCATGCTTTCTGATTTCTCCTTCTCGTCTGTTACTGTTGAGAGAAAATAAGCAGAGACTTAACTTGGCAGGCTTTGAGAAACTAGCAGTTTGTATTTACATACGTAGATATGGATATACGGAACATGGTAGAAAGTCCCATAACCTTTATTGAAAAGCGAGTATCCTCCGACCACAGATAATATAATACTAGCATACAGATGTCTCATCCCATACAAAGAAACCGTGCCGACATGACTAGCGTTTTTCATCTGATTATACCGATTATTTTTTTGTAAATCGATCGCGTTCGGTTCCGTTCCACGGCGATAGATAGATCACCATCGATATCCGTAGAACGGAACCGAACGCGATTAATGCAAAAAATTGATTGTAGTTCTAAAAACTAAAACACGCTTTAATGGTAAATTGAACTAAAAAGTAGCTAATCCTGAAGATCTTGGTAAGGCTAATGGGACAAACAATTTAAACGCGCACGGTAGAATCAACTTTTATTACTTGTAAATTTTAATTTTTGTTTGACTTTCGAAAGTACTTTGACTTTGACTAAATTATTGCATTGTCATCGGTCCTTGATAGGTGTGCAAAGTTTCAAATCAATCCGACGTTTTGAAGTGGGTGAAAATCACGTTCAAAGATTCCGTTACATTGATACATAGATACATACCAAGCTAATAAAAGCGTGTTAATAATCAATACTGTACGTCGGCACGGTTTCTTTGTATGGGATGAGACATCTGTATGCTAGTATTATATTATCTGTGCTCCGACTAAACGGGTGTTGTGATTGGTGGAAAACTGACCGGTGGTGGTTGTTGTCGGAGAGTTGTAAAATTATGTTTAAATCGAGCGGCGCACTATAATAGGGCGATGTAGGATTCCTTTGACGTCAGGTCTATTTTCTAGTCCATATTTGGCGCTTTGGTTAGTGGAGAGCAGTGGTGGGCCAGTGGTAACGGCTCCGAATTACGTGTCGTAGGTCGTGGGGTCGATACTTCAAACCCAGGAAGGTGCTTTACTTTGTGTAAATTATTTCATCACCACTGCTCTAAAACGGTGAAGGAAAACATCGTGAGGAAACCGGCATGACATAGAACCAAAAATTCGAAGACATGTGACATCCACCAACCCGCATTGGGCCCGCGTGGTGGATTCTCTCTTTCACAGATAGAATGCCTGTGTCCCAGCAGTCGGATCATTAATAGGTTGATGATGATAAGAATGTTTCCGACCTTCACGCGGACGAAGCCGCAGTCAAAAGCTAGTTTTGCTATAAGAAACACGTACCAGTAACTTCCTGCTCACAGTACCCCCACCGCTCGTTGTCATCTCTCTTCTGGTCAGCGGGCCACAGCTCCTGGACCGAGGGATTCTGGTAAATGGTCTCCGTGGAAGCGTTGCCGTTCTCCGCGTCAAAACGAGTCTCGGGCTGGTCGAGAACCTGGTGAAAGATTTCAAGAAAGCATAACATAGCATCACACGAGTGTATTCCCTGAGGAGTTGGCAGTGGCTTATTTACCCTTGGGTCATCGCCCTGGGCGGCAGGCTACGAGTGGCGGCGCAAGCTTTTACCAGCCTGCCGTACTGACAAGCACTATGCGATACTACCGCTCCGTAATGTCTATTCTAGCTGCCAAAAGAAAATCTAACCTATGTTATGGCGCGGTGCTAAAACTTTTTGACCTCGCCTCGCTCGCGTAGACATATAAACATCTATATTTGTCTCGTATCAGAGGCAGGTCCCACACGGAACAAATATTAAAATGGCCTACAGATAGTTGTTCCGGATCTGGGTGTACAAAAAGTATGTGAGTTTAAATGTTTGTAAACGCACCCATGATTCAGGAAGAAATTTCTAGTACAAGTGGGGCATAGATTTATTAAAAAAATAAGCTGTTGAAATTTTCTCAATTTACGTGTTACTGAATATAAAAACCGGCCATGTGCGAGTCGGACTCGCGCATGAAGGGTTCCGTACCATTATCGCAAAAAAAAAACGGCATTTTTACTCTGTTTTTAGTATTTGTTGTTATAGTGGCAACATAAATACATCATCTGTGAAAATTTCAACTAACTAGCTATGACGGTTCATGAGATACAGCCTGGGACAGACGGACAGACAGAAATGATGATGATGGGGCTGATGGCGCGACGTAATTTAAATTGTGTCGATAGGCGATATCACGCACGTATTTTCCAAGATATTTTCAAATGCAAATTGATTGATTTGCATCGCATCGTGTCCAAGTGAACGTACTTGCTTTTTCGCTTACTAAGACCACTAAACCGACAATTATGGGTTTGATATAAATCGAATCGCGTTGATCTACCATGAAAGTCGCTACGGGCCGATATCACCAATGAAAGTAATCGAGAATAGTTCAACTAAACTCAGTTTAAGCAAATACAGCGTTCTGATTGGTTGAGACCGCTGAGAAACTACCAGTCAGAACGCTGTATTTGCATAAACTGAGTTTAGTTGAACTAATCGCGATTATTTTCTTTGGTGAATTCGGCCCTTGTTGAACGAAGCTAGCCTTCGTTAACCTAGTTCGAACCGTTTACGTCGATATGGCGAACGTAAATGGAGGCAGAGCGAAGGTTAATGTTTCCGTAGGCTGGTTCCTCCCGCAAGGTGACTTGCGAATCAACGTGGGTCGACTGCGCCGGAACCTTTGTTTTGAATTATTTATGTACACACTAAACACTTAGAAGAGAGAAGAATGCTTAATAAATTGAAAAACTAAGCTAAGAAAGTTCAAATTGTAAAAATGACGAAGTTCTGCTTCTGAGGTAACTATATAAATAAAAATATTAAAAAAAAACAATTGAATTGAGAACCACCTTTATTGAAGTTGGTTAAATAACAAGACATTGTAGGTTTTGCCATTATTTTCAGCGGTTGGTAAAAAAAAAACTGCGCAAAAGGTTGTAAATCGTGGGTAGTATGTACCGCAAGTCTATTCGGATCCGTTTTATGATGTCCGTGAAAAACACGAATACGAATGAGTGCACAAACTATGTATCTAGTTTAAGGCGCAGGGCACACAGAGATGGCGTCGGGCGGCTTCCTATTCCATTCAAAATTGATACATAAAGCATGGAAATAAAGCGCAATTTAGGACACACGGTATGTCGTTGCTCGGACGTGGTTATGACGCGCTATTTCGGCGCCCGCGCCTGTTCAAATTGCGCTTTATGTCCATGCATTTTGTATGAAATTTGAATGGAATAGGAAGCCGCCCGTGCCATGTCCGCGCCTGACGCCATTTCTATGTGGCCTGTGCCTAATGCTTGACTTATTCATAATCAAAGATACTTTACCTTTTAAAAGGATAGATATTTTTTTTATAGCAATATTTACCTGATAATGCGCTCGCGTGCCTAAAAAGAATACAGCACCCGAGCCGCCAGTTGCCATTTTATTCTGAAATATGAAAAAAAAGAACATTTCTTTTTACATAATACAAAATATTATAGGAAGCACGTAAAGCAATGATAATTTAAAAAATTTACAAAAAATATGCTTTGTAATGTTTGTAAGACATATTTTAAAGTATAATTAATATAAACATTGTTTAATTAGATGTTTAAACCACATTCAATAATCAATACATTATTATTCGTGTTGTTGACTACAAAATATTCACGGGCGCACCACATATTTTTACGTAAATACATTTATATTGAGTTGTATTGAGATTAAATTTAAAAAAAAATACTAAACACTGAATTTACAGAAATAACAGTTAACTAATTAATTATAACACAAAGTAAATTAGGTAATAAAAATGCCTCGCACTGCGTTCCAAAAATGATGGGATATTTACCTCAACACAAATCCTTATTTAACCAGGGTCGTATAAAATAAATATGAACTGTAATAAACAAACAAATTATTATTAAATACACTTCTTCTTAGTATTTAATCATTTTCAAAGATTTGTTGTCGCGTTGATTATTTGACAAAGCGGACTTGACACAATTTGACTTGCGCAGTACACCCCTACGCTTTTGGGGTTGTCACAGGAAAGTGAAAACCAAATTTTCGGGAGATTTTTGTTTTTAGGATAACGTCCTTTTTATAAAAAAATATATAATAATTAGTTGAAAATCAAGTTTAGCAACCTTTTTTGTAGTACGAGTTGTAGAGCTATAAATTTAAAATGTTTTTTATTGTTTCAAAGAGCGCCATCCAGATTTTTAGAAGTAAAATAAGTTCAAACAGTGTTTCGTTGGTTAGAGATCGCGTTACTGCTTTTCATTGCCATGTAAGTTGAGAAGAAAATTCTTTTAGATCAACACAGATGTCGTTGCAAAGGGTAATTAATATTTTGATTTGATAATTATGTAGGTATTTCAAGTTTTTATCGATGATTTCTGAATCAAAAGATGCCAGAAATGAATCAAAATTCTGGAAGATGAAACTATAATCCCTAACCACCAGTTTGGATTCCAGGAACAGCATGGAGTGCGGTTGAACATGTCCATCGTGTGGTAAACAAGGTGAGGCAATCGCTGTAACAGAAAGAATTTTGAGCTGCAGTCTTCCTGGATATTCAACAGGCATTTGACAGAGTCTGGCATGAAGGATTTCTGTATAAGCTCAAAACTTTACTGCCGAACTCTTATTACATGGTGTTGAAATCATACTTGCTGGGAAGAAAATTCAAAGTTAAATTTGGTGATGAAGTTTCATAGTTGTATGACATTGGGGCCTTTGTACCTCAAGGCTCTGTGGTTGGTCCTGTCCTGTACTCAATAAATACAGCTGACCTACCTTGCAGTGAGAATGTAGTAACAGCAAAATATGCAGATGGTACTGCCTGCCTAGCAAGTAATGACCCTACTGTGGCAGCAGAAATGCTGCAAACTCATCATCTGCCTAGTCTTTTTCCCAACTATATTGGGGTCGGCTTCCAGTCTGTATAATAGACGAGGGGCTGGAAAAATGGAAAATTAAACTAAGTGTGTCCAAATCCAGGAGAGTTACCCACCTTTCTCCTTCAACTCTCATTCGGTCGTCGACGCATCTACTACGTCACGATTAACCGACCAATCAGGAGCCCGGGCCTGCATCGCGCTATCAAAGTTTTCGCCGCAGTTAAAATATATACAAAAGGCCCTGTAACGCTCTCGGGAAGTCCATTGCTACTTGGGTAACCGGTTCTGGCGGAGGGCCGGTCTAAGCCTCCGCCATCTGAATATGTCGTCTGCAGAGATGTCATGTATGGGTTTAATATAAAATGAAGAATAATGAAGAAATAAAGAATAATGTTCAAGAATACTGTTCAATGAAAAACGAGAGTCCTTCTCACATACACCGAAGTAGCAGCTTTGTCTTCCTCTTTTGTTTTTTGAAATTCTTATTGGAACATTGAATGAAAATTAGGTTTTAGGTTGCCGTAGTGGTTCGTTTAGTTTTTTAGGGTTCCGTACCCAAAGGGTAAAACGGGACCCTATTACTAAGACTTCACGATCCGTCTGTCTGTCTGTCTGTCCGTCTGTCACCAGGCTGTATCTCATGAACCGTGATAGCTAGACAGTTGAAACAACAAATACTAAAAACAGAATAAAATTAATATTTAAGGGGTGCTCCCATACAACAAACGTGATATTTTTGCAGTTTTTATGCTCGATATTAATAACGGCAACAGGTAGACGCTAGGTGACGCTATTCACTTCAAAAAATAATAATAATTAAATTTAAATAAATTAAATTAAGGGGGGGCTTCCTTACAACAAACGTGATATTTTTGCCGTTTTTTGCGATAATGGTACGGAACCCTTCGTGCGCGAGTCCGACTCGCACTTGGAATTTAAATATGTTTTTCTCTCTTTGAAGGAAATTAGCAGCATCAAATAAGATCGACTTCGACTCCCATAACTTATGGAAGTCGAAATCGATCTTATTTTAAGAAAAATATTTGTCTTATTAAGACTATCTTTAAACAGTGAACTCTAGATATTGATTCTAAAAAATGTGCTTAACTTAAAATTAGAACCACCGAATGTATCCGAATCACCCGACTCTACATTTATAAAATGTTGAGTCGATTCATTTGTTTTGTAATTTGACTCCAGATTTTACGAATCGATAACAAACGACTGTTTTTGAGTTCAATGCTTTAGTTAGTTATTCTTTCAGGTAGAGTCATTGAATGAAACTGCTTGCCAAACTGTCAAGTCAGTTCAATGACTGGGAGTAACCTTAAAACAATAACCCGTAATTGGACAAAGTGTTGATTTTGTGTTTTTAGGATAACGTCCTTTTTAGGGTTCCGTACCCAAAGGGTAAAAACGGGACCCTATTACTGAGACTTCGCGATCCGTCTGTCTGTCTGTCTGTCTGTCCGTCTGTCACCAGGCTGTATCTCATGAACCATGATAGCTAGACAGTTGAAATTTTCATAGATGATGTATTTCTATTGCCACTATAACAACAAATACTAAAAACAGAATAAAAATAATATTTAAGGGGGGCTCCCATACAACAAACGTGATTATTTTGCCGTTTTTTGCTCGATATTAATAACGGCAACAGGTAGAAGCTTGAAATATTCACAGAATATTTAGTTGTATATTCACTTCAAAAAATTATTATTATTAAATTAAAATTAAATAAATTAAGGGGGGGTTCCCATACAACAAACGTGATTTTTTTGCCGTTTTTTGCGATAATGGTGCGGAACCCTTCGTGCGCGAGTCCGACTCGCACTTGGCCAGTTTTTATAAAAAAACAATAATTTGTTGAAAATAATTTTTAGCACTATTTTTGTAGTACAAGTTGTAGAGCTATAAATTAACAATGTTTTTAGGCTTCCGTACCCAAAAGGTAAAAAACGGGACCCTATTACTAAGACTCCGCGCCGCGATCCGTCTGTCTGTCTGTCACCAGGCTGTATCTCATGAACCGTGGCAGCAAGACAGTTGAAAATTTCACAGATGATGTATTTCTGTTGCAGCTATACCAACAAATACTAAAAACAGAATAAAATAAATATTTAATAGGGGCTCCCATAACACAAACGTGTTTTTTGCCGTTTTTGCGATAATAGTACGGAACCCTTCGTGCGCGAGTCCGACTCGCACTTGGCCAGTTTTTATTGTTTCAAAGAGCGCTATCCAAATTCTTATAAGTTCAAAAACTGTGTTTCGTCGGTTAGAGATCGCGTTAGTGCTTTTCATAGCCATGTTAGTTGAGAAGAAATCTCTTTTAGATCAACACAGATGTCGTTGCAAATTAATATTTTGATTTCATAATTATGTACCTAGGTATTTTAAGTTTTTATCGATGAAAATCAAGATAGATCTTTTCGTAAAGTTCTGGATTTCTCAAACATAAGATGCTAGAAATTAATCAAAACTATAAATACTGTTTCGCAAAACTTTGAAAATTTAACCAAAATGCAAGATTCTAGAGCAAGATTCTACCTGATATTAGATAATAGCTGTTGCCCGCGGCTTCGCTCCCGTGGACCACCCCAGAGGACCCATTTTCGGGCTTAAAAAATAGCCAATGTCACTCAGGAATAATGTAGCTTTCTATTGGTGAAAGAATTTTTCAAATCGGTCCAGTACTTTCGGAGCCTATTCCGTACAAAAAAAACAAACAAAAAAATCTTTCCTCTTAATAATATTAGTATAGATGTATCGAAATCTTGTGAAATCGTGTAAAGGTATCGTACTGTCATATATTGTTATAATCCTTTATAACAAAAAGGAGTCAAATTAACCACAGAGGTGCTGTAAGCATTCTTTGTCAAGTTCAAGCATTCGTCATTCTTCTGAGTCGCGGGTATTCCAAATACAGTCTAGCAATTTCTTCTAGTCGACAGAATGGCAAATGTTGAAGTTTGTTATAGCGACTGAGATCGTGTATGTCAGAATAATTATTGTGCCGTGCAATTGATTGAAGTGGATGCACTGGACCACTCTACCTTGTGGCAGCGGACTCCCTGTGGTACTTTGCGAATTTGTAGACCACGTTCAAAGTGGTGCGAAAACTTCGCTTGCGCGATGCAGGATTGTAGGTTAGTCTGAGAGTTCAGAGGCGACTGCTATTTTTTGCTTGGTTTTATTCAGTTTTAGTTGCAGTATCGAGAGTCGGTTACGGATAGCTTTTGCATTGGGTATTAGAAAAAAATTGTTTCTGCAAAGGCCTCTACTCGTATTACGAGTTTTTGTCGATAATTCTGTCTAGGTATCTTATATAGGTATCCATTGACGATCCTCGAAAAATGCACTATATGATCCAAAAATGGTTGAGAATGTAATTAGATATCGATATATCTACGGTAGCTTCTAGCTAGACATTAAATATTTGGGCCTATATGTGGATACTGGATACTTTAGGGGTTCTCTAGGTAGTTATTTTGAAGAGTCTTATTTCTTGGCTTAATACACTTGAAACTTGACATATATACCAACATAAGTAAACAATAAAGGTTGTCACATAAACTCTACACGTTATATCAGTGAGATTGGCAATTTTGGTGTACAATTATTATATTCTATTTGACATCTAACACCAGTTAGTAAACAAAAACCGGCCAAGTGCGAGTCGGACTCGCGCACGAAGGGTTCCGTACCATTTAATTAAATTATACCACCGCCAAAAAATCACGTTTGTTGTATGGGAGCCCCACTTAAATATTTATTTTATTCTGTTTTTAGTATTTGTTGTTATAGCGGCAACAGAAATACATCATCTGTGAAAATTTCAACTGTCCAGCTATCACGGTTCATGAGACAGACGGACAGACAGACAGACAGACGGATCGCGGAGTCTCAGTAATAGGGTCCCGTTTTTACCCTTTGGGTACGAAACCCTAAAAACTAATATTTGTATCAAAACAAAGATGTCTCTGTCTCAAGCTACTCTGTACTATCTCGTAGTAGAGGGGTGGCAATCAGGTTTTATGAATGAAGACCGTTAAGGCCATGTTACACAATGGCTTTTCAAGTAATATGTATAAATGTAGAGTCGTTGTGGTGCGGTTGGAAGAACAATATGATAATAATATTGCAATGTCCTTGCGGATCCGAAAACAATGGAAACGTAATTTGTGCAGTTTATGAGATTAAGAGAGAAATTTAATGACAGCCCGAAGAATTGCCAAACTTGGCAGCGGGCAAGGCACATTGCTCGCAGAACGGATGGCCGATGGGGCCGAATAGTTCTTGAGACTCGTGACTGCGTACCGGAAGATGTAGCGTTGGCACTTTGGCAGGTCTCCTATGGTTCAGGTTGCGGGCATCCGCTGGATGCGAGACACACGGGTCCGGTCGATGTGGCGACACTTGTGGGACGCCTATGTCCAGCAGTGGACCTCTGTCGGCTGAAATGATGATAACATATTTGTTATGCTTTTCATTATTTCGGGTTTCGATATATAATAAAATAGGCTACCCCAATTACTAGCTGCTTAGCTATACCTTACCCCAATTACGTCACAGCTCACTTTGTAATTTTTTTGTAGTGTTCTAGATTTAGGTCTATTATACCTACTGGACAGGACACACTTTTTGTTTTTCTTTGTCTCTAATATTCATTGTGTCAATGTCATGCTTATCTGTTATAAGCATGGTTACAGAAATGCCGATTTTAGATGTTATTTTATTTGAATTGTAAGTGACAGTGCTGTTGGTGTGCTTAGCTATATATATAATAAATTGTAGTTCTAAAAACTAAAAAACACGCTTTAATGGTTAGGATAATGGGACAAACTGTTTAAATTATTGCATTGTCATCGGTCCTTGATAAGTGTGCAAAGTTTCAAATCAATCCAACGTTTTGAAGTGGGTGAAAATCACGTTCAAAGATTCCGTTACATTGATACATTGATACATTGTTACATTGATACATAGATACATAGATACATAGATACATAGATACATACATACCAAGCTAATAAAAGCGTGTTAAAAATGAATCCCTATTTCCCTTGGTCACGCACAGTATCACGCTTGAACGGCTGGACCGATTTCACTTAAGTATTCTTTTTTTGTTGTGTTTGTAAAAAAACGGTACCTTACCTACATAATATGTAGGGTAGGCATTTTGGTAGGGTAGGGTAGGTAAGGTAGGGTAGGTAGGGTTGGGTATGTAGGGTACCGCAGGAGACGCCTCGGGCGTCGGGAGTCGCAAGCCAATTCTCGGCCACCGTAGGCGCGGGCTTGAGGGCGGCGAGTAGTCAGTAAAAGTCTGACACGCCCTCCCGCTTCACCCAGGGCGGGAGAAGTCATTGGATGATTTCCCACCCGAAAAAAAATAAGGGTATGTGGGGTAGGGTAGGTAGGATAGGGTAGGTAGGGTAGAGTAGGTAGGGAAGGGTGATGAATGTTTGGTGTTTTTATGGCAAAACAAAGTTTGCCGGGTCAGCTAGTTATGAATAAATAAAACGATTTTAATGTAGAAATTACAATAAAAACCACTGTAGCAGCATTGAGAGACTAGAGATTTAAAGACAGAACAACTCTTCATACAAGAAACAGTATTAAAAGTAATTTCTGAAAAGTGATTCTCCTTGAATGGAAGATCTTTACAATAATGTTTCTTTTTACTAATGAGAGGCCCCACTTGTTCCGTTTGGCCACTATTCCACCTGGTGGTTAGTCTGGTAAGCAATAATCAGGTCGACGGTGAAGCAGGCTTCCCCAGAAGTTACCTATTCACTCTTGACATAGAGACCCCAAGGTTGTAGCTATCAGGAATCACAGACTCCGGCAAGGAATTCCACTCCTCACCTGGACGTACAATGAGGTATTATTGTAGAACAGTCATGCCTTTAAGGCGCAGATACCCTTGAGATTTTAAAATGAGAATCACGTCTAAACGGCTAGTCGTAATTCTTTGAAAAAAAAATATGTTATATAGACAATTTTCTTAATAATTTGATCTAAGCAAATTTTGAGTTTTATTTGTATAACATAGTGTAATTAATTTGTAAAGTTATGTCTAAAACGGACAAAAATACGACAATCACACCAAAACCGCTGGGCGTATTTTAATGAAATCAACACCATATCAAAGATAATTTAATTATCTACATTTTGATCTGAGGCTTTTTTTTTTTAAAGTCATAGAATAATAAGGAAAGTACAAAAAACTACTAAATTTTGGGTCGCGCGGGTGTGAAACGAGTGCGCGTTTTGTTCCTTCAAGGTCGTTGGCGTTAGTCGTCGTCTTAAATAATAAATAGAGCGTCACGTCGAGGCATGCATCCGTGACTGCAAGCCGGAAGATGCGTCAATGTGTTTCATATATCAATTGACTACCGCGTTTGGCGTAGATAATTGGCTAATTAACTTGGTTCCGTCTTGTTTTTGTCACTTACTGCAAAAATGGCATGAATGTTCCGAGACGTTTTTAGGGTTGCGTACCCAAAGGGTAAAAACGGGACCCTATTACTAAGACTCCGCGGTCCTTCTGTCTGTCTGTCTGTCACCAGGCTGTACCTCATGAACCGTGATAGCTAGACAGTTGAAATTTTCCCAGATGATGTATTGCTGTTGCCGCTGTAACAACAAATACTAAAAACAGAATAAAATAAATATTTAAGTGGGGCTCCCATACAACAAGCGTGATATTTGTGCTGTTTTTTGCGATAATGGTATGGAACCCTTTGTGCGTGAGTCCGACTCGCACTTGGCCGGTTTTTAATACAAAAATACTGCAGATATGCTGAAAAACGGCTGGCACGAATGGGCTAGCCAGTTTATAGTTTTAAAAATATTGTTTACAGTTAAATCTTGTGTCTCGCGCGGATTCACGTTTCGGGCACTCGAGGGGTTAAACTTACTTTAGTAACTATTTAGGTACCTACTTATCTGTGGTTCTGCAGATTTAGAAACGAAAGGATTAAGAATTGATCGCCAATCTAAATTTTTATAAGACACACTTAATTTTAATCAAATTTGTACTACTATATAAGTACTTAGTTTTATTCATCTTTTGCTATTGATTATATCGATGCAATAACAGTTACACGTGCAAGATTGAAATATTTCATTCAATCTCGACGTAGTGATGACATTTATTGATTCGTTGCATATCGCAACGTTGCCATGTTATTTCAGCGATTTCTAGTCAGACCAAAAGTGCAATAACCTACATATTTCAAGCAGTTTTATGATTGTAGGGTCTTATCATAGTTCACTGCTGGATAGAGGCCGGCCGAGGCGTGAGACATTCCCCAAGCATCGCCACATCGATCGGACCGCCATATTCGGCACAATATAATGACGGTCCGATCTCGTTTTACAGGAGTATAGCTCTATACTATAGATCGTATAGTGGCTCTACGTAGAGGTGTATGTGACGTGCTAGCGATCAATTCCAGCCAGCTCTCTGCGTCATCCGCTTTACAGAGAAACTGTGATACGTTGGTATTTTTTGATTTCACAACCGACTTTTTCTTCCGTAAACAGCTTTTTTAGGGTTCCGTACCCAAAGGGTAAAAACGGGACCCTATTACTAAGACTCTGCGATCCGTCTGTCTATCTGTCTGTCTGTCTGTCTGTCCGTCTGTCACCAAGCTGTATCTCATGAATGGTGATAGCTAGACAGTTGAAATTTTCACAGATAATGTATTTCTGTCGCTATATCAACAAATACTAAAAACAGAATAAAATAAATATTTAAGGGGGGCTCCCATACGACAAACGTCATTCTTTTGCCGTTTTTTTTTAACCAAGGGGAGTCGTCATACCCTGTAGCTGGGTTTTAAAGGTCAATATATTACATGAAGCGACGGTCTAGATACATAAATTGGTATTCAACTGAATCCAGTTGGTGATGATTAACTACCTTAGTGACGTCACAAGCCCCCACTCCTAAACTTTGATGCGCTTTAACTTTGTAATTTTTTATTGATTTGGTAAAGCAAAAAATACGTGTCCAATATTATTTAATATTCTTACTGAGAGACTAAATAGAATTTTTTTTTTCTACCCAGGTAACATCCCTATTAATTATATTAATAACTAGCTGTCCCACGCGGCTTTGCTCCAACTCAACTGGCTACCTACCTACCCTACCCAATACACATGAATGTTGCGTAACTTTAACCGCTTACGCAACGGTAGCTCTCAAAAAGGAATATTTTTCCCTTTTTTGCAACATTTTTCATTTATGCTCCGCTCCTATTGGTCGTAGCGTGATGCTATATAACCTATAACCTTCCTCGATAAATGGACTATCCAACACAAAAAGATTTTTTCAATTCCAACCAGTAGTTACTGAGATTAGCGCGTTCAAACTAACAAACTCTTTAGCTTTACAATATTAGTATAGAGTATAGATTGCTCAGCGTGTTCTGATGAATCTTTGATAAATGTTTGTCTAAGGTTTTTAAGTTTACAAAAATTATGTTCTTGGTTTGTTGTACGCTTTGGTGCAAACTGTAAGTACAGCAAGTAATTGTTATTTAATAAATAAATAGAGCTATAATTTGCTTCTGCATGCAGCCATAGCTCATATAGCTTCCAGATATCGTAATGAATTGTACTTATTCTGAATTGCAATATTTACTAACAGTGACACTGGCATTAAGAACACATTTTAACACACATGCTAGGATCGGCTGACACATTTTTCTTTAGGCCCTAAACTTCTACTGTTGTTGTTGCTGTCCATGTGAACGATTTTACGGATCCAGAAGCCATTGGACCCTAAGGCAGGTGGCTTTGCTAACACGGGAAATTACGGTAAAGGGCGAAGGGACTTCGTGGGGTCGTGATTAGGGTGATACGCAAAAAGCCCTTTCCTTGAACTTTATTTTTTAATTAATAGAGTAGGTACAAGGACAGAAAGAAGATGATGACAAACAAAAGTTTATTGACTCCGTCCGTCATTATTCGACTGACAGGCCTTGAATTATAATATGCATTTCGTTTGCTCGTTCATCATAAAATGCAGAGATAGATATATCAGCAGCCAAATTGCGTAAGTATATTATCCAAAGTAAAAGAATCGATTCTTTCCCAAAACCGACTTTACGAAGTGCATATTGATACGAAAAGTCGTTTTTGGGAAGGAATCGATTCTTTTGCTTTGGATAATATACTTACGCAATTCGGCTGCAGTTTAATAACCATCTAACTAAGAACTACCTTCCTATCTAACTAGGTAACTTAAGTATATAACATTCTAAAAAGCTTGCTATTGTGTTCATATCAGTACACGAAAAAAAGTGAAAAACGTTTTATGCAAAACGAGAGTTACCCATCTTTCTCCTTCAACTCTCAATATCCGGTCCTCAACGCATCTACTACGTCACGATTAACCGACCAATCAGGAGCCCCGGCCTGCATCGCGCTATCAAAGTTTTCGCCGCAGTTAAAATATATACAAAAGGCCCTGTAACGCTCTCGGGAAGTCCATTGCTACTTGGGTAACCGGTTCTGGCGGAGGGCCGGTCTAAGCCTCCGCCATCTGAATATGTCGTCTGCAGAGATGTCATGTATGGGTTTAATATAAAAATGTTTAAAGAATAATGTTCAATCATTCTGTTCAATGAAAAACGAGAGTCCTTCTCACATACACCAAAGTAGCAGCTTTGTCTTCCTTTTTTGGAAGATTGAAAGAAAATTAGGTTTTAGGTTGCCGTAGTGGTTCGTTTATATTTTTTCTTTCTTTTGTATTCTTATTGCTTCCTGTCTTTAGAATTTAAATATGTTTTCCTCTCTTTAAAGGAAATTAGCGTCACTTAATATGTAAGATGGAAAACTAAGTCGATCTTATTTTATGAAAAACTTTTTTCTTTCTAAGATTATATTTGAATAGTGGACTCCATATATTGATTCTAATAAGTGCGCTTAACTTAAAATTAGAACCACCGAATTTATCCGAATCACCTGACTCTACATTGTAAACTTTAAAAAATGTAGAGTCGATTCATTTGTTTGCTTGTAATTTGACTACAAAAACACCATGAGGATTAGTTAGGTACCAGATTTTACGAATCGACATCAAATGACTGTTTTTAGTTCAATGCTTTTGTTATTCTCTCAGGTAGAGTCATTGAAACTGCATGCCAAACTGTCAAGGGAGTTCAATGACTGGGACTAACCTTGTAACAATGACCCGTAATTGGACAAAGTGGGTGTTTCCATCTAAAAATACTTTTGTTGCATTTTTTGTTTGTAAATGGTTATTTATTTATTTATGAGTACTTAAATTGTAAATTAGTATGTGACCAATTACACAAAACATAAGAGATATCACTCTGTTAGTTTAGTAGAAATACTTAAAATTCCTAGTAAGACATACAACATTCATTATACATTCTGAATTTGAATTTCTTCTTATAAGAGCAGAAAAAATATCAACAAATTATATGTAAATAATTTCAAAAAAACTTAACAAAAATGCAAAAAGAGGTTTTCATGTAATTTTATTAATATTACAGGTTATCAAACCAAAAAAGGAAGTCAAATCAGCTACTAGCGTGTGGATGAGACCTAGTCTCTCTTTATCATTTTTCTTGACATATTTGACATTATATTTTACCATTATATGATTGCTTATACGCTTCAACATATCTGATGACAAGGACTTAGACCGGCTCCTCGTCAGCGCCGGCTTACGTAGTAGCTACGGACCTCCCGTTAATACAAACTCAAATACTGGCAGCAATCAAACTGCCGTGAAAACTCTGCTTGCGCGATGCAGGATTTCATTTCAGATTTTTTTTTCCTGGAAAACTGCTGGGTAAAACCAAAATGTTGCATTGGGAAATATATTGAAATTATGCTAATGCTTATTGTTGGAATTTTTTATTTTATGTTTGTTCTGTATTTCTTATTTTATTGAGGGTTCTCAATTTGCCGGCTGTTCTTATGGGAATCTTGTAAGAGTAAAGAAGACAGAATATTCTCGCTCACGCAGGGTTTACCTGTTTCCTATTGGTTGCATTACGTAAGCTCATCTGCTTACCTTTTTGGCTCTACTATACCATTCTGATAAGTGACGTCGATCGAGTGACAGAGACAACAATATACACTAATTGAGTATACTTTAATTCTATCTTATGAAAATATAAAAATACGATGTAACATTTTTCCTAAATTGTGTTATTTACTGTTACAGATCAAATGATGATACAATAATTATTTGTATTTTATCTTTTGAAGGATTTTTTTGATGTTGCAATTCTGGAACAAGTTTTATAGAAAACTGTAACATTTCTTGTAATTTTTATTTTATTTTACCATTAATTGGAAAACAGTAAAATAAATTACAATAAAAATAATCAACAACATGATTTCCGATAATATTTTGTGGGTAAACAAAATTCCCGCTGGCAACCCTGGCAGAATGCCGAGATGTCTCACTCCTTCTATTTTACAAAGAAAAACATATTTTATTTATTGGTGACGCCATTTTCGTTTGCTTATACGAGTTAATTCGTATAGTCAATCGTGCTATTCATCTTGTGGACGCTGTTTTTAGTGTAATAAAACTTCATTGTTGCCATTAAATGTGAGTATTGATTGTTGCAATAATAAAATTAAAAGTCATCGCCATAGCATAGAAACACCGTATTACGATTTTGGTTAGTGTTGCAAGAATTTTTGCCAAACATTTTTGATTGACGTTTATTCTGTTTACAATTTACTCGAAATTACGGATAGATTGTTTATTTGGTGTAAAATGACAGTAGCTTTATTATATGTTAGAAACAATGACTGCAAGACCTATCAGTCGAGGTGCCTTTCACACATTTCACCTTTTTAAGGGTACACTAGTCAACGGCACGAACTATTTTGTGCGCGGGGTTAAAATGCATTTTATATCAACCGGCAACACGTGTGGAAGATATAGATGCTTTGATGAGCAATAGGAAGCTAATTCGCGTACGAATACACACTTTTGCAAATTTGTAGCGAAATGGATAATGATTTAGGACGAAATCGGGCGCGCGAAATTTTATAAACAGACCTTTGTCTGTCTAGATATCATGAAAAAACTACTAAATTTATATGTTCAAAATAAAGTTATTTGCATGGTTGAACTACTAATCTATGCCTGTATGGAGGCCGTTTTGCAATTTTCCGTCTTCTTATGGTATTTATTTGCGCCCAAAAATGCGTTAAAATTAGTGTCGAAATGTGGAACTTTCGACGCTTATAACTTTCAAATATTTTCTATTTTTACTTTTTTGCTTCCATACAGGCCTAGATAATGATGAGACAAATTGATATCACATTTTATTTTGAACGTACATCGTCAAACAGTGGAATAATCCCCAAACTACGTTTGTATGGAAGAATTTTTGACTAGTGTAACCTTAATCCAATGGTTCGTCGTAAATAAAGTAATATTTTACTGGACCGGTTTTCTATAATATAAACACAGGAACAGCATTCATTTTACACTTAGTTACTGCTTAAAATTTCTATATAAACCTACTTTTACAGTCGAAACAATTCTCAGCCAGTACCTTGCAATTAGTCAATAGAAACTACCTGTTGAATCCACACCAACCTTTACGCCCGACAAGTAGTAAAACAGTCCTCATTTAAACCTTCCTGTAGGATGTATATATTATATTTAGCACCAATTTATAAAAATTGCAATGCCATTGGCTCCGGTTCTACTCAGAGATTCATATTCTTAGTCATACACTGCTGACAGAGTGATTTGGTCATGGATCGTCTGATAAGTTGGTACAGCTTTTGCAAGACTTCGCCATCTCTCTATTTGTGGCACTGCGTTCACAGTCAGTGAGGGATCACGTGGAGGATTTAGTAAGCCAATCTCGGACAAAAACATTTTGTCCGAGATTGGCTTCGAGAAAGTTGGCTATCTACTCTTCTTTGTACCACTATTTGTTCCAATGAACTTTTGTTGCAGATGTACTTAGTACATTACCTACCACTTTTAGTTGTGCGTGCTCTGTATATGTTTACATTCTGGACTTATATAGTTAGTGTTAGTCTGTAATAGCCAAGTCAGAGGCCTGTGGGGTTCCCAGAGGCTGCTTAATTAACTTTGACACCAGAGGCCACATCCTCACACAAAAAGAAGAAAAAGGTTCGGTCTGTCTCTACCGGTGTGTTGCATGAAGTATTAATAAATAAATGGCTGAACAGATTTAATAGAGACTTGGTATTCACCAGTACACCATGTCTTTGATTAGGTCATAGCATATATTATTTTTATCCAACTTTTGTTGTCCCCCTATCTGGGCAAAGTCTCCCCCCATATTCTTCCACTGTTCCCGATATGTTTTCTTTCAAATCCTCCTTGTACAAGAGCAAAGGCTGCACTGATATTTATGAAATAAAGTGTGTTAATAAATAATCCTTCCAATCCAAGTCTTCACACCTTCGTAGGCCTTTCAGGCCATTATGCTTGTCCTCTGGCTCCCAGTGCATAATGACTCCCATTACTTCACTAAACCAGTAAAGAAAAACTAGCCAGCCAGTTAAAATAGATTTAATAATAAATTTTCAGATTTAGTTCATCATGTCTGATGAAGAAGAGGTTACTGTTGAGACTTCTGACGGACAGATCCTGTCTGCAGAGTATAAAGATGGTAAGCATTCAAACAATATATGACTGACAACTTCGTAAAGGATGATGCAGGTTGCCTGCTTTTCCATCAGCATTTTTACCAGCAAAAGAATTGAGTAGTAAATTATGTTTAAACTGTTTAAAAGTAACACTTTCACAGCAGTGAACTGCTATTGGCTGATGATGATGATGATGATGAAATGGAAACGGTGGATATTGTAAAAAGGTTCTAGTTCTTAAAATCGTTTTGTTTTCAGGGCAGCTACAAATTGTGGAAGTAACTCCATTTGACAAAGAACGGGTAAGAGTATCTTTTTAACTAACTTTACTTATGAGACCTTAAGAGTGAGAGTGAAAGAGAGATTGAAATAAACTTAAAATACAGGGGACTTCATTGGTTACTCAGGAAATTAAAATTATCCCTAGGCAACAAGCTCCTCATATACAAGACCATGCTCAAACCCATATGGACATACAGGATTGAACTATGGGGTTCAGCAGGTGACTCCAGGATAAGTATACAAAGGACTCAAAATTACATCCTGAAACAAATCTCCAACTCTCCCTGGTTATTGAGGATCTCGGAGTTACACGATTATTTGTACATCATGGCGCTCAAGGAATAGATACAATCATCCTGCTCCAAATACAAAGCACAACTTGAAATCCACCCAAACCAACTAGCAATTCATCATTCCGGAATCAATACGTAGACTGAAAAGGCGGCATATTTTGGCAATGGACAGCTGCACTTAATTTTCTATGGCGATTTTCCCAAGAGGGATTTTGCTCTGAAAACGCCAAACATTTTAATTCATCTCATCTGCTCATAATCTACTGACTGATTGCAAGATCTATATATATAAAACAAAGACGGGTTTGTTACTACACTTATAACTCGAGATCATTGTCTGTATTTTTTTTAATCAATTAAAAAGGTTGAAAAGGGTAGGTGTAGGGTAGGTGTAGGGTAGGTGTATCTTGGTGTTTTTATGGCAAAACAAAGTTTGCCGGGTCAGCTAGTTATCAATAAAAAAAAAACCTGTGAGACCAGACATTTCACTACCTAAATCCTTCGTTTATAACTTTTATGCTACAAGTTCTAAAAAACTTATTAACTACCAATTAAAACGAAAATATCCCAAAACACGAAATTTTATTAGCGGTACGATATTCCCATACAAGCCTGCCTTTACAAGACACTTGTATTTCAAACTTTATGGAATTTACCCATTTTTCCCGCTAATGTATCCTACACTGTTTGTACTGGGAATGGTGGGGTACAAATATGCACTAAAGCTCCTGCGTGGAGTAGCACATATACCGGGTGTGCTGCGTCACCTGAAGCTGTGCGTGCCAGATCGGTACGTGTGGAGGCGGCGGCGGCCGCCACTGCTGGCCTTGAATGCTGTTAGAACCAATCTATGGGCAAAAACATCTCTCACCCGCACAATCTGTGTGCTCAACGAATTGCATGAGAGGCTAGACATATTTTCGTGCAATTTGAGTGAATTCGCAAGAGTGTTGTTGACTAGTTTAGAAGATTTTAATAGTATTAAAAGTTTAGGTTTATATAATTATTATACATTTATGTAAAGTCTGATTTTAGATTAAGATTTTAACCACTCTATTATATTGGGTTCAACCTGTGTGTGTAAGTTAAATAAATAAATAAAAGTTTTCAATGATTGATTTTTTTTTTAACAGCTACAACACCATTCTGGTCTACAGCAAGAGACCCACATCCTACCAGAGCTGGGGGATCCAGAAGAACAAGAGGAGGGCAAGTACATGCAGGTGCTAGACGGCAGCAAGGGGCTGGTGCAGCTGGATCTGCTGAACTTGACCCTCGTCAGGTATGTGGTGATCTTCGCAAGTGTCTGGTAGCAGCTGGATTGGAGTAGCTGAGGGTGACATGCATTAGGGATGATGGCTAAAAATATTACATATTTTGGATGACAGGTAGATTAATAAAAAATATTTGACATGTGTTTTTCTTTTCTCACGTAATAAAAAAAAAAAACCTGCCTAGTGCGAGTCGGAATCGCGCACGAAGGGTTCCGTACCATTATCGCAAAAAACGGCAACAGGCTGTATCTCAGGAACCGTGATAGCTACACATTTGAAATTTTCAAAGATGAAGTTTTTATGTTGCCGCTATAGCATCAAATACTAAAAACAGAATAAAATAAATATTTAAGTGGGCTCCCATACAACAAACTGATTTTTGTGCCGTTTTTTACGATAATGGTACGGAACCCTTCGTGCGCGAGTCCGATTCGCACTTGGCCAATTTTCCCATGGGGGTAGGCAGAAACTACAGAATGCCACTACGATCCCTGCATACTTCTTTTGCTTTAATAACGTTCATACATCTAGTCATACACACACGCCGGTTATGAGTACTGCGCACCTGGCCTTTCTGAAGAACATCACCAATAAGGTCTATATAATGTCCTTCTAGGACGTCCCCACCCGGCGTTTTCACTCACGTCACAGATAATATAATACTAGCATACAGATGCCTCATCCCATACAAAGAAACCGTGCCGACGTAACTAGCGTTTTTCATCTGATTAATCTTGTTATTTTTGTAAGTACATCAATCGCGTTCGATCCCGTTTCACGGCAATAGATGGTGTTAGCAGCGACTTGCAAGTAAAAGGGTTTACTAGGTTCGTGAATATTTTTTCTTTAAATACAGTGAAGGTTCGTTTTATAGTATTTTTTTACACGTTTTTACAGTATTTTTGCACCAAAATGTGTTACAGAGCAAATTTAAAAAATCGGGTGGAATGCCTCAGAAATTTAAAAATGCGCCATCTACTGGCATCAATTTTAAATGATCCGTTAAAATAATCTTTGAAATGTGAATTAAGAGCCCAATATTTCATAATTTTGTACTAAGGAGAGTTGATTAAACAAGAACATACAATTTTTATGTTCAATTCCAGAAAATGTTAATTTTACACCCAATTGTTATATTCTATTGAATTGTGTGTACGTGTCGCGCCATCTAGTGAGATTTATTTGAACCAAATTTTCTTTATTAGCAATGAGACCCCGTGCTCACGTCTGCCTTGTAAATACCTTTTGTTAGTCGCCTTTCATTCATCCTCTCAACATGGCCAAACCATGTAAGCGCTTCATTTATTTATAGTAGTAATTAGGAATCAAGGCATGGTTTGTAAAACTTACCATGTAATGTACTTTTCTAAAGCCGATATATTCTATTGCAGGTGTCAAGATGGAGAGGAATCATACCAGCTGGTCGCAAACGCAGGCACGTCTGACGACGGTGAAATGTCCTCGGATGCTACCGTGACCTGCGTTCTACAGGGTAGCGATAATGACGGTACGATACCTACAACCACCCTTTTTTAGGGTTCCGTACCCAAAGGGTATAAACGGGACCCTACTGCTAAGACTCCGAGGTCCGTCTGTCTGTCACCAGGCTGTATCTCATGATAGCTAGACAGTTGAAATTTTCACAGATTATGTATTTCTGTTGCCGCTATAACAACAAATACTAAAAAGAGAATAAAATAAATATTTAAGTAGAGCTCCCATACAACAAACGTGACTATTTTGCCGTTTTTGCGAGAATGGCACGGAACCCTTCGTGCGCGAGTCCGACTCGCACCTGGCAGGTTTTTTTTTTTGAGAAGGGAAATTATCCAATGACTTTTCACGCTCTGGGTGAGGCGGGAGGGCGTGTCAGACTTTTACTGACTAAAACCCACCCGTGTTCCTTCAGTTGCTTGAGACAGGGCCGCGGTAACTCTTTTTCTGGGGGGTCTTTAAGCCAAGAGTGAATAGGTTTATTCTAGGCGAGCTTGCTTCACCGTCGACCACATCGCGTGTATAATCTTTCTTATTAATTACTATAAATGCGAAAGTTTGGATGAATGGACGGATGTATGTTTGTTACTTAATCACGCCAGAATGGCTGAACAGATCTGGATGAAATTTGGCACAGAGTTAGATTATAGTTTGTCTAATAGACTAGTTTTCACCCCGGTAGAGTCTGGCAAACGAAAGTAGACACTCGAATTATTTGCAAACTTTTTATATGGCAATTCTATACTAATGTCAGCGCCAATTTACAGTATGACGCTACTAAGTTGATACTTTGTTTTAATTCGTAATCACTACATATTAATCATCACATTTTCTCTATTTAATCATTTAAAAAGTTTCATTATTAGTGTAGAAAGAAAACAATGATTCTTGTGACTTTTATGAATCTTTTCAACTGAAAGTCTTAGATTCAGATTTTGATTGATAGTGAATAAACCAAAATTATTATAGAATACTGTTGCTATTTAGGGTTCCGTACCCAAAGGGTAAAAACGGGACCCTATTACTGAGACTCCGCGATCCGTCTGTCTGTCCGTCTGTCACCAGGCTGTATCTCATGAACCGTGATAGCTAGACAGTTGACATTTTCACAGATGATGTATTTCTATTGCCGCTATAACAACAAATACTAGAAACAGAATAAAATAAATATTTAAGTAGGGCTCCCATACAACAAACGTGATTTTTTGGCCGTTTTTTGCGATAATGGTACGGAACCCTTCGTGCGCGAGTCCGACTCGCACTTGGCCGGTTTTTTTTATTCAGATTGATATATCTAAAGTATTACCTACCCAAATGTACCTATAGTATTTTTATTCGAAGTAATATAAATAATTCTAAAGTATCAAATTAGGTTATTCCAGGTATTGCATACTAGTTTTTGGGGTTGCTATGCTGATATTTTTTAAATTTGACGCGGTTTTTCAGTCTCTACTTTCGTTTGCCAGACTCTATAAATTTTACAATTATCTTATAGATATGCATCGATTTATCATTGAATTTAGTGTTAAATTGTCTAGAATTGAAAATAAAAATTGTATGTTCTTGTTTAATCAACTTTCCTAAGCACAAAATTATGGAATATTGGGCTCTTATTTAACATTTCAAAGATTATTTGAACGGATCATTTAAAATCCATACCAATCAATAGAGGGCGCGGTTTTAAATTTCCGAGGCATTCCAATATATTTAATCTCTATTTCCAGATCCCGACACCCAAGACTCCTATGTCATGGTAGAAAACGAGAATGGACAGAACTCCCTAGTTATACTCAAGTCGGCGTTACAACAGGCCACCACTGTGCAGAAGAAAGAAGAAGTCAAGGTATGTAGGTTAATAAATAAAAATTGTAGTTCTAAAAACTAAAAAACACGCTTTAATGGTAAGGATAATGGGACAAACTGTTTAAATTATTGCATTGCCATCGGTCCTTGATAAGTGTGCAAAGTTTCAAATCAATCCAACGTTTTGAAGTGGGTGAAAATCACGTTCAAAGATTCCGTTACATTGATACATTGTTACATTGATACATTGATACATACATACCAAGCTAATAAAAGCGTGTTAAAAAAAAACTGGCCAAGTGCGAGTCGGACTCGCGCACGAAGGGTACCGTACCATTATCGCAAAAAACGGCCAAAAAATCACGTTTGTTGTATGAGAGCCCCACTTAAATATTTATTTTATTCTGTATTTGTTGTTATAGCGGCAACAGAAATACATCATCTGTAAAAATTTCAACTGTAGCTATCACGGTTCATGAGATACAGCCTGGTGACAGACGGACAGACAGACAGACAGACAGATGGATCGCGGCGTCTCAGTAATAGGGTCCCATTTTTACCCTTTGGTTACGGAACCCTAAAAATAAGTTTACAAATTACAAACAAGAAAATATCGCTCTGTAAAGTATGAAACAAGAAAATATTCTTAGAGGATAGCCTTGGTGGTATGCCAACATGCCATTAAGGGGCTGAATACCCAACCTTCTTATGTCGAAGAACTTATGAAAATAATCAGCCTAATCAGACGGAAGAACGCTATGATGAGGCATCTGTATACTAGTATTATATTACCTGTGGCTATACATATTTTTCAAACTTTTAACCTAGCCGCTACTACTACTAGTATGCTTTAGAAAGTAAAGCGGAGTAGGGGCCTTAAGATGGTTACTATTGTTATAATGAACTGTACAATTTGATCCAGCCCTGTCCATCATCGGACAACAAGACGTACGGCAATGCATCATCGGTACAAGGTGGACATCCAATCCATACGCACAAAACGTTTTGCGAATACTTTAATTTTGCGTACAGCTAAGGTATGGAATTCCCTGCCGGAGTCTTTGTTTCCTGATAGCTACAACATAGGGGTCTTTAAGTCAAGAGTGAATAGGTTACTTCTAGGCAAGCGTGATTTACCGTCGACCACATCGTCGCTTGCCATTAGGCGAGATAGTGGTCAAAGACGAGCCTCTGACAATAAATAAACAGGAGTTCCAGAAATGACATCCTAAAAATAAACTCACAAACTTACCCCTCCTCCCTTACCTTTATCACAGATAATATAATACTAGCATACAGATGCCTCATCCCATATAAAGAAACCGTGCCGACGTAACTATCGTTTTTCGTCTGATTAAACTGATTATTTTTTGTACATCGATCGCGTTCGGTTCCGTTCCACGGCAATAGATAGATGGTGTTAGCAGCGGCTTGCAAGAAACAGGGTTTACTGGGTTCGTGAATATTTTTTCCATAAATACATTGAAGATCATAGTATTTTTTTACCGCGCCATCTATTGGCATCAATTTTATAAATGATCCGTTCCAATAATCTTTGAAACGTGAATTAAGGTTACACTAGTCGACGGCACGAACTATTTTGTGCGCGGGGTGAAAATGCCTGCTATCTCATCCAACAACTCGTGCGAAAGAGATAGATGCTGTGATGAGCAGTAAGAAGCTAGTTCGCGTACGAATTAGCACTTTTGCAAGTTTTTAGTGAAATGGAAGATTTAGGACGAAAACAAGCGCGCGAAATTTTATGGGAGTCTAGATATCATGAAAAAACGACTAAATGTATATTTTAATTACAATTACACAATTCAATAAGAATTGGTGCATATCGCGCCATCTAGTGGCATTTATTTGAATCAAATTTTCTTTCTTAGCGCTGAGACCCCGTGCCTTTATATAATAGTGTATTATAGTGTAGATAATAAGATGGGGTCGGACGAGTTCTTAGCCACTGGGCCACCACGAAATATTGGCATAAGCATAATTATATTATAGACACTCTCTTTTGTTAACAGAAACCATTGACACCTGCAGAATTATTAGACAAAGCGAAGTCCCTACAAAAAGCTAAGTAAGTATATACTACTCGTATGTAGGTTTTTTGATACATACTGGTCATGCCACACAGATGACCACTAAATGCAATCAAACAAGCGTTTATATAAAAAAAAGATTTTTGTTTTAAATAAGGTTTTACATCAAAAATAGGAATGTTGACAAAACATATCTATTTAGTCCGTCATCATATTGGATATGTATTTTTTCTTTTACCACGTAAAAAAAATATCAACGAAATAGTGCGTTGAAATATCGTGCGACGTCACGGTGTGCTACACTTTATACTGACAAAGTGACGTCACAAGCCGTCGATGACGTCATAAAAAACTATAAAGTGAAAAATAACTTTATTTTTGGAAGTCTGTACTGCCAATACTACCGACTTCCGAATAAAGTTATTTATCACTTTGTAGTTTTTTATTTGGAAGTCGGTAGTATTTTTTTGCAAAAAAGTTTTTTTATTTTACCATTTTTTGTTGTACCTACCTAATAGGCAAGTTGTTTAGTAAGTACCTATAAAGCCAGAATAGATTACCCGAATACCATGAAACTTGAATATAATCGGTGAAATATGAGATCTGCGTACCCCTTTCGAGCGTACTGGCGTGATGTTATGTTATGAAATGGTATAAACAATAAACAGACATGCGTTTGCAGCAATCCCGAGAGATTTGCCGTTATTTATTGAAGAGTTCTGTTGTATATCTCCGAAGTTCTTCATCAGATGTTCACCAAATTAAAATGGGACCAATTTCGGCATATGCGCTTTCAAACAAAAAAAGAATTTAAAAAAAAACATACATAAAGTCTAACATAGAACCTCCTCCTTATTGGTAAGTCGGTTAAAAAATAAAGTAAATACAAACTTGTAATACGAGTAAAAGTTAAGTTTGCGACATCTTCGTTATGTTGGCATGACTTTAGACTTGTGACTCCTGAATCAAATATTTTTCTTTATTTAATAATGTATACATCCTACGATCGAGCGATATAAAGTCACCGCTAGATAACAAAAAATAAAAGCCGTTAACACCTGTCTACCAATGTATTCCAATATTTCAAAACGTTACGAAAAAAATGTAAAGGCAGTGTCGCTAACACGATCAAAACAAACGTATCGCGGTAAGGGGCGTCCGTGACCCTTTCACTTGGCATTCAGTAATGAGTTAATATCTCATAAATGCGTGGACAGATTAACATGATTTTAACGGATAAAATGGTTCTAAGCCTGTAAACTTTCATTTGAGACCAACATTATCAAAATATCTTAATAAACAAAAAAAAATGTTTCCAAGTGACTTGGTGGAAGAAGTCGGATCAATGACTTTATTTTTTTTCGTTATCTGGCGCAGACTTTAGTAATTATAAAATTAAATCAAATATACATTTTTTCTTTTTCAAATAGGATTAAAAATATAATAAAAATTATAAAATTATATCAAATATTTTTCTTTCTTTTATAAAAAGAGGAGGATTAAAGAAATACAGTAATTTTTAAATAAAATTTCTTATTTCCAAGGTTTTACTTATGTATCGTTCCAGAGCGCTCCTTTCAACAACTACCCGAGGTCGAGTTCGGGGTCGCAAACGTAAGAGTGACTTGCCTCCCCCACACGAGCTGCTAGCGTCCCCCAACTTCAAGTTGTACCTGTACAGCTGCAAGCTGTGCAACTTCAAATGTAACGCCGTCAAGGACATGTCTGCTCACAAGGTAACCATCATGATCTGTCTAGCCCAGAGTTCACCAAATGGCGGACCGCGATCCGGCTCCGGACCATACAATTCCAAATTCGAAAATACAATTCCACTGCCTATCTAAGATAGATTCCATCATCATCATCATTTGAGCTATCTCAAAGGTAGACAGCAAATGGTAAAGATTAGTAATTGTATAGCGTTGAGGGGGACGTCTATTACGGAGTGCCACAGGGAAGCGTTTTGGGTCCGACAATGTTTTTAATTTATATTAACAGTCTTTGCAATATGCAGATCAATGGAGGGAAAATCTTTTCATACGCAGACGACACTGCGGTTGTATTTTCGGGAAACTCATGGAACCTTGTGAAAACTGTCGCTGAACAGGGTCTGATTAAGATAGCTGGCTAGCTTAGATCAAACCCTTTAACCCTAAATACCAATAAAACTAATTTTATTTGTTTTTACCCAAACCAAAGATCACAGCCTGGAACTGACTTTGTCATTACTATTCATGTTTGTCCAAATTATTCCCTCTATACAAGTAACTGTGACTGCCAGAATATACAACAAGTCAGATCCACAAAATATTTAGGCATAATTGTTGACCAAAGACTGTCGTGGCACCCTCACATTGAGATCCTCATGAAAAGGATCAGGAAGCTCATTTGGGTCTTCAAAACTCTACGTCATGTTATGTCCGCCCAACTTATAAACAAGATCTACATAGCTCTGGCGCAATCCGTAATAACTTACTGCATTCCGATATGGGGAGGAGCTTCCAAAATGAAATTCCTCGATCTGGAAAGAGCACAGCGATCACTTATCAAGGTGATGTATTTTAAACCATTTAGGTTCCCCACAACAGACCTCTATAAAGTTAGCAACTTGCTTTCAATTAGAAAACTTTACATTCTAAATGTGACCTTAACCCTGCATAAATGTCTTTCTTTTGACTCGACTACTCAGAGCAGAAGGCGCAGAGATATTGTGGCCCACTTTCCAGGAGTTCGGTCAGCTTTTGCTCAACGTCAATATGTTACACAATCCACTTACATCTATAATTAATTGAATCTTAAGTGTCAAATATATCCCATGCTGTTATATGATTGTAAAAAAACAATAAGTGATTGGTTAAGATCTATAACATACGAAGAAACAGAAAACTTTCTGGTTAGGGTAAGCTAACATGCTGGATACCCAACACATACATATACACACAAAAACACATTCGCACGCACATACACACACAAACACGCGCACGCACAAACACACACACAAATAATAACGCATGCACAATACCAACACCTACACATACCGAGCTACTTTAATAATTTATTTTTCCTTAATTTTTCGATCTATTCATTAGCTTCATTAATTTCATTGTTAAGGTACCACTTGAAGGAAGAGTGAGACAGCTCCGACACAAGTACTATTGTAACTTAATGGGGCTGCCTCAGTTTATGTATGACACAATGTTTGAGATGAATAAATATTCTTGTATTTTGTATTTGAAAAGTGTCAGTTTCAAGTGTCGAATTTGGAATTGTATTGTGTATTAATCGGGCCATGCATATTACACTTTTTGTCCGAAATGATGTTTTAGCGGAGTGGGATTGCACCCATAGTCCGTACTTCTCACGTCTATTTATACCTGTATTATTAGTTAGAAGGGGAAACAAACGAAGATTAGTTTTTACAAATAGCGATATTTCCAATATGTAAAGAGATGGAAGTGTAAGAATTCTTCGCTGTATAAACATTGGTTTGCAACTGTCAACAGTTTGCAACCCAAATATAGACAGTTTACAACGCGTTTGTGCGTTGAACGCAATTTGCTTTAGAGTTGAATTGCCCCAGAAAATGATTCCAAATCTTAACACTGATTCAGCAAGCCCGTAATATGCTGTAAGCAGAGTATTTGTGTTGACAGTAGAGATGAAGCGTATATTAGAACAGATCCAGGGACTAGGTATTTAACGAGACTAGGCTGCACATATTCTAACTGTTATAATACTCGATCCACCTAGTCTCACACTCTCACTCTCGCAGTGCACGGCACCCGCGGCCCGCGCGAATCAAAGTACCGACGACGCGGCGAAGCGAGATAGCATCATAGTCATAGCTCATTAATGTTTGCCAAAATCATACGTGTGTCAGTCACTTGAATTTGAACCCTAATTCAAAGTGCATAAAAGTAACGCGACGCGCACTAGTGTTTACATAAATAATTCGTGAGCCAGTCATTTGAATTTGAACCATATTTCAATGGCATAAAAGTAACGCAAAGCGCACTGTTTTTTGCGTAAATATATTCTGTCCTTTTTAGGGTTCCGTACCCAAAGTAACAACGGGACCCTATTACTAAGACGCCGCGATCCGTCTGTCTGTCACACTGTGACAACTTATAAAGAGCGTATGACGAAATACTTATCTTTGTACAAAGTTCATTAAAATTTAGTTTTTCAATTCAAACAATTGAATTGAAAAATGTGAGTTTTTTAATTCAATTGTTTGTCAATGATTAAGCCCAAAAATCGGGCTGTTTTAACCTCTCGTATTATATTATCTTTGTATACTAAATTAAATTTTGATGTAGTACGTAACTTTTCTCGTTGACTAAAATGTATTATGTTTGTTTTACCAAGATTTACCTTCAAATTATTATCACTAAGCCAGGTAATTATAGAATTCAATGAATCATTAGAATCAAACTGGTAGTTAACCATATTTTTAGTTACTATGGTTACAGTACTGTCGTCAGCGAACAATGACATGGGTTCCTTAGTTGCATTTTGTAGATCATTAATGTATATTAGGAACAAAGGAGGGCCTAACACACTTCCCTGGGGAACACCATATGTGATGTATAGCTTATCAGAGGAGAAAATCAGTTCTCTTTTAGCATTATCATTAAATTTTGATATTTGGGTTATTTGTTGGCAGTCTGATAAATATGAAGTTATCAATTCCAGGACATTACCCATTTTACCATAAGCCTGAAGTTTATCCAGCAAAATATTGTGGTCTACATAGTCGAATGCTTGCGACATGTCACAATAAATAGAACAAACGGGTAAATATTTGTCAACTTGCGAAGAAACTATACGTAAAAAGTCGTACACCGCCATATTGATGTTTTTATTTCAGTTGATTGAGCCAGGGCCGCGGTAAATCTCTTTCAAATTTATCCTAGATACTGGGCAGCATAATAAAATACTTTGGTATAGACATTTTGGTTTGTGTGTTTTGTTTGCCGAAATATCGAGCTCTCAGCAAAAATCTAAATTTACATGGTAAATAGCCCGAAACAAATATTAATTCACATGGAGATTCCTTGAAGTTTCTAATGGTTTTGTTAGTGGATCTGTATTTTACTTTTTTTTTTTCGTGACCACCTCTGGTGTCAGAGTTAATTAAGCCGCCTCTAGGAACACCACAGGCCTCTGACTTGGCTATTTAAGACTTACATTAACTATATAAGTCCAGGTTGCCTTACGATGTTTTCCTTCCCCGTTACCTGTGATGTCCAAGATAAACTCAGAAGCATGTTTACCGAAGCGAAGTTGGTTTGCGATGTCGAAAATTTTGTATGTCGTTTTTGTGGCGAATAAACACTTTTACTTTCTTTTTCTTTCACGTCACGTCAGTCAGCACTGGCTAGCACAGGGCTAAGGGCTGGATCATATACAAGGTCGGCGGAATACACCGACGTGTGCCATAAAAATTGTCTGTTAGGTATGTCGTCACTCGTCACTGCTTCCGGATCGACCGAACTTTACTTTTTACAAACTCACAACTTGTGAATCACAAGAATGTTTTCTTGAATTTAAGGAAACAAGTAGATTTGGAATGTGCTTACCCGCAGGCTCGCGAGCACGGAAGCGGCGCGGGGCGGGGGCGCGCGGGCGGGCGCGGCGCCGCGGTGACGCTGCAGTGCGCGCGCTGCCCTTTCCGAGCTGCCACGCACACGCAGGTACATTTATTGACAAGCGATATTAAATTTCGTACTATTTAGTCCATTAAAAGCTTCTTTTAAAGACATGTTTACTTTTAATTTTTAATGTAATAGTAGTTTATGCAATGGTCATATAATAGGGGTTATTAAAACACGAGCGTGGGTTTATCACATGAGGCGAAGCCGAATGTGATTATAATAACCCTCGAGTGTTTTAATGCCTAGTTATATGCCGTTGCATACACTACTTTATCTTCACTCTTAAATTTGAAATGAAGCAAAAGTGGAAACGGAAAAATATGTGGTATGGCGGGCAATTGATATTCTCATTGCGCATGTCTGCGCAGCGCGCGCCTCCATAAACAATGACACTACTTTTCTACATTAAGACATTGAGCCCATAAGCGCCAATAAATTAAAAAGTAAAAGTGTGCTATTAAAATTAAAAAGTTATTTTATGATGCAATTGTTTGAAAATCGAAAGAAAATGTTGCACTGTAATGGTTTTTGTTTTAAATTTTACCTATCCACGAATATAAAGTATGTGTTAATATAATATTTTTTGAATTCATATTTGGAAAATTACGTTGTGAGATAAAAGTATTTTTTTTCTTGCAGCTAATGAAGCACGTACAAGACAAACACATGGACGGCGGTGCCAGCAGTAAGTTCCAAGACTGTATGTATACTATCATGAATCATTGTATTATCATTAGTCACCATTGACTATTCGACTTGTAGATACTGGCTTACCGGCCGATTAATTTCTGTCTCACATCAAATACAATATTTGGTTTTTAACCCCCGACGGAAAAAGAGGGGTGTTTATAAGTTTGTATATTTGTGTATCTGTCTGTGGCATCATAGCTCCTAAACGGATGAACCGATTTTGATTTAGTTTTTTTTTTGTTTCAAAGGTGAGTTTATCGGGAGTGTTCTTAGCTATGTTTGATGAAATACGGTTCAACCGTTCAAAAGTTATGCGCATTTAACTCTTTGAATCGGGATATTTTCGCAAGATATTGTAAAATAATCACGTGTTTCGATAAATTGTCGATCGAAGCGTATCTACTACTAGATAAATCATGTAGTTTAAAGAGGTATTTGTGTCGGAGATTTTTATTTTTTCTTGTTTAGTTGGCGTATCTATTTGCCAGTACGAAGCATACTCCTTCCCTTTCATTGTATTGTATTGTATTCATACTGATAACTCAACAGTATTCATTGTGTATTTGCCGCTGTCGAGTAGACGGAATTTTGAACATATGAAGCAGTGAATGCAAGGAAAGCATACCGTGCCCTACTCTTTGAACTTACACAATTAGGGTGCTGGTTGGGTTGCTGATTAAAAGAAGATAAAGTGACAAAGTTTTAAAAGAATATGCTCAGATGGTTTGGCCATGTTAAGAGGAGGAATGCAAGGTGATTAGCAAAAGGTATTTACCTTATATACCTTAAGTTTGGCAGTTCTTCTGGCTATATCGGTTTGGGGGTTTATGACTTTAGGGATATATAAGTTAACAGTAAGAAGGTGAATAACGATCTATATTATTACAAAGCGCTGCTTATATACATTTCTAATTCACAATAATCAAATTAAATAGGGTACATAAATAAACTTAGGACTAACAATATTTGGGTAGTGACGGTAAAATGTGCCGCACTCTCTTCGGTGTTCGAGCGCGGTGATACAGCCGGCCAGCCGACATTCCTTTAGCTGGGTACTCACTTAGCAGTGTTGCATGTAACGTATCAGATACTGTATCAACCTGCAAGTGGGTACGGCTCGTCCACGGTCCACCGCGTATCTACGAGATGCCGGATCTACAGTGCTCGCGACGCGCGTCTAGCGTAGCTCGCGCCTACATACTTACTACACAAGCGGCCGTGTCGCGTCCACGATAGAGATGGGCGTTGAATGAACGAACTAGTTAATTCGACCGTCGACGTAAAATTAACGTTTCGACGGTTCACCGATAATCAACGAACTAGTTGAATTCGTAGACGGCTAAACTGAGACTCGACTATGTTCATGTCGACTTGTAACGCGACGACCGACGCGAGAACTTAGTTGGGTAGTACCAGTGTACCGTATAGTTCGAAAAAATAACAACAACGGACGAACATCGAGCAAATTAATTTGAACTCTAACTCTCGATACGAAGAGTTGATATTCCTAAGGGCCGAATGCCATTTTGTAATAAGAATTGTGTTAAGAAGAAAAGGACGCCAATAGTTTCACGTGTGCAAAAGAGTAAAGCGATTGAACGATCGAACGATGCGAAGTACACCGGATTGTACTTGTTTAATGTTTACGTTCAACCGAAAAGTTGAAAGTTATTATCGAATGTCGAGCCGTAGACGCCGCCGCGCGTCGCGTCATCGCATAGTTTATAAAGAACGTCTACTTAACATAGTTTACGTTATGAACTAGTCGATAAACTCAACTAGTTGATCGACTAGTCGATCAACGGAAATGGACGGTCTAGTTTCGTTAACGAAAAATACGTCGACGACCCATCTCTAGTCCATGAGCACACTGCGAGCCGCCTTACTGCTTACAGCGCTCCACACGCGAGCGGCTCGCAGCGGGCTCGTGCCTACGTACTCACTTGATACCGTATCTGATACATTACATGCTACACTGCTAAGTGAGTACCTTGTCTAGTTTAGTACGCGCGAACGCACAGTGGCGGGTGGTTGTATGCGCTTCTTCTACTTGGGATATTTATACTATATGTAACTAAGTATGTGCTCCTACATCGGTAAGCCTGATTCTCTTGCGGATCTCTACATTTCTGATACGCGACCTTACCAATAATTAAAAAAAAGGGGTTGTATCGACATACTCAAGTCAGTTTATCATGATCACTTTCCATGTTTAAACCTTCTAATTTGTCACTCGCAGACACAGTGCATCTAAACACAGAGGAAGTGGAGGCAGCAGACGTGCTGGTCTGCGGCGCGTGCGGCTTCGAGTCCGGCTCGCGCTCAGTGTTCCGCAAGCACATCGAGGATGAACACGGCGCTACCACGTGTTGAGGTGAGTCGTGAACAACAGTGCACCTAGACACAGACAACACATTTACTTAAAAAATATTTTTCAATACAGTTGTTAAACATGGCGTACTTTCAGAGGCTATAATTATGATTCGAAAGTTAAATCTTACGCATAGGCATCTTTCTGTTACGCGGTCGTGACTTTTGTTTACGAGCTCGATCATTATGTTTGCAGTTTAGTTTTAAATTTATAAGTCAATTTAAAAAGTTTAGTAGCAAGGAGTTTGCATACATAGAATAAAATGGGATAGATTTTCTACGAGGAAAAATGAATGATTCCGTACGTGTTAGCATTGAATTCTCAAAAGTCTTTTAAATGGTTGTTTAATATATTTAATTACCCGTTTTAATTTAATTATTTTCACATCAACATTTGTCAAAAATCGAATAGGCTGTATAGACTGTTTTCGTTGAAAAAAATATTTCCAGTTGCAAAAACGCGCCATTATTTATAAGTCAATTTAAAAAAGTTTATTAGCAAGGAGTTTTCATACATAGAATAAAATGGGATAGATTTTATACGAGGAAAAATGAATGATTCCGTAAGTTTTAGCATTGAATTCTCAAAAGTCTTTTACATAGTTGTTTAATATATTTAATTACCAGTTTTAATTTAATTATTTTCACATCAACATTTGTAAAAAATCGAATAGGCTGTATAGGCTGTTTTCTTTGTTAAAAAAATATGTCCAGTTGCAAAAACGCGCCATATTGAAAATTTTATTTTTGTGAATAAACAAATCTAATTCTTTGATTTGTTTTTACTATTTCCCACAACTGTATTGAAAAACGTCGTGTGATACACGGGTGTGTAGGTTATTGCAACCTCGTGTCATTAAAAACCCTCGCCTTCGGCTCGGGCTTGTAAATGACAGCTCGTTTGCAATAACCTACTTTCCACCCTTGTATCACAATGTACTATATTGTTTTAAGGTTACACTAGTCGAAAAAAAATCCATACAAACGTAGTCTAGGGATTATTCCACTGTTTGACGATGTACGTTCAAAATAAAAAATTATATCAATTTGCCTCTTCATTATATAGCCCTGTAGAAGCGAAAAAGTAAAAAAAGAAAATATTTGAAAGTTATTAGCATCGAAAGTTCTACATTTCGACGCTAATTTTAACGCATTTTTGGGCGCAAATAAATACCATAAGAAGACGGAAAATTGCAAAACGGCCTGCATACAGGGATAGATTATTAGTTCAACATTCCGTATAATTTTATTTTGAACAGATAGATTTATTCGTTTTTTCATGATACTGACAGACTGCCAAGGGTCTGTTTATAAAATTTCGTGCGCTCGGTTTCGTCCTAAATCATTATCCATTTCGCTACAAATTTGCAAAAGTGTGTATTCGTACGCGAACTAGCTTCCTACTGCTCATCACAGCATCTATCTCTTCCGCACGTGTTGTCGGTTGATATAAAATGCATTTTAACCCCGCGCACAAAATAGTTCGTGCCGTCGACTAGTGTCCCTTATGTAAAACACCTTAAGGTTGCCCTAGTCGACGGCACGAACTATTTTGTGCGCGGGGTTAAAATGCATGCTATCTCATCCGACAACACGTGCGAAAGAGATAGATGCTGTGATCAGAGGCGGCTATACTTTAAGTTCACTCGTGCACTGAACTGCCAGATTTAAAAAGGTTTAGAAATAAAATAAAAATGTTTAATAATATCTGATTAACGATCTATTTAATATATACGAAATTATGACGAACAAATTTAAGCTCTTTGCTAAAGTGATAAGACGTATATTGCTGTAAAAAATACTCCCCGTGCGCTAGGCTAAAGCGCACGGCGAGAGTTCATACAATTCTATGAGAAACAAGCGAAAACGCCTGGCGCGTGAGACAGAGATAGTTCAATAGAAAATGTACGGCGAAATATGACCATTCTCGTGCGCCGCACCAGAAAACCGAAGATTACCGAGAGCGGGCGAGGTTTGACGAACGAAATTTATCTTAGGGTCGAGTACCAACATTAAAAGTTGTACAACGACGTAACTAGATGGCGTTGGCGTCGAATTAGAAGTCGCTAGCGAGATTGTTTGCCGATTTACATAGGCTCCTGTGAATTTTAGCATATCTAACACAATTACCCAGTGAGACGGCTAAGTGCACTACCACTACTATGATCCACCAGCCGCCACTGGCTGTGATGAAAGAAGCTAGTTCGCGTACGAAGTAGAACTTTTGCAAGTTCGTGGCAAAATGGATGATAATTTGGAGGAGCGAATTTTATAAACAGACCGTTCAACCGGTCAAGACGTGAAAATGTAACAAACAGACAGACAAACCGACGGAATTGTTATCGCATATTAATTTTGCAGTGGCATCGCCCGCGTGGTAAGTGATAAAGTTATACCAAGGGAATAAACCCGGCAATTTAAAACGATCCTATTCCTATGTCTTATGCGGGTCATGATCTATCCGGATGCCTTAATTTCCATGAACATTTGATAACTAATAGATTCCTCATCAATACATACAATAAATCTGTAGAAAAGTAACCTTTGTACATCGTTATACTATTTACATACTTTGTTAAAGGATAACCAACAGAACCTATTGCCAGCATTTTTGGAATTTCTGTCTGTTTATCTGTTTATTTGTGCACGCATCACGTGAAATGTACGAAACCAATGTAGATAACTTTTACACAAGAATTGTGCGTAACTTGAAGAATTACTTAGTTTTTGTTTCATCGCAATCGGTTCACACTATCAAAAGTTAGATGAATTTATAGTGTTCAAGAAGATAAATTATCACAACACACGCAATTCAGATACTCGGACAGTTGAACTCGATATTTGATAGATGGCGTTGTGCATTTGAAGTCATTTTCTGAATGGCGTTGTTAAGATTCTCCGCGAAAGAATGATGACCTTAGAAAAAAAATTGGTAAGTAGGTATGTAGGGTACGCAGAAAAGTAAGTGGGGTAGGGATGGCAGACAGATAACGGGAGCAAAGCCGCGGGCACAGCTCGTTTACAATAACTATATCAATTTTTTTATTTTTTTCTTTGTTTCAGGATCAAACGATATCTTCAGAGTTCAAGCCTTCGTTGATTTTAGTGAAATCTAGTTCAGTTTGTTGTACAATCAGAGACATTAATTGTTTATCACGTTATTAATATTGAATGTTACTAAAGTCCCCGTCACAAGAAGCTATAAATGTTGTAAATAAAGAATTCTACTAAGTTACGTAGCGACCAAATTCAAATCTATTCAAAGTAACTTACGTGTAATACGAAACTAACGAGCAATTTCACTTCGTCGGATTGTATTTGGAACTGGAAAGTGTCTACCACAAAACATTAACCCCGCTCCACACGCTTGGCGAACAATGGCAAACAGCAAACACAAAACAACAAACACGAACACGTGGATGGGCGTTTGTTTGTGTTTGCTTGTTTTTGTTTGTGTTCCCCTGTGTTCGGCATCGGTGTCGGTTTTTATGCACAAATCAAAGGGTGTTTGACAAACGTGTTTGCGATGTATCCAGACGCTTGTTCAGTTCAGTAGTACGCGCAAGCATGCGGGCGGCGCACGGAGTTATTATAGGTCAAATCTACGAATCGTGACAGTTTGTGTAACCTAAGCTAATTTGTAAGGAAAAATGTCTGATTGGTTTCCCAGAGTAATCGCTGCCACAACAAGCTCGTCGTCCGCCATGTTTGCCAATCCGGAATATACTAGCACGATCGTGGATGCCGTGTTTGTGTTGGATGATTGTGGTCAGTGTTTGGCACGTGTTTGTTGTTTACTGTTTGTGGCAAACACCAAGCGTGTGGAGGTGGCTTTAGACGACAGCGCTTTATATCGCTAAAATATAACCCGACCAAGTGAAATTAATTTGGGATTATTTGTTGTTGATTGAATTGTCGCTACGTAACTTAGTAGTTGAATTGGATTAAATATTGGTAATACCAGTGGTGTCTCATCCCATACAAAGAAACCGTGCCGACGTACTGTACTGATTATTTTTTGTACATCGATCGCGTTCGGTTCCGTTCCACGGATATAGATGGTGACCTATCTATCGCCGTGGAACGGAACCGAACGCGATCGATTTACAAAACATAATCGGTATAATCAGATGAAAAACGCTAGTTACGTCGGCACGGTTTCTTTGTATGGGATGAGGCATCTGTATGCTAGTATTATATTATCTGTAGTAATACTATGTCCATTAGGTAGACTGGTTACAGGTATCCGGAAATGAACGAAATTGTATATATTATACAATTTCGATATTAAAATCACTTATCTATTCTGTTTTTAGGGTTCCGTACCCAAAGGATAAAAACGGGACCCGCATCATCTTACTAGTGTAAGCGAGATTGGATGATGCGACAAACGTAATCGAGTGAAAGAGAAAGTTATACAATGCTATCTTCACTTTTGCGCAAGAAACAGTTTAACTGCATCATCATATCAGCCGAAAGACGTCCACTGCTGGACATAGGCCTAGGTTTAACTGCATAGTTGCAGTTAAACTGTTCCTTGCGCAAAAGTTGGCAGAGCCAACTTCAGAGACACGAAGATCTGCTGATTTCTGTTGCCGCTATAACAACAAAAAATACTTAAACAAATACTTAAATCAGAATTAAATAAATATTTAAGTGGGGCTCCCATACAACAAACGTGATATTTTTTTCTGCTTTTTGCTATAACGGTACCGACTCGCACTTGGCCGGTTTTTTTATACTAAATGAATTCGGCTTAAGGTTACACTTAGTCGATAATTCTTCCATACAAACGTAGTCTAGGGATTACTCCTCTGTTTGACGACGTACGTTCAAAATGATATCAATTTGTCTCATCATTATCTAGCCCTGTATGGAAACAAAAAAGTACAAATTTTTTTTTTGAAACTTATTAGCGTCGAAAGTTCCATATTAAAACACAAATTTTAACGCATCTTTGGGCGGCAATAGATACCATAAGAAGAACGAATTTTGCAAAACGACGATCAACAACGCAAATAATTTTATTTTGAAAATATACATTTAGCCGTTTTTTCATGATATCTAGACTCCCAAAGCTCGGTTTATAAAATTTCGCGCGCTCGTTTTCGTCCTAAATCATCATCCATTTCGCTACAAACTTGCAAAAGTGCGAATTCGTACGCGAACTAGCTTCTTACTGCTCATCACAGCATCTATCTCTTTCGCACGAGTTGTCGGATGAGATAGCAGGCATTTTAACCCCGCGCACAAAATAGTTCGTGCCGTCGCGCGTCGACTAGTGTAACCTTAAATACTCGTAGTCCCGTCTTTTGGAACAGATCTATGAAATTAATAAAAAATATGTAATAACAAAAGATGTGGGAGATCGAGTAATCAAACGCCTGAAGATCTTTGTACTAACTTAATTAATTCTAATAAACACTATTTTTAAATATTTCGTCGTCAACCTCTTTTCTCCTCTTCCGCACACACCGCCATTACTCTCCATAGACTATACCCTTCACAGGGGTTCCCTACTTGAAATCGAATGACGTGAGATCGAATAACACTTGCTTGAAATTACTCGATAGTACTTCAAATCTATAAATTATGAGCGCTACAGTTCACTACCTCGATGCATCAAAATCTACGGCCCGATTGCGCTAAAAAGCTTAACTTAGAGTAAGCACAGTTAATATAATACAAGCATACAGATGCCTCATCCCATAAAAAGAAACCGTGCCGACGTAACTAGCGTTTTTCATCTGATTAATCTTGTTATTTTTGTAAGTACATCAATCGCGTTCGATCCCGTTTCACGGCAATAGATGGTGTTAGCAGCGTCTTGCAAGTAAAAGGGTTTACTAGGTTCGTGAATATTTTTTTCTTTAAATACAGTGAAGGTTCGTTTTATAGTATTTTTTGCACGTTTTTACAGTTTTTTTTTTGCACCAAAATGTGTTACAATGCAAATTTTAACAATCGAGTGGAATGCCTCAGAAATTTAAAAATGCGTCATCTATTGGCATCAATTTTAAATGATTTGTTCAAATAATCTTTGAAATATGAATTAAGAGCCCAATATTCCATAGTTTTGTACTAAGGAGAGTTGATTAAACAAGAACATACAATTTTTATGTTCAATTCCAGAAAATGTAATTTTACACACAATTCTATTGAATTATGTGTACATGTCGCGACATCTAGTGAGATTTATTTTAACCAAATTTTCTTTCTTAGCAATGACTATACTCCCGTGGAGTAAGATTACCCAGAAGTGCGCAACCGGGCCTCAGGAGTCATAAATGCCTGAATTATCTAAGAATTGATATTGTATTTCATTCCAAAACAATAATTATTTAATTTCTTATAAGATTAAGGGTCTTTAAGTTAGTTTAGTCTTGGGGTCTTTAAGTCAAGAGTGAATAGGTTTCTTCTAGGCAAGCGTGCTTCACCGTAGACCACGTCATCGCTTAACATCAGGCGAGATAGTGGTTAAACGCGAGCCTATAGATTATTAAAAAAAAAATAAGAAAAGAAGATTGTAAAGAGTATGCTTAGATGGTTTGAACGTGTTGGGAGATTAAATGAAATGCGTCTAAAAAAAGATATTTGCAAGGAAAACGTGAGTGGAAACGCCGGGGGCACGCCCTAGAAGGACATTATATAGACCTTACTGGTGATGTTCTTTAGAAAGGCCAGGTGCGCAGTACTCATAACCGGCTTGCGTGTATGACTATACTTTGCGCAACATAAAGGTATAATGTTTAATAACAAAACACTGGCAGCTCAATCAGCTGACAACAGTGTTGAAAAACATTTTCATTTTTAGATTCGTTCTAATATATTGGATATTTAATGTTCCCAAACTATCTTTTATCTGTACTATATACAGATACAACATTCTATATCGAAATCGGTAAACCTCCTGACTGCCTGAAACGTGGGTCCCCTGTTCATATTTCTCTGACAGAATTCGAACTAGAATTAGGGAAATATTGTGAAAAAATAAAAATTGTTGTCGGCACGTAACTTGGCAAGGTTTTGGCGTAGTCGGGGTAAGTTCGCGCGTAGTGCCGCACTACTAGTGCGCGAACTGACCAACCACCATATAGAGCGAACGGAACGTGAACGCGACGCGATTGGTCAGTCGATCTTTGTGTCAACTGACCAACCAATAGCGCGCTCGTAACGGTGCTAAACGTTCCCCGCGTCCCGCTTTGTAACCAAAGCTATCTAAAAAACGACTTATGCGCATCTAACGACGTTGTTCGACGTGTTCAACTTACGTGCCGACAACTATACCGCATTCGTCACTGTGAACTACGGAAAAGAGAAGTGTATTGGCCGCACAATCGCTTCGTCTCTTTCTATATAATAATAATTTTAATCCATCGGCTCACACTGGAGTATCAACTTTAATGTTCTGTATTTTAAGTTGATTTTTAAGTGACCGCTTGTATTACAAAGGCCCTAACAAAATTTGTTGCACTGGAATTTAAATTTTGCTTTTAATAAGTGTTTATAGTTCCAAAATTTGATCATTATCTCGAATTCTGTATTTTCATGATATATTCATTAGTGTTTTAATAACTTGTAAATAAACATTACCGTTGTTGTTCCTATCATGTTTAGTTATAAATTCAACTACTGTTAAGTTAATATACTTATTTTTTGTTCAATAAATGTCTAGAAAATTGTCTTCCTTTTTTATTTTAAAGCACATAAAAATGGCACAGGCCTGGCGCTGCGCTGCCGACGTTCGGTTTTTCCTTCCAAAGAAATATCAAAATTGCCTCTTATGAAAATATTGTACTTACATCGCAGTTAAGAGAAAATACAGGTAATATTGTATGCAGTTTTTAAGTACGGTAAGTTTTTGTTAGAGACACATAAAAAGAGTGTATAAAGTTGGTGTATTCGACAGATTTCGTCGCTTTATCCAAAACTACTCTCTTAAGGTTACACTAGTCGATTTTTTTTTCATACAAACGTAGTCTAGGGATTATTCCACTGTTTGACCATGTACGTTCAAAATAAAAAGTGATATCAATTTGTCTCATCATTATCTAGCCCTTTATGGAAGCGAAAAAGAAAAAAATATTTGAAAGTTATGAGCGTCGAAAGTTCCACATTTCGACACTAATTTTAACGCATTTTTGGGCGCAAATAAATACCATAATAAGACGGAAAATTGCAAAACGGCCTCCACACAGGGATAGATTAGTAGTTCAACAATGCAGATCATTTTATTTTGAACAGATAGATTTAGTCGTTTTTATGATATCTATACTGCCAAAGGTCTGTTTATAAAATTTCACGCGCTCGTTTTCGTCCTAAATCATTATCAATTTCGCTACAAATTTGCTAAAGTGTGTATTCGTACGCGAACTAGCTTCCTACTGCTCATCACAGCATCTATCTCTTCCGCACGTGTTGTCGGTTGATATAAAATGCATTTTAACCCCGCGCACAAAATAGTTCGTGCCGTCGACTAGTGTACCCTTAAATTACGTGCACGCATCTGTAGCGAGCGGTTGGAAAAGCATATTTGGGTTGATCATTGCTTATTGTGCACATGTTTGTTATCAAACGTTTATCAGAGTTTTCCAAATATACCGACTATATACATTTGTGTTTAGGGTTCCGTACCCGAAGTGTCCAAACGGAACCCTATTGCTGTCACTCACGTGTCCGTCTGTCTGTCCGTCGTATGCCACAAAATTTTGTTCCGAAGAATTTTTTAACGTCTCATTGACCTATAAACTTGAGATAATGATGTTTATTATTACGTATATTTTACTAACAAATACAAATGTTCGGGTCAGTCACCGAACAATAATAAACATGTCAGCATAATTGCGACATCGCGCGCTATGCCCTGAATATTTTATGTATTACCTAAGTAAAATAGTCAGTACGCTTTCGGATAGCATATCGGGCGCGACTCAACCTCATCTCATTCACCTCATTAGTTTCAATAGTTATCCCAGTTAAGTTACTGAAATATACCTATCTTTATAATCTTTAATCCTAGTTTATATTTATCTCACCCCAACCCCGAACATTGGTCCTTCGAGCCATCGGAGCGGGATCATTACGCGTGCATCTACTAACTGTGCTGTGTGAGTGTCTCGCTTGGAAATTATTACCAGAACCTGGTAAACAGAACTGATCGGATTTACTTTCCGAAAAGTTCATCATCCTGCTGATCCTGATTGAACCTGGTTTATACGAAAGCATCGCGTCATCTCATCGCGCTGCTACTCCAGGTTTGTTCTTGCAGCCATCGCAAGGACATTTGATCTCCAAAGAAGCCTTCAGTACAAGTAAGGTCTCTTTTATATCTTTAAAATGTCGGAAATGGATGACATTTTAGCAACCCAACAACAACTAATCGAAGCCGTAGATAAGCTCTTCACCAATTTCAAGAAGGATGGTGCAGAGCGCAAGACCGCAGACTACTTACGTCGACGATTAGCTGTATTGGAACAACACTTTACAGAGTTCCATAATAATCACATGACTTTGATATCTTTTGGTGATCAATCTCATACATATTTCAGTACTGATCAATACGATCAAATGAAGGAGAAATATAACAACATTAAGACTATTATACAAAGCTATAACCCTCTCGCAAACAGACCGCAAACCCCGGAATTGAAACCTCCTTCGTTCCAACCTACTGCGGAATCTCAAACCTCGAACCTCGCATCTCACGCTGCTTCTAAAACCCCTGCTCTTGAAGAGAGTAAAGCTGAAACTCTCTTCAAAAAGCAAGCTACCAATTTTAAGGCTTTCTTGAGAACTTCTTCCAATATCAACCTTGATCTCGTCACGGAAAAATGGGAGTTTGAAGATATCCTGAAGACTATACAATCCCGTTGGGCGGCTATTGACTCGCTTCATTGGGAGCTGGACAACGAGTATGGCGGATCAAACCCCAAATACGAAGAGCAATTCACCCATTATGAGGAGTATTATAACAAAATCAAGAAAGACATCAATAAGAAAATGTGGTCCGTTGCGCATATTGAAAAATCTACTCCCAAAATGGAGATAGTCACCTTTGATGGAAACTACAATAAGTGGATTTCGTTCAAAGACCTTTTTACCGAAGCTGTGCACAACAACCCCTCTTTGTCAAATGCACAAAAGATGCAGTTTCTAAAGAGTAAGATCAAAGGTGAGCCCGAAAAATTGATCCAACATCTCCAAATAAGCTCCAACAATTATCCTGTATGCTGGAATATCCTCAATCATCGTTATAATAATAAACGACTGATCTTTACATCTTATCTTAACAATCTCATGAATATCCCCGCAAACCAGCATCAATCATCAAATCATATAAAACGCATTCACGACACTACATATGAGAGCGTGAATGCTATCAAGAATCTGGGAGTCGATGTGTCTTCCTGGGACCCTTTCCTGGTATGTTTATTGTCTCAAAAATTGGATGCATATACATACGAGGATTACCTACAAGCCTTAAAAGCCCCGCGAGAGTTGCCCGTCTTGGAAGATTTCCTTAATTTTTTGGAAACTAAATTTATGATGCTGGAAACTTCACGTAAGAAGATTGAAAATTCCACGCAGAAATCACCCCCATCGCAATCCAACAACAATAATAAACCATCATTTTCAAAGGGTTCCAATTACAAACGAAATTATAATAATCCTATAAAGAATTACTCAACAAACCAAGTTTCGCAATCGTCAAAGTCCAAACGCAAAATTAACTATCGCAAGCAATGCCCTATTTGCGACTCCAATGATCATCGAATTCATGCATGTCTAAAGTTATTGGAATTGCAACCTAATGAACGAAAAAATGCTATTGATAACTTGAAACTTTGCATCAATTGTTTACATTATCACGAAGGCAAAAAATGCCTTTCCGAAATAAGGTGCAAAGAATGCAATAAGGAACACAATACCATTTTGCATGAATCTTTTACGTCACATCGATCAGGGTCAAATGCAGCCACGATTACGAAATCGCCTTCTCAGCAGCAAGAAACTAACACAGTTGCATCGCTTCGTAGAGAACCCTCAGAAATATTGCTTGCCACAGCAATAATTAACGTACAAGCAGTGGACGGATCTTACCAAAAAATGAGAGTTCTTTTAGATCAAGGGTCACAGACGTCCATTATTAGGGAAAGCGCAGCTCAGTTGTTAAGACTACCGCGACGGAAATGTAACGGTTATATCTCTGGAATAGGCAATAAGGAAAACAATTGCAAGGGTATGATTACCATCAAATGTTCGTCGCTGGTTAGCGATTTCACCTTTGAAACGGACGTTTATATAATGAATAGACTCATAAATAACTTACCCAGCTGTACCTTGCCTAAGCCAGACTGGCCTACTCTGAACCAAATAACTCTTGCAGATCCCGAATTTTACAAAAGTAGGCCTATTGATATCTTATTTGGGGCAGATATCTATTCCACTATCCTTATGGACGGTATCTGTCGATCAGAAGGTGTGTTGCCCATTGCCCAACAAACCCAGTTGGGATGGATCTTAAGCGGCAACTACAAAACGTACCATTGCAATGTGACCCTAAATAATATCGAAGATATTCAGCAATTTTGGGAAGTGGAGGACATACATGAACCTCTAGCAATATCAGAAGAAGATCAAAATTGCATCGAATTTTACCAAACTTCGACCTCCAGACGGGCAGATGGAAGCTACGTCGTTAAAATACCCTTCAAAGAAGATTTTGAGAACAATTTAGGCGAGTCGAAAACAAAATCGATTGCTCAATTTTTCCAAATAGAGCGGAAATTAAGTAAGCAACCAGCTCTGGCACGTGACTATAAAATGTTTATTTCTGAATACTTAGAGCTCGGACATATGACACCCGTTGCGCCACACGTACAGCCGGACTGCTACTTGTCGCACCATTGCGTCCAACGATCTGAGTCATCAACTACCAAATTGCGTGTTGTCTTTAATGCCTCGGCAAAAACCTCGAGTGGATACAGCCTCAATGATCTCATGTGCCGAGGACCCAATTTACAACAAGACCTTCAGAGCCTTATCTTAAAATGGAGACAATTTAGATACGCTTTTACAGCAGATATAGAAAAAATGTTTCGCAAAATCTGGCTACATCCCGATGACCAGAAATATCAGAAAATTATCTGGCGAAACCATCAATCTCAACCTTTAAAAGAATACCAGTTAGCGACAGTTACCTATGGCACTAAAGCCGCACCATTTTTGGCCATGATGACACTGAAGCAACTGGCCATCGATGAAAGGCCAAACTATCCACAAAGTTGCGCGCCTGACATCTTAGAACACTCGTTTTACATGGATGATCTCATGCATGGTGAACACTCAGCGACAGCAGCTAAGCAGCTCAAAGCAGAGATGATCAGCCTCCTCAAATCAGGCGGGTTTAATCTCAGAAAATGGCGATCAAACTTGCCGGATTTAATAGATAGTTCAGATGCACTTCAAAAGGAAGACTTTGACTTTAAGCAACCGGAATCAACCAAAACATTAGGTCTTCGGTGGGAACCAAAAAATGATCAATTCATTTTTCATCCTATAGAATTTATTTCTAGAGACATCCTTACAAAAAGACAATTCCTATCTCAAATATCTAAAATTTTTGATCCCTTGGGCTGGTTAGCACCAGTCACAATAAAACTTAAGATCTTGTTCCAAGAATTATGGAAATCTGACCTGGGTTGGGACAACCCTGTCCCTCAAGAAATCGCGTCAGAGTGGAATACTATTAAAGCCGATCTATCTCATATATCTCGATTTAAAATACCACGTTGGATTCAAACCCAGGAAAAGGATATCATCGAACTCCATGGCTTTTGCGACGCTAGCACAAAAGCATACGCATGCGTCGTGTATTGCAAAATACTGAGAGAAAATGAAACGCATGTGACCCTTATTGCAGGGAAATCAAAAGTAATACCGCTGAAAAAACCACAATCGATACCGCGTCTGGAACTCAGCGGCGGCGCTCTCTTGTTGTCAAAACTTATGAGAAAAATCATCTCATCCCTATCGAGCTACAAGGTGCATGTTTATGGTTGGATTGATTCAACGGCTGTTCTAGGTTGGTTAAGTGGTGAACCGGAGAAATGGAAACCCTTTGTTGCGAATCGAGTGAGGCTAATTACTGAAATAATCCCTAAAGATAACTGGAGTTACGTAAAATCCAAAGAAAACCCCGCAGATTGCGCAAGCCGCGGTTTGCCTGCTGCTCAATTAGCCTATTATTCACTGTGGTGGCAAGGGCCCGACTGGTTACCACAATATAAGCCTAAAGAATCTCATAATATGCCGATTTATACGAGCATTACAAACGAAGAACTCAAAAAGAAAGAGGCAGTAAATACGGTCATTGTTAACCCCGAAAATTCAATAATCAATCAAAAATATAGCACTTTAAGGAAAGTTACCCGAGTATTAGCTTACATCAACAAGTTCATCGACATTGTTGTTTACAAGAAAAAACGCACAAGTTTTCTTACTCTGCAAAATATAAAGACAGCAAGAGAAATGGTAATTAAGCACGTCCAAAACGAATATTTCTACGAAGAAATATCACGGCTGAAAAGAAATGAACCACTAAATAAGAAAAGCCAGATTCTTAATCTCAATCCCATACTAGACAATAATCAAATGCTCCGTGTCGGTGGCAGACTTAAACATTCGAATCTTGATCCAGAGATGAAGCATCCTATCATAATCCCGAATCAATCGAAACTGGCAGATCTAATCATAGATGAATCCCACGAACTTGTATTTCATGGTGGTGTAAAAATGACTACTGGATTTATAAGACACAAATACTGGATTCTTGGTGGAAATAGAGTCACAAAGAAACGAATAAGAATGTGTGTCAAATGTAAAAGAAACAATCCAATACTACAACATCAAATCATGGGTGACCTACCTCCAGCACGATTGATTCCTAACAGACCTTTTTACCACACAGGAATAGATTACACCGGACACATCCTTACTAAGGCCAACAAAGGTCGTGGCATTAAAACCAGTAAAGGATATGTCGCAGTTTTTGTTTGTATGGTGACCAAAGCCATACATTTAGAAATTGTCTCAGATCTCACAGCGTCAGCATTTATTGCCGCGCTTCGACGAATGTCGGCTAGAAGGGGAGTTCCTGGGCACATCTATAGTGACCAAGGAACCAACTTCATAGGAGCCAACAAAATTTTAAAACAAGAGCTTGCCGAAATCTCCTATATCTTGTCGGACCAAGAAGTAACCTCGACAATCGCTGAAATGAATATTGAGTGGCACTTTAACGCTCCATCATGGCCATCTGCTGGCGGACTCTGGGAAGCTGCAGTGAAGAGCCTAAAACATCATCTCAAGCGGGTCGTGGGTGAGCAAAAATTAACCTACGAGGAATATATTACCCTACTAACCCAACTCGAGGCTTGTTTGAACTCCAGACCACTGTGCCCTCTGACAGAAGACCCTGAGGATTTGGATTTTTTGACCCCGGCTCACTTCCTAGCAAGTGGCCCCAACTTAACGATTTTCGAAACAGAGCATGACCTCAGAACACGGTGGCACTTGACACAAAAAATCTATCAAGATATATGGGATAAGTGGAAGACTGACTACCTCTCGCAGCTTTCTACGAGAGCCAAATGGCGACAGCAACAAAGGAATCTCAATCTTAATGACATCGTTATTATAAAGGACGACAACCTTCCACCAGGAAAATGGAGTCTAGGTCGCGTAGTAGCGCTGCATCCTGGAAGTGACGGACACATAAGGGTCGTCACACTTAAAACCAAAAACGGGCTCTTAAAACGCCCAGTTGTAAAACTGTCCTTACTGCCAACAAATAAAAATGATCAAGATCCAAATGCCCCAAAGGTTGATAATAAACTGCCAGCGGCGAAGAAAAAACGTCCTATCTCATTTTCAGCAATGGTTTTATCTTTGACATTATTTATGGTGTCACTAATAAACACCACTCAAGCATCCTATAACTTCACCCCGCTGACAAACAATAGTGTATACTTTGACAAAGTATCTAATATGCACTTAATAAGAGATGATTGGCATTTAATAGTCTATTATGACACAAACCCATATCAAGAAGGAATGGCGGCACTAACAAAGTATATCAAGTACCTTGAAACCTTATGCTCAACGATTAGAACACAAACACCTTGCGACGGCGTCATGTTACAACTCGAGCACGAGTTCGAAGAAATGAAACATTATGATAATATTGTCATGATAAATGACTCGTTTATGACTAATAAGAAACGTCGGCGACGCGGCTTGCTAGACGGAGTAGGCTACGTTGCAAATAGTTTATTCGGAGTATTGGACCAACGATTTGCAGAAAAATATGAGAAGGATATTGACCTTTTAAAGCATAATGAAAACCACTTATACAACCTCTGGAAAAACTAAACGTCGGTCGTAGAAGCTGAATTTAATCTAATGAAAAGGATGGAGAATACTATAAACAAACATCACAAAATAATAAATCAAAGGCTTAATTCTCTCCAAGATTCTTATAAAAATCTCGCTCAGCAAGTGCAAAACATAACCATCGTCACAGACTTCATAACCTCGGCTTTCACTGCCAACAACTTGTTGTATACCCTTCGACGAATCCAGGACTCAATTTTAGATACAGTAACTGATATTTATAGTGGAAAATTAGATTTTCACTTGATATCGCCAAAACAACTCAGATCTGAGCTAAACATAATATCAGCACAAATATCTGGAGACTTGGTAGTTCCAGTCGACAACTTTAATCTTAAAGATCTGTACAGCTTGCTCAAAGTAAGAGCCAAATACTCTGGCAAATACCTAATAATAGAAATAAAAATACCCCTGATTGAAAGAGATATTTACGAGGTATTTAATCTTATCCCGGTTCCACGCATTGTGAAAGATAACAGGATGATGAAGGTCGAAACTATCTCTGAGTTAGCAGCCATCAACATGAGAAAGGATTCTTATTTAACTATCACAGACACGGATCTGCAGTCATGCGTATTACAAAACCCTGTGACTATTCTGTGTCATATCAGAAAGCCTATTCACCACATGAAAGATGATCATAGTCTATGCGAGACGATCCCAGGCACAAGAACTTGTAAAACTAAAACTACCTCGTGCAAGGATGACTGGAGAGAGTTAACATCAGAAAACAAGTATTATTATTTATGCTGCAATGAATGTAACGTCAAACTTCTATGTGAAAATCAAGTTGAGGCAGTGAGGTTATCAGATGCTGGTCTGTTGCGTGTTGGGGAAGGCTGTCTAGTAAAAACAGAAAATTTTATGGTGTACTCAAACAAAAGATTGTCTAGTAAAATTAGTACGACGAGAAATATTATCTCACCTGAAATATCACCAATTAATCACATAATAAATATCACTATGCCAGAAATCTCATATGAGCATAATCCCAATAACTCAGATGACCTCAGGCAATTTGAAGTCATTAAGAGAAGTCTTGAGATCATGAAGCAGAGTGAACCTTTGAGCACTAATATCTCCTACCACGACGTCCACCAGTATACCGCTATATATCTCATCATATTGGGCATCTTGTTATTGGTGGCAGCTTACTGTTTTAAACGTTGGCGTCAAAGGCAACGTAAAGGAAATCATTCCACTTCTGCAGCAGAGCGGTCTACAGACCCTGCGGCAACTGCGGTGCCATCTCCACACACCGTTGCTGATAGTGTTGTGATTGAGTGTAGTGAAATTAGGGAAAATGGGCAATCTAGTAGTAAACCAGTGAAAAGTGATCCTAAGCGACTAGCGCTATCTAGTGAGTGCTTACAAAAAAAGGAAGATAGAGGTTCTTCACCGATCTTTCGCGTGTTCTCTCTTCCTGATTTACACTGTAGCGACTCTGTTTAATTTGTAATGTTACCTTAATCTCACCTTCTAACATAACTAACCCTACATAACTATTTTAGTATTAGTTGAACATTGTTTTCACCTTGTTAGTATTAATTTCATTACCCATTTAACTATACCTACTTACTAACCTCATCCTTTTCTCCCTCGGGAGCATGTTCGGGTCAGTCACCGAACAATAATAAACATGTCAGCATAATTGCGACATCGCGCGCTATGCCCTGAATATTTTATGTATTACCTAAGTAAAATAGTCAGTACGCTTTCGGATAGCATATCGGGCGCGACTCAACCTCATCTCATTCACCTCATTAGTTTCAATAGTTATCCCAGTTAAGTTACTGAAATATACCTATCTTTATAATCTTTAATCCTAGTTTATATTTATCTCACCCCAACCCCGAACAACAAATATAATGTTAAATAAGATTGTTGGTAGGGAACCCTAAATGTGTGAAGTCCGACACGCACTTGGTCAGTGTTAACAAGTTTTTATTTAACTTGCAATGTATGTATGTATGTTCGGGTCAAATCTTGCAACTGAATTTTAAAGCAGTTATCCTACACGTTCAGTGACGTCATTTAAATCAAATATGGCTGCTGGCTGAAGATGGCGGTCTAGTTATTTTATCTGACATGATATGGGTATGCAATGAAAGAGTTTGCTGAGAAAAATACAAAAAAATAAATAATCAATAATTGTATTGTGTTTCTAACAATAAATTCATCATCTTCATTAACACCCACAGCCCGACATCGCTTCTTGAGCCAATCCCCACGTTTTGTGCCAGCCTCATCCAGGTTCTGCCAGCGATGGCCCGTCAGCAACAATGTCATCTGTTCATCTCGCCGCCGGTCGACCGATACTTCTGCGAGTCCTTGGACGCCACTCGGTCACCGCCTTACTACACGCCGCTTTCAACACCGCACCTGGTGTTCTGCCCAGATCCATTTGAGTTCCGTAATGCGTTTTCCAACGTCGAAAGTCTTTGTGTTCGTACCTAAGTCATGGCACTCAACGTTAGGATCTCAGTCTATTGGCAACTCAACTCTTCGTTACTCAATTACGCCGAAACGGCTTAATGGATCTGGATGAAATTTGGCATAAAGATAGATTATAGTCTGGCATAGCCAATAGGGTTTATCCCGGTGTAGGGATCCCTTGTTTTCCGGAGTATTCCCCTCTCAGTGGCGTAAAGCCTATGTTCGTCCACTACCCAAAGTTTCCAACCCCTCACTTCCAACCCACTTCCGTCCAATTTCTATCCTTCCCTTCCTATCCAAAGTGCTTGAGGCCTGTGTCCACAGACAACTTTCAAAGTTTGTGCACAGTAAATCGCTCATTAGCCCTCTACAATCTGGATTCAGGCCCGGGCATAGCACTGTGTCCACCCTCCTTAAAGTGACTGGCGATATAAGGGCAGGATTGGAAGACACCAAAGTTACTGTACTAGTGTTGGTCGATTTCTCGAACGCCTTCAATATCGTCAGTCACGACATCCTGTTAGCCATTCTGTCCTATTTGATGGTTTCTCCTGAAGCACTGGAATGGTTCACCTCTTACCTTCAGGAACGTCAGCAGTCGGTTCATGTTGGAGATTCTTCATCTCGCTGGTGTGACTTGGAAACTGGCGTTCCTCAAGGCGGCATTCTTTCTCCTCTTCTATTTTCTATTTTTATAAATCTCATTACTTCCGAACTTCAGTGTGCGTATCATTTGTATGCAGATGACCTACAGTTGTACCATCAAGGGAATGTCGACGAAATACCTGACGTTATCAGCAAATTAAACAGGGATTTATCGGCTATAAAAACCTGGTCCGATAGATTTGTTGTTGCAGTAAACCCCAATAAATGTCAGGCGATCATCATTGGAAGTCATCGAAACATTGCTAAAGTGGATGGCGCAACTTTGCCGCCTGTTTTATTTGACAGTAAGATTATTCCATTCAGCACTGATGTAAAGGACCTGGGCTTGCACATCGATAATACTCTTAACTGGCGTACTCAAATCGCTAGTGTGAGTCAGAAGGTCACTGGATCGCTGCGGGCTCTGTATCGTTTGAAAAATTTATTACCAATCAACACGAAGGCAATGCTTGTGCAGACCTTAATTTTTCCTATCATCGATTATGGTGATGTGTGCTACTACGACCTGAATGCAGATCTTCTCAACAAACTTGACCGCCTTCTAAATTACTGCATTCGATTTGTTTTCAATTTGCGTAAATATGATCATGTCTCTGCGCATCGATCACTTCTAAAGTGGTTGCCCATACGCCAGCGCAGAGAGCAAAGGGCACTAACTACCTTGTTCTCATTTCTCGACTCTTCCAATTTCCCTAGTTATCTGTCTCCTTATTTTCAATACATTTGCGCCAACCACAGTAAAAATCTACGGTCATCACATAACCGCCTTCTTCAATGTCCCACTCACCGCACTGACTTCATTCACCGTTCCTTCTTTGTTCAGTCTATTTCTCTGTGGAATGCGCTCCCCCAGGAAATCAGGATGGCAACCAACCGGTTAACCTTCAAAGTTAAAGTTCGCGAGCATATCCGTAAGAAGTTGGCAGTAGTATCGTAACAGCGCTAATGTTTTCAATTAATTATCTATTACTACTAATGTTTAAGTATATATGTATTTAGTTTATTGTTTTGAATATATATGGTATAATTATATTGTATTTATAGTTTATAGGTATATTTAAATAATCGATATAACTTTCAATATTGCACCTACCACTGTTTATCTCTCCATCACCCAAAGGTCGACTGGTAGAAAATGCCTAAGGCATTAAGTCCGCCTCTGTACTTGTGTGTGCATGAAGTATTAAATAAATAAATAAATAAATACCCATATTGTACAAATTTAGCAACCAGCAGGCCTTCCTCATTTTAAAAACTACGTAAATAGCAATATTACTTATACTACCCCTCACTCTCCCGGCACGGTTGGTCCCCGTCGGAGTAGTGAACCAGAGTCTAATTGCGTAAGTGAATTCTGAAAAGCAAACAAGTCGATTTCTTCCCAAAAACAACTTTACGTATTAATATGCTATACGTAAAGTAGTTTTTGGGAAAGAATCGACTTGTTTGCTTTGCGGAATTCACTTACGCAATTAGGCTGCAGAACCCTCCATCAAAAATAAGTCAACCTAAACAACAGAAATGGCAAATACCTCTACATTGGCACATTGAATGTGAGATCACTGATTGATCCGTCGAAATTTAGCGAATTGGAATACGCTATTGCTAAGTTAAGGTTACAATAGTCGAAAATTCTTCCATACAAACGTAGTCTAGGGATTATTCCACAATTTGACACACTTCGACACTAATTTTAACGCATTTTTAGACGCGAATAAACACCATAAGAAAACGGAAAATTGCAAAACGGCCTCCATACAGGGATAGATTAGTAGTTCAACAATGCAAATAATTTTATTTTGAACAGATAGATTTAGTCGTTTTTTCATGATATCTAGACTGCCTAAGGTCTGTTTATAAAATTTCGCGCGCTCGGTTTCGTCCTAAATCATTATCCATTTTGCTACAAATTTGCAAAAGTGTGTATTCGTACGCGAACTAGCTTCCTACTGCTCATCACAGCCTCTATCTCTTCCGCACGTGTTGTCGGTTGATATAAAATGCATTTTAACCCCGCGCACAAAATAGTTCGTGTCGTCGACTAGTGTACCCTTAAACTGGCATATTATTGAACTCTCCGAAACTAAACTTAAAGGCAAGGAAATTATAGAGCATAAGGACTATATCTTTATATACTACGGACAAACCCATAACAGGAACGGTATTGGATTTTTAATAAAAAAAGTTTTTTTTTTTTTTTTACTTTGCCCCACACTAGGAATTTCTCATGTATCGTGGGTGCGTTTACAAACATATAAACTCACATACACAAACATCCAGAGCCGGAACAACTATTTGTAGGTCATACAAATATTTGTTCCGTGCGGGAATCGAACCCGCGACACGCAGCGCAGCAGTCAATCGCTCAACCACTGCGCCAACCGTGCGCACGAATAACGAAAATTTAAAGTAAACATTAAAGATTTTGTACCAATCTCTGACAGAGTAGCTAAGTTAAGCATACACATTGAATGTAAAACTATTCATTTTATTCAGGTTTACGCCCCAACAGAAAATTGATCATTGGAAGAAATAGATAAATTTTACGAGGACCTCAAAAACAATGAACGATGGAAAAGCGATGGAAAACACAAACAAAGAGACTTTGGTTATAGGCGATTTTAACGCTCAGATTGGTCTGCCCAATAATGATGATGAATATGTTATGGGACCGTGGGGATATGGGACACGAAGTCCAAGAGGTCAGCTATTAATAAGTTTTTGTTTTGAACATCAATTACATGTTTCAAATACCTACTACAAGAAGAAACCGAAACGACTATGGACTTGGCTGTACCCTAATGGCTCTACACGGAATGAAATTGACTACATCCTAACAAAAACAACAACAGTCTTGTAACAGTCTTGTAGTCAGTTCTTGAATTCTTGTATCAGAGTCATGGCTTAAACCTTGTCTCCCTTCAACTAGCTACTCTCTTCCTGATTTCGTACTCATAAGAAACGACAGGATGGTTGGTGGTGGTGGTGGTGTTGCCATATACCTCCGTGCACACATTCCCTTCTCTGTAGTCCATGTGTCAGCGCAACCACCGCCATCAAATGCTGGTGAACACCTCTTTCTTGAGGTCGAACTACACCACTCGAAATTACTTCTTGGCGTCTGTTATTGTCCCTCCTTACGCATTAATTTCTTCGCATCTTTTAAAAATCTCTTAGATCTTCTGGTCCCTTCTTACAGTCATAGCATAATCATGGTTGATTTTAACAATTGTCTTCTGAAAAAAGACCATCGCTCTTCTTCTCTGACTAATGTTGCAACTTCTAGCAATCTTTCCATTCTGCCGCTATGTGCTACTCACAATTTGCCAAACTGTACTCCTTCGCTTGTAGACTATAAAATTCGTCCACCTAAGGCTAAAGCCAAAATTCTCATGCAACGCAATTTTGGTGGTATGAACGTTGACAGTCTTTGCGAGGATGCCAGCAATATTGATTGGTCTCCTCTGTTTGCCTCCACGTCGGTCGATGAGCAGGTACGAGCTGTTAAAGTTAGGCATTTGCCGGCGCCGCGGCTGACAGATGAGATCAAAAAGTTAATGCACAAAAAAGTTGCGGCGAAGACTAAATATAAGCGACGACCTACCGATGCGAATAGGGACAAATATGCCTCTATCCGCAAACTCTGCAACACGGTGTGTAGGAATGCTAATCGCCAACACATTCAAAACTCTGTCCAAAACGGAGAGGCATCCAAAGTTTGGAATTTTCTAAGATCATTGGGGGTCGGTAAAACGCGACAAGAGTCAATCCCTAAACATTTAGATATCGATGAATTGAATAATCATTTCACAGCTACGTCCAATTTCGATAGGACAGTAAAATTTAATACATTGGATTATCTTTCATCTCTTCCGACTCCCAGTTATGCTCCATTTGTTTTTATTCAATTCACCGCATGTGATGTTAAGAAGAGCATACTATCAATGACTTCCAATGCAATAGGAAGTGACTGTATCAGCCAGTCAAAATGTTACTCCTGGTGCTGGATGTTATCCTTCCTGTCATATGCCACATCCTTAACATTTCTGCGTCTAGCGGTATCTTTCCATTCTCTTGGAAAGATGCACAGATAATTCCTTTACCAAAAAAGTCCAATCTCACATCATTTTCTGAATACCGTCCAATATCTGTCTTACCATTCCTGTCCAAAGTCCTAGAACGGTTAATCCATAATCAAATACGCACTTTCCTATCCAAAAATAATCTGCTCAATCCCTTCCAGTCCGGATTTTCTCAACATTACGGATGATATTCGGTTAGCCATGGAAAGCAGTAATCTCACGGTCTTGACATTGCGGGATTTCAGTAATGCATTTAATACTGTTGATTTTGATGTTTTTCTTGGCATTCTATGCTCTCTTATTATATATCCATCGGTGGTTGACTGGTTTCGTAGTTACCTGTTCGGGCGCCGCGCCGGCAACTTATTAACATCGGAGAGAAGTTGTCTCCCTGGTGTAGTACTTCTGCTGGGGTACCACAGGTTGGCGTTTTATCCCCTTTACTTTTCGCAGTTTTTATAAACTCAATCTACAATGAACTAATTTCTTCCTACCATCTTTATGCAGACGATCTGCAATTATACTCGCGAGCTCCTCTCGGAAAGCTGTCTGAGGCTATAGCTACAAAAAACCTTATCTTGATCTGGCTCGCATTTGCGATTGGAGTAGGAGGTATGGGCTTATGGTCAACCCTGTAAAGACGCAGGTAACTGTAGTGGGCAGTTCTAGAATGGTTTCTAGGATTGACTGGACGTGTCTTCCCCAAGTTCTTTTTGTCAATTCAATAATTCCCTTCAGTGAGAAAGATAAAAACTTGGGGATACTCATCGACAAGAGCTTCTCTTGGATTGCTCAACTGTAAGAAGTCAGCCGCAAGTTGTCCGTCTGCTGCAACTTCGACTGCCACTAAGATTGCGCTTGCACAATCTCTTCTTCTTCCCATCCTTGATTATGCTGATGCCAGCTATCTTGACCTTACTCAAGAACAACTTGAATAACTGGAGCGGTTTCAAAATTTTTTGTACAATTTTCATATTTGGTTTGCGCAAATATGACCATGTTTCTGAATTTCGTGTAAAGCTCAAGTGGTTGCCAATTCGCCTTCGCTGGAATGCTCATATTCTTTCTCTTTTGTTTAATGTGCTCTTTACTCCTTCCACCCCTCTTTACCTCAAGAATCGTTTTCAGTTTATCTGCGATTCCCACACGAAATCTCTAAGGTCATCAGATAAATTGGGACTTAAAATGCCAATGCATTCCACAACTTTCATGGATAAATCTTTTACTGTCCAGGCTGCTCGTCTGTGGAATGCATTGCCTGACTAAATAACACGTGCTCAGTCGTTGCCTGTATTTAAAAAACTCATCAAAGAACATTACCTATCGCTGACATAGAACCTAGGTTCATAAATTAAAAAAGTATAATGAAATCTATTTTATTATGCAAACTTAAACTCTTTTAAATACTGATCTTTTTGAATACATGGATAAAAAAAATAGAAAAACAAAATTTTGGGGTTTGAAAATTTCGGAATACTTTTGTTTCGTTTTTTGTTTTGCTTTTGATTTCATCCCTGTTTTCGCCGTTGTGAAAGAATTCTTAAATTGTAAACTCTTACGGCTCTCGTACCCATAAATCATGCCTCTATCACCCGAGGATTGTACGAGAATCCAAAGCCAAAGAAATACGGCCAGAATAATGGGCGTGACACATACTACTGTCCGACGAGTGATCCAAAGGTTTATGGAGACTAGATTAAACCTGAGAAGACCAGGTACTGGCAAGCCAAAGTGCACAACAGTCCCAGAAGATCGTTTAATTGCGGCAGCTATGTTAAGAAATCGACATCAGACGGGAGTTGCGGTTCAATAACAACTTCTGGAAGTTCGAAGGGAGCCAATAAGCGAGTGGAATGTCAGGAGACTTCTTGCCGAAAGAGGATTGAAGCCTTACAGGCCAGCAAATGGCCCAAAACTGGAACGGCATCATAAAGTTGCTAGATTGCGATACGCCCGCGAGCATACAGAATGGGGTGAGGACGAATGGGGCAGAGTGATGTTCTCTGATGAGTCAAGATTTATGCTGTACCATCATGATGGGAGGAAAAGAGTATACCGACTCCATCGTCGACTTTGTCTCTGTCACCTCTGAGCTAGACTAGAGTCAAGAGCAAACCCACCACGAAAAAAAATAAAAAAATACCGACGACCAGGAGAACGTTCTGCACAAGCATGTTTTGAAGAAAAAGTGTCACACGGCGGAGGTACCGTTCACGTGTGGGCTGGTATCTCTGCAGAGGGTCGAACAGCGTTAGTTCCAATCGAGAACGGGAACCTTACTGCTGTGAGATACATCAATGAGATTCTCAATGAATATGCTGGTCCGTTTTTGGCCAATATGGGTGACAATGCAGTGTTCATGCACGATAATGCACGGGCCCACACTGCTCAAGTTGTAAATAAGTATCTTCAGGACGTAGGAATCCTCAAAATGGAGTGGCCAGCAAGGAGCCCTGATTTGAATCCTATTGAGCATGCTTGGGACGAGCTTGACAGACGTGTGAGAAAACGAGTTCCACCTCCAATTACTCTTCGTGACTGGAATTACGCGCTCATTGAAGAATTGGGAGAACATTCCTCAGCATATGCTGAGGAATCTGGTATTCAGCATGCCCAATCGCGTAGAAGCTGTATTGAGAGCACATGGAGAAACACCAAGTACTGAGTTATCAAAACCTACGTTTACACCTAATAAAACCCCTACTTAGAGATTTGGTTTTATTTGCCAAATGGCCCCAATTTTTTAAAACGTTTAATTTAAAATTTGAACACAATATTTACGTTTTTAGTTGGTAATATTCTGATGCGCTGTTAAATTTACTTCAATATTGCAGACGGCGTCATCAAGCTAGCTTTTCCCGTTTAGGAGTAGCTTGGTGCTATGTCACTGGAACTTTTTCATTGCTGGCGAGTGTATAATAAGTATGTATGTATATATGTATCTATTATTTAGCATATGTATGTATTTTTGTTTCTAGTAAGTATTATTGTATCTATATTATGTTCATTGTTGGTATTGTCGCACCACTGACAACCCCATGTTATGTCCAGGTAATCTCTGTCCATTCCAGGTTGCCTGAAAGAGATCGCGAACGTAATAAGGCCGCCCATAGTATGTTTTTAGTATTAAGTTTCATTTTCTTGTTTATTATGGTGTCCAATAAAGTGTATATAAATAAATAAATAAACAGTATCAGATACAGCGAGAGCTAGAGCTACATAGCTAGAGCTAAATAGCAAGAGCAAAATAGCTCGTAACTATTTAGCTGCAGCTATTTAGCTCCAGCTATTTAGCTCCAGCTATTTAGCTCTAGCTATTTAGTTATCGCTGTATCTGTTAAGCCCTATCCATCTACTATCTTTATTCTTATGCTTTACCAATGGGTGCTATAAATAACGTAATTCAGGACATTGATGATGTCTCAGTGGCTTAGTCTTATAAATGTGAACCGGAAAAATGTGGATACTTAATAGAGTCTGCTTCAAAACTATTGACTGTAATCTCACAGAATATTCGCAGCATCTTTAAGGATATGGATAGTTTTATTGCTCATTTGCTTAGGCTTACATTTAAACCCGGTACAATCATTTTAAACAAATGCTGGTTAAATGAGCATAAATCCACCTCCACTTTTAGACGATTACTCATGTTACTTTTTAACCGACTTCAAAAAAAGGAGGAGGTTCTCAATTCGTCGGAATCTTTTTTTTAATTTTTTTTATGTATGTTCCCCGATTACTCAAAGACGCCTGGACCGATTTCAAAAAATCTTCTTTTGTTTTGATGGATGTAGTTTCTAGTTGGTCCCATAGTCATCAAGTCAGGATCTGATGATGGGATCCTAGAGAAATCGAGGGAACTCCTCAAATATTATAGGCACACAAATAGCGATTTTGGTATTTTCATCAACAATGCAATCATTTGCAATGAAAGTATCATTTGGTGAAGTGGAACTGATGAAAAAGACCACAGCGGGCCACTGGAACTCCTCAATGCTAAGTATGTCTTGTCACGGGTATAAGATATCTCGAATAGTTAACGACTGTGATGAAGCAAATACTTATAATTAAATGGTACTGATGTAAATGGCACCATCGAACTGATCTGATGATGAAGCCGGAAGGTAGGCACTGGAACTCTGATATAAAACAATGTATCCTAGTCGTGTTTGGGATTATTTGAATTGTAATGAGATGTACTTTGGCTATAAATGATTATCATGTTAATTGGAGATACCTCCCAAAACTAAAAAGTAATATAATTATTAAATAGCAATCAGAGTTATTCAACTTTGAATTATTGTATGCCTGGGTCATCTTACAAGTATATCATGGAATCTGTAACAAATAATGTATATAAATCAGATACCAATGTAACTGTCTTTATAGGTAACAGTTTGGATGTAAAAAAAGATGACATCACTGAGTGTGTAACAAAGTTGTTAAAATTAAATTGTAATAAAATCATATTGTGTGCTTTTCCATATTTGGAAAAAATTTTTAGTAGACAAAATAATTATATTCACATGCTGAATAAGCATGTTCATTTCCTTGTCAGCCATTATAGTGACAAATTAGTTTTTTTTACATCAATATTTTTTGTTGATAAATTAAAAACGACAGGCTATTAGGGTAAGACGTGCAATAGCGAGGCTATTATCTTTTACTATAAACTCAGACATAAATAGTATGTCGAAGGCATGTACTGTAGTTGAAATTAGTAGTAATACTAATTTACAGGTGGTCAATAAGTTTAATAACGTTAGCACTTCTGCTATTAATATTTATATTTTAAACTAGTTTGTAGGAAAAGGGACCAACAACGAAATAGTTACGAGAACATCCACCATCAACAAGGTACCTTCTTGCTCTCATTTAGTTCATTTAAAAAAAGGGGCTAAGCAGAATTCCTTGAAATAATTCCATCATAATATTCAAGGTTTTTCTTCGAAACAATTGGAAATAGAACTGTTTTTTGGAAAAAACAATGTTTGAAATTGTTTGTTTTACTGAGCATTGGCTGAAAGATCATACAATGCTAATTAATTATGAAAATTATACCGTGGGCAGTTGTTTTAATAGAAATATTATGTTGCGTGGAGGTTCACTCATATTAATAAAAAAGTGAAAATAAAAAAACTTTTTTACAAAAAAATGCTACCGACTTCCAAATAACAATAAGAAAAAATAAAATAACTTTATTTTTGGAAGACGGTGTCTTTCGTAGGAACCATTTTTTTGCGTTCTGGACACCGACTTCCAAAAATAAAGTTTTTTTTTGTCACTTTGTAGTTTTCTTATTTGGAAGTCGGTAGTATTTTTTTGTAAAAATTTTTTTTTTATTTTTCACTTTTTAGTTGTACCTACCCAATAGGCAAGTTGTTTAGTAAGTTTCCTATAACGCCAGAATAGATTACCCGAATATCATGAAACTTGAACAAAACCGATCAAGTGAGAGATCTGCTTACCCCTTAAGAGCGTACTGGCGTGATGTTATGTTATGAAATGGTATAAACAATAAACAGACATGCAATTTCAGCAGTCCCTAAAGACTGACCGTTATTTATTGAAGAGTTCTGTTGTATATCTTCAAAGTTCTTCATCAGATCTTTACTAAATTAAAATGGGACCAATTTCAAAACATACTTTTTCAAAAAAAAATATTTGAAAATCGGTCCACAAATGACGGAGATATCGGTGAACATACATAAAAAAATAAAAATAAAAAACATACAAGAAGTCGAACATAGAACCTCCTCCTTTTTCGAAAGTTGGTTAAAAAATGGTATTAAATCAAAACCACGTTAAGATATTGTAGATCTATCATATTGTAGTTATTTGCTGATGACACATCTTTAATTTATAAAATAAATAGACGTACTTGTCAGGTTGACGACGTAAATAACGCGCTACGGCAGGTTCAGGATTGGTTCACTGCCAATAATTTAGTTTTAAATGGTAAAAAAACCAAGTGCGTAAAATTTTCTTTGCCGAATGTCAAAAGTACTGATTGTGACATTATATTAAACAAGGAGAAGCTAGAATTCGTCGATAAAACGGTTTTCCTGGGGATCACGCTGGACTCAAGGTTGCAATGGGGTCCTCATTTGGTATCCCTTGCGGGGCGGCTGAGTTCGGCGGCTTATGCTGTTGGAAGGATTCGTCGGTTGACGGATGTGGATACCGCCAGACTGGTCTATTTTAGTTATTTTCATAGTAACTAAAATAATAATAATAAAAAAAAAAAAATGTCTTACGGTATCTTACTATGGGGAAGGGCTGCAGACATTGAGTCAATTTTTATTCTGCAAAAACGAGCCATCAGAGCGATATACAATCTTCGCCGGCGCGATTCTCTAAGGGAACTGTTTAAGGACATTAACATCATGACGGTTCCTTGTCAATATATTTATGAAAACATCATGTACGTAAGAAAGAATTTACATCTTTTTAGTAAAAACGGCGACAGACATAATTATGTTACTAGAAATAGGGACCAATTAGTTCAACCAGGTTTCAGACTGGCAAAAGTAGCCTCATCTTTCATGGGGTACTGTACAAAATGTTACAATAAAATTCCTCCCCACATTCTTGAACTGAATGAGACGAAATTTAAAACTTGTATAAAACGCACACTATGCAGGCTGGCATATTATAAGTTGGGGGATTACATCAATGATAAAAATGCTTGGCTAAATGCTAGTCCTGCTCCACAGCCACTAGGGCGCAAAAACAAGTGATATGCAGAACATTATTGTTTTGAATTATTGTTGGACCTTCTGAAGACTGTATAAATATATTTGTATTGTATAAACTCAATTTCATTCATCAAGGTATGTACTTATGTACCTAAATATTGTAAAAAGTTTTTTTTTAAAAGAGTAAGTATGGAGTTTCTTGTGCATTCTTCTCCATTACAAGCTACTTTCCGAATGCACGGTAGAATCAACTATTATTATTTGTAAAATGTAACGTTCAAAAGTGCCGCTTGGTGGCCTACTTGAAATAAAATATCTTTGTCTTTGTCTTTATCAGTTGAACATAGTGTTGAACTGTCCTGCGTTGAGCTGGATAAGCATGTTATAGTGTGCGTTTACAGACCCCCCAATTATGGCAAATACTCTATATTTGAGTCAGTGATGGAGGATGTTTTGGCAAAACTTGCAAATGGTAATAAATTAGCCATAATCTGCGGTGAATTTAATATTTTAGAAAATAATTCAGATAGCAGTAGATTATTACATCTCTTCAAATCATTTCATTTGTCACATGCGTTTATGGAACCAACACGAACAACTGTGACTACTGCTACATGTATTGATAATGTTTTTTGTTGCTGCGACTTCTTAGACAAAGCCATTATGAATTGTCTGCCTTCGGATCATAGTGGGCTACTGGTAACATTTGAGTCCAACATCAGGCCTTGTACATTAGCAATAAGGTTAAATTTGCAGAAAATAAAATCAAGGCGGTTTGGAAAATTATAAACAATGAAACGAATTTGAATAAAATAAATAATACTGATTTCACGCTTGAGACCACACGGACTTATTAGAGATAACAAAAAAGTTGCGCAAGAATTTGTAAATTTCTTTACCAACATCCCAATTAAAACTACTGAAACCTTAAATTCTTCGCCCTCGCTTGCTTTCGGATTATTAAACGCGAACGTTTCAGCCTGTCCGAATGTTTGACTTTTCACATATAAACCCCATAACAGTAATAAAAGCTTTTAAGCAAATCAAGATCAAGCCGACTGAAGATCTGTGAGGAATGTCCATCAAAGCTTGTACCTCCATTATTCAGACTATAGCGCCGTACTTGGCTTTGATTTTCAATTTGTGTGTGGATCAAGGAGTCTTTCCGGATCTAATGAAATATAGTAAGGTTATACCACTTTTTAAATCCGGGGACAGTAAAGACACAAATAATTATAGACCAGTATCCGTGTTGCCGGTTTTCAGCAAGATTTTTGAGAAGATAATGCTAAAACAAATGCTCATTCATTTTAATACGAATTACATCTTGCATGATAAACCGTACCTATTGTTTCACCAGAAGACGTTGTACAACTGACGCTGGTGTCACACTATTAAAACACATTTTTAATGCGTGGGAAGAGTCACAGGATGCCATAGGTATCTTCTGCCACCTGTCGAAGGCGTTTGATTGCGTTAATCATGAAACATTACTTCTGAAACTTGAGCATTACTGGCTACGTCAATCAGCGTTAAGTTTGGTTAAATCTTATTTGAATGATAGACAGCAATTCGTTCAAATAAACGGTGTGAATTCGTCCAGGTTAAACGTGAAAATGGGGGTACCCCATGGCTCAATTTTAGGTCCTTTCTTGTTTTTAGTATACATAAACGATTTACCCCGTTTATTGGAAAACAAACTAAACGTGGTGTTATTTGCTGATGACACATCTTTAATTTTTAAAATAAATAGACGTACTTGTCAGGTTGACGACGTAAATAACGCGCTACGGCAGGTTCAGGATTGGTTCACTGCAAATAATTTAGTTTTAAATGGTAAAAAAACCAAGTGGGTAAAATTTTCTTTGCCGAATGTCAAAAGTACTGATTGTGACATTATGTTAAAGAAGGAGAAGCTAGAATTCGTCGATAAAACGGTTTTCCTGGGGATCACGCTGGACTCAAGGTTGCAATGGGGTCCTCATTTGGTGTCCCGGTTAACGGATGTGGATGCCGCGAGACTGGTCTATTTTAGTTATTTTCATAGTATAATGTCTTACGGTATCTTATTATGGGGAAGGGCTGCAGACATTGAGTCAATTTTTATTCTGCAAAAACAACCCATCAGAGCAATATATAATCTTCGTCGGCGCGATTCTCTAAGGGAACTGTTTAAGGACATTAACATCATGACGGTTCCTTGTCAATATATTTATGAAAACGTCATGTACGTGAGAAAGGATTTTCATCTTTTTAGTAAAAACGGCATCAGACATAATTATGTTACTAGAAATAGGGACCAATTAGTTCAAACAGGTTTCAGACTGGCAAAAGTAGCCTCATCTTTCATGGGGTACTGTACAAAATGTTACAATAAAATTCCTCCCCACATTCTTGAATTGAATGAGATGAAATTTAAAACTTGTATAAAACGCACATTATGCAGGCTGGCAATTATAAGTTGGGGGATTACATCACTGATAAAAATGCTTGGCTAAATGCTATTCCTGTTCTACATCCACTAGGGCGCAGAAACAAGTGATATGCAAACATTATTGTTTTGAAGTATTGTTGGACCTGCTGAAGACTGAATGAATATAATTGTATTGTATAAACTCAATTTCCTTAGTAGGTATTATTTATCTGCACAGCACGTGTGTAAGTACTATGTACCCAACTGAAAATCTACCATTTACTGTACTCCTGTGTGTCGTTCGTTGACTTGTGTGTGCCCTGGCAGTTGAGTGTGTCATGCTCTCTCAAATGTCTCTCTGATGGTAGCGCGTGTGTTGGATCATCCGGTTCCCTTCATGATTGTTGAGCTGGGTGGTGCCAATTCATGCGTCATGTTTGTGAACGGACGCCGTCAGTTGGGATTGGTCATATCTTCAACTGCTTCGGATGTTAATGTTTTTCTAGCATTTATTATATAACTGCACAGTACATGTGTGAGTACTTTTATTACTTTATGCCTGTACGTAGTAGTGTGTAGTGCTATTCTGGGTGAATTGTCCTCACATACATATATGAATTTATCAATGTATGTACTTATGTAACGAAATAATGTAAAAAATTTTTTTTTTGAAATAGTATGGAGTTTCTTGTGCATTCTTCTCCGTAACAAGCTACTTTTCGAATGCATGGTAGAATCAACTTTTACAACTTGTAAATTTTAATGTACCTAACGTTCAAAAGTGCCGCTTGGTTGGCCTACATGAAATAAAAATAATAATAATAAAAAAAAGATAAAAATAAAAACATTTTAACAAAAAAAACAAACCTTCTTCCACAACAAAAAACTACAAAGCAAAAAATAACTTTCTTTTCCGAAGTCGGTGTCAAAACGGAAAACAATGGGTAAAAAAGACACAAGACTGCACTGCACAGTCTACCAAGCGGAACTTCTGGCTATTTGCAAAGCAACGGACGAAATCCTCAAGCGCAAAGAGATGAGCTATGGCTTATATAGCGACTCAATGTCAGCATTGCAGTCGCTTGTAAGCCATGGCTCTCTCCATCCCCTGGCAGTCCGAGCGCGAACAAACCTGACTCAGGCTCTGGAACAGAACAAAGCTGTGTCTTTGTTCTGGATCAAAGCCCACGCGGGCCTGCCGGGAAATGAGCGTGTGGACGAGTTGGCGAAGGAAGCAGCATTATCGTTACGAAGGAAGCCGGACTATTACCAATGTCCGATTTCATTCATCAGACTCCAGATCCGTTTGGGATTGCTCGATGAATGGAATCGAAGGTATGTGTCTGGCGAGACTGCCTCGGTGATGAAAATGTTTCTTCCCGATGCCATCGCGGCATTTCGCATTATAAGACAGGTGCGGCCAACAGGCGTGCTCACGCAGGTCCAGACGGTGCACGGTGGGTTCTCCGAATACTTGAATCATTTCAAGTGTAAGGAGAACTCATCGTGCATCTGTGATCCCGATGTAAGAGAGACAGTTCCACACATACTATTAAGCTGTCCTGCACACACTGTTGAGAGGTTTAACCTGGAACATGAAATTGAATTAGAATTGAAAGAATGTAACATTGCGGAAATAATGAGCGGTAAAAATAGAGACAAATTTCTATAATATTGTGTTAAAATAGCAAATCAATACATAATAATATAATAAATCTGTAGAAAAGTAATTTTTGTACATCGAACATATATAAAAAAATAGCCAGGGTGTTAAAGGATAACCAACAGAACCCATTTGCAGTTTTTTTCGAACTTTTGTCTGTTTGTCTGTTTATTTGTGCACGCATCACGTAAAATGTACGACACCAATGTAGACAACATTTATACATAAAACTTGTGCGTAACTTGAAGTATTACTTAGTTTTTGTTTCATCGCAATCGGTTCACTCTATCAAAAGTAAGATGAATTTAAAGTTTTCAAGAAGTAAAATTATCACAACACACGCAATGCAGATACTTGGACAATAGAACTCCATATTAGATAGATGGCGTTGTGCATTTGAAGTCATTTTCCGAATGGCAGTGTTAGGATTCGCTGCGAAAGAATGACCCTAGAAAAAAAGTGGTAGGCACGCAGGTAAGTACTTAAATAGGGTAGGTAGGAAGGTAGATGGGAAGCTTAGTAGGATAGGATAGGTAGTTGACGCGAGCGAAGCCGCGGGCACAGCTAGTATTGTAATAAATAGAAACAAAACGGACGTATAAATCTATGTTTCATAGATATAAGTGTATATTATATGTAAACATAGAAAAGTAAGTAGAAGTAAGATGCATCTATTGAAGAAAGTAAATTAAGTTTGTAATGAAGATATAAGAAATTAGTAGTTAAAACATGAAAATAAAAAACTGTGATAGATTAAGAAAGAAATAATAATAGAAACTACTGATAAATTATTTCCCTAAATTGAGAAACAATAAAGAAATAAATTAGAGACTAGGTAGTAGGTAAAATGGGAGTCCCACCCATTGGACTGGTAGGAGAAGAATGATAGAAAGATGTAGAATGAGGAACAGAAGTACGAGAGGCATAAAAACGAGAACTGGTAAGAATGAGAACAGATTTGAACTACGTTGACGGAGATAGACCAGAAAAAAAATACCCTACCCTACCTACGCAACCATACATATTTTTTTTTTCTTAATAACGTTCTCTTAACAATAACAAACAGAACAAAACAAAGAATTTGCGAAATCGGTCCAACCGTTCACGCGGGATGCCGTGACCAAGGGAAATAGGGATTCTTTTTTATATATATAGATAATGTAAATTATAGTTATTCATTAGTTAGTGTGTTAGTTTCGTTAGTGTTCTAGATAAAGGTCTACTAGACACACTTTTTATTTTTACTTTGTCTCAAATATTCATTGTATCAATGTCATGCATACCTGTTATTTGCATAGTTACTGAAATGCCGATTTTATGTATTATTTTATTTGAATTGTTAGTGACAGTGCTGTTGGTGTGCTTATTATAAATAAATAAATAAGTATACTTATAATATTTAGGTGTCTGAGGTAGATAGTTACAATAAATAAGTATTTATAAATGGGAGTCGTATAGGTAGGTATCTAATTAGGTCATCATCATCATTTCAGCCGAAAGACGTCAACTGCTGGACATAGGCCTCCCCCAGGCGTCGCCACATTGACCGATACCGTGCGTCTCGCATCCAGTGCCTTCCCGCAACCTTAACCAGGTCATCGGTCCACCTAGTGGGAGGCCTTCCAACGTATCGTCTTCCGGTTCGCGGACGCCATTCCAGAACTTTTCGGCCCCATCGGCCATCCGTTCTGCGAGCAATGTGCCCTGCCACTTAAGTTTGGCAATTCTTCGGGCTATGTCGGTAACCCTGTTTCTCTTGCGGATCTCCACATTTCTGATTCGATCACGCAAGGAAACTCCGAGCATAGCCAGAGGGCTATGCTCGGAGTTTTGAGTGACTTTAAGCTTCCTGATAAGGCCCATTGTAAGCGACCACGTCTCAGAGCCTTATGTCATCACTGGCAACACACACTGGTCATAGACTTTCGTCTTGAGACACTGTGGTAAGTTGGACGAGAAGATACCGCGCAACTTCCCGAACGCTGCCCAGCCGAGTCGGATTCGACGGTTGACCTCTTTCTCGAAGTTGGCCCTACCCAATTGGATCGTTTGTCCCAGATCTTGGATCTAATTAGGTATACTCAGTCATTCAAAATGCTGGAATAAGCAGGTCGCTCAGGTTAGCCAGAGAGTCATATTCTCACTGTGGTTTCTTTATAGATTCAAACATTTTCTTCCGTCTAGCATTAAATCCACCTTGGTTCAAGATCTTGTGTTGCCTATAATCGACTATGCTGACGTTTGTTACTCTGATCTATCCCAAGAATTTCTTAACAAAGTGGATCGACTTCTTAAGGTTACACTAGTCGACGGCACGAAATATTTTGTGCGCGGGCTTAAAATGCCTGCTATCTCCGATTCCGATTATTTAAAACAATATTTTAAAGTGTAGGGCAGTTCTCATGATTTTCACCTTCGAGCTTCCAAAAGCTTATTTCTCTATATTCCTTCTCACCGCGCTGGGTTTCTATCTAATTCTTACACTGTCTCTACTATAAAACTCTGGGACGTGCTTCCCCTTGACATAAAAAAAGCTGAGAATAAGTTTTCATTTAAGCGTAGAATCCGGTACTATTCTTAATAATTTGCTTTGCTTAACTAATATTATGCCGACAAAATAATTGAGATCTAAATGGGTGCCAAGTTCTGTATCCTGAAATTTATTTACAAGAACATAAAACATTCTAAAATAAATTTAAAAACATTTCTTGCTTTTTCTGCTACAAAAATATTTGTTATTTTAAAATATAACTTCTTAAGAGGAAACGGGGGCAGAGAGCGCCGACTGTATTTCCTTAGTAAAAAGTCATAATTCGAGGTTTAGCTCTCGTCTCTTTCCTCCTCCAATATTGGACCAATTTAAAAGATATTCCTTAAACTGGTAAAGTAAGATATATACTATGTCTGAACTGAAAATTAAAGACATATATACTACGTCCCTATGTTTACCTTTTTTCATTTATATTTGTCAAATTTGTATACTAAGCCTCTGTTGACAGCGCAATTTTGAGCATTTTTTGAGGGTTCTAGTGCTTCTTACGATAATGTATCATCAAAAAGGTAAACATAGGAACATAGTATATATATCTAGAATTTTCAGTTCAGACATAGTATATATCTTACTTTACCAGTTTAAGGAATATCTTTTAAATTGGTCCAATATTGGAGGAGGAAAGAGACGAGAGCTAAACCTCGAATTATGACTTTTTACTAAGGAAATACAGTTATATTTTAAAATAACAAATATTTTTGTAGCAGAAAAAGCAAGAAATGTTTTTAAATTTATTTTAGAATGTTTTATGTTCTTGTAAATAAATTTCAGGATACAGAACTTGGCACCCATTTAGATCTCGATTATTTTGTCGGCTTAGTGAACAACCGCGCATAATCTTAGTATTGAACTTGGCTCCCTTTTTCACATTTATGTTTTTGATGGGCTTTAATGTACACTGTAGTTAGAAAAGACATATCTTTGGTAGATCGCCTTCTTATTCTAACACCTATCAAAGAAGCCTTTTCTACTTATTTATTATAAACTTTATTGTACACCACAAAATAAAAAAACATACAGGTCAAACATTTTCAAAAACAAAGTGTACAATGGGCGGTCTTATCGCACTTACTTAGCAAGACATCAAGATTCTATTAAAAATAAAATTCATATCTATGCATTTATTCCCTTTTCAAATGTGCCTTTTTAATTTATCAGATGTGAATTTGGATGTGAGTTAAGGGCTTATGATCTGTGGAAAATGGAGACAACATTTTGGAAAAATTCAGGCGACTTTATTTCTGATTCCGAATATGTATATAATTCAATTTTGAAAAAAAGTTTTGTGTACCCTTTTTGTTGACGCGGTATAGGTGCACCTCTGCTTACACCTTGGGGATTACAAGCGTGATGTATGTTATGATATGTAAAAGTCATATATAAGACATCAACGCGTCCATGTGTTCGTTGAGGTCACATCTTACTTTGACAAAGTTAAAGGAGCAATATTAAGGCCCAGTTTCTTGATCCGAGATTAACTTAACCGATGCTTAAATATGCTAACCAATGGTTGCAAATTTCGGTAAAACACCATTTTTTTTTCAGTTGTTAGCCCTACAAAAGGTCAAATATGTTGGAAAGTTAATTATTGACAGTTTGTTAGACTTGAAGAATAAACGCGTTTTACCGAATTTGAAAGCATTGGTTATTTAACCATCGGTTGAGTTAACTACTGATGAAAAAACTGGGCCTAAGAAAGATTTTTAGGGATTATTAAGACTCCGCGGTCCGTCTGTCTGTCTGTCTGTCACCAGGCTGTATCTCATGAACCGTGATAGCTAGACAGTAGGCATTTCCACAGATGATGTATTTCTGTTGCCGCTATAACAACAAATAATAAAAACAGAATAAAATAAATATTTAATATTTACAACAAACATGATTTTTTTGCGATAATGGCACGGATCGTGCGCGAGTCCAACTCGCACTGGACCGTTTTTTTTTGAACTTATCATTCCAATAAATCATTAATTCGTCATTTTTAATAGGTTACTGCTGAGCATGAGTTCCTGGGTTCAATTCCCGAGTCGGACAAAGTGTTATTGGGTTATTCCATCTTGAATTTCTCAGTAGCAGCCCGATGGCTGGATTGGTGCCCGGTTGATGGCAACAGGCTCGTCCCCTATTACATGCAAACTTAAACTTAACTTGTTGGCGCTGTGGTTTAGGGATTGGCTACTGCACTGCGTGTCGCAGGTTCGATTCCCGCACGGAACAAGTATTTGTATGACCTACAGATAGTTGTCCCAGCTCCGGGTGTTTGTGTATGTGAGTTTATAGGTTTGTAAACGCTCCCACGATACAGGAGAAATTCCTAGAGTGGAGCAATCTTAAAAAAATACTTAACTGGAAAAATGCAGGTTAACCTAATGTAAGTGCACCACTGTCCAACCCTTAGAGGAATGCAGGCGTAATGTTGTTATTTTAATAGGTTACCTACACTAATAACAATATCTCGAAAGTCTTTGCTAGAAAAGTTACAGAATGGTACAAAAGAAATGGAAAGAGACAGAGGAAGACACAGAAAGATAGGAGGACTACTTGCCAAAGGAGTGGAGAAGAGTGGAGTGGAGTGGAGCACTGGACCAAAACCAGTTGAGGGAATTAGAGGAGGCATATGTGAAAAGTCAACCTGACGCAGTAGGTGATTGTTAGTGATCATACTTTTGAATCGATGAGCTCATTTTATTAACATATACAATTGAAAATTCTAAAAAAATAAACCAAAGTATATACAAAGGGGAGAGGCAAATGGGCTCATTGTGCATCAAAAGATTTGCCCACGTCTATGTCAACGAGAAACGTGCCCAGAACGCTGGCAGCTGGCACCTTTAAGATTTTCTTCTTCTTTTAGAATATATCTATAGAAAATCTTGCACCGTTTGAATGGTAATATTGTTTAGGGTGCCGTACTCGAAGGGACATGTGTCGGTCTATCTGTCACACAGATTTTACAGCCATACGGTTGGACCTATAGTCTTAAATTTTTCACAGTGTCTATAAACAAAGGGGGTAACGAAAAAACATTTTATTCTACCTCATCGAGTGGGTTATCGCTCATAAGAGCTCGTTGTACAAATAAATATTGTATTTTTGTTTAAAAAATGGAAAACAAAGGAAAGAAGCCACCAAAGTTACCATTTTTATATAATTTAGTACCGATTTAATTGTGACAACAATTAAGTAAATTGTAACAACAATTAAGTGACATTCTTGACAACCTTATAAACCTGGAAATTCCTTAACTAATTAACGACACGAATTAATGCATTTTCTTTAGAGTAATTGCTAATTAGTGTTTACTTACTTCTGACGATGTCTAACGATACCTAATTGATAACGAACAATAGTATATATAATATATTAAGTCCAAAGGCCGGTTTCTGATTTAATTATTCGACGTTAAGTATGTGCTGATCTCGATTTAAGTAACAGATGCTTAAATCGAGATCAGCACATACATAATTTACTTACTTGTTGTCACAATTAAATCGGTACTAAATTATATAAAAAATGGTAACTTTGGTGGCTTCTTTCCTTTGTTTTCCATTTTTTTAAACAAAAATACAATATTTATTTGTACAACGAGCTCTTATGAGCGATAACCCACTCGATGGGGTAGAATAAAATGTGTTTTCGTTACCCCCTTTGTTTATAGATACTGTGGAAAATTGAAGACTGTAGGTCCAACCGTTTGGCTGTAAAATCTGTGTGACAGATAGACCGACACATGTCCCTTCGAGTACGGAACCCTATACAATATTAGCTTTCAAATGGTGAAAGATTTTCTATAAATATATTCTAAAAGAAGAAGAAAATCTTAAAGGTGCCAGCTGCCAGCGTTCTGGGCACGTTTCTCGTTGACATAGACGTGGGCAAATCTTTTGATGCACAATGAGCCCAATTGCCTCTCCCCTTTGTATATACTTAGGTTTATATTGTTAGAATATTCAATTGTATTTATATGTTAATAAAATGACCTAATCGACTTAAAAGTATGATCACTAACAATCACCCACCGCGTCAGGTTGACTTTTCACATATGCCTCCTCTAATTCCCTCAACTGGTTTTGGTCCAGTGCTCCACTCCACTCCACTCTTCTCCACTCCTTTGGCAAGTAGTCCTCCTATCTTTCTATCTGTCTTCCTCTGTCTCTTTCCATTTCTTGCGTACCATTCTGTAACTTTTCTAGCAAAGACTTTCGAGATATTGTTATTAGTGTAGATAACCTATTAAAATAACAACATTACGCCTGCATTCCTCTAAGGGTTGGACAGTGGTGCACTTACATTAGGTAAACCTTCATTTTTCCAGTTAAGTATTTTTTTGACGTTGCCCCACTTTAGGAATTTCTCCTGTATCGTGGGAGCGTTTACAAACATATTAACTCACATACACAAATACCCGGAGCTGGTACAACTATCTGTAGGTCATACAAATATTTGTTCCGTGCGGGAATCGAACCCGCGACACGCAGTGCAGTAGCCAATCCCTAAACCACTGCGCCAACAACTTAAGTTTAAGTTTGCATGTAATAGGGGACGAGCCTGTTGCCATCAACCGGGCACCAATCCAGCCATCGGGCTGCTACTGAGAAATTCAAGATGGAATAACCCAATAACACTTTGTCCGACTCGGGAATTGAACCCAGGAACTCATGCTCAGCAGTAACCTATTAAAAATGACGAATTAATGATTTATTGGAATGATAAGTTCAAAAAAGGGCGAGTTGGACTCGCGCATGAAGGGTTCCGTGCCATTATCGCAAAAAAATACGTTTGATGTATATGCCCCACTTAAATATTTATTTTATTCTATTTTTATTATTTTTTGTTATAGTGGCAACAGAAATACATCATCTGTGGAAATGTCAACTGTCTAGCTATCACGGTTCATGAGATACAGCCTGGTGACAGACAGACAGACAGACGGACCGCGGAGTCTTAATAATCCGTACCCAAAGGGTAAAAGTGGGACCCACCCGTTTTTACCCTTTGGGTACGGAACCCTAAAAATCTTTCTTAGGCCCAGTTTTTTTATCAGTAGTTAACTCAACCGATGGTTAAATAACCAATGCTTTCAACATTCGGTAAAACGCGTTTATTCTTCAAGTCTAACAAACTGTCAATAATTAACTTTCCAACATATTTGACCTTTTGTAGGGCTAACAAATGAAAAAAAAAGGTGTTTTACCGAAATTTGCAACCATTGGTTAGCATATTTAAGCATCGGTTAAGTTAATCTCGGATCAAGAAACTGGGCCTTAATATTGCTCATTTAACTTTGTCAAAGTAAAATTATGGCAACGCATTTAATTTTGTTAAATACGGCTAAAAATACGAACCGTAATGGAAACTCCAATAAAAGACCTCAACGAACACATCGTCGCGTTGATGTCTTTTATATGACTTACATAAAGACCTCAACGAACACATCGTCGCGTTGATGCCTTTTGTATGACTTACATAACATAACATACATCACGCTTGTAATCCTCGAGGGGTAAGCAGAGGTGCACCTGTACTGCCGCGTCGAACAAAAAAGGGTACTCCAAACCTATTTATCAAAATTTAAGTATATACATATTCGGAATCAGAAATAAAGGCGCCTGAATTTTCCAGAATGTTGTCTCCATTTTCCACAGATATAACATAAGCCCATATCTGACATCCAAATTCACATCTGATAAATTAAAAAGGCACATTTGAAAAGGGAACAAATGCATAGATATGAATTTTATTTTAATAGAATCTTGATGTCTTGCTAAGTAAATGCGATAAGACCGCCCATTGTACACTTTGTTTTTGAAAAATCCCCTAAAAACGTTGACGACGAAAGACGAGGCAGTTGTCAACTTTTGAACAGAAATTGGGGGCAAATGTTTGTCCTGTATGTTTTTTTTTTATTTTGTGGTGTACAATAAAGTTTATAATAAATAAGCAGCCCCTTCTACCATCGGAAATCTAGACGCACTGCAAGTTATCATCCTTACCTGGTTGCCATTCCACCAATTCGCACCAAGCGCTTCCAAACATCCTTCATAATGCGCACAGCGAATGAATGGAACTCACTACCTGCGTCTGTGTTTTCGAACGCATTCAACCCGAATCTCTTCAAAGTTAGAGTGAACAGGCTTCTTCTGGGTAAGCTCACTCCATCGTCCACTCTGTCTCTGTCACCTCTGACCTAGACTAGAGTCAAGAGCAAACCCATCACAAATAAAAAAAAGTAGAAGGCTTCTTTGATAGGTGTTAGATTAAAAAGGCCGATCTACCAAAGATATGTCTTTTCTAACTACAGTGTACATTAAAGCCCATCAAAAACATAAATGTGAAAAAGGGAGCCAAGTTCAATACTAAGAATATGCGCGGTTGTTCACTAAGCTAAATTGAGATCTAAATGGGTGCCAAGTTTTGTATCCTGAAATTTATTTACAAGAACATAAAATATTCTAAAATAAATTTAAAAACATTTATTTCTTTTTCTGCTACAAAAACATTTGCTATATTAAAATATAACTTCTTAAATTTGAAAGGTCGAATTATTTACATCGTAAGTCGATAAATTGTAGCTCAAGATTTGACTTGGCTGGTTTTCACATACAAGTTATCTATACTAATATTACAAAGAGGAAATATTTTTTTGTTTGTTTGTTTGTACCGAATAGGCTCCGAAACTACTGGACCGATTAGAAAAAATCTTTTACCAATAGAAAGCTACAGTATTCCAGAGTGACATAGACTATTTTTTAATCCCGAAAATGGGTCCTGTAGGGTCCACGGGAGCGAAGCCGCGGGCAACAGCTAGTCTTATATTTAGTTAAATAACATTGACATGATTAATGCTTTGTAAGGATGTTATTATAATTGTGCATTAGATACCAACCTTAGGATCCTAATAATCCTTGAAAGCATCATACAAGGTCCCCAATTTCTGCTCAAAGTTGACAACTGCCTCGCCTTGAACGTTTTTAGGGGATTTTTTTGGTGGGGCAAGATAAATTATCTGGTTAACCCTAAGCTAGCTGTTAACTCGGAGTTATTTAGGACCCAAAAACGCGCAAACGGTAAAAGTATTTATTGTTTACTTAGCGACAGTGCTCAAAAACCTTTACATAGTCCTGTCTCATTCTCTCACAATGGTGTGCTACGTGACAGGTAGACATTAGAAAGAGATATGACTACAATTAGGGTAATCTACCTGTACTCAGTCCTTTTGAGAACAATTTACTAATGACCAGTAAACATTGTTCTATGAAAGAATAAAATAGCGCTATACCATGGAAAGCGACAAAATATAAAGAGCAGTATCACGACCATTCCTGTATGTAATCCCCAAAGAATAGCGAAGTGTGTGTTTTCGTTTTTAGATTTGCCATTGCCATTCGCTCCTGTACTGTCGATGGAAGAAGTTGAGTGATTGCATAATTTCTGCGTGTTTATTTTTTTATCGTTATGGATACACCCTCATCATCAACTATGGATCATGAATGTAGTCAAGCTCATACTCCTGTTAAAGATTTAGGTAGGTGAATTATTATTCTTTACGAGTTATACTTTTCAAGCCCTTTTTGTGGTGTTTTCGATATTTCACGCAATTTTTTTTCGGCTCTCTCAGTTATTTGTTCCCTTTCGATTCCGCCTACAATCTTTTAGGAATGCGTCCACTGAATATTTAATATAAATAGCCCTACATTACTTTTATTTTCTTTTTACAGAAATGAATATTGACAAAAAAAAGAAAGACAAAAAGAAGAAAAAGAAGAAGAAGCGCGACGAAGGCAGAAAACTAGCCAAAGCGCTAAAGAAGATGTCGTTTGAGGAGAAAGTAAAGAAACCGAAGAAGGAGTCGAAGCCACCGATAGCTTCTGATGAACCTACAACCTCGTTACAACTTGCAACCTGCAGTGTCGTCATCAATCAGTCTACGTAGCCTTCTCAGCGTGTGTTTATCAGCTGTTAATAACTGATACCGTTGGATCATACGCATGTAGATGCATACATCCAAAAAAAGGCCCTTTTCAGGGCCGCATATGATTCGATATTAATAAAATGTTTCTTTAATGGTATTGTCTAAAAACGGACTCACTTACATACCTACTTACGACTGAGATATTAGTAAAGATCTACTACTATGTATTACACAAATAATATTAACCCTTTGGTAAGTTGTTAAAATAATAATAATAAAGCCATTTATTTCCGAAATTTGGGTACATATGCACATTGTTTGCTAATAAGAAGTGTTTACAGTAATTAATTATAGGATGTCCCGCATTTCAGCGTGCCTGTTGGCATAGGCCTCCTCCAACTCCGTCCATTGTGCTCTGTTCTCTGCAACTCTAGTCCCACAAGGCCCCAAAGTTATGCGGATGTCGTTTTCCCATCTTGTTTTGGGACGTCCCTTTTTTCTAGTTCCGTCTCTTGGGTACCATAGAGTCTCTTGTTTGCTCCATTTATTTATTTTGCATCGAAGGATGTGTCCTGTCCAGCCCATTTCAAATGATTGATACGCGTTAATATATCAAGTGAAGTTGTTAATTGTTAATAAATATTTGGTACAAAATTTCTAAAATGCCGCGCTACCCATGCCCCCAGTACATTAGTGGTTTCCAATACTCCTGTAGCTATTGTATTTGCCTGACACTAGACTTTTAGGCTCATTTCATTCGTTGAGATACAACTTATCTTTGAACGTGATTTTCATACGCCTTATTAATCAGTACAAAAGTATAAAAATTAAAACTAAAACCTGACTTCTAAAAATCGGACTCTGAACAGAATTAAACAAGAAAATATTTCTGTGACATTCTTATCAATGAGCTATTCAATATTAATCATCTATGACACTATTATCCACGGCTATTCTCTAAACACCAGTATGTTTATTTATTAAATTTAAACGTATTTGTAAGTCGTCTACTTATTCTATCGAGCATCTGGCTAGGTTCTGTTCATGACACAACCATATTAATTAATAAAATAAAATAAATAAGCAGAAGAGCTTGGGGTGTAATAAGTGTGACTTTTGTGTACACACACCACGGTTTCAATAAAACTGACCAAGTTCGAATTGGACTCGCGCACGAAGGGTTCTGTATCACTATCGCAAAAAACGGCAAAAAAATCACGTTTATTGTATGGGAGACCCACTTAAATATTTATTTTATTCTGTTGTTATAGCGGCAACATAAATACATCATCTGTGAAAATTTCAACTGTCTAGCTATCACGGTTCATGAGACAAGGGACATGAGCCTGGTGACAGACGGACAGACAGACAGACGGACCGTGGAGTCTTAGCAATAGGGTCCCGGGTCTCTTGGGGTACGGAACCCTAAAAACGAATACAATTACGAGGAATCAATCTTTAATTAATATTATGAATATTGATACAGTAGAGCACCGTTAATTCATACATTATTATCACAAATTAATAAGTAGGTATTGGACCGTAGAGACTGTTGAATTTAATTTGTGTTAGAAATTGTTCAAAATAATTGAAAAAAAGTTCATTATACGGTCAGGTCGCGCTACTTGAGTAAAAAATCCGCATACCAAGGTTCCGTACAAATATATACATTCACCAAAATAGCTAGGTAACATTACTGAAATTCATAAACAGTGAAAACGCCGAATATTGCTCTAACGAAAATGTAAATTGGATAAGGGACAAAGTTAACTTTGCCGTTGGAAAACTGTTGTACATACATCGACATAAGTCCCGGTCATTATACCAGCAGACCGTAAATAATTTAATAATATTTTGTTTAATTTAGGTACAAATTTATGGTTTTCGGATTTTTTCCTTTACTGCTATAAGACATTGCTTATTGCTAAATTCCATGGTTCTGCATAAATTTTTGGTGTAGATAAGATAGGGTATTGGTTTTGATACCCTTGCGATTAGACATAAACGGCGATATCTTGTGATTCCGTTGATCTAGAAGTTTGATTTTTCTACAGTTTCAAGGGGTTGCAGATCTGCGTATAAGATATTAATTTTAACTTGAAATACAGTCACGCATTCCTGAGAAAAAGGTCTTAAGGGTACACTAGTCAACGGCACGAACTATTTTGTGCGCGGGGTTAAAATGCATTTTATATCAACCGACAACATGTGCGGAAGAGATAGATGCTGTGATGAGCAGTAGGAAGCTAGTTCGCGTACGAATACACACTTTAGTAAATTAGTAGCGAAATGGATAATGATTTAGGACGAAACCGAGCGCGCGAAATTTTATAAACAGACCTTTGGCAGTCTAGATATCATGAAAAAACGACTAAATCTATCTGTTCAAAATAAAATTATGTGCATTGTTGAACTACTAATCTATCCCTGTATGGAGGCCGTTTTGCAATTTTCCGTCTTATTAGTGGTGGCCCAAAAATGCGTTAAAATTAGTGTCGAAATGTGGAACTTTCGACGCTAATAACTTTCAAAGATTTTCTTTTTTTACTTTTTCGCTTCCATACAGGGCTAACAAAAGAGCCAAATTGATATCACTTTTTATTTTGAACGTACATCGTCAAACAGTGGAATAATCCCTAGACTACGTTTGTATGGAAGAATTTTCGACTAGTGTAACCTTAAGAGAAAGAATATTGTTTTTTTTTTATGTGGGTACAAATTTACGGATTTCGGCTTTTTTCATTAATTATTCTATTATTACTTAATGCCAAATTTCATGATTCTGGGTAATCTATAGGTTTTGATTGCCTTGCGATTCGTAAAATTTACGACATTATCAGCAATATCTTGTGATTCCGCTGATCTAGAAGTTTGATTGTTCTACAGTTTCAAGGGGTTGCAGACCTGCGTATAAGATATTAATTTCAACTTAATACATCCAAGCGTTCCAGAAGAAAAAGTCTCACGGACAGACAGACAAATAGAAAACAAAGTGATCCTACAAGGGTTCCTTTTATTCGTTTTGAAGAACCCTAAAAATAATAACAGTAGTTACTTGTTATTAAAATGACATAGCATATTATTATTAATAGTGAAACGAAAATGTCTTGCAACCGAAGCAGTAACTACAGCCTTGCTTTTGATGACAATATAGTACAATCAGATTCTCAAGTCACCGCTGTATTTGAACGTTTCTTTGCTGAGGTTCCCGCAGTGACTTCTAATTCTCTTCATTCATCACCCTACATTATTGCAATGGGTTCCGGCTCATATTGGTGTGAGAGGTAACGAGGAGGCTGATCGAATATCTAAATTAGCAGCAGTAGAAGGAAATGAGTTTGGATTTTTGCCGGACTACTCAGATTTGATCCCTAAATTCAAAACTAAATGTCACGAGTTCTGGAAAAAACATTTTGATGAAAAATCGGAAACAAAAGGAATTTGGTATAAAACCATTCAGCATGAGCCTCCTCGTTATCTTTGGTTTGATGATGGCAAGCTATGTAGACATTATGTGAAAATAGCATTAAGACTCCGATCGGGTCACTATCCATCGGCAAAGTTTGCGTTCTTGATGAAAAAAGTAGAATCACCAAATTGCATTACTTGTAATACAATCGAGGACGTACAACATTTGTTGATGGATTGTGTTAAAAATAAGATTGAGAGAGAAAAATTGGAAAGAGAGTATGGCTTGAACAAGTTAGATATTGGCTTAGTTCAGACGATATTATCATACCCTAAGTCTGATTTAGCAAAACAACTTTGTAGACTGGCAGTAATCACAAACCCGTTATGTTATATATTTTTTTTTTTTTATAACTAGTTTTAGTAAAATATTGTAAAGTGCATTAGTGCAGTATATTGTTTAAGGTACAATGAGGTTGACGTATCCTTGTGGATGAAAACCCCCAAACTAATAATAAAGATTAAAAAAAAAAAAAAAAACACCCTACATTAAATGTTAAAAAGACTGCAGATCTATGGAAAAATCCTGTAGACGTTACTAAACCCAAAAACATTAACAATTTCATTGTAAATGCATCAGGTAAGAGAATTGGAAACAATTACACAGGTACCTTAGCTTTGTTTGCGGCGATTTGCGGCTTTGTTTAAAACTTTCACGTGGTGTTTTGAACTCGGTAATACATAAACCGAATTCTTCGGCGGAAGAGTTTATAAAGCTGTTTAATTTTCAACAGCCAATCACAGCAGATAACGCGTGCTTGTCAATTTGTCACATTCATTCTGCGATAATTTAGAGGTGAGGAACTTGGCCTGAAACTAGTATAAGGCGATTTTAAAAATCGTTAATTCTCTGCCTCTCCTCTTTTGTCTGTTCAGGTACACAGTCGCTGATATTATTTTATTTCTGTATACTAATATTAAAAGACGAGAGAGCCATTCGATGCCATTTGCCAGCCATTGATAAAATAAATAAATAGTGTACGGATTGCGATAATCGCATCAGACGGTTATCAAACAAGGTGTAAAATGACCAAAGAATGTAAACCTACATATCATAATCAGCGGTAAGTAAGTATGTTGGTAGGTAATTAATTTTTTTTTAGACAATTCCAACCAAGAAACATATTTAATCATATCGATTCATACGCGCCCTGAAAATCGCCTTTTTACGCGACTGCCGAAGTAGGTAAATGTGTTTATCAGTCTATGTATGTATGTTTGTTCCTGTGTGGCGTTCTAGAGACCACACGCGTTGGCCGATTTTGATGATACTTACGTCAATCGATTAGTCTTCTTAACCTTGCAAGTGCCACTGGCTACATTAAAATTGGAAAATAGAAAATGACGGTTTTGGGCGCCATATTGCGGGTGCTTAATTATTTTTCTTCTTCCGAACCCATCGTGTGGGTTATCAAAATTAAGAGTTTTAAGAGGTGATTTAAAAAAATATATAACACTTAAATATAAAAATTTATATGATTCGAAAAAAACAATGTTAACTAAAAAGTTATAAATAAAAAACTTGATTTAAAAACTGAAAACAACTAGACTGCTTAAGAAGCTAAATAAGAAAACTTAAACAAGAAAATCATGCTGTGCAGTCGAAGGATACATCTGGTTTTGGTCAGCCAGCTCGCGATTAAGTATCCTCCGACTGCACAGCATGATTTTCTTCTTGTTTAAGTCTTTTTATGTATGTGCGCGTTCCAGGATGTAACGCAGCAGGTAAGCTGGTCCGGAGGTTGCACGTAGATGTCACTCCACGTTCTTGACACGATTATAGTAATCCATTAATTTGTTGACTAGATCCAGACACTCTTCTGCCAGGCGTTCCGATACCGTTCCATAACTGGCAAGAGAGTATAAGCACTCGTCAAGAATTTCATTCATACGGTAGATTAGATATCTGAAACAATAGAAAAATAATATTAATAACACCGAAAATTCACCAGGGCAAAATATACGTCCTAATTACACTTACTAAGAAAATTGATTCACACCCAAAATTACAAAAATAATACGATAAAAAATATTTTTTAATAAACTAACAGTTTAGTTACCTTTTAATATCTTCTAGCGTCGGCAAAACCATGTTGAATTGATTAATTCAGAACGTAAGGAAGTAGGACTGCTATAGCGACGGTACGGCACACTGTAAACTGATTTTAAAATCACTCGCCTACTTGATATAATATGTACTTGGATGTAGCGATGTTGTTTGCGGGGGGTAAGAGGGGTGGCGAGTGGTAACGATGCTTGGATCGTGCCCGCGGGGACAGCCGGCGTGCAGGTCTAGGTGGGGATACCAGTGCTCCTTGTCATTTACGCATTTTTGGGAACTAAACGTAACTGAACCCTTTAAAAAACAAAGTAGTATTGGCTTATCTAAACCAATATTGTAAAGAGGAAAGATTTCTTTGTTTGTTTGTTTGTTTGTAGCGAATAGGCTCCGAAACTGCTGGATCGATTTGAAAAATTCTTTCACCAATAGAAAGCTACATTATTCCTGAGTGACATAGGCTATTTTTTAATCCTGAAAATGGGCCCTGTGGGGTGGTCCACGGCAGCGAAGCCGCGGGCAACAGCTAGTTTAATTATATATACCTATAGAAAACTGGACCAAACAAGTTTTTTTTAATAGTTTTGTAGTACTCAGAAACAAAAAAAGGTTTCAGGATAGCATTCTTAATTTTCAGGTTGTAGCTTTATAGATACATAAACCACTACGGAATTGATTTACCATCACATGATAAGTTTCTTTAAAAAATGTAACTAATTATGTACTTATGTACAAAGGTGAACTTAACCATAAATTGGTTTTATGTCCGCACCTATTAATAATAATGTGTATTTGTTAAGAATATTTTACAGCCCTTAGTAAGCCTTTTTAGCCGCCTGCCAAAGGATGGTAATGTGTTTATCAGTCTATGTATGTATGTTTTTTCCTATGTGGCGTTCTAGAGACCAATTTTGATGATTCTTACGTCAATCGATTCGTTTTAAGCCTGCGAGTGTCACTGGCTACAGTCAAATTGGAAAAGAAACAATGCGGATTTTGGGCGCCATTTTGTGGGGGAATATTTTTTATTTCTTCCAAACCCATCGTATCGGTATCAAAATAAAGGGTTTTAAGAGGTGATTTCAAAAATATATTTCACTTATTTAATATGTTTAAATGTACCTAATACAAAAAAAAAAATAACTAAAAAGTTGTAAATAAACAAGTTTATTAAAAGAATCAAAAAATATTTAAACAAGCTACATTTTGCATGAATTACTGGTAATAATTAAAAAAAACAAAAACTTGACTGCTTAAAAAGCGAACTAAAAGGACGTAAACAAGAAGGAAATCATGCTGTGCAGTCGGAGGATACATCTGGTTTGGGCAGCCAGTTCGCGAATATGTATCCTCCTATTTGAATAAACAGTAGTTTAAATATCTAAAACTTATATTACATTCGTTAACTTAGCGCCTTCTGTTTGAATAAATATGTTATGTTGAAACATATGTTTAATTGTATCAACTTCATCATCATCAGCCCATAGCAGTCCACTGCTGGACATAGGCCTCTCCAATTGCGCGCCAGTTGCATCGATTTTCGGCAACTCTCAACCAGCTGCTACGAGTACCAGCCACCGTGCTAAGATCGTCGCTCCACCTAGCCTGAGGAATTCCTACCTTACGTTTATCAGTTCGCGGTCTCCACTCAAGAACACGTCTACGGTACCCCAATGTCCTTCATCGGTCCTAAAAAGGCCGGTCCATTGCCACTTCAACTTGCTTATTCTCTGAACTATATTGACAACTTTGGTTCTCAGCCGGATCTACTTATAATAATCTAACAGTTAGCTTTCACATACCTTAAGAATATAATATTTCAATAATAATACCAACCAGTTCCTATCCCACTGCAGGGCAAACGTCTATTATCTTACAGAGAATGCACGAGCATTAGTCACCACGATTGCTCATTGCTAGCCAGGATATAAAACTTTATTCCATAATTCTTCTACTTAAAAACCGGCCAAGTGCGAGTCGGACTCGCGCACGAAGGGTTCCGTACTTGGTAAATTGCCCTTTACGATTTATGACGTATTAAAAAAAAACTACTTACTAAATCTCGTTCAAACCAATTTTTGGTGGAAGTTTACAGGGGAATGTACATCGTATATTTTTTTTAGTTTTATCATACTCTTATTTCAGAAGTTACAGAGGGGGGGGGACACATTTTACCACTTTGGAAGTGTCTTTCGCGCAAACTATTCAGTTTAGAAAAAAAATATATTAGAAACCTCAATATCATTTTTGAAGACCTATCCTTAGATATCCCACACGTATGGGTTTGATGAAAAAATATATATTGAGTTTCAGTTCTAAGTATGGGGAACCCCCAAAATTTATTGTTTTTTTAATATATTTTTTTTTGCCATTTGTCTACGGAACCCTAAAAAGACCCGAAAACAAAATCTACAGGTAGCAATAAAAACAAAGCTCTCGCCAAAGGCACTGACGAGCACAAAACAAAGTTTTATAGAACAGTACAACAATATAAACTGCACTGTCGAGCATTTGTAAAGGATTAACTCAAGAACCGATACAATGACATTCTGCGTAGTTTGTGAAGGCAACGGTACAGACGTGAATGGTGGAATTAGCTCTATTGTCTGATTGAACATACTTGCAGCGTGGTTTTTAACTGCAGTACTTTTATGGTGATTTTGGCTGTCGGGGACTGATAAGAAGCAACAATAACATAACATCACGCAAGTACATGCCAGAGGGTTGAGCAGAGGTGCTCCTATTCACCCACATTTATTTTTTAAATCCTAAGTATCTAATAGGGGTTCTTCTTTTGCAATCAACCGGGCACAAAGCCAAACGCCCGGCTGCTTTTGAGAAATTCTAGAAAAACCTAATAACACCTAGCCTGACCCGGGCATCGAACTCATAACCTCATACTCAGCAGCAGGAAGGATTTCGTTATTTAGTTTATAAATAACGCAAAACTGTTATAGTTAATTTGTAAATGAGTGGTTATGATTGTCGATGGTGTGGGTCACTAACCCATCGTCATCATCAACAGCCTTTTTAATATTCCCACTGCTGGGAAACAGGCCTCCTCTCTGTCAGAGGTAATGGACCGTAATCCACCATGCGGGCCCAATACGGGTTGGTGGATGTCACATGTATTCGAATTTTTGTTTCCTCACGATGTTTTCTTTCACCGTTTTGAGAGCAGTGGTGGTGAAATAATTTACACAAAGTAAAGCGCCAATTGGGTCATTACCCAATTGAAGTGAAAGTAAATTTTTGACAACGTGTTCACAAAAACCTGGGCATTCCTGTACTCATTAGTTAACGTTACAAATTAATTAATGTTCTTCAGAGTAATTGCTAATTAGTGTTTATCACTCCTGATGATGTCTAACGACACCTATTTAGTCTAAGTATACTAACATTAAAAGTGGATAATTAATTGATTTATTTTTGTTTTCTATAACATCTTGATGATTATTTCATATTTTTGAAAAATATACATTTTAACAAATCCTAAGAAGATGAAAATGATGAAACGATGGTTGAAATGTAGTCCTGCAAATAATTATTTCATTAAAAATGTCAACTTCAACTTTGAATGCGTCTACCACCACTATACTTCATAAAAGATAGCTTGATCTCTGCGACATAAAATATGACAAACTGACGTATACGTTATTGTTAGCCTGTCAAGCGCTATTGTTACTGTATTAATACTGACAGCTGTCGCAGAGATCAAGCTATCTTTTATGAAGTATAGTGATAATCACAGTTTAGAGGCACTAATGTAACTACAACACAACATATTTTATTTTATGATACTAGGGTAGGGTCAATGCTAGGGCCATGTTGACCCTGACCCTGTGGTTAAAACTCGACTTTAGAGCTAAGGTCGTGGGTTCAAATCCGGGCAAGTCCCAATGCGTTTTTTTTTTAATACATAAATATCCAAGTTTATCTTGGATATGGATGACGACGGTGAAGGAAAACATCTTGAGTAAACATGGACTTTCTAGTAATTAGGTATATGATTAAAATCGCCAACCTGTCTTGAGAAATCATGGTGATGAATGCACGTGCCTTCTCCGTATGAGAAAAGACCTTTGACCTGCAGTGTGACAGCAAAACAATTTTTACTAAAACAATTATAGGAGTTATATAATTGTTTTTTTTTATTTTGACAGTATAAGTCAATTTATTTTAATTTAATTGTCATATTATTGACATAATCGACTCACTACAATGTTTTTTTTTTAATGTGTTGTATTGCAATATGTGGTTAGCTAGCTACCTCGACAGTGGATCATATATTATTTTTGCCTAACTGTTGATTTATTTTTTACTTCGATGGTCCTAGTTTATCATAATTATGTGACTTCGAGTTACAGCTGTATTACCTATATGTAGGCAGGCACGCCCTTTATGCCTGGAGGCTTTATAATTGGGGTATAAGTTCCGTTTACGTTTTTATTTTTAGTTTTTGTTTTCGCTTGAGTTTAGATTTCAATGTTTTTGTTGGTATATTGGCGTGTGCTAGCTGTCATTATGGCAAATATATTTTATTTTATTTTTTTGTGTTGAGTAATGTAAATTATTTGCATACTATTGTATAGAATCAAGTTTTTGTTTTTTTTCTAACTGAACAGACAGCTGTGCTGCTGGGGAGTTTGTTGCGCCACTTCTTCTTCCCAGCAAAAGCACTAGGAAGTGGTGATGGGCGGGCGTTTTCGGGGGACTGTCTTATGTAATTTTGACGTTCGGAAAGTGCTGATTCTCAGCCTAGTTTAAATAAATGACTTTTGAATTTTTGAATTTTTTGAATTTTACTAGCTTCTGCCAGTGGCTTCGTCTGCGTGAAAAGTGATCATCCTAAAGGAACATTATACCGGGATATATCCCTATCAATATAAGTCTATGTTCTATTTTAGACTATAATCTATATCTGTGCCAAATATCATCCAGATCCGTTCTGCCGTGAGTTTTTGTATTGAGTAACAATCATACTAGAAACTACATTGCATGCCGATGCCGTACATCATCTGACTGACTATCTAGCACAGGAACTTGACAAGGGTAACCACACAGTAGGAATTTTCCTGGACCTCGCCAAAGCTTTCGACACAGTTTCCATTCCCATACTGTTGCGCAAGCTTGAGACCATTGGGGTAAGAGGAACCCAGCTGAAACTCTTTAAAAGTTATTTGGAGGACCGTACCCAATGCGTAAAGATTTGCAATGTTCTCAGCGCTGATAAGAAAAACACGTCATTTGGTGTTCCCCAGGGAAGTGTTTTAGGGCCTACTTTGTTTTTGATATACATAAATGACCTTTGTAATCTAAAGCTTGAACACGGCATAATTGTATCTTACGCTGACGACACTGCTCTACTTTTTTCGGCAGACTCAGAAAATGAAGTGTACAAACTTGCGCAACACGGATTCAATATTGTAAATAATTGGCTTCAACATAACTCACTAACACTAAATGCAGATAAGACTAACTACATTAGGTTTTCGATGCGCAAACAGACAACTAATATTGCCCCAACGTTGTATGCTCATAGTTGTACGGACTCTACCGAAAGCCAGTGTGGGTGTCCCAATATCAATATGGCTAAAAAAATAAAATACCTAGGTATCATTATAGATGAAACCCTTTCCTTTAAACAGCACATAGAAGCTTTAAATAATAGAATTCGTAAGCTAATATTCGTATTTAAAAAGCTACGATATATTGCAGACCCACTACTAATTAGGCAAGTTTACTTTGCTCTATGTCAATCAATTTTGACTTACTGCATTACCTCATGGGGTGGAGTGGGTAAAACTTTGTTACTACCCATCGAGAGAGCGCAGAGAGCGATCCTCAAGGTGTCTACTTTCCGCCCGTTCCTATTTCCCACTAACCTCCTCTATAAATCTTGTGAAGTACTAACAGTTCGACAATTATTTATAATGAACATCGTATTAAAACAACACGCAGCCCTCCCCTATCGCATTGACTATACAAAAAAAAGACGGAGAGATGTAGTTTGCCTTCAAAAAAGTACAAAACATGCATTCACAGACAAATTTTACGTGTTCCTCGGACCACTACTCTACAATAGACTAAACGTAACAGCAAACATTTATTCCCTAAATGATAGTAACTGTAAGAGAATTCTCAAAGAAATTCTACAAATGATGTCCTATGAAGATACAGAGAAGTTATTACTTGTATTAAAATAGGTATTAGTATCTAAGATGTTAGAAAATAAGAATTTTATTGTATTATTTGCACCCGAAAAAAATACCTAAGACTACCTTATATTTGATTTTCAGTAATTATTAAAAAAAAAAAAAAAAAAAGTACAATTTTCGCCTGAAACACAGGATTACCTAGTTCAGGCACATAACACTTGTGAACTTGACATAGATTTAAGCAAAAATTGTAATTATTGTTATACCAAATGATTTTAAATAAATTTATTATTATTTATTATTATTATTATTACATACCATCTTCACATCCACAACTTCCGCTTTTAAAATTAAGTAAGATAGTTGATGACACTGCGCAATAAGGATGAACTTATTATCGTCAGTTCAACATACTATTTCCCTATGTACAGGCTTGCCTAAGGGAATTCAGCAAGTCTTAACTACTACTATGTTTGTAAGTGTGTTGCAAGTCTGATGGTGGAGTAGGTGCCCAGTGCCTGTAACACGTATTAGTTCCTAGCGCGGGACTGGGTCTTGCTCTACCCTCTGCTGCAGTGCGCCTCATTCACTTGCTTTATTTATCTGGTAGTATTATGGATATTTAGGACCTCAAACATTTGTTGATGAATAAATTGAAATTGAGTTTAAACTTGGAACGTTGACTGAGGTCCAGAAATATAGCTGACAAAGTTTGTTACAGTTCTCACCAAACTTCTTGGCCGCCCTGAAGTTGGCTACAATGGCTGTGCAGTAGTAAATCTTATACTAAACAGCACCGCACCATGCCTTGAGCATTGGAAAGCCAACTTCAGGGAGTCCAAAAAGTTTGGCGAGTACTAAACGTACGGGCGTGAAAACCACGTTTACATTTAAATCGTATTTAATACCTTAAAGGACTGACATTCATTAATATGTAACTTATATTTATGCCGTAATTAATCTGAGGTAGGTATCGCAAAATATTCACAGAAAAAAAACCCACACACTCACAAGACAAACAGTAGAGTTTGAAATATCGGAGACCTTACGCTACACCAGCGCCTCTAGCGGCGAAATCATACGCGGTAGCCACCATTGCAGTATTAACTTATAAATAAACCTCAACTGCATGTCACCTATAAGAAGATTCTTATGATATGATACTGGTAACAAACTGCATTCTAAATGTGTTGGGTTCACAGTTAGAATGCAGTACTAAATACGTGATTACTGCATTTTCATCCTGTGTATGGTGATCATTGCCATTGCTGAAATCATACTAACAATATCTGATAATTTCACTAGAAATGCTGCATTTTTCTTTGTTGTTTCTTCAGGTTCTACCCATACAAAATGTTTTATGAAATTCCACATGTAGCCGAAAGACACTTTGAATTTTTAACAAAAACGGAATTTCGTAAAAATAATGATTACCTACTGCAATATCTCTGTTACCTGCTCAGGACAATATCAAACATAATGGTGAGAGAGAAAGACAAACCTATATAACAAGTAGACACTAGAAAGAGATAAAACTACAAAAGAAGTTGCCAATTTACCTGAATTTATCTGTTTTGGGAGCAATTGTATCTAATGACCTTACCGGTATTCAATTTGTGTAAAAGAGTGAGATAGTGCTATATGATAGATAGAGATAACCGCCACTGACTCCCGTGCGTAATCCCCAAATGTTAGCGAAACATATTTTCTGTATAACTTCTGGGCTTTTGGAGTTCTGGCATTCGCAACTGTGCTTTCGACAGAAGTGGTCGAGTAGTTTCGAATATTCTTTGTGATACTTTTTTTTAAACTTTAAAATGGTGGTGTGTGATGTGTGTGCTGTGTTTTTTGAGAGTGGTCAGGTTTCAGGTGAGTTAGATTTCATTTATATATATGTTTTATTTTTAGTAGGCTTCTATTGCGGTGTTTCTGACTGTTAAATAATTAAAATAATTTTCAAAATTGTTAGAAAAATTTTACATTATTAAAGCAATTTTTTGTGGTGTTTAGTATGTTTCACAAAAAGAATTGTTAACTGCGTTGATATTTACGAATCCAACAAACAATACATTTAGAAAAAATCTATTAAGCTTTTTCTAAATTATTGTATTAATAATTAATTTCATTTACTTCCTTGTCTTGAATAAAATATAATCGAAAGAGAAGTGTAAAAATGCCCATAATTGGTGTGTGTAGTTACAAATATAAGGTTGGGTGAGCTGCTATGCACACTACACTAAATTTAGATCCCATTAAAATACCACGTCACCGAAACTGTCAAAAGATTTTTTTACTTTATAAGTAAACAAACAAACAATGCATTTAGACAAAAACTAATTTCTAAAAGTATTGTTTTAATAACTAATTTCTATTACTCCTTAAAAATGAATAAAATATCTACTCAATTTAGATTCCGTCATAAAATTGTCAGTTACATTCTGTTTTTTCGGAACTATTTTTTGTGGTGATTAAGACAATTTTACGAAGTGCCTGTAACACAGGTTAGTTCCTAGCGCGGGACTGGGTCTTGCTCTGCCCTTTGCTGCAGCGCGCCTCATTCACTTGCTTTATTTATTTGGTAATATTAAGGATATCTAGGACCTCAAACATTTGTTGATGAATAAATTGAAATTGAGTTTAAACTTGGAACGTTGACTGAGATCTAGAAGTATAGCTGTCAAAGCTTGTTACAGTTCTCGCTAAACTTCTTGGCCGCCCTGAAGTTGAATTTTTAACAAAAACGGAATTTCATAAAAATAACAATTACCTACTGCAATATCTCTGTTAAGAGCGCAGTATGAAACACAATGGTGAGAGAGCAAGACAGAGCTATATAACAAGTAGACACTAAAAAGAGATAAACTACAAAAGAAGTTGCCAATTTACCTGTACTTATCTGTTTTGGGTACCATTGTATCTAAAAATCTTACCGGTATTCAATTTGTGTGTAAAAGTGAGATAGTGCTATATGATAGAAAGAGACAACCACCACTCCTCACTCCCGTATTTAATCCCCAAACACTAGCGAAATATAATATTTTCTGTGCAAGTTCTGGCATTCGCATTTGTGCTTCCGACAGAAGTAGTCGTGTGCTTTCGAATATTCTTAGTGATACTTTTATTTTAAACTTTAAAATGGTGGTGTGCAGGTTTATTATGTTTTTTGAGAGAGGTCAGGTTTCAGGTGAGTGAAATTTCATTTATATATATGTGTTTTATTTTTAGTCAGTCAGGAAGCTTCTTTTGCGGTGTTTCTGAATGTTTTTTTTAAATACATGATATAAATTTCAAAATTGTTCGTTATATTTTGTATTTTAAAAGCAAATTTTTGTGTTTTTTAGGATGTATCACAAAAACTTTTTTTGATTGCGTAGGTATTTACTAAAAGTATTGTTTTAATAATTAATTTCATTCGCTTCCTTGTGTTGAATAAAATATGTAAGCACTCAATTTAGATCCCATTAAAATACCACGTGATCGAAACTGTACTTTTTTAGGGATCCGTGCCCAAAGGGTAATAAGTAAAATGGGACCCTATTACTAAGACCCCGCGATCCGTCTGTCTGTCTGTCTGTCACCAGGCTGTATCTCATGAACCGTGATAGCTAGACAGTTGAAATTTTCACAGATAATGTATTTCTGTTGCCGCCATAACAACAAATACTAAAAACAGAATAAAAAAATGTCTAAGTGGGGCTCCCATACAACAAACGTGATTTTATGCCGTTTTTTGTGATAATGGTACGGAACCCTACGTGCGCGAGTCTGAGTCGCACTTGGCCGGTTTTTTTACTTCATTGATACTCTATCTATTAAACAAAAAATACATTCAAAAGTAACTATTATTTTTTCTTAAAAAAGTCTTATTTTAATAACTAATTTCAATTACTTCTTAATAATGAATACTAACAAATATATTAATAATTAACAAATAAGATATTAAACAAACAAGCAATACATTTAGTTAAATAATTAATTTTAATCGCTTCCTTTAAGGACAACCTTAATAAAATATGTACTAAATTTAGATCTGTTATAAATGCCACGTGATCGAAACCGGTATCAAACATAACTATACTCCATTTGAAATAACAATAGACATGTTTCCAAATCTTTTTACAGTCCGTTCAACCGATTTTGAATTCTATCCCGTAAACATAAGGATGACATAAAAAGCATAAACCAAAACCAACTGTTTACTACAGCTACCACTTTTCGTATCACCAACGCAATAGAAGTCAAAATCGGTTGAACGGGCTGTAAAATGGGCTAATTTAAACTTCTAATGTTATCGCAAATGGAGTTTAGACTATACTATTCTTCATCCCGCGGCTTCGCTCCCGTGGCCCACCCAGCAGGACCCGTAAATTTTTCCAGGATCAAAAGTACCTTTCCATAGGTGAAAGAATATTTAAAATCGGTTATTCAGTTTTTGAGTTTATTCTTCAACTAGCTTCTGCCAGCGGCTTCGCCCGCGTGAATGTCGAAAATAATCCCAAAGGCACATATTCCTGGTATATTAAGTACTCTATGTGCTATTCCAGATTATAATCTATCTTTGTGCCAAATTTCATCCAGATCCGTACAGTAGTTTTTGTGTGAAATAGTAACAAGCACACTCACAAACTTTCGCATTTATCAAATTAGTGTGATGTTATTATTATATATTTATATAGTGTAGATACTCGTATTTTGTATTTTTGTGGTTTTTACGATTTTTCATGAAAATGATTTTTGACTAGGACATAGGTTTTTAGGCTTTTAGTGTTTCAAAATAATTCCAATCACTTATTTCGCTTTAATAAAATAACGATTCATAAAAAAATACCACGTGACTGAAACTGCTAGTGGTAGCAGTTTCAGTCACGTGGTATTTTTTTAAATTGTTGTGGAACAATTTTACTTCCAATTTAAAAATAATATAATTATTCGGATTTCAATAAATAATGTTTGTTTTACAAATGTCGTAATAAGAGTAAGGTCGTCACGAAAAAAAGGAAAGGTTCCAGGCATTACTTTTTAGGGTTTCGTACTCATAGGGTAAAAACGGGACCCTATTACTAAGACTCCACGGTCCGTCTGTCTGTCACCAGGCTGTATCTCATGAACCGTGATAGCTAGACAGTTGAATTTTTCACACATTATGTATTTCTGTTGCTACTATAACAACAAATACTAAAAACAGAATAAAATAAATATTTAAGTGGGGCTCACATACAACAAACGTGATTTTTTGGCGGTTTTTTGCGATAATGGTACGGAACCCTTCGTGCACGAGTCCGATTTGGACTTGTCCGGTTTTTTTTCTATGAGATTCATTTTTTAATTAAGTTTAAACAGGACCACGTTTATTGCTAAAATAATGAAGAGATTAAATAAAAAATGCATACTATTTGTAAGCCTGAAAGTTTATTTAGAATAAAGATTACGTACGTAGTAGTACGTATACGCGTGCTTGACATTTTGTCACATAATTCTGCGATAATTTAGAGGTGAGAAACTCGGCCTTAGTGTTTAGTTTTTAGTACAATGTCAGAATGAAAAAAAACAATGTATTTCGGAAGCTATTTTTTACGGTGTTTAAGATTTTCACAAAAATAATTTTCCACTGCATAGGTACCTAGTTTTTTTTCCGAATTTTGTGTTTCAATAATTAATTTTAATCAATTCCTTTTCTGAAATAAAATATGTACTAAATTGAGATCCCATTAAAATACCAAGTGACCTCGTGCCTACACACTGCCTCAATATGATATCTACGAGTACATGTTGATTTTTGAAGATTTTTTAAAATAATCTTAAACAATTTCATTATTATCAGATCCAACAAGAATGGAAGAAAAATGTGAGAGCGAGACACTGGAGCGGTTCATATGGGCGGATGAGTCAGGTGAGTGAAATTTTATAACAAGTATTTTTGTAGACTTATTTGAGGTATTTTCAATTTTTCACAAAAAGATTTTTGGGTGTGAAATTAAATGGCTTAATAACCTCCCTCGTTTCATCCCTCCTATCCTATCCCTCGGGACCCGTGTATTTTTCTCAATAAAAGAGGTAGATAAAATTTTTGGACACTCAACTATGGTGTAGAAAACTCAATAAGAATGTTATTTTCAGACCCAGAGAAAGAGATGGTGAGAGATGAAGGAAAGCAGTCGCCTGTTGAAGAGAACAGCACTCTTAAAGATTTGCTGAGAGTGGACGTGCAATATGTCCCGCTTTTGACACAGGTAAGAAACTTTATAGGTACCTTAAGGCGGTGTAATAGAAGAGGTTTTCCATAATAACCAATACTAGTAAAGAGCAGGGGCGTAGCAATCAGAGGGCTAGCTGGTGCAGTGCACCGGGTCCCCCAAGCTGAGGGGGCCCTCGGACCCTGACCAAGAAACTTCAAATTTTACCTAAAATTATCCCAACTTCGGAATCTCAATAAAATAGGTTGCAACACGATTTTAATCATAGCCACTCATTTGAAAGAATATAGGAGAATTCCCAACAAATATCGAGGAATTACAGATTTTTTCGTAAAGTGCCAAGATTTGTATATTTTTTCGGAAATTGCATCAAACGTTGGTTTCTACTAACAAAATTCACTGGCGATTCGGACAGCACATTAAAGTCAAAATCAAATCGTTTATTTCAAATAGGCAATTAAGCGGCAGTTTTGAATTTCAAAAATTTAAAGGCAATAATAATTTTTTCTACTGTCTACTCCCAAAGGTAGATTGTTATGGAGTAGAACGGACAAGCAACTCCATACATACTAGTAATGCAACCGACCTCTGCTTCTGTTGCCGCAATTGCGAAAGTTGTGCACGCTTTTTTACATCCGTTTCTGTTCCTGCTGTTTCGCAAATCTTTTAAACGGAACCATATCAGGAGTATCCAAAGCGAGGTTCTTAAATTTTCGACAAAATTTTCTTTTTTTAATCGTTACCACATCAGATAGTTCAATTTTTTTTGTGTTTTATGGAGTGGCATAAAACATAAAAAAATTGATTGATACAGTAGCGACATATAGTTATATGTCCCTTGAATGCGCTACTGGTCGGACGGAGAGCGTCGTGAAAAGGGAGTGTAAGAATTCTGCCTACATTCCTTACAGTCTTTTTCTCTTTCAGGGCAGCATCTAACTTGCTTAGTAAAACTCTCTCACTGACGTTTTCATTATTAACTATCGGGGTTGAAACTAAGACATTCGTGCAAACGTGAACTGTAAAAATATTGTGTAAAATCGTGGGCTTGGCAGAACTCCAAGTTGGGTTTTTGCTGATGACAAAGTGTTAAATTAGTTACATTCAAGCCCGAGCCGAACGAGTTATAGATTTAAAAAAAATTGCCTTGCACCTTTAAATATATATATTTTGACTTGATGATATCTAAACAGTTCACTTAGGGCCCCAGTTTTTTTTTGCACCAGGGTTCCTGAGTCAGAGGCCCTGGTGCAAAAAAAAACTTGGGCCTCTCGTCTGCATCATCTGCCTAGCCTAGACACGAACATGCTGTAATTGTCTGACGAATATTGCCCATGCGCATCTTGCAACAAAATAAGCGAACCCCTCAAACTTCGTAACTTCACCATCATCACAATTTCAGCCACAATACATCCACTACTCGATTTACGTCTCCCCCAAGCATCGCTACGACTACCGAATTAACGATCCTGTGCTTCTCGCATCCAGCGCCCATACATTATTAACTCTAAATCTTTGTTTTTAGCTAGAGCAGTTTTGTCCGGGGGAAGACGGCATCCAATTCAACAGGAAACTACATCAGTTTGAGGACACCATTTCCTCCATGTGCCCTGATGAAGAGCGTTTGCAGTGAGTAACATTATTTACTACTTATATTTGTTATTTGTTCATAGTTGTAAAAGTTTACTCCCACCGCGCCACCATATTCCTTGCAAAGCAAAGTTTCTGTATTTCTATTGATTCACTTCAGTTTCTGAATAGAAAATACAAGTGATGCGATTGGCAGTTGATGATTCATTAAATCAATCACAGTAGTTGACAATTTGTCGCAATCATTTTGTTGTAGTAACTGGGCCTTGTTGATTTATGATTAAAATTCTTCCCCCATTTCCAGCAAAGCATTCGCTACATTCCGGGCCGCTGCCCTGCTGAATGCAGAGACAGCTCGGAAATTAGCTGCCGTAGGAGCAGCTTTCACGAGACAGTCAAGACAGCGATTGAGAATAGCACTTCTCAATGTCGTCATGCAGGAGACCTTCGAAAGTGAGTTTTTGATTTCAAATGTTTGACTTAGCTAAGAGTGAACCCTTTGTTAGAGTTAGAGTGTCTGAAGTATATGCATACAGCTGCACTTACAAGGACCTAAACACTGCTATCTGAGTCATACCCATACAGTTTGTTCATTAATTAAATTACTTACATTTGATTGTATTTGTTTTCAGAGCTGGACGTGTTGGAGAAGTCAAATCCAATTTACTTGACAAACGCGGCTAACCTCATGGGAGACTATTTTTCAGGTAATTTATTAATGATACCTATCTTTCTGATTAAGTTATCTTTTCTGCTTAGTTCAATGCTGTATTAGTGTAGTGATCGCCAGCGTGAGTGCTGAGCGTGAAGCCCTTGGTTCTGTCCCAGGATCAGACAAAATGTTATTGAGACTTTTCAATACCATTTTCTCAGAAGTAGCTTTAAGTCTATACTTGTGCCGGGTTAAAAGCAATAAGCTCATCCCCTACCGAATTAAACAAGTGTGGGACCCGTGGCAAATTTGATAAAGAGGCCCTTGAGCTGCTATGGGTTCTTATGTATAAAGAGGCAAAAAAGTTTTGTTCCTTGGTAGAACTTGGCTTCTTAAAGTTTATAACAGTACTTTTACAACATAGGTTTAATATAATATTAGCTAAAGCCATTTTTTTTGACAGACTGACGTGACTGCTCCAAGTGCACAGTTATTTTGACCGAGTAATAGACCCGATTATCGGGCCGATTAAAATTCTATACATTTATACGAGCGACAGTTTGTTGAAATGCACATGGCATTAACCGTATCTTCTTCTTTTCGTATAAACTGAAAATTTATCTCAACTAATCTCGAATTCACCCTAACTCATTTACCGTATGAAATTCTGTTTTATTTTCGCCAAGGTTCCGAGTGTCTGATGTGAATATGTGAATTGTTATAGTTGGAAAGGGTTTTGCGTTTTTATTTTTTTGTGAAATCAAGTATATTCAATATACCAAATAACCATTACGCTCAGGAGGAGGCGGGGTAGTTTTAATAAGCCGGGGCCCCCGTTTGTACAGGACCGGCACTGGTTGGGATGCCTCACTTTTATGAATATTTTAAATACAACTTGTTGTGAACTGTAATGAATATCAAATCTACCAATGTTCGAAACATTATCTCAAAATTGAGAGTTAATTTAATTTCAGTTTAAAATAGTCTGTGCCATTTAAAATCGTACTTACGAATCAAATGTGTTTCATTTCAGTGGCGACACTTGGCAACGGAAAACAGCTCAACTACCTCGCCAGTCCACTTCTGCAGTACATGCGTGCATTAATAAGAAGTGATGATATGAGGGCGCACCGGAGTCTGGCCACACAGGTACGTGCTTAAATCCTTCTTTAATGTATGACGAAATTGGCTAGATAGAGATCTTATTTATAATTTAATTATCATGCTAATTTCGACTTCTTCAGAATTAATTTAGTATTCAGATAGTTATATTAAAAAAATAAATATCGCTAATATTATCCAATTCTCTTCCAGCTACTGCAAAATGGCGGGGAGCTCTTCACAGAGCTAGGAGAAGAGATGGATGAACTGTCCATCTCCATCCGTCTCCGCCTGATATCGCCTCCGCCAAATGGCTCTGTGTGGCTTCTCCTATCGGCCGACCTCTGCCTTAATAAGTTTCTGCCGCTTCCGAAAACCCTCCAAAACTTCTATGCGGCTCGTCCAGAAAGAGCAATTGCAGAGGATTTAAGGGATCCACGCTACGGATCTTGGGTCAAAAGCCCAGGACAGGAGGACTCAGTACACGAAATAACTGAAAAAGTAGACCAGAGTCTTTCACTCATAAGTTCCAGTCATACCATTCAATACTCGCCGAAAAAAACTCCGGAGCGGTCTCCGACAGACAAGAGGGCCAAAAATACCCCAGCTCTGCAGATGCCTTTGCCTGTGAGTGACTCTAAGAGATTGATATCTCCTAGAGTCACTCACAGGCAAAGGCTTGACTTGAACACCTGGCGGCAGTCTGGTAAACAAAAAGAGAGTGAAAGAACCTCTGCAGCTCCCACCAGCTGTAAACAATCTCCACCATCAACCAAGCCCCCAAGGAGTCATGTCACACAGGTCCCGAGAAGCAGGCAATATTGGGATCATGACGACCGGTGTGACAGGGACTACAATAGTTAGTAGAGGGGGCGTTAGATTGATATGTACATAACTATTACTAATATATTTATTTTTACCCTACTGCCGAAGGAGGGTAATGTGTGTATCAGTCTATGTATGTATGTTTGTTCCTATGTGGCGTTCCAGAGACCAAACGCGTTGGCTGAATTTGATGGTTCTTACGTCAATCGATTCTTATTAACCCTTTGAGTGTCACTGGCTACATTAAAATTGGAAAATGGAGAAATGGCGGATTTTGGGCGCCATATTGTGGTGGCCCAAATTTCTTTTTTCTTCCAAACCCATCGTGTGGAGTATCAAAATAAAGGGTTTTAAGAGGTGATTAAAAATATATATAAGTAAATACATATATAAGTGTTATATATTTTTGTTGTTAATTTCTGAAGAAAATCATGCTGTGCAGTCGGAGGATACATCTGGTTTTGGTCAGCCAGCTCGCGAATATGTATCCTCGGACTGCACAGCATGATTTTCTTCTTGTTTACGTCTTTTTAGTTCGCTAGCAGTCGGGTTTGTTGTTATTTTTAAATATATTTTTTTGTGAAACATGAGTACAGTATGAAGATCTTATAATTAATATGAGGTGGCTAGATGTTTTTCTATGTAAAGTGTACAAAATTAGTTGCATTACACAAATAATACAAAAAAAACCACTATCAAAATTTTAATTAAATTGAAATTACAATGTCAAAATTTTAATTTAATTCAAAATCACAATGTCAAAATTTTAATTCAATTCAAAATCACGATGTTAAAATAAATTTAATTTTAAGTAAGACAAGAATAAAACAAATATTTAGAATTCTATATAAAAATATCGTTTAATAATTCATCTACGTTGTAGTAGCACTTCTCTAGTAATAACCCCTGAAGGAACTTTTCAAATTTGTTTAGAGGTAAACATTTAATAATATCGGGTATTTTATTATAAACATCTGGTGTAATACCAAAGAAAAACTTTTTAAATAAAGCCGTTTTACACTTGTTCTGACATAACAAATTCTCATATTGGGCACGAAGCGACCAATCCATGATAGGCTAATAAAAGTGTGTCAATATTTACTTTCTTGGATAGTTTGAATAATAGATATGCACGTTTACTCACACGCTTGCAGATTTCCTCTAAGTGAGGTTTCCAGGTTAGTTTATTATCTATCTTAAGAATTTTGCATTTGTAACTTTTCTATTAAACAGTTATAGTTAGGCAATATTAACTAATAGATTCTTACGGCGCTGGTGTAAAAGAATAACTTTTGTTTTATTTAAATTTATTAGTTTTGTCATGCCAATTTATAATGTCTCTCAGATAATTATTTGTCATTTTAGTAATTATTAATGTTGTCGTCTGCAAATAGTACCATTTTATGATCATTAATATATATAAAGAAAATGTGTGGTCCCAGTACGCTACATTGAGATACACCATATTTTATATGTCTTCGTTTAGATACGAATTTGATCTCCAATTTAGTAATAGGACAAATTCTAGTGTTTCATTGAGTTAGGTGATTCAAATATGATTCTAAGAGTTTCAAGATGTTGCCTCTTATTCCATACCCATGTAATTTTTGCAGCAAAATCTAATGATCCACGAAATCGAACGTTCTTGTCATATCAGTTAGTATAGCACACACAGGATTACCTTTATCTACAGATGTCATTACGCTAGATAGCAGGTCAAATACAGCCATATTAATATTTGTATCCTTTCTGAACCCTTTTTGTTAATTGCAAAAAGGTTGGAATTTTTCGAAATAGGAATATATAGAATTATACATTACCATCTCAATTATTTTTGAGAATACTAATATTTTTGCAATAGGTATATAATTTTGAACATAACTTTTATATTTTTTTTATAAAGCGGTTTATTAATGATTTTTTTAAGCTATTTGGGAATAAATCATCAGAAATGCAAAGATTAATTATGTGTGATAATAGAGGCGCTATAATTGTCTTTACGTATTTTATAACTTTAGTAAATATGACATCAAATCCTACTGTATTTGTATTTTTTAGGCTGCTAATTATTTTGATTATATCAGAATCTGAAACATGTAGCATAAATAGTGATTGCGAATTTGAATGTTCAATAACATAATTATTGGTTAATGTTCCCCTAGTTTTAATATTATTTTCAAATACCTCTATAAAATAATTATCAAATTCATTTGCAATATTCTTAGGATCTGCAAGAGTTAAATTATCTTTGTTTATTGACAGTATAGGTTCTTGTGGTAAGTTGAATTTTGATTTTTGAATGACTTGCCAAGCAGCTTTTGATTTATTTTTTGACGTATTAATGTAGTGGTTATTTTGGGCTTTTCGAGTTTAGTTTATTATCTTTTTATAAGTTGAAGAGTATTTTTTAACTTAAGTATTTTTTTTGAATTAGGATTGAATCTATATGATAAATGATTTTATTTCTGTAAGTTGGTTTGTACAAACACTTTTACATGTCGATCATATTTTTAAAACTAGTTGAGGTTGGCGTTTCCTATCTGACTACTCTGAGAAGAAAGGCCGAAACAAACACAGAGGTCACAGTCTCTTTTAAAGTCCAGACAAAACAAAAATCTTGGTTAGATCATGTGAAGACCATGTAGATTGATGTCTGAAATGGTCTTTTGAGGAAAGAACCAGCCAGATTGAGTGGACCTGTCCAGTCAGTGCACGCATTTTTCAATAACCAAGCAGCTCAACACAGAATTTAAGGAGCTCAACGATTCGACGAACAATACCAAACAAAGGACATTCGGGTAGGCCGCATAAACTACTCAAACTGCCACGATTAAAAACTAAGATAAATAAAAAATAAAAACAAAAAAAAGGGTCCACATAGTCTTCACATTCACAATAATTAAAATAAAATAATATAATACTTTAAAAAGTAAATATTCTTGTCATTGCAAGAAAACCAAAAAAAATAATTATAAAACAAAATTCACAGTGGAAAATATAAAAATTCAAAATTAATTTTTAATTGGAGCAGCTCAATCCCAAGCCTTTTATCCTCACCTCAATGTAATCTTGAATGGTATAAAACGCTTTCTGGCACAACTTACGTTTAATGAATGATTTGAATTTATTAAGACTTAGAACTTGTACGTGGCTTGGAAGCTTATTATAAAAGCAACTGCCTTTGCTTTTGTCTACAGATTTTAATTCCACGAGATATCCACTTATTCTTTTTATTAGTAACAATTTTATTTGGAACGCATAATTTGTACATCATCATCACATCATCAGCCTATTAATGTTCCCACTACTGGGACACAGGCCTCCTCTCTGTGAGAGGGAATTATTATTATAATTTGTTATTAGAATAATTTGTACAATAATGAAAAATCATCCATAAAATGTTCATAGGATTCATTCGCATTCTTGGGTTTGTATACTTTTGAGAAAGATATGCATTTTAGATGACTTTTGAAATGTTTGTTGCTTACTGAGATATACTGTTTTTTAGTTTTCCAATATTTTAGTGAATAAGTTTTTTAATAGGAACCTAGAGTAATTGAGACATATGATCTGAAAGAACTAAGTCCATTATTTCAACTTTACAGTACGTTTTGATATCAACACCATGTTTGAGCACCACCAGGAATAAATGCACCACAGGGAGCTGGGCTTTTATGTATTGACGAGTTCAGAGAAATACACCTAAAACAGATTTTCAGAAAATTACTGGGTATTATTTTTGCTCTTGCTCTTCGATTGTAGGAAACTGTCGTAAGCAGCTAAGCACTTTTCTCTAGGCTATCGCTTGCATTTTGTGCTTCATTTAGTATTTCTGGCGGGGTTAACTCTATCAATTGTTCACCTTCAACACGAAAACTTGACATTTTTAAAATGATTTACCTCACATCGACAAATACGATAAAAACAAAATATGAAAATTATGGGCAATGGCGCGCAAGCTTTTTTTTTTGACGCGCCAAATGCAAGGTGAATGAACATACAGCCTAATTCAAAATTATAATTTGTGAATTATGAATAATTTTATAATTGTAAATGTTTGTTTGCCTTAATTAAAGATGTACACATTTATTTATTCCAAAAATATATATGGATTTTAAGCGGCATATAACCTCTTTGTTGTTACAAAAAAAATATTGTATTACGCGGTTAAATTTAAAATGCTCTGTTTAATCGCATTTAACCCTACAAAGTTCAAAGTTCATTAGTACCTTTCTGCAAAGGTACTAATGAACTTTGAACTTTGTAGGGATAATTCTATTACGCACTAGTGTGTAATATTATTACACACATGTGTGTTATAGCTTGGTTTATGGCCCTAAAAGCGATGTAATAAGGATCACTTTACGAGCAAATGTGTTGAAAAATATGTTGTGATTATATTTAGGTATTCTATATACACATATAATGATAATACTATAAGATATCAATTCTATACCACAACATTAAAAACCAGGCATTTTGAATGTTATGGTATAGAGATCACTGATTTTGAAACATGCAAGTGTCACCGCGTATAACACATCTAGTAAAGAAAGCTGCTGGACAGAAATTAGCTATATGTAATATATTTTCGTAGCCTGGAGTAATGTTATTGTATTTTAAACCTCTGCCTAGCCCTATGGGGATAACAGGCGTGATATTTCTTTATGTGAGACTTTTTGTTAGAAATAAATAATATATTATGTAATATTGTTGGTTTTTTTTAAATTAACGCACATGGGCATCTCGCCGAAAACTAGGAACTCGTCCATGAAAGCAATCCATGCAATTTTTTGCTTATAATATAGTACATATACCAATTCAAAAGATTAAGAACTTAGTTTAGATATCACTATTAACAAAGCGGAAGGGCAAACATTGCAGGTATAGATAGTTCAACTCACATGAATGCGCGGCACCATGTGTGCGTGCGCTTGTAATTATACAGCCTTAACACACGTGTCGGACGATGACTGTCGCGTCACTGCCACACAAATTAAAGCTGTATAGTTACAGCGCACGCACACATGGCGCCGGGCGCACACATGAGTTGAACTATCTATAGCAGCGGTGCATTTAGAAAAACCATACTTTTGCCCATGGCCATGGCCATGGCATATATCATGCTATCATCTATGTAACATGTTCGCATACATGTCTAGTGCCCAGAATTTGTACGAATTGGCGCCAAATGGAATGTCATACAATCTATACTATAATAATAATAATATTCAACTCTCTGATTCCATACACCTTAGACACCTCTCCTCGACCGAAACTTACAAGTATTTGGGTATGTCGGAAGCGTTGGGCATCAACAGTACTGACATGAAGCAACTGCTGAAGGAGCGTTTCTTTGGCCGCCTGAAAAAGGTATTAAATAGCCTTTTGTCGGGCGGCAATAAGGTGCGCGCCTTCAACAGTTGGGTCATGCCGGTTTTGATGTACTCTTTCGGCATACTCAAATGGACTCAGACCGAGCTCGACGCCCTCGATAGGAGGGTCCGGACACTGCTGACTGCAAACCGGATGCATCACCCACGATCATCGGTGATGAGACTGTACATCCCGCGGAAGTGTGGGGGTCGAGGCTTTTTAAACGCCAAGACTCTTCACAACCGCGAGGTGTGCAGCCTCAGAGAATACTTTTCAAAAGCTGAAGTGGGTATGCACCGGGATGTGGTCGCAGTGGACAAGGGACTCACCCCGTTGTCCATGGCTAAAGAGAACTGGCGCAAGCCTGTAATACTATCGACTGATGAACGCAAAGAGGTATGGCAAGGCAAGGAGCTACACGGGCGCTTCTATCGGGCTATTCATGGGCCCGATGTAGATTTCCCAGCGTCCGTATCCTGGCTACGTTTCGGCGACCTTTTCGGGGAAACTGAAGGTTTTGTCTGTGCAATTATGGACGAAGTTATCCTGACGAATAACTACCGGAGACATATAATGAAGGACGGGACGGTTGACATATGTCGGGCATGCCACCGTCCGGGTGAATCCATCAGACATATTATCTCTGGTTGTTCTCGTCTGGCTAACGGCGAGTACTTACACAGGCATAACCAAGTGGCCAGGATTGTTCACCAGCAACTTGCTTTAAAGTACAATCTAGTGGAATCGGAGGTACCGTATTACAAGTATGTGCCCGACCCAGTTCTCGAAAATGACCATGTCACGTTGTACTGGGATCGGTCTATCATCACTGATAGGACTATTGTTGCCAATAAGCCAGATATAGTGGTGATAGACCGATTAGCGCGCCGCACAATGATAATCGATGTCACCATCCCGCATGACGAGAACCTCGTGAAAGCTGAGAAAGAGAAACAAATCAAGTATCTTGACTTAGCACACGAGGTTGTCGACATGTGGAATGTGGACTCGGCGATCATTGTGCCGATTGTCGTTACGGCCAACGGCCTGATGGCCAAGAGCCTCGACGACCATCTGTCGAGGCTGTCATTGGGCGGTTGGATCAAAGGTCTGATACAGAAGGCAGTACTCCTCGATACGGCTCGCATTGTGAGGAGGTTCCTGTCTCTGGAGCCCTAACCACCGGTAGCTTGGACCCTGTTCCCGATGCCGGCGGACAACCATTATTTTTTATATTTTTAAATGTTTTTTTTTTATGGTTTGTTTTTATAAAGAAATATTTAAAAATGTAAATTTAAAATGTGTACATATTTGAATAAACGAAATAATATTATTATAGGTAGTCGACATGTGGGATGTGAATACAGCAGTCATTGTGCCGATAGTCGTGACGGCCAATGGTATAATAGCCAAGAGCCTCGACGAATATCTGAGGAGGCTCTCGTTGGGCAGCTGGATCAAGGGCTTGATCCAGAAAGCGGTACTCCTGGATACGGCTCGTATTGTTAGGAGGTTCCTCTCTCAGGGGTCCTGGCTACTGGTAGCTTGGACCCTGTTCCCGATACCGGTGGGCTACTATTTTTGTATTTTTAAATGTTTTTTTATTTTATTTTTTATAGAATGATATTTAAAAATGTTAAAATATGTAAATGTAATAAATAAATGGAACACAATATTATCTATACTATAATAATATTATAAAGAGGAAATATTTTTTTGTTTGTTTGTTTGTACCGAATAGGCTCCGAAACTACTGGACCGATTTAAAAAATTCTTTCACCAATAGAAAAAGCTACATAATTCCTGAGTGACATAGGCTATTTTTAATCCCGATATTGGGTCCTGTGGGGTGGCCCACGGGAGCGAAGCCGCTGGCAACAACTAGTATAATATACAGCAGCGTTCTATAATAATGTTCTATTTTTAACCGACAAAATAAAAGGAGGAGGATCTCAATTCGACATGAATATAACTTTTTTAGAGTGAGCCGATTTCAAAAAATCTTTTTTTTAGGAAAGTGTATACCACAAAGTTGGTCCCATTTAAATTTGATTAATAATATCCACTAAAGATGAGTCTGATATCATGTCACATGTAAAAATCATCGATTTTGAGGGTTCCGTACCCAAAGGGTAAAAACGGGACCCTATTACTAAGACTCCGCGATCCGTCTGTCTGTCTGTATGTCTGTCCGTCTGTCACCAGGCTGTATCTCATGAACGGTGATAGCTAGACAGTTGAAATTTTCACAGATGATATATTTCTGTTGCCGCTATAACAACAAATACTAAAAACAGAATAAAATAAATGTTTAAGTGGGGCTCCCATACAACAAACGTAATTTTTTGTCGTTTTTGCAATAATGGTACGGAACCCTTCATGCGCGAGTCCGAATCGCACTTGACCGGTTTTTTAAAATCTTTTCATCATGCAATGACAACGATAAAATCGTCAATGCTTTTAAATCATTACTCGAATAAATGAACGAGGATTCAGAGGAGACAAACAAACAAACATGTTAGAAATGGGTTCTGTTATATAACACCCGTTGTGTATAACACCCGTTGGTTTTTTCTTGTTATGGGATTATTTTCGATGTACAAAAACGACTTTTCTACAGCTTTATTATACGAGTATGTATTGATTTGCCTACTGAATTTTCAATTCATCATCAACATCATCAAAAAGACGTCCACTGCTGGACATAGGCCTCCTCCAAGCGTCGCCACATTGACCGGTCCCGTGCGTCTCTCAACCAGCGGAACCCCGCAACCTTCACCAGGTCATCGGTCTACCTAGTGGGAGGCCTTCCAACGCAACGTCTTCCGGTTCGCAGTCGCCACTTCAGAACCTTCCTGCCCCATCGGCCGTTCTGCGAGCAATGTGCCCTGCCCACTGCCACTTAAGTTTGGCAATTCTTCGGGCTATGTCGCATACCCTGGTTCTCTTGCGGATCTCAATATTTCTGATTCGTTCACGCAAGGAAACTCTGAGCATAGCCCTCTCCATTGCCCTTTGAGTAACTGTAAGCTTTCTGAGTGGTATCGGCCGCGACTTACAAGTTGTAGGTCGTGGGTTCGAGCCCAGGTAGGCGCTTTACTTTGTGTAAATTATTTCATCACCACTGCTCTCAAAACGGTGAAGGAAAACATCTTGAGGAAACCGGCATGTCCTAGAAACAAAAATTCGAAGACATGTGACATCCACCAACCCGCACTGGGCCCGCGTGGTGGATTACGGCCCATTCCCACTCACAAAGAGGAGGCCTGTGTCCCAGCAGTGGGAACATTAATAGGCTGATGATGTCTGTGAAGCTTTCTGATGAGGCCCATTGTAAGTGACAACGTCTCAGAGCCATATGTCATCACTGGCGACACACACTGGCCATAGACTTTCGTCTTGAGACACTGTATTATGTTGGACGAGAAGATACTGCGCAACTTCCCGAACGCTGCCCAGCCGAGTCGGATTCTACGGTTGACTTCTTTCTCGATGTTGGCCCTACCCAACTGGATCTTTTGTCCCAGGTAGACACAGTCGCCCACAACTTCGAGTGTAGAGTCTCCGACCTTGATAGAAGTGGGTGTGACATGGGCATTCAACATCACCTTGGTTTTGTCCATGTTCATTCTAAGACCTACTCTTTCGTAAGCTCTACTGAGGTCATCGAGCATTGTACTGAGGTCCTCCATGGTCTGAGCCGTAACCACTATATCGTCGGCAAACTGAAGGTGAGTGATGTACTTGTCATAGATGTCATAGAGGTTGATGCCTAGCCCCCTCCAGTCCAGAACCTTGAAGACATCCTCCAGTGCAACGGTAAACAGCTTCGGAGATATGACGTCTCCCTGCCTCACACCTCGCTGCACAAGGACTGGTTCCGAGGTCTGATCCTGAAGTCGAACTGACATGGTGACGTTTTTGCACAAACAATTCAACACTTCGATGTACCGGTAGTCAATTTGACACCGTTGAAGAGACTGCAGTATAGCCCAAGTCTCGATCGAATCGTGGGCTTTATCGTAGTCCACAAACGCTAAACAGAGAGGCGGTTGTACTTTTTCGTCATCTGTATAACTTGCCGCAGCGTATATATGTGGTCTACGGTGCTGAACCCTTTACGAAATCCGGCTTGTCGGGAGGCTGGAACTCGTTAAACCTGCGCGGGAGACGATTCGTGATAACTCTTGAAAACAGCTTGTAGACATGGCTAAGAAGTGTGATGGGTCTATAGTTCTTCAGTAGGACATTGTCACCCTTCTTGAAAAGTACCACCACATCCCTGCACCATGCCTGTCGCGTTTTCCCTTTTTGTATGACGGTTTTCCACCCGCCTTCAGAAGTTCGCCCGTAATTCCGTTGTCAACCGGTGCCTTGTTGTTCTTAAGCTGTTTCAGAGCCATCCTAATCTCATACAGGCTGATGTCGGGAATGTCTTCGGTATAGTGTCGGGTCAAGCTATGTTCCAGGGCCATTCGCATCCGCTTTCTGGTTGACGTGTACAACTGCCCATAGAATCTCTCGATCACCCTCAGAAGCTCCGGTTTGGCAGAAATGATCCTGCCATCATCGATCTCCAGTTTCGTGAGCTGGCTCTGCCCAATAGACAGAATTTTCAATGTGTACACTAAAAAGCGAAAAAAAGCCTTTTTACCAAAAAAAAATACCGACGTAATAACGAACTGAAAAATAAAAAATATCTTTTAGTCTAGCATTTTGAGGCGGCGTCAAATAAACTATCAACGAAGATCAACCTAGCTACAATCATTCTACGCCATAGGTAAATAACTTGCATGTTTGTTTGTTTGGTGCCAAATCAAAATGTTAGACTATAAGATTTTTTATTAAGATATTTTTTAAATTTTTTTGGGGTTTCAGTTTGTTATTTCGTTGGTTATTTTTTTTATTAAAAAGGATTTTTTGTACCTATGATTGTTATTGCCGAGGACAAGCGGAGTTCATAAGGACTTAACTGTAGATATAATTTAAGATAGAATGGGATTCGATCTACAATTCGCGGCAAAGCAGAACTCTGTGAATTCCTTCTGTTGCTATTTAACCTCTATTGAGGAAAATATCGCAGAACACACATCATCACACATCGCATATGGCTCGCAGAACGAATGGCCGATGGGGCTGAAAAGTTCTGGAATGGCGACCGCGAACCGGAAGACGATACGTTGGAAGGCCTCCCACTAGGTGGACCGATGACCTGGTTAAGGTTGCGGGAAGGCGCTGGATTCGAGACGCACGGGATCAGTCAATGTGGCGACGCCTGGGGGAGGCCTATGTCCAGCAGGAGACGTCTTTCGGCTGAAATGATGATGATGATGAGGAACGAAGTTATAAGTTTTTATGTTAATGTTTCCTGTACCAATATAATTATTGATTGACAAAATCTATATTAACGCGAGCGAAGCCGCGGGAACAAGGTAATATTTATTACTAATAGAAATGCTTTTTTTATTTGATTAAAAAATATACAGAACTAGCTACTGCCAGTGGCTTCACCCGCGTAAAAAGTATTTTATTATCCCAAAGGAACTTTATATCGGGACAAAAATATGTTATGTCCTAATCTCCTAACCAAATTTCACTACGATCCGTTCAGCCATTTAGTCGTGAAAACGTAACAAACAAACAAACAAACAGTTACTCTCGTATTTATAATATGCGTGACAATCACAAAACTTCACAAAGTTTCACTACTCTCTAATAACTGCAACATTTAAATACACGAGATGAATTAAGAATCCACTATCATACGACAGTTTATTCACAAGAAATTATCAAAGGCAGGGTCGTCTTTAACCTACTGGAGGCCCTGGGCACATTAGGATAATGAGGCCCCTATACATTTATTGCCAAAAAACAGATTTCTTTCGAAAAAAATCGAGTATGACTGACTACAATACCTTCTTGCCTATTAGTTTTTGCATGCGCGAAGCTACTCTACTCTCGCTCGAAAATCAGGTTTTCCGAATTCAGCATGTACAATTTATGTTATGGTAACACTGCTTTAAGGCTGGGTTATTCGAGCCTGTAGGAGTCAAAAAAAAAGACCGGCCAAGTGCAAGTCGGATTCGCGCACCGTGGGTTCCGTACAAAAAGCTACATGCACCAAAATAATTAGCTAACATTACTGTATTTTATAAGCAATATAAACACCAAACATTGATAACGAAAGGATAAACTGGATCGAGGAACAATATTAGCTTTGCCGTAGGAAAAGTTCAAATTGCATACTAACACTAGGTATTTTGTGCAGGAAAAGGTAAGTAATGCCCGGGAGCTCAGGGATCTTGAAACAACAGATCAAAACAAAGACTATTTGAAAAGTCCTGTCCGCGGACATCGGAATCTATGCGCTAATAGTGGAGTTATTTGTAATTCGTCACGACTACAATACCTGGAAAGTCTGACAATAAGGACCAAAGCCAACTACATATTTAATAATCGGAGGAATTTATCAAGGTTTTGTATTGAGTACCTATTTAGTAATTTTTAATTAAATAAATTTAAATATTTTTTCTAATGTTTTCATCAAAAAAAGTTTATTGCATCTGGGGATGCACAAATAAAATGAAACGTGGTTTTGATTTATCCTTGAAATTTTATAGTTTTCGAGAGTGCACACTTGTGTCAGTGGAAAAACAACCTGATAGGTTATTTATTATATCAAATTCAATTTTTTTTATTTTACATAGGCCTACATGGGCACTTATAAAACGTCGACAAAAGGTGCACGATTCGGGTTAGTCGTTTCCTATGGAGTAGAACCGGCAAGACACTCCATGGTTACTCTTTTAAAAATTTTGTGTTTACAATACTTCCATGTTACAGCATTAGTACTTGGATATGGGGGGACAACGTAGGCCCGACAATAAGTCGTACGAAATTAAAAAAAAACGAACAAAAAAATACTGTAAAACGAAATAAAAAGTTAACAAATGTTAACATTATCACTTGGCTATTTAAATCCACTGTCTCTAAGATGACATTTAATAGATAGCCTGATTTAAATATTTTTTCGCCCCTAAATACATTTTGCCCATTTATATACGCGATTATTAAGACTGGGCCGTGCTTAACAAATTCTCGAATTTTGGATTACAGCGATGACAAACTTCTTCGGAAAATTTTCATCATTCGAGTCCCATAAATATTTAAAAAGTAATCAGAAATCTAAAATTCGACAATTTGTTAGGTACGGCCTAGCCTTAATAAACGAGCTTAAACTTTTTTTTTTAATTTTCTATTATTATTCATTACGGATTTTCCCCCGATTACTTTTAAAAAGTTACTATAGAGAGAGTTAACTTCGGCAGTGGTGCTAGCTAACTTCCTCATCTGTGATAGTGCTGTCTCTATATTTCTTACACGTCATTTCTAGTAAATTGTATAGTGTATGGTCACGGGGCCCCCGAAAGACCGATATATTCGCATAGGCTGCCTGACCACTTGGCGCGGAGCGGATAAAAGAGGAGCGACGCGCCAGCGGAGTTTTTATGCAATTCGATTGGTTGGCTCCGCTCCGTGCTAAGTGGACAGGCAGCCTAAGCGAATATATCGGCCTTTCGGGGCCCCGGGCCCCGTATCTATCGGTACTGATTCAGTATCACAACTTATTAAACGAGTAACTTTGAACTGTGATTACTTCGGTTTGAATTTGTTCATAGAAACTTTTACACGCACTTCGCCGGTTCTGAGTATTGTACACCTGGCCTTTCTAAAGAACTATATTTTTATTGTATTTTAATTTCCTTAGCTGGGCATATTTTCGTAAACATATTGCCATAAACTATTGTGATATTTTCTTTATACCACAAAAAGCCAAAAGTGTGGAACCGGCATTACACTTTTTCCTTGGATTCGTGGGTAGGTTTTCATTATATTTTTTTATTTTTGACGGTATTTTTAATAAAGTTTCTTTTTTTTCAACGCCGTGTTATCACCCTTCCATTTGCGCCCAATCAGCAGAACGAACACTACTTGTATTTCGTTAAAATAGTTTAATTCTGGTGGAATATCGATGACAAGTGTAAAAACTAAGAAATGTTGAACTCGTTATAGGTAAGTCACTAATTAAAATGTTAATTAAAATTACGATTATTGTTGGAAATATGAAACGTGTTCTATCGTGACATCATTTTTACCCTAATGCCAAAGGAGGGTATTATGTTTATCAGTCTATGTATGTATTTTTGTTGGTATTTGGCGTTCTAAAGACCAAACGCGTTGGGTAATTTTGTTGATACTTACGTCAATCGATTTCTCTTATTCTTGCAAGTGTCACTGGCTACATTAAAATTGGAAAATAGGAAAATGGCGGCTATTGGGTGCCATATTGTGAGACCTATTTTATTTCTTCCGAACCTATCGTGTGGTGTATCAAAATAAAGGGTTTTAAGAGGTGATTTCAAAAATATATAAAACTTATGTTTAAATGTACCAAATCCAAAAAAAATAACTAATATTTTTAGTTATATTTTATGAATGAAAATGTTAAAAAACATCAAAAAGCCTGACTGCTTCAGAAGCGAACTAAAAAGACATAAACAAGAAGAAAATCATGCGGTGCAGTCGGAGGATACATCTGGGTTTGGTCAGCTAGCTCGCGAATATGCATCCTCCGACTGCACAGCATGATTTGCAGTCTGTTTTCAAAATCAGTTATTTATTAATTTCTGTGGGTTTTGTTTCATCATTTGTATCACCATATCTATAACCATGATTCATATGTTAATTTTTATTATGAGGTCCGACTATGCGTGACAAACGGCATTATTGTGCATACCTACATACTTAGAATCACGACTTTATCCATTTTAAGTAGTTCAAAAATGTATACCTAGTAGTTTATAATTCTGTCACAAAACAAAGATTGTTAAGAGGCCTATTACATTTCGACCGTGATTTTTGCAATAAACGACCAACTTTGGCGTTCGTATTCAGAGAAACTGAAAGGCCTCGACAATTTTGACTAATTGAAGCGTGCTGGTCCATAACCTAAAGTAAACGTATCGGTTATTCAGTGCAGACTGTATTTATTCTTCTAACTTCATAGATAGTTTTATGATTGTAATTTGGCCCAACACCTTGAAAAACTTAACTCAGAGTTATTTGCTAACGCGAGGTTAAATTAATATATGCCATAAATGGAGTTAGTACGATAACCCAGTGTGGTACAAGCGAGCCTTATTATAATAGTTAATAACAGACATAGCTTTTGAATTCATAATTAGAACTTTACGATATGACAGTAGATAAAGTTTTATTTTTTTATTTTTTTTAGGCGGACTGAGACCAGACTGACCGGAACAGCGTGAAGGGGCCAAGCGGCCTGAGAGACCCTAGCGGCAAGGTAGGCCGGCATGGGTGGAAAAACCCAAGCGAACTGAGCGGCCCGTACCGTCGCCGGTGCGCCTGCAACTCCCGCCGGCCAACGAGCTCCCGCACAAGGAGCGGCATATCTCGCACTGTCGCCGCCCCTCCCCACCCTCCTCAGGGTACATCACTACCTCCTCTAGCGAGCGACAGGCCGAGGATCTCTGACCTAGTCCAGTCAATGTGAAGACGGTAGAAATAGACAACATCAAAAAAATCGCGTTGCGAAAAGTGTTTGGACGGCGCGGCGGCGATTAAAAATGTTGAGGTATTACTACTTCCAAAATTCCAAAAAAAGGTCCTTTTCAGGGCCATATATGTTTCAATATTATTATTTATTTAATAGATTTGTCTAAAAACGACCTTACTTACCTACCAACCTACTTACCACTGAGATATACTTACCTACAGGGTTACTGTGGGCCTTCCACTTTTTACAAAACAACCTTGTTGCGAGAACACTTTGTTTCAGGCTTATAAATTTATTACTTTAAAGTTTCGTAGTACCTACTATAAAAGTGGATTTGTGGAAAATTATTTTGGTGAATGCATCTGTTTGTACGGAACCCTTGGTGCGCGAGTCCAGCACACACTAGTTTATCAGTCGAGCTTGTCTGCTCTCGACCTTCTAACAAATATATCCATCGTCCAGGAAAATAACTGCAATTAGAGGCAAATCTGATGAAAAGTTCTAGTTAAGTATTTTAACCAGCATTACGGGATCCAGCCGTTTTGCCGAAAAGATTTTGACAATATATCACTACGCAAACAAATTTTAGCAACCTTTTTTATGCCAATATGTTAGTACGCACGTTCGAATGATTTTAGTACGCACATTTTCTTTTGCTCAAATTTATACTTGTCAGAATATTACCAAGGATAATTTCAAATTCAAATTCAAATCTTTATTGCATAACAGATGTGTTTAACAAGGTCTTATAAATAGTAATATAGTTCACATGGACCCTGTCGGGCACAGCAATTGAGTAAAACAATAAGTTAATTTAATTCATATTAGATAATTAGAAAGATTAATTTTAAATTAAATGATGCTACAGAATAACAATTGTAAAGTAAAGAATGTCAGTTAAAGATTTTGTACAAAAGTCAAATAAAAAGGTAAATGTCAAAACAAAATAATAAAATCAAATAAATATAGCAATGTCAACAAGATAAAATAGATTAGTTATAGTTGGCAGTATTACAAAAATGGGGCAATGTAATTTAATTTTGAGGGTAGATCAAAAATTTTAGTTCGATACCTGGTTCAAACATCGATGTAAACCAGTTACCATTAGAACATGGACAAGCGTAGCTGGATGTGGCCCGATACTATTGTAAGGAGTGTCTTTGAGTAGGTAGTTTTTAAAAGTGGTAATTGATTTGTCTCTTGGTAATTTATTAAATAGTTTGGATACTTCATACAAAATATTTTTACGCCGTAGTTTTTGCGGCCCAACCCGCATGTATAGTTGTAAAAAGTCTTGTTTACGTCACAATGTTATTTTGTGTTTTTTTAACCAACTATCCAAAAAGGAGGAGCTTCTTTGTATAGTCGATTTCGCCGTCAATTGTGATTAAGACAGGTTTTGAAAACCTTTTTTTTTGTTTGAAAGAAAATGTTTCCGAATTGGTCCCATTTAAATATGGTGAAGATCTGATGAAGAACTTCGGAGATATACAACAGAACTCTTCAATAAACGAAGGTAAATCTCTCAGGATTGCTGCAATCGCATATCTGTTTATTGTTTACACCAATTCATAACATAATATCACACCGGTACGCTCTAAATGGGTACGCAGACGTGTACAGTTCACCCGGGTACACTCTCATTCCAACGATTATGTTCATGTTTCATGTTATTCGTGTAAAATATTTTGGCATAATTTTGGGTTTTATAGCGTATACTTTACTTATGAAATTGCCCATTATGTACGACAACAAAAAGTGAAAAATAAATACCTATTTTTACAAAAACTTCCGACTTCCAAATAAAAACATAGTGTTTTTTTTTTGAAGTCGGTCAGTGAACAGTAACTTTAATTTCGGAAGTCGGTAGGGTAGGGTAGGTAGGGTAGAAGATGGGTAGGTAGGTAGACCGTTGACGGGAGCGAAGCCGCGTGGGACAGCTAGTATTAAAATAAAATTGAATTTTTAATTACATAATTCCCAAAAAAATGTTATTTTCGCCTTTATAGTTTTTGTCATAACAAATCATTTGACCAAACGTTTATTATCTAAAGATTGTTTGTTGTAATAAATCATTTCATTAAATACCATATGCCTTAATGACACGTTATCTGTGTCATGTCTATTAAAATATATAACAAAATACCCAACGACATTAAAATCGAGAAAACTCAAAAAATATTCCTTAAACGTATCAAGAAATTGTTGGTTGATAGATGTTATTATATATTGAATGAATTTTTTAATGATGACTTTCGAACGTGACTATCCGGAGACGTTAACATTTTGATTTGAAATGTCAGCTTTGGGAAGGTATCTTGTTGAGGCAAAACTTCATAATTAATTGTATTTTGACAAATTTTATTGTATTTAATTTTGTTGACATTGCCATTTTTATTTTGATGTTTTTTTTTCGCCCATTATTTGACTATTTATCTAAACTTTATTTTGACATTCATTATTTTATCATTGTTATTCTGTGGCATCATTTATTTTACAATTAAAATTAAGAATTCTCCAAGTTATGTTTATATTATGCTAGGTATTCATAACTACACTGAATTACTGTGCTCGACATATTGACGTTTATTTTGTATTTTTCTTTATGTTTTCATGTAAGTAAATTATTGTATTCTTATGGCAATAAAGGTTTCTCAAACCTCAAAATTTACGTCCGTTATCAGTAGATCTGTGCGAAGCTCGGCACAGTTTCTTCAGGATATTTGTGCTAAAAACTACATTATCCTACTCCAAGATACCTGAGGCTCTAGACAAGTGACATTTTATCCACGAAAGCGTCGCCATAGCGATTGAAAAATAGTCAAAAATTTATGGGAATGTCAAATGCTATCGAAATTTCACGTGATCAATGCCTTATATTTTGGCATTTCGACCATGGCGATCGATGGCGATGGTAGCTGGCTGATAGAACGACACATTGTCTAGAGCCTCTGGACGGAACTACTGATCGACACTTTCTTAACTTCATCCATAATAGATTCGAAATTACTGGAACATCAGCTGTTGATATCACAAATGTATTATTATTGGGTAGATACGGTGCTGTCGCAATATCACAAAAATAAAACTTATAATGCAAGACAATATAAATAAGCCATAAATAAGCAGGAATGCTGTGACCACTATTTCACTTGTAAACGTGTACATGATGTTTACTGCTAGCACCGACAACTGTCCGGAATATCGTGAGATTTTTGACAAAATACATTCGATAGTGGAGGACAGCGAGATTACCGACTGTTTGGTAATCAGCGACTTCAACACAGACCCCAAAAATCGTTTTCACACTGAATTAGATAAATTGAGCATCCAATATAAGTATGTGGACAACTTAGATTACGGAACTCAATAACAATCGTCAGTGACGCACATAACACAACAAGCTGGCTGGCTCAATGCCTGCCCACTGAGAACGCATACAGCGGGTGTGGCGCGGTAAAGGACGTTGTCATAGACGTAACAATATACACAGACAGATAGATTAGATGATTAGACAGATCACAGACCGCTGGCGGATAAACTGCAAACTAAAGACTTGACGATCTGCACTAATATAAAATTAAAAGCAAGACCACTGCGGACCTGGGAAGCACAGTCGTTTAATACCTAAAGAGGACTATAGTTTGTTAGTGACTGATTAAATGAATAATCTGATACTTTACTTCAATTTATTTTTTTAACCGACTTCGCAAAAAAGGAGGAGGTTATCAATTCGACTGTATTTTTTTTTTATGTGTGTTACCTCAGAACTTTTAATTGGGTGAACCGATTCTGATGATTCTTTTTTTATTCGAAAGCTGGTGTTTGTCATGTGGTTCCATTTTTTTCCATTTGGGTCCCATTTAATTTTCATCAAGATTTGATGAAGTTCTTCGGAGATATACATCAGAACTCTTCAATAAATGACGGCAAATCACTCGGGATAGATGCAATCGCATATCTGTTTATTGTTTACACCATTTCATAACATAACATCACACTGGTACGCTTTAAAGGAGTACGCAGGTGTGAACAGTTCACCCTGGTATACTCTCATCCACAGGTTTTGTTTATTTCAGTTTCATGTTATTGGGTTAATCTATTCTGGCTTCACTTTGGGCGTTATAGGTGCCTAGCCTATAACTGGTCCATTATGTACCTACCACAACTAAAAAGTGAAAAATAAAAACTTTTTTACAAAAATTACAACCGACTTCCAAACAAAAACACTACAAAGTGAAAAATAACTTCAATTTCGGAAGTTGGTGTCAAAAAACGAAGAAACAAAAACAGGAACACCGAATTCCGAAATTGATGTTATTTTTCACTTTGTAGTGTTTTTGTTTGGAAGTCGGTTGTAATTTTTGTAAAAAAGTTTTTTGATACATCCAAGTACAGTAGTAAAGTTATATTTTTTCTAAATAATTTGCAAAAATGTTAATAAGTTACGATAATACTAATTTTGTTCACTTTTTAAGGTTATTTTATGAAGCCTCATAAAGTGTTCTCTGTTCTATTGGGTAAATGTGGTAAGTGAGTTTTGTTAAAAAAATATGATAAATAAAAATCTATGAAAATACCACGGCTAAACGTAGAATTGGCTCTTTTTAGTGGAAAAAGACACGCCTGTGACTTAGCAGCAATGAAACTGACTAGATTGGCATCACCCCATTCGGATACCGCCTTCAAGGACAGGTTCAAGCGCTCCACCATGGCCTTCCGGAGAGACTGACGACGACGGACGAATCTGAGGCCCGGTAGCACGAGCGTTGGACAAGTATCTCTCAGCAACAGTGCTGTCGTCTGCGTACCCAAAGGTTCCGGGTTTTAGCAGATCATTAATGTGCAGCAAGAATAATGTTGCCGAGAGCACTGACCCTTGACACACTCCGGCGTTGATATCTAACTGACCGGACGAGCAGCCGACAATAACAACTCGGATGAATCGTACCCTCAGGAAGTCCGCATTCCAATCACACAGACCACTTGGCAGACCGAAGTATGGAAGCTTACTAATGATGCTTTCGTGCCAGACCCTGCCGAAAGCCTTTGAGATGCTGAGGGAGACGGCTAGCACTTCCCCGTGTCTCTCTATGGCCTCATACCAGATGTGAATGGCATACGCTAGAAGATCTCCAGTGGGCCGATTTCGGTGGCAGCCGTATTGGCGGTCACTGAGGATGTCGTTTGCTTCTAGGTATGCCAGGAGCTTACCGTTGAGCAAACGTTCCATACTCTTACAGAGGATGGAGGTTTTGAGTACAATTGCTGGTATCCCGTCGGGGCCACTCGCTTTGTTCACATCAAGGCTACGCAGCACCCTACGGACGTCCTTTTGATGGATGCGAATGTCCGACATATTCGTCACACATCCGTCAGGAGAAGCAGGAGGCTGCGCGCCATCAGAATTCAGATGCGAAGATTCCGCAAAGAGGAAGGCAAAAGTTTGCCTTCTCCTCAGTGGAGTGGGCCAATGGCCCGTCAGGTTTCAGCAGTGGTGGTAGTGAAGGGCGACAGAAGTTTGATTCGACTGACTTAGCCAGGGACCAAAACGCTTTGCTACTCACTGGGTATGAAGCAATGGTTACACTCTGCTCCAAACCATGTTCGGTCGACGTTAGACATTTCAGAGAATGGAATATAGTACTCCATTCTCCGACGCAACACATCTGTCGCAGCGTCAGCGCATGACGATGGAGTGTCCGAAGAGAAGCAAATGGGCTGCCAAGGATAAGATGCAGTCATGAGCAGTAGGAAGCTAGTTCGCGTACGAATACACACTTTTGCAAATTTGTAGCGAAATGGATAATGATTTAGGACGAAACCGAGCGCGCGAAATTTTATAAACAGACCTTTGGCAGTCTAAATATCATGAAAAAACTACTAAATCGATCAGTTCAAAATAAAATTATTTGCATTGTTGAACTACTAATCTATCCGTGTATGGAGGCCGTTTTGCAATTTTCCGTCTTCTTATGGTATTTATTTGCGCCCAAAACTGCGTTAAAATTAGTGTCGAAATATTGGAACTTTCGAGGCTCATAAATTTCAAATATTTTCTTTTTTTACTTTTTTGCTTCCATACAGGGCTAGATAATGATGAGACAAATTGATATCACTTTTTATTTTGAACGTACATCGTCAAACAGTGGAATAATCCCTAGACTACGTTTGTATGGAAGAATTTTCGGCTAGTGTAACCTTAAGGCCGTACCCTGACCAAAAAATCAGCATGAGATATGAGCATTCCTATTGGCCTAGCGGCACTGGTGGCGCATGAATTATGGTAGTGAATACGCCCTGATTTTAGAATGAAATCCTTATAAATTCGAATATTGGTCTTTTGAAAAAAATAAAACTTACAAAATGTTCGTTATCAAATTGTTTATCCATTAGTGTTAGTATTAATAATAATTAATGAACAATTTACGAGGAGATGCATGCTATCAATAATTATTTCTCATTTTTATGGTTTTGTTGGAAGGAGATTAGTGAAACATATACCACTTAAAAAAAAAAATGTACCACCATTTTAGAATCAACATGATGTAGAAATTTAATGTATTTTTATTAATTGATGTTTCTTTTTAAATAAATAGTAGATAGCTTTTAAAAACTGCACAAAAACGACTAGCGCGGCGTTTAGCTCGGGGAGGCGCCTTAACTCGAGCATTGAGTGAGTCACGCGTATATACCAGCACACGTTGCGGTGCGGGTATAACTGTTTATATTAAACCTTTTGATTTTATACAAATTTAACAAAGAAAAGTTTATGTTAGGTTCGCTTAGCACTAAGACATCAATTTTTTTTAAATTACTGCCTAAGGTTACAAATAATTCATTAAAGTTTTTCTTGATAGATCTTATGTTTACGTAAACAATACAAAACAAAAGTCATGTTTCTTCTTGAGTGACGATAGCTAACCACTGAAACTATGAACTTCGACCGTGTCGATTGAATCGTCCGAGATTGAATCTATACAGTCTAGAGCTGCGAATGATAAGCTATTAAAAAACTATTCAAAATATATGTAGGTATATACCTATATTTAAAGTGATCACTTCACTTTAAGTAAGGCGTTAAGGTCACCTATCGTTCTCACCTATACTGATTTGTCTCCATCAGCTTTATTTACGAGTATTTTACCATGCATCACCCATACATATTTGTATAGGTTTTTCAATTGTTTCTTGGTAGTCCAGAGTAAGGCGCGAGTAGTTTTAGTTAGGTCCTTGTACAGGTCACTATACTAGTATTAAATAATACACCAACTAGGATAATCACGCACTTACTCGCTCGGCGGTCGGGTAGGAGGTGCGGCAAGTGATGCCTTTACCACGCTCCCCACTCCGGTCGCCCCACCAGTATGCAGCCTATTTTTATTATACATTACATCTGCCTTTTACAAAATTAGAAAAATAATAAATATATTCTTAATACAGTTAAATGCAATCATTCAACATAATCAGCATACTGTTAGTTTTATACCTATATAAAACTCAGAACTAATTCTCTACATCATTGGCTTCCTTATTGATGACTGTGTGTGGTGTATCATTAAATGTGGTAGACAAATTATTCTCCTTCGTCATATTCTTCACGTATACTTTCTCTCCAACGTCAATACTACATTCCGCTGCATGTCTTTTTCTGTCCACATATTCCTTCCCTTTGGATTTCATTTCTGTATCTCTATCTTTTGTTTCGAGATCTAAATCTGAAAATTCAACATCAACAACGGAAGGCAACTTATCCCTAAATTGACGCCTAAAAAAAGAGTTTTACAGGGGATTTACCAATAGATAATGCCCACTAGGCAACGGTCCAAGATAGTCAATGGCTACGTCAATCCAGGGTTGAACTGGAAGTGCCCGTCTGCGCATGGGGTTAGGAGGATTTGGAGCGGAAACCAGAGTACAATCTTTACAAGCTCTTACATAATGCTCCGCGTCACTGTCGATTTTGGGCCATCACACTTTGGAACTTAGTTGCGTTTTATCGCTACGATTCCTGGGTGTCCTTCATAGGCAGCTGCTAAAACTTTTGCCCTCAAACTAGAAGGAATTACAATTTAATTGCAACGTAAAAGTAAATTGTCGTTCGTACGTTTTCGCATTGTAACAATGCGAAAACGTACGAACTACGAACAAATCGCAAACTTCACAAACGATAAGAACCATATGCGCTACCTCTCTTTCTAAGTATTATTTCGCTTTCGTTGTTAGTTTGCTCATCTAAATAACAATTTAACTTTTGCAAACTGTACTACTCGTACTGATATCGATATCTGAAAACCGTTTTCGATATTGATATGAAAACTGTATATCGATTACATAAACGTTTGCGCAAAAAACCGAAAACGCCCATCTCTAGGACAGGGTGATTGCGATAGGAAGAGACTGATCGATTACTAAATTCAAATAATTATCGTCATCAAACGGAACTGGTGAACAGTCAATAGAACATAACCGTAATAGTGGATCTGCAATGTTTTTCTTGCCCGGCCTGTATACGATTTTGAAGTTATATGACTATAGGCGTAAAACCCAACGCCCGATTCTCGCACATGGTTTAGATTTGGTGCCAAATATTACTTCAAGTGATTTGTGGTCACTGACAAGTTCGAAAGTATTTTTGCCAAACAAATACATGTCAAAATGCTCCACGGCCCAAACTAAAGCAAGGGCCTCTTTCTCGGTCTGGCAATATCGCTTTTCGCGATCAGTGAGACTCTCATTACTGTATCATACCAAACCAACTGGACTAGCATCAGCGAAGACTTGAGTCCTATCCTGCGGATCATAGTAAGCTAAGGTTTTAATTTGAGTCATCTTTCGTTTTAACCCGTCAAATGCTTGAGTTTGTTTAGCATGCCAGTACGAAGTAATATCAGTCCCTTTGCTTAGTTTTAACCTTAAAAGTTCGCGTAATGGCTCGGTCTATGTTGCAAGGTCCATTTACCTACATAGTTTACCAGCCCAAGAAAACTTTGTTCTTCCTCTACGACGACAGCGGGTTCTCGAAATGATTCGATTATATTTACATATTTATCTAGAGGTTTAACACCATTACAAGACAATTGATGTCCGAGAAATTCGATTTTTTAAACCCCAAAAGCACATTTGGCATGATTGAGCAAGACATGGTTATCTTTTAAAACTTGCAAAACCTTTTTGAGTCTTGCCGCATAGTTCAGTCTCGTTGCTCCGGTATATCACAATATCGTCGATGAAATTGACTACCCCTTTACAAGGCAAGAGTATTCTTTTTTTTTTTTTTTAAATCATTTAGGAGCGCACGAGATGCCTAACATAAGACGTTTGTACCTAAAGGGCCCTTGACTACAAATTAATGTCGTAATGTGCCTACTATCCTCGCTAAGTTCTAGCTGGTGGAAAGATTCTTTAAATCCAGCCTTGAGAATATTTTGGCGTTTCTAAACTTGGGAATCAGCTGTTCCATAGTAGGCAAAGGATGTTTCTCCCTGATAATGGCTCGGTTGGCTTGCCTCATGTCTACACAAAATCTGACGTCTCCATCTCCCTTGAGTACAGGTACCAAAGGAGAAATCCAATCAGACGGTCCAGTAACAGGCTCTATAATATGTAATCAACGAGATCTTTAATTTTTCTATTAATTTTAGACTAAGGGTATGGGGACTCTTCGACAAGGCTGAGAGACTGGTTTGATAGACGTATCAATAGGGATGTGAATTTGAATATCTTTGAATTTAGGAAACATACCATCCACTGTATTAACGCCCAATCCTACTATTAGGACTCCAAGTTTCGTGGCGGTGTCTTTCCCGAGTAAATTCCTGGTGCCGTCTTTTACAATATAAAAAGTCGCTTTTACACTTCGAAACCCGTTGCTAACCATTATAGAAGAATCAAAAGACCCGAGGACAGTTAAAGGGTTTCGACTCCCGTAAACCATACATTTCTTGTTTGGATTTTTTACTTGATTATCAACACGAACACCATTATTTTTAAGCATCTGCCATGTTATGCTGTACATGTGCACCAGGAATGTTGTTATATATTTCTTGCAAAGCCAGCCCGCTCATGTGCAAGAGTACTTCTACTATCGAGCTTCTGGTGTGGTAACATTTGTCGCTGTCAGATATAACCCAAGTGCTCGCTTCCATTTTCCCAACGTAAACCAACTGAGGCTGATTCTCCGTCACAGTCCAAGGACTACATGGGTGGTATTAGCGACACATGGGGGCTACCTGTAAACAAGTAACAATACTGTTTGTAGGTACCGTTCAGATTTTCATCGAACTACCTCTAGATGTATTTGTAGGTACCGTTCAGATTTTCATCGAACTACCTCTTGCTGTATTTGTAGGTACCGTTCAGATTTTCATCGAACTACCTCTAGATGTATTTGTAGGTACCGTTCAGATTTTCATCGAACTACCTGTAGATGTATTTGTAGGTACCGTTCAGATTTTCATCGAACTACCTCTAGATGTATTTGTAGGTACCGTTCAGATTTTCATCGAACTACCTCTAGATGTATTTGTAGGTACCGTTCAGATTTTCATCGAACTACCTGTAGATGTATTTGTAGGTACCGTTCAGATTTTCATCGAACTACCTCTAGATGTATTTGTAGGTACCGTTCAGATTTTCATCGAACTACCTCTAGCTGTATTTGTAGGTACCGTTCAGATTTTCATCGAACTACCTCTAGATGTATTTGTAAGTACCGTTCAGATTTTCATCGAACTACCTCTAGATGTATTTGTAGGTACCGTTCAGATTTTCATCGAACTACCTCTAGCTGTATTTGAAGGTACCGTTCAGATTTTCATCGAACTACCTCTAGATGTATTTGTAGGTACCGTTCAGATTTTCATCGAACTACCTCTAGATGTATTTGTAGGTACCGTTCAGATTTTCATCGAACTACCTCTTGCTGTATTTGTAGGTACCGTTCAGATTTTCATCGAACTACCTCTAGCTGTATTTGTAGGTACCGTTCAGATTTTCATCGAACTACCTGTAGATGTATTTGTAGGTACCGTTCAGATTTTCATCGAACTACCTCTAGATGTATTTGTAGGTAACGTTCAGATTTTCATCGAACTACCTCTTGCTGTATTTGTAGGTACCGGTCAGATTTTCATCGAACTACCTCTTGCTGTATTTGTAGGTACCGTTCAGATTTTCATCGAACTACCTCTAGATGTATTTGTAGGTACCGGTCAGATTTGCATCGAACTATCTCTAGCTGTATTTGTAGGTACCGTTCAGATTTTTATCGAACTATCTCTAGCTGCATTTTGTAGGTACCGTTCAGATTCTCATCGAACTACCTCTAGCTGCATTTGTAGGTACCGTTCAGATTCTCATCGAACTACCTCTAGATGTATTTGTAGGTACCGGTCAGATTTTCATCGAACTACCTGTAGATGTATTTGTAGGTACCGTTCAGATTTTCATCGAACTACCTCTAGATGTATTTGTAGGTAACGTTCAGATTTTCATCGAACTACCTCTTGCTGTATTTGTAGGTACCGGTCAGATTTTCATCGAACTACCTCTTGCTGTATTTGTAGGTACCGTTCAGATTTTCATCGAACTACCTCTAGATGTATTTGTAGGTACCGGTCAGATTTGCATCGAACTATCTCTAGCTGTATTTGTAGGTACCGTTCAGATTTTTATCGAACTATCTCTAGCTGCATTTTGTAGGTACCGTTCAGATTCTCATCGAACTACCTCTAGCTGCATTTGTAGGTACCGTTCAGATTTTCATCGAACTACCTCTAGATGTATTTGTAGGTACCGGTCAGATTTGCATCGAACTATCTCTAGCTGTATTTGTAGGTACCGTTCAGATTTTTATCGAACTATCTCTAGCTGCATTTTGTAGGTACCGTTCAGATTCTCATCGAACTACCTCTAGCTGCATTTTGTAGGTACCGTTCAGATTCTCATCGAACTATCTCTAGCTGCATTTTGTAGGTACCGTTCAGATTCTCATCGAACTACCTCTAGCTGCATTTGTAGGTACCGTTCAGATTCTCATCGAACTACCTCTAGATTTAATCGAACTGTCACTTTACCTGAGTACAGCACAAAAAGATCATTATGGTACTGATTGGTGACCCAAACTACCTCTGATATCCAGCGTTTAACCTCAATTGTTGACCAAAATAAAATAACTTGTAAACAAATAAATTATAATTAAAAGAAACAAAACAAAAAAATAATAATATGTGGGTATTCGTAAGTAGGTCATCGCCGTAGCGATATTTTGTACCTACGTCGACTGACATGCTGTATTATGTCTACATGGTTGAATTTGTATTGAAACATAGACATTTAATAAACATTTAACATACGCTTAGTAACCAAATAGAACTTTTTTTTTATCTTCTAATAAATGAACCAAGGAAGTTTTAGCTTTCGCTAAGCAGGCGTAATTGTTTATAACAAGGTACTCACAGGGCTGACTATGTTAATTTAAGTTACTACTGATTTACGGACAACAATAGAGGTATCACTGATGTACGAGTAGGTCCATATTGCTAATGCAACGTTATGTTTTTATTCTTTTCAATTTTATGTTGGTACTTACGTGAACTAGTTTTAATCCTGGCAGGGTCGCCACTTGTACAGGTCACTATACTAGTATTAAATAATACACCAACTAGGATAATCACGCACTTACTCGCTCGGCGGCCGGGTAGGAGGTGCGGCAAGTGATGCCTTTACCACGCTCCCCACTCCGGTCGCCCCACCAGTATGCAGCCTATATTTATTATACATTACAGTCCTCATTAATAAAAATCTTATTTTCACTTGCTCCTCCCGCTACCATGTTGCTCGTTACCTCAGTCAACTTACGCTAGCCATGCATCACGACTCTCTGTGCCTGACGTCTTAATTCCAACAGTAATAGTAGATGGTTTACTCCCTTGTTTTTGTGGTTGATTTCGTCTTATCCATTCGATGTCGCCACTACTTACTTCGATGATCTTCCCGATGTTATCAACAACCTCTTTCACATTCTCATCAGGCAGCTGCTCAATACTGACAATCTCGATATTGTGTTTGCGAACAGACTGCTCGTACCCATGCAGAGATTGTTCAAGGGCGAAATTACACTTTTCGAGGTAGACGCATTTATTATTTACATTTTCTACCGCCTTTTTAAGCTTATGAATTTTATCTTTAGATTTTTCGTGCTCGGCTAATAACGTATCGTACTTATCAGAGAGCAAGCCCATACTTTCCTTTATGGAATCAAGTTGTTTTTCGCATCGCACTGACCTTTTTTTGAATGTCCTTCAGGATCTTGTCAAATCCTTGACTATCATCTTCGCAGTTGTTGTAGTAAATACGGGTTTTACCTGCCTTCATATCCGCAGCTAATCCCTTCACACAGCATCTGTGAAAAGTTCCTGGACACAAAAACTTTTTTTCAAACCGCAAGAGATGAGTCCGATATCATGACACACGTAAAAATCATCAATATTTTAAAATCATTACATCACGCAATTACAACGACTAAATCATCAATGATTTTTAATCATTACTCGAATGAATGTACCCGAACTTCGTCAAATTCGGTGATTCAGAGGAAACAAACAGGCAAACAGACAATCAAACTAGAAATGGTTTCTGTTGGTTATCCTTTAACATCCTGGCTATTTTTATGGAAGTATTTTCGATGTACAAAAACGACTTTTCTACAGCTTTATTATATGTATTGATTTGCCCACTGAATTTTCAGTTGTGTAAAGTTAAAAGCGAAAAAAGCCCATTCAACAAAAAAAAAATACCGATGAAATAACGAACTGAAAAATAAAGAAAACTTTCAGTCTAGCATTTTGAGGTGGTGCCAAATAATCTATCTATAAACGAAGATCGACCTAGCTAAAATCACAGTTACAGAGTTAAAGCTAAACAGAGTTACTTTCGCATTTATAATATGTACCTACACTATAAGCACAGTAATCACAAAACTCCACAAAGTATCACTCCTCTCTAAGTGCAACAATTAAATACACGTGGTGAATCAAGAATCCACTATCGTACTACAGTTTATTCACAAGAAATTTTCAAAGGTAAAACTATGAACTGTGATTACTTAGGTTTGAATTGGTTCATAGAATCTTTTACATTCACTTTGCTGGTTCTGAGTACTGTACACCTGGCCTCTCTAAAGAACTATATTTTTTAATGTATTTTTATTTCCTTATCTGGGGCGTATTTTCGTAAAAATATTTTGCCAAAAACTATAGTGATATTTTTTTCATGCCACAAAAGCCAAACGTGTGGAACCGGCATTACACTTTTTCCTTGAATTCGTAGGTAGGTTTTCATTTTTATTTTTATTTTTGACGGTATTTGTAATAAAGTTTCTGTTTTTTAACGTCGTGTTGTCAGCCTTAGTGTTACATACTCTTTGCCATTTGCGCCCAATCAGCAGAATGAACACTTCATGTATTTCGTTAAAATAGTTTAATTCTGGTGGAATATCGATAACAAGTGTAAAAAAATTGAAATCGTTATAGGTAAGTCAGTCACTAATTAAAATGTTAATTAAAATTACGATCATTGTTGGAAATATGAAACGTGTTCTATCCGACTGCCGAAGGAGGGTAATGTGTTTATCAGTATATATGAATGTATGTTTGTTCCTATGTGGCGTTCTAAAGACCAAACGCGTTTGGAGATTTTGTTGATTCTTACGTAAATCGATTCGCCTTAATCTTGCAGGTGCCACTGGCTACATAAAAATTGGAAAATATAAAAATGGCGGCTTTTGGGTGCCATATTGTGGGGTCCAATTTATTTTTTCTGCCGAACCTATCGTGTGGTGTATCAAAATATAGGGTTTTAAGAGGTGATTTCAAAAATATATATCACTTATATGTTTAAATGTACCTAATTCAAAAAAAAAATATATAAAAGAGAAAGTATATAAATAAAAAATGATAATTATAAAAATCAAAATACCCGACTGCTTAAGAAGCGAACTAAAAAGACGTAAACAAGAAGAAAAGGGCTTTGGTCAGCCAGCTCGCGAATATGCATCCTCCGACTACACAGCATGATTTACAGTCTGTTTTCAAAATCAGTTATTTATTTATTTCTGTGGGTATTGTTTTCAACATTTGTATCACCATATCTATAACCATGATTCATAATTATGTTAATTTTTATTATGAGGTCTGACTATTCGTGACAAACGGCATTATTGTGCGTACCTACATAATTAGAATCATGACTATGTTTTTGATCTAGGGTAAAATTATGCCAACCTTTGTTTGAATGCACCTTATGTTGCTGAAAATAAAGTTCATTATAATAATAATCTTATGATAACTACTTTACTTTGAGCTTAGCCTTCAGGAAGCAAGCAAGAATAAATATAACGCACTAGCTGACCCGGCAATCTTTGTTTTGCTATAAAAACACCAAACATTCATCTTCCCTACTCTACCTACCCTACCTACCCTACCTACCCTACCTACCCTACCTACCCTACCTACCCTACCTACCCTACCTACCCCACCCTACCTACCCTACCTACCCTACCTACCCTACCCTACCTACCTACCCTACCTACCCTACCTACCCTACCCTACCTACCTACCCTACCTACCCTACCCTACCCTACCTACACTATCCATCTCGAAAAAAAAAAAACATCACATAAACCATCTTCTAAATAGTCCGAACAAAGCCTAAACATTTGGTTTGGATAGGTGAGCCCGTTCTTGAGTTATAAAATTACAACGAAAAGTGGCATTGATTTTTATATATATAGATTACAGACATGTAACTGATGTGTAGCTGATTTTCTGTTAATAATTGTATTATTAACAGAAAATCAGCTGTTGCTCACAAAATTCTATACAAAGATATAGAAGTAATAACAGTTTAGGAACCGCCACCTGGAAACGCATGGCGAGCGCTGTTGCTACGGCTGAGCAGGCTGAACGGGTTCAGCGGCCTGAGAGACTAGAGCGACAAAAAAGGCTCAAATGGTTGGAAAGGTTCGAGCGAGCGCAGCGGCCCGTACCGCCAGCGTCGCGCCCGCAACAAGCGCCCGCCAGCATGTCGCTGCTACCCGACGAGCCCCCACTGAAGTTTCAGCGATTCCGCCTGCTGTACATAAAATATTGCGCGGACTTACATCCAGAATATATGCGACTATACACTCGTCTGGCGGAAGTGGCTGCCCCTGTTCACGCGACTTGAAGATGAGCTTAATAGCGCGGAACCTCTGGCCGTTTATGGTTTGTCGTTACGACACCATATCATATCATCACGACGTGTATCCTGCGACTCGAGTTTCTGACCGCCTGCCGCTCGCTGCTTTTACTACAGATTAGGTATGTATAAATAACACAGAGCAATGCTCTGAGAGCATCTCATCAGCTTATGCGCATTAGTATTATAAGACCTATACATTTTTTAGAGAGCAGTGGTGGCCCAGTGGTATCGGCCGCGACTTACAAGTTGTAGGTCCCATGTTGTACCACCATGTTCGTGTCAATACTTTAATACAACTGCACCCTAATTGCATAACAAACTTTATCAGATTCCTTCATATCTGTAGGATATTCATGATTCATCGCTTCATATGTTTGAAAGTTGTTCTGCTCGTCAACTTATAAACGCAATTGATACTGTTGAATTGTCAAAATCAAACGCATTGCGATTTATTGTGTGATTTATGTGTGACGCAATTACCCCACTTAAGGTCATACTGCTTGTATGACCTTAAGTGGGGTAATTGTTATTATTTTAAAGATTTAAGATTTTATTTTTAAGATTTAAGATTTTTGTTATTATTTTAAAGATTTTTTTTTTTAAGGTCATACAAGCAGTATGACCTTAAGTGGGGTAATTGCTCCTAAACAACAATTTAAAATTAATTAGAACTAATTTTATTTTCTTAGAACCAGCCGTATTGAAATTAACTCGCGAAACTGAGGAGCAAATAATAAGAAAAGCTAAACAAATCGAAGAAGGTGAGTGAAATATTATTTACATGCTATATTTTTGCTTTTTGAGGTTTTCCTATTTTCTCGGCAATAATTTTTGGCTGTATCTGAATCAATTTTTGTTTTGGGTATCGTAATTCCCTTCCATTGTAATTTATTGTGTTACATAATTACCCGCTGGTCATACATGCATGTCTTGAGTTTATTTTAATTATTCCAACTTTAAAATAATACAAATCTTAATTTTTCAGGCCCAAACATCACATTACATGCGAGAAGGAGTGGCAGATAGTGGAGTCTCTCAGAGAGGAGTTGGTAGAAGATGCTGGTGAGTAAAATTGTAATGTAATTCACCGTACTTTTATATTCATGAGATAGTTTACATATTTTACGGCAACATTTTTCTGGATGGAATATTAAAATATAACTAATACCAATAACTCTTTTGTAAATATAATAATATTGTCTACTTAATTGTGATCGAAGAATAGATTTCTTTTCATTTTGGCAAAGTAGTGTTAGGATATTCCATCAGAAAATTTTCAGCAGCGGCCCAAGTCTACGTTAATGGTTTAAATATAACTGTATGAAATACTTATATAAATGTACAACTTCACGGAAGTAGATAGAACTACAGAACTGCAACGATGCTTAATCCTTTTGCTACATTTTTTATATCTAGTTATGCCGTCACTTCTTAACACCAAATAGATAATAACTAAAGTTCTTTTTCATATCCTACCGGAATAGAAGTAGAAAGCGAGAGCGAACAGACCACGGAGCCTGAAAAAGCAGCAGAGCTGACAGAACCCCACAAGGAGGACCCCACTCTCAAAGAGTTGTTGCGAGTCGACGAGCAATACATGCCGCTGTTGACACTGGTAAGCAATTTTATATATTAAGACGATGTAATAGAAAAGGTTTTCCATATTAACCAACATTAACAAAGGTTTACCTCACCTTGACTGTACTGTTATTGTCTGACGAATATTGCCCTTGCATATTTTGCATCAAAATAGGTAATCCCTCAAGCTTCGTCATTTCATCATCAACATAGTTTCAGCCAAAAGACGTCCCTGCTCCACATATGATTACTGAACTCAACAATCATCATCTGATCATCCTCATAACGTTTGTTCTTCGGATGCAGCTAAATCAACTGCCTATCAGTTACTGAATACACTTTGCATTAAAATCATCATTCTCTTGCAACTCAACTCGACAACACCAGATAATAATTATTTAGCAGCATTACATTGCTAACATTTTGTTCTTTGTCACTTTCAGAACTGGATGTCTTGGAGTGGACTGCAGACCTGGAGTGTTTAATTAACGCGGCTAACCTATTTGGAGACTATTTTGCGGGTAATTTATTTAAAATACCTCTCTTTATTTATTTATTTATCGAGGATTACCAAGGAGGGTTACAAAACTAAAAAAACTTTAATTTTATAAAAAAAAAAAGTCTTATAATTTTCCTGTAATGCACACTCAATAATAACAGGTAACCACAGCTTATACATCTATGAGAATACACAGCTCTACATAATTTTTTCAGAATATATTTTATAATTTAATTAATCGTTCAAACAACATGGTCCATTATTTGTTATTAGAAGAATATTATAATGTTAGTAACACTTGACAATACAAATAAACAAACAATTAAAAATAAACAGGGGCTGTTGATTGTTAAAAATACTATAGACAATAAATAAAAATTAAACAAAAACATGTATTTTTTTTTAAATTTAGTTTATATATGTCAAAAAGAGCAATAAAAAATTTCAAATATACAGAGAAATAAATAAATATAATAGACAACATAACAAAAATAAACAATACAATTTTGTATTAACTGGCATTCAAATAATAATAATATCAAGAATTTTATTGGGCAAATTGTTGTATGTCAACTCTTAAATTTAGTCAAATTAAACATATCAAATTTTTTAATTAGCTGAATTAAACATGCCAACATTGAAACCAAAATATAATACGAAGAAAGGAAAAGAGAAACACAAATAATAATACATGAAATGGCTAATCATGATATTAAGTAATAGTTGAGGAACCACCTTTCATCGATGCTAATTGTCTATTATTAAAACTTAACTCTGATACATGCATTATTGGTATTTATCGTCCTCCAGGCCAGACACGAGTAATTTTAACACATCATTGGATGCGCTTCTTAGAAATGTTTCAAACTACAAAAACATAATTATTTACGGAGACATAAACATTGGTATAACTCCTAACACTCGTGATAAGCAGCGCTCCTTTGAATACCTCAACATCTTAGCTTAGTCACTTTATACTACCAGCTCTTACTAAAGTCACTCATGGCTACACTTGTTTGGACCATATTATGTTAAAAACAAAACTGGAATCAAGCTTCATCGCGGCATCATCTATCACTGATCATGAAAGTGTTGGCATTGCTATTAACCTGGATACAAAACTTTACCAGCCCTACATGTTGAAACGAATTAAATATCCAGAATTAGATAACGCTATTAATGAAATTCATTTGGTACCGATACTGTAGTGTAGTGATGCCAACGCTGCCACCAATCAGCTCATTTTTTTTCTAGGTAAAAAAATGAGATAAATGTCACTCTTACTACATGAGAGTTATTCTGTATGCAGAATACCTCTCATGTAGTAAGAGTGTCTAATAGGAAAAGAATAAACAAACCGTGGATTACTGCTGGTTTATTGCGATGCATGCGTAATAGAGACAACCTATACAAAAAGTTTAAAAAAAATCCCACCGATGAAGTAATCCCAAAAACAGTGTTGATGTCGCCAACAAATACTTTACTGGTGTGGGACAGGGACTGGCAGAAAAAATTGTTGGTAACGTCCAGCACGGTTCCTATTCCATTGCTTGTACACAAATTGAAAAGAATAGGTGTCAGAGGGATCCCTTTGCAATTGCTTAAGGCATAGGAAGCAGCGTGTGAACATGGATAACTGGATTATCGACGAACTCTTTGTCCACTACGGTGTCCCTCAGGGCAGTGTCTTAGGTCTTAACCTCTTCCTGGTCTATATAAATGACTTGTGTCAACTCCAAACTTTACACGGAAAGTTACTATCCTTTGCGGATGACACAGCGCTCTTCTTTAGTTGAAAAACCAGGGAAGACTTTTTTGAAAATGCTCAACATTAAAACTATCAAAAACTAAATATTTTGCTTTTGCGACTAGAAGAAATCTTGTTCCAACAGCAACTCCTAATGTTATTGCTCACACCTGTACTGACCAGGACCCTTCACCTTGCATCTGCCCACCCCTCAGAGAACGGATACCATTAGATATCTTGGAGTATATATGGATGAGACACTGACTTTTAAACCACACATTGACATTCTCATTACTAGGATCCGTAAACTAATGTATATATTCAAAACATTAAGGCATGTAGTGAATCTTAAAACTACAAAAATGGTGTGCTTTGCTCTCTGCCAGTCACTTGTCAACTACTGCATAACCTCTTGGGGAGGGGCAGGAAGAGGGTACCTTATGGAGGTGGAAAGGGCACAAAGAGCCATTCTCAAGGTTGGAGCTGGACTGCGTTTTCGTTTTCCAACCTCTGACCTATATAAGTGCTGGGATGTATTAACGGTCAGGCAGACCAGACGAAAAGGAAATGTCTGTCCTTCTAACTTTTTCCACACCAGTCACTCGCAACGTTTTTACTGTTTTCTTGGAGTATACCTGTATAATAAAATTAATACAATACTCTCAATATACCCTCATCGTAAATCAATCTGTAAACTAACTGTATCTAAATGGCTCAAAACTCTTGATTATCATGCAACTGAAGGGCTGCTGATTCCTATCCGCTAACCCTCAACTCCCATTCACACCCTCAAACACTCGTATACCTACACTTACCCACACATACTCTCACACACTCACACAAACCCACTCACATACACCTACTTACATACACTCACTCACATACACCTGTACACATATACATATTATATCCATTCTAGAATCAGCATTTTTGTTAATGTCATAAATTATGCATACCTTATCATCATCACACACCTAGTTCATGCTTGATCTATTACATACAAGGTCTAACTGTAAGAATTGGGGAGCCTGGTGACCCGTAACGCAGGTATTCAATACCTTCTTCGGGCACCAGTCTCTCACCAATGTTTTCATTTTTTTGTATTAATTTAAGCATTTTCTGTACCTTCAACATTGAAAAAAAAAGAGAAATACATTTTATTATTTATTTATGATTCTAATGATATTAAAATCAACATTATATTAAAGACTAAATTATGTTATGTGTTATAATATCTCCTCAAAGTGAGAGTGAAAAGGCTTCCTCTATGTAAGCTCACTGCATCGACGATTTTGCCTTTGTCACCATGATACGCTTTTGCGTAAACTACGCCATTACGGTGTTCAAAACGAAGCCCTAAATGTAATTGAGTCATATTTACTTAATAGATACCAATGCGTAGACGTTAATGGCGCTAAATCTTCCAGGTTACCTGTTGAGCTGGGTGTACCTCAAGGCTCAATACTGGGTCCGTTTTTATTCCTGGTTTATATTAACGATCTGCCATTCTATTTAAAGGATGTTTGCGACGTTGTACTGTTTGCGGATGATACTTCTCTGATCTTTAAAGTAGATAGGAATAGACAAGTTTTTGATGACGTGAATAACGCGCTATCAATGATCACAGATTGGTTCACAACAAATAATCTTGTTCTTAATGCCAAGAAGACTAAATGCATAAAGTTCGCTTTGCCCAATGTTAGAAATCTGGGTCCCAACATTGTGCTCGGCAATGAGAAGCTCGAAACTGTTGATTCAGCTGTGTTTCTGGGTATAACAGTAGACTCAAAAATTCAATGGGGGCCACATATATCAAGCCTAGCGGGTAGGCTTAGCTCGGCCGCCTACGCCGTCAGAAAGGTTAGACAATACACTGACGTTGATACAGCGAGGTTGGTCTACTTTAGTTATTTTCACAGTATCATGTCCTACGGTATTCTACTGTGGGGCAGAGCCGCTGATATTCAAAATATATTTGTGCTTCAAAAACGAGCTGTTCGTGCCATTTACCAATTAGGTGCGCGTGTTTCTCTAAGAGATTTTTTTAAAGAGATTGGTATTCTCACAGCGGCTTCACAGTACATATTCGCCAACATTTTATATATTAGGCAGAACATTCATTTGTACAGTAACAATAGTGATATTCACAACTTTAACACCAGAAATAAGGACAAATTACGAGCTCCCTTTCATCGACTTCATAAGGTGCATAGTTCATTCGTTGGGGTTGGTATAACTTTTTACAACAAGTTACCGTCTTCTTTTCTAGATTTGCCATTTAACGCATTTAAAGCAAAGGTAAAAGCTAATCTCTGTTCTAAGGCATACTATTCTATTAATGATTATTTAGATGATAAGCATAGTTGGTCGCTGTGTTGAACTCAAGACAATGTTCGTGTTCTTTTACCAAAATTAGCTTGCTGTCAGGTTAAATATTATTATTTTTTAATTTCGTTTTTATGTGTATTTTTTAAATTTTATTTTTTGATAAGACTGTCGTAGGTATCGTTTACTGTTATTGTCGGAGCTGATGAAGATTGCTACTATCTTTGCATTATATAGAGTTAATCTTTCTAGTATTATATAGCAGCATAGCCAGCATTGTGTGAGTACCATGTACTTCAGAGCTATCATTGTCTAGATACCTACGTCTTCTATTGACTTGAATGACTCCGGTGGTTGAGAGTATGTCATGCCCACTCAAATGTCTCGCCGATGGTGGCGCGTGTGTCGGATCATTTAGCTCCCTTCAAAATGGTTGAGCTGAATGGTGCTGATACATGTGTCATGTTCGTGAACGGGCGCTGTCGGTTGGGACTGGTCATCTCTTAGCTGCCATGGTTTATTTTAATTGATTCTAATTTTATTTCTGAATTGTCTTTTTATATTTACTATGGACACTTTTAACTTGCTACATCGTTCTCACATAATGTGTAATCTCAACATGAATGATGTAACAAATGATTTGTAATAATTACCTAATTGAAAAAGAGTGTCCATGGAGTTTCTTGCCCGTTCTTCTCCATAGAGATCTACGCCTTGGAATGGGCATCTACGGTACTTTCACAGTTATTATGTCTTGTGACTGGGACTGTAGCACCATAATTTTGTAATGTTTTATTTTGTCTTTTGACAATTCAAAAGTGCCTGTAACTGGCCTACTTGAAATAAAGTGCTTTGACTTTGACTTTGACTTTGACTTCACCTCTGACCATCGACTATACAGCCTCTGGACGCCTAATGCTTGATCGAATACATCAAAATAATTCTGTCAACTAGCTGAGGTATGAGGCACGGGACGACTGCGCTCTGATTGGTCCTTACCAACGTCATTTCGCCGAACTAGGGATGGGAGAGGTTTAAATAAAACCACGAAGGTATCAATATTTTTTTAAATTAAACTTAATATTTTTATTTATTAATGTTAGCTACTTTTATTATTAATTATACAGTAATAACATAAAATGCAAAAACTAAAAACAAAATTCTAAAGATAACATATATTTTCGGCGGTTGTGTCATAATATTAAATATTAGTAAAAAAAACAATCAATAGAAAAAATACCTAAATTCTAAAATCAAAACAATTATCTATAAAATACAAAAATCAGTCTACAATATTTCCACTGCTGGAACAGAGGCCTTTTCTCCGTAAGAGAAAAATTTTCTAAAAGAATTCACCTATTTTTTGTGCAATAAAAATCACCACTATACTAATCATTTTCAACCACTATACAAATCAATATTCGTTTCACAATTAATTTAACAAATAATAAACTATTTAATTTAATGTCTTTTTTTGTATAATTGTATGTAGGTTTCTAGTTTTATCCATAACAGATTTGGTCATAGAATATGGTGCACCACTAGTTTTGCGTACCAAATTATAGAGGAAAAGAGATAGATAAAAAAGTACATTAAAAAGAAAGAGACGAAAACACAAAAGACATCTACGAGCGCGACAAAATTTGTGCTGTTGCAGTTTACACCTACAATAATGACCAGTACAAAATGAACTCCGATAACTAATATCAGAAAATAAATCTGATTATGATTATGTAACTATTAACTTACCGATGAAATGTTATGCCATTTTTCGGGAAACTCGAGTTCTGGCTGTTGTTACCACACCAACGTACGGTACAAGGGGCCATTACAATATTTATTTTACCAATTTGTAATTGCCTGACGCGGCAGTGTTTACGGCTCACGGAAGTGGTCGCTACTAATTCGAAATTGTCGAGTGGCGACCTATATTACCAGTATATGATTATTTTTGTCATATGTGTTGACAGACATCGCTCGCCTGTTGTTAGGCGTCTAGAGGCTGTATGACTAGAGTCAAGAGCTAACTAAAATTAAACAAAACAAACATAAATTATACATTTATTTTGATTTAAAGTGAAAAATCTGAAAGTGGTCATACAATTTTTTAACAAAAGAGTGTCTTGATTTATGTCGATGTCAGCTTTTTGGAATTTAGCATTGTACAATTTAATCTTTCTGAATAAGTAATTGACAGATTTATTATATGGCTGTTCAATTTAAAATCTTTCTTACAGATCTTATCTGTTTCATTTCAGAAGTGCGAAAGAGCCCGGCGTACAAATGGACTAATCGCCACACATTAGCCGGGCCTCTTCTAGAGTATATGCGCGCATTGCTGCGCAGTCATGACTCCAGGGCACACAGATGTCTGTCCGCACAGGTACGTGCCAAAATCCGTCTTATATGTATGTCGGGTTTAGCCAAAAGTACGGACGTAAAGTCAAATCACAAGCACGCCCCTAGCGGCAAACAAGAGCAACTACGCATTGGCACGCTTTTTAAAAGCTCTCGTGGTGGCGAATACGGCAGTTGAGTACTGAAAGCCGTAGAGCTAAGACGTCGTAGAATCAGTATCGATCCGTAATATTGGTAAGCAAGAATGTAACTTGTGTCTATTTGAATATACTCAGTGTATCGAATAATTTGTGTAATTTCATTTTCACGATTGACGAGGTGGGCTACCTGCCCACACACGATGTCTTAACCTAAGGGAATACATCCTGACTTCCCGATGGTTTACATCTATCGGCCAGCCTTGATGCGACATGTATAACTAATTTCGAAGGGTCCAAACAGAGCCCTATTACTCACGTGTCTGTCCGTCGTCTGTCACACAAGTTTTACAGCCAAACGGTTGGAGCTACAGTTTACAAAAAAAAAACATTCTCCGGTACAGCTAAAGGGGTATCCCCCTTTAGTTCGTTGGTTGGTTTCGTTGTTTAGAACTCGTTGAGTAGATAATTAAAGAACGGTTTTTTTTTCTTTTAAACAATTAATAAAGTGTAGAATTAAGAAATGAAATGAGTATTACAGTCAATTTGACAGACAATCTTATAAAGACTGAACATTATTATTTACAAACTAACCTAACCTAAAGTTAGTCGGATGGATTATTGATTGCATAATGTTGTTATTAGCATGCGTAGGCTCACCACAGGGAAATAATTATCTGATTGTAAATTATCACGCAAATTGCAACACTATTTCAGAAGTAATAAACAGTTCACTAAAATCACTAGTAACGGTTTGGGGTTTATAATAATAAAACCATTATCATTTAGTAGGCAACAACAAGGTTAGTAGACAACAACTTGGGCTAGAGTAAGACTGCCAGATGCGCATCACTTTGGTTGCGCTCTACATAATAGGATAACACATTTTGTAGTTTTCTAGATCGATGTATCAAAAATAAATATAGCTAATTTTACCCAATTCTCTTCCAGCTTCATCAGAATTATGAAGAGCTCCACTCCATCCTAGGAGATGTGGTGTTGGGGTTGTCGATTTCGATCAGATATCGACTTCAATCAACACCAGAAAAGAGAAACGTGTGGTTGCTGCACTGCATGTATACGTATGCATTATAGATACTACATCTGTGGCGCTTACGTATCAGGCGGTGACGATTGGAGCAGCTACGCGTGGGGAGCTCTTATTTAATTTAATTATTGATCTAGTTTTTAATTTAATTCGTTTTTTTATTTTATTACTTGTTTGGTTTAATTTAATTTTAGTGGTAATTTAATTTGATTAATTCTTGTATAATTTTATAGTGATTTGTTTATTTTTTGTATTTGTTTTATTGTTTGTGAGTATTTGCTGTGTTTTAAATAAGACAACAGAAGTTACCCCTGTAAATAATCAGTTATTATTAGTACATAACAAAAATGTAAGCGACGACGTCTCAGAGCCATATGTCATCACTGGCATTATTTTTAAGTATTTAATAATATAATAAATAAATTGTAATAATAATAATCTTAATTGTACTCAAAACTATTAATCTTTATTAAATAATAAGGATCTGTTTTTGCAAATTGTTTCGATGCAAAATCAATGAGAAATTCATTAAACCAATATCAGCTGTCATTCAACGGACACATTTGAAGTCACCACCTTACCGGGGGAGTATTTTGTTTATTTAACTTTTAGTTAGAATAAAAATGTTAATTATAATAGGTCCTATTGCCCACTGAACAATTATTCCCTATTCCCTGCGAGCTATGGCCTATTTAACACTTTCATTATAATATAAATGATGTCCATGCAGATGAAACTTTAAAACCATTTTTAATATGTTTAGGCCTTATAAAATTCATGAACTTGATTACTAGAGATAGTTCTTTCACTATTGTTTCCTAGATAAAACCAGTCTAGGAAATTACTGTGTTTAAAAAAAAAAGAAACAAAAATAAAACCAGTAGTACTAGTACCCTCAATTAGATTTTGTCACTTTAATTTTGTTATTTATCCTATTTATTTAGTAAAGTAGTGATATCAACTAAGATAAAACTACTAATATATCTTTCATAACTTTTATTCCTTTTTTTTTCTCTGTAAATAATTACCTTAAATCTAATTAGTTTTCACTCTTTTTAAACTTATTCATTCTGTCCCTCACTCCTATTCTTTTCACATACTTATCTGTTTCTTCTCTAATTCCAGGGTGCCTCTGAGGTTGTCTTCATCATGTTGACTCGCAGAGCTGCATCCTTAGAGGAAAAACTTAGGGCTACTTTGAAGGAGCTAGAATCTAGCCAAACCACGGTCCGTCAGCTGTTAAAGGAAAGGGAAGAAAGTGAGGTGGAAATAGGTTTAGTTATTAAGAAGAACACTGAGCTCAAAAACCAGTTGGCTGAACTGCATATGCAGCATGTGGACATACTGGACCAGCATCAACACCTCCGTCAACTTGTTGGTAACTTTGAACAGTGCAGTGACACCTACGATCAGGCCTTAAAACGTATTTCAGAACTGGAGCTGGAATTAAGCAAGGCACACAACACCGTAACACGCCTGGAAAAGCTTAAGGCCAGTGAAGAGTCTGCGAACACCTGCAATCTTTATCATGAGTTGGTTGATAGCCGGTCCGGACCCACATGTGTTGAACCAATAGTGACCATAGACTAAACTAATGACACTCTTAATAAATGCAGTTTATTTACTAATCATAAAAAATTAAAAAAATATATTAAGATTAACAAGTTAATTAGAAAAATTAAAAAGTCACTGAAGGGACAAAAACTGAACAAATTAAATTTAAAACTAAGACAAAAAAATGTAAATATAATGCAAGAATTAAAAAAATGTAATACTGATTTAGAATTATGTAGGATCAGGTATGATGCTGACTGTCAGAACCTTCAGGATGAGTTGTTTGTGAGGGAATGTGCTCTAAAAGATATCTTTAGCAAATATGAGGCTTCTCAACAAGATCTGAGTAAGCGCATGCTGGAGGCCAACGAGCTGGTAGACTTGGTCAGGTGCAATGCAGAGAGGTATGAGTCCCTGACCAATAACTTCTCTTGTAGCTGTGCCTGCTCTCAGACACCAGATCCTCAGTATGTCACACCCACACCCTTAATGGCTCAACCAGTAGTTAATAATAATAATATTTTAAATAATTCAGCTTATGTTTTTTCAGATAAATTTGGTCAAGGTTTTGGTAGTATTCTTAGTCAGTGTTCTCAACAGTATATTGTAAATCATTGTTTACCCGGTGCCAGTTTTAGCCAGTTAATTAATAGTCTTAAATTGACTAAAATAAATCCCAATTCAACTGTAATATTGTTATTTGGGGATAGCTTAGCTGTAAGAAAAAAGGATTTAGTTGTATGTTTTAATTTAATGCTAAAGCTCCATGAGTCTTATAATTGTAAATTTATTTTTTCTGCTTTGCCTTACTCTGATTGTTTGTCGGATGAGCAAAATAGGCATATTTATAATCTGAATCTGCTGATGTATAACAGGACTTGTCGTCACAGGGACGCGATTATATATTTTGATTGTAATAGTTTTATTACAGATTACAGACTCACTGATTGTTCCATGTTTTTGCCAGCTAGTTGTAGGAGACGGATTGCTAATCTTTTAGCATATACTTTACACGTTTATACCGGTACTTATACTGTACCTACGTTTACTGTTAGTGGTGACACTAACATCTCTATTGATACTATTAGTATAGATACTAATATCACTTTTGATTCTGTTGGTAGTGATACTAACATTGCTATACACACACCTAGTAGTTTAAACTGTTAGGTTCGACAACGGGTGAGTCGCATATGTTGAATGTTGTACATCAAAATATGCAGGGTTTGTCCGGCAAGGAATTAGAGTTAAGCTTGTTTATGGAGAATTATGATGTTCATGTGTTATGTTTAACTGAACATTGGTTGAAAGAGCATGAAGTAGTGTTTATCAATGATGATTTATTTTCTGTACAGAGTGCATTTGTGAGAAAAACTACTATTCGCGGTGGATCTTTAATTCTTGTTTCAAACAAGTTAAAATGTAAACAACGGTTAGACCTAGTTAATCTTTCCATTGAGCGCACTATCGAGTTGTCTTGTGTTGAACTTGAGCGGTACATAATAATTTGTACCTACAGACCCCCTTCAGGGGACTTTACTAGTTTCGAATCTTTTTTTTTTTTTTTTTATAGTCTATAGGCTCGCGTTTGACCACTATCTCGCCTGATGTTAAGCGATGACGTGGTCTACGGTGAAGCACGCTTGCCTAGAAGAAACCTATTCACTCTTGACTTAAAGACCCCAAGGTTGTAGCTATCAGGGCACAAAGACCCCGGAAGGGAATTCCACTCCTTAGCTGTACGCACAATGAAAGTATTAGCAAAACGCTTTGTGCGTATGGGAGGGATGTCCACCATGTACTGATGGCGCATGGCCGTACGTCTTGTAGTCCGATGATGGAAAGGGCTAGGTGGAATCAAATTGTGCAGTTCCGCTGCCGAATCTGCAATGGAGGATGCACTTAATAAGATTAAATGCAGTGGTAAAAATATAATTTTATGTGGAGATTTTAATGTTAATATTTTAGATGTTACTCCACTAAGTACTAGGCTTCTGAACTTATTTAAATCTTTTAATTTAGTTAATTTGTTTTTCGAACCAACTAGGATCACGGCGTCTTCGTCGACTTGCCTTGATAATATATTTTGTGATCTTGATGCCGACAATAAATTGGTGTTAAGTGATTTATCATCAGATCACTGTGGATTAATGGCTAGCTTCCCTATGCCATTAAGTAAAAAGCCGCGCAAAGTAGAATACAGGCCTTATACTGTTAGTCGTTGCAGTAAGTTTAAAAATAATATAGCTCTTAAAGTTATACCGTCAATAATAGAGTACGAGAACCCAAATGAAATGTACGAGGCCCTTTTTGATGTTGTGCAAAATGAGTACAAATCCGTTTTTAAAATTAAAACTATCAACATTACTGGGACTTCCGCTGGTTTCAACCAATGGGCTACACCAGGCATTTATAAAAGCCGAGCGAGATTGTATGAGTTGTATGGTCTGAGACAGTACAAGTTTGATAAAAAAAATTTAGAATATGTTAAAAATTATTCAAAATTATTTTAAATGATTTTCGTGTTGCAAAATCAAAATTTCTAAGTGAGACTATTAAAAATTCTAATAACAAAGTAAAAGCCACTTGGAAAATCATAAACAACGAAACGGGTAAATCGGTTAAAAAAGAAAATCAACTCGAGATCATGGTTGATAACAAATTAGTTAATAAACCAGCTGACGTAGCTGAGGCGTTTAATGAGTTTTTTACGAGCATACCTGCAACGACGACTTGCTCCTTAAGTTTGTCGCCGTCTAAGGCTGAAAACCTATTGCATAGTAGCGTCCCTAAATGTAGTTATGTATTGAGATTCGAGCATGTAGCGCCTCGTGATGTAGTTAATGTTTTTAATTCTCTTAAATCTAAAAACACGGGTGATTACTGGGGTATATCTACCAAACTTTTGGGCAACATAATTGACATTGTGGCCCCCTATCTTGGTGTTACGTTTAAAAAATGCATTGATTTGGGTACTTTTCCTGATCTCATGAAGAGCAGTAAAGTCATCCCTCTATTTAAATCCGGTAGCAAAAATGATATTGGTAATTTCAGACCAATCTCTATTTTGCCTGCATTAAGGAAAATATTTGAAAAGTTAATTCTTAAGCAGTTACTCAGACATTTTAACTTACATAGCCTCCTTCACAATGACCAATATGGGTTTACGAAGGGTCGCTCGACTACAGATGCGGGTGTTGCTTTTTTGAAACACATATTTGACGCATGGGAGAAGTCGCGAAATGCAATTGGTGTTTTCTGCGATCTTGCTAAAGCCTTCGATTGCGTTCACCATGATACGCTTTTGCGTAAACTACGTCATTACGGTGTTCAAAACGAAGCCCTAAATGTAATTGAGTCATATTTATTTAATAGATACCAATGCGTAGACGTTAATGGCGCTAAATCTTCCAGGTTACCTGTTGAGCTGGGTGTACCTCAAGGCTCAATACTGGGTCCGTTTTTATTCTTGGTTTATATTAACGATCTGCCATTCTATTTAAAGGATATTTGCGACGTTGTACTGTTTGCAGATGATACTTCTCTGATCTTTAAAGTAGATAGGAATAGACAAGTTTTTGATGACGTGAATAACGCACTATCAATGGTCACAGATTGGTTCACAACAAATAATCTTGTTCTTAATGCCAAGAAGACTAAATGCATAAAGTTCGCTTTGCCCCATGTTAGAAATCTGGGTCCCAACATTGTGCTCGGCAATGAGAAGCTCGAAACTGATGATTCAGCTGTGTTTCTGGGTATAACAGTAGACTCAAAAATTCAATGGGGGCCACATATATCAAGCCTAGCGGGTAGGCTTAGCTCGGCTGCCTACGCCGTCAGAAAGGTTAGACAATACACTGACGTTGATACAGCAAGGTTAGTCTACTTTAGTTATTTTCACAGTATCATGTCCTACGGTATTCTACCGTGGGGCGGAGCCGCTGATATTCAAAATATATTTGTGCTTCAAAAACGAGCTGTTCGTGCCATTTACCAATTAGGTGCGCGTGTTTCTCTAAGAGATTTTTTTAAAGAGATTGGTATTCTCACAGCGGCTTCACAGTACATATTCGCCAACATTTTATATATTAGGCAGAACATTCATTTGTACAGTAACAATAGTGATATTCACAACTTTAACACCAGAAATAAGGACAAATTACGAGCTCCCTTTCATCGACTTCATAAGGTGATGTAATGAACTATGCTCATTCGTTGGGGTTGGTATAACTTTTTACAACAAGTTACCGTCTTATTTTCTAGATTTTCCATTTAACGCATTTAAAGCAAAAGTAAAAGCTAATCTCTGTTCTAAGGCATACTATTCTATTAATGATTATTTAGATGATAAGCATAGTTGGTCGCTGTGTTGAACTCAAGACAATGTTCGTGTTCTTTTACCAAAATTAGCTTGCTGTCAGGTTAAATATTATTATTTTTTAATTTCGTTTTTATGTGTATTTTTATAATTTTATTTTTTGGTAAGACTGTCGTAGGTATCGTTTACTGTTATTGTCGGAGCTGATGAAGATTGCTACTATCTTTGCATTATAATACTAGAAAGATTAACTCTATATATAGAGTTAATCTTTCTAGTATTATATAGCAGCATAGCCAGCATTGTGTGAGTACCATGTACTTCAGAGCTATCATTGTCTAGATACCTACGTCTTCTATTGACTTGAATGACTCCGGTGGTTGAGAGTATTTCATGCCCACTCAAATGTCTCGCCGATGGTGGCGCGTGTGTCGGATCATTTAGCTCCCTTCAAAATGGTTGAGCTGAATGGTGCTGATACATGTGTCATGTTCGTGAACGGGCGCTGTCGGTTGGGACTTGTCATCTCTTAGCTGCCATGGTTTATTTTAATTGATTCTAATTTTATTTCTGAATTGTCTTTTTATATTTACTATGGACACTTTTAACTTTCTACATCGTTCTCACATAATGTGTAATCTCAACATGAATGATGTAACAAATGATTTGTAATAATTACCTAATTGAAAAAGAGTGTCCATGGAGTTTCATACCCGTTCTTCTCCATAGAGATCTACGCCTTGGAATGGGCATCTACGGTACTTTCACAGTTATTATGTCTTGTGACTGGGACTGTAGCACCATAATTTTGTAATATTTTATTTTGTCTTTTGACAATTCAAAAGTGCCTGTAACTGGCCTACTTGAAATAAAGTGCTTTGACTTTGACTTTGGCAACACACACTGGTCATACAAGTAGACTTTCGTCTTGAGACACTGTGGTAAGTTGGATGAGAAGATACCGCGCAACTTCCCGAACGCTGCCCAGCCGAGTCGGATTCGACGGTTGACCTCTTTCTCGAAGTTGGCCCTACCCAATTGGATCGTTTGTCTGATCATTTCAGCAAACAACATATGATGCATGGCAGATCATTAATACATATTAAAAACTCTATTAAACACAACAACTGACGCTGGCGTCACCCTAATAAAGAACATCTTTAACGCCTGGGAAGAAGCACAAGACGCCATTGGAATCTTTTTGACCACTCGAAAGCGCTAGATTGCGTTAACCCTGAGACACTATTGTTGAAACTCGAGCGCTATGGAATTAGACACACATATAATATTTGAAAGCCAGAAAACTTAAAGTTCAGGTAAATGACGTAAACTCACTAAGATCTGAAATGAAAATGGAGGTTCCTCAAGGCTCTATATTGGGTCCATTCCTCTTTTTAGTTTACATTAACGTTTTGCCCTAATTATTACAAAATCAACCGAAGATCGTGTTATTTGCTGATGACACATCTTTGATATTTAAAATAGATCGGCGGTCACAAAATCTTAATGTTGTGAATAAGTCATCAGGTCCAAACTTGGTTAACGGCAAACAATTTGGTACTAAATTTAAAAACATTGCCGAATGACAGAAGTAGTGATTTTATTTTAATTTTTTTATTTATTAAAGTACAAGTTTATACAATCTTAACTTCAGAACTATGCCCCACGAAACCGTTTTCACGGTTTGTCTGTTGGAAGGGAACAAAGAGTATTAAAATAAAGTTTATTAGTGGGGACACTTAATTTTCACTAAATGAAATTTTATCAAATAAAAACTAACAACTGAATATATCTGAAATGTTCAGAGATCATTTACAATCGCCTTAAAAAGAACTGCTTCAGTGATTTCATATTGAAAGGAGAAAAGCTGGACTATGTAAATCATAAAGTTTTCCTAGGAATCACTCTAGGCGACAAATTACAATGGGGGCCTCACATAACATCACTCGCGGGTCATCTGAGCTCGGCCGCTTATACTGTTAGAAAGATAAGTCAGTTGACGGATGTGGAGATCGCGCGTTTGGTCTATTTTATTTACTTTCACAGCATAATGTAATACGATATTTTACTGTTGGGTCGGGCGGTTGACATTAAATCGATATTTATAATGTACTAGCTGTTCCCCGCGGCTTCGCTCCCGTGGGCCATCCCACAGGACCCGTTTTCGGGATAAAAAAATAGCCTATGTCACTCAAGAATAATGTAGCTTTCTATTGGTGAAATATTTTTTTAAATCGGTCAAGTTGTTTCGGAGCCTATTCGATACAAACAAACAAAAAAATCTTTCCTCTTTATAATATTATAGTCACCGAGAATCTCTTGGGAAATTAATAGATTAATATTATGACTGTTTGTTGCCAATTCATTTATGAAAATATTATGTATGTAAGGGAAAATATAAATCTCTTCAGTAATGGTAGACACAATTGTGATACTAGAAATAAAGATCTAAAGTAAACACATATTTCATGGAGTGTTAAATTCTATAACAAAATACCTTGTGAGATATTAAAACTAAATCAAAGAAAATTTGAAACAATAGTTTAAAGCACACTGTAAACAAGCATATTACAAATTAGATGATTAAATTCAAGATAAGAATGCTTGGAAACATGCTGGTCCTGCTCCATAATCTTTAGTATAGACAAAATCATATATTCATAATTATAGTAACGCTATATTATAATTTTTCTTCTCTTTTTGTTTAAAACAATTGACTCTCACACTGTTCCGTTGTTGTTGAATTAGGTAATTTACCTATGCTTGCAATATTTGTAAGTATGTAAGAACCATGTTCCTATTTATCAAGTGAAGGAATTTACCTGTTAGTGCTTGTAATACTTTATACCTATATGTAGTATAGTAGTACTGGATGCATTGTCCTCACATATATGAATTTATCAATGTATGTACTTATATAAATAATGTAATAAACCTTATTTTTTTAAAAGAGTAAGTATGGAGTTACTTGTGCGTTCTTCTCCTTAACAAGCTACTTTTCCGAATGCACGGTAGTATAAATTTTTATTACTTGTAAATTTTAATTGTTAACGATCAAAAGTGGCGCTTAATAGCCTAAATGAAATAAATACATTTGACTTTTACTTTGACTTTTTGTTTCACATTTCACTAATTCAATCGCTCATCCAATCACTCGTTCTAAAATATACTTTTTTGATAGTTTAGAAATGCTTAGCTCTGCAACATACATTAAATAAATAAATCTTAAATTTATCTGATAGGCTTGGCTATTCTTCACATATTTCTGTCCCTAGAAATCTTTGATCGACAATAAAATGATAAAAAAAGCTTAATTTTAAAATTCAAGTTTGTATCAGATATGTTGGGTATACATTAAAAAAACTTCTTAACAAAAGAATTAAATCGAATTCCAAAACAAAACACTCCAAAGCGAAAATTACTTTCTTTTCGGAAGTCGGTGTCTTTGGACCCTATTTTTTTCGTTATTGACACCGACTTCCAAAAAGGAAGTTATTGGTTGTAGCGTTGTGGGGATTCTCAACTGGAAATAGTCGGGTGATACTAAAAATCACATTTAGTAACTTGGTACGGTTCATAGTCACATCCCTAAAAACGCGGAACAACTCCTAACTTCCTGAGACACTAACGACCTGTCATTTTAATTTCGCTGGCTGATTTATCCTGATTCTATATCAGGACTAATTGTGCCCCGATCTAGGGTGAGTTTGACATTAGTTAAGTGATTGTGCCTGATATGTCACAGGTAATATCAAAGCACAGCTTTTAATTGATTTCTGATGCAGAGATATCTCTGCAGCTAGGCTGACCATACAGCGCGGTGCCACGATGATGTCGTGCATCTTCGCCTCGGTGTATATGCCTGAGGCAGATGCACCACCCCCACATGACCTGGTCCACCTCACAATATATTGTGAAGCCAGAGGTGAGGAGGTCATCATAGGGACCGCCGCGAATGCACATCACCCGCTGTGGGGAATGGACACACAGAATGAATGGGGTAAGGCATTAGTAGAATACTTGTTCACAACTAACCTTTCCCTACTAAACACAGGCACGGAACCTACGTTTGTAACCAGACGCAGTCGGACGATTATAGACCTGACCTTGGCGACAGAAGGCGCAGTGGAAAGCATCACTGGGTGGCAGGTCTCCAGTGAGGCCTCCTGCTCGGACAACAGATGGGTCCGCTACGACATACAGGTCTGCGTTGCACCTACACCACCTAGGCGTAACCCGCGCAACACAGACAAAGCTGTCTACACACGCACCCTCGCCTCCAAGCTTCCGTCCATATGCGAGGAGTTGGCTTATGTGAATACGACGCAGATAGATACGCAAGTAAACCAACTTACCGAATCTATGATACGCAGCTACCACACTGCCTGCCCAGAAACTACTCCACGCAAAACACTGGGCAAACAACCCTAGTGGGGTAAAGATCTGGAACGCATGCGCGGTAAGGTAAGGAAGGCCCTGAATAGAGCCATGAACACATGCGCGGATGAGGACTGGGATGCCTACTACGCAGCCAAATCCAGATACAAAAAATGCATCAGATTCAGGCATACCAAGGGATGGTGTAAGTACTGTGGGAACATTGAAACTTGCCAACAAGCAAACAGGCTAAGGAAAATACTGGCACAACAGAGTACAACTGGGCCCGCCACACTCCGTAAACCTGATAAAACACTCACCACGTCGCCTGAAGAAACGAGACGCGTCATTGTAGAAACACACTTCCCAGGGAGCGCCTTCGTTTCGGGAAGTTTCTGTTCAAGATAAGGTGGTAGGAAACGCCCGGGTGTCACCATTTTGTGGACCGCTCGGAGGACACGGTGGAGCATACGGTGGAGATCTGTCCTGCTTGGGTGGAGCACCGCCGTGTCCTCATGGAGGCGATCGGCGGTGGCGACCTCTCGCGTCCGGCCCTGGTCCAGGAAATGGCACGGAGCGAGAGTGCATGGGAAGCTGTCTCCTCCTTCTGCGAAGCAGTAATGCTCGCAAAGGAGGAGGCGGAACGCGTGAGGGAGACGCAAAGGAGACGCCCTCACGCCCCTAGGCATCGCAGGAGACGCCCCGGGCGTCGGGAGTCGCGAGCGACATAACACGACCTAACACGACAGTAGTAGCACCTACCGCGGTCAACCGCCTTTTTCAAAGTATAATTAGGCAGGTAGCCTGGCGATAAGAATTCTATTGTACCTATTGTTATTGTTCCTACAATACTTAGAATGGGTAAAATGGTGGTAAACGAGTGTAAACCTCTTTAACTACTATTGTAAGAAATTCATTGTTAGTAACAGATAATGATGTCTGGAACTACTAATCCGAACGGATTGGTGAAACTTTGCAGTAATATAGATTATACATCAGAATAACACATAGGCTGTAATTAATTAAGATTCCTCGCGGGCGGTAGCTAATCAAGTATATGTCACAGGGGAATTATGAAAACGTGAATCTTCTACTAACACAAAAACGAGTAATAAGTGTAGTGAAGTTTTATTTATTTTCAATGAATGTGACCAAAAGTTAATAGTGTTAATTTTTGGAACGAACTTCCTTATCGCGCGTTGTGAAAGGGGGCTAGACGGAAAAAAAACTCCCGAAAAATTGTAACGACACTTTTTGCTATAGATGTGTGCGTGCGGCGTGCGCGTGTTTCGTGCGTGTCATTATGCAACTGACATGCAAGATGGTCACAGTAGGCAACGTGGCCTAAGACGATAACACATTAGTCAGTCGATATTTGTTCATATTTATAAATGCGTTATTTCTTCTTATCAATATGTATTTTTCTCTCATAAGAGAGATTCAAGTAACTTACATTACTGTGTTTTGTATTACATTTTTTTTGTTTTATGCACACTTTTTGTTACTAATTACAATAACTAGATCTGTAAACTTGTAACCTTGTAGATCTAATTGCAGTGTAGTTCTTCTTTATTTCCAAAATTACTACTTAAGTAGACATCGACAAGTTTTGAACTTCAAATTCTTAATTCGGAAACCAAATTAAGTACCAAATAAGTACCAATTAATAAAATTTACCAAATAAAAATTATTGCCAGTATTTTAATTTTTACCATGCAAACTCATACCATACAAAGATCAAGGAATCATTAAATAAGAAGGTACAAGAGATGGGCAGATTTATCCAAATGCTCAGCAAAATCTTAAATGATAGCCATTTCCCAACTAAGTTGGGTCAGTTTCCAGTCTTACCGGATTCAGCTACTCAGCTGACAATATAGGCTGAGGTTATAGGCAGTCAATCCATGTAAAACACTGGTACTCACCAGTGTTTTACATGGATTGACTGCCTATAACCTCCACAATCCAGTAAATGGGTAACACGATACTCCTTGGCAAGTTTGGTTTCAAATCACAGGCTTCTGACTACCCGTAACGACTGTTAAAGAACTTAAAAACTATAGATTAACGTAGCTACGGACGATTTTGAACGTTCGCGTAGATATTGGTAGCTTGGGTCGACGGCCAATTTACAGGTACAGTCCCAGTATTGATTTTACGTGTGATTTACAGAATATCTAATTTAGATAATAAAATCATTGTGTTTTAAAGCCTTATTTATTAATTACTAGCTATGCCCGCGGCTTCGCTCCCGTCAACTGCCTACCCTGCCCTACCTATCTACCCTACCCTACCTACCCTAACCTACTTACCCTACCCTACTCTACCCTAACTACATACCTACCCAACCTACATACCTTTCTACCTACATACCTACCCTACCTACAAACCTACCCTACACATAACTACACTGCCTACATACCTACCCTACTCCCTACTTCTCCTTACAATAACAACACAACAAAAAAAGAATTAGCGAAATCGGTAAAGCCGGTCTCAAGTTATAGCGTGACCAGGAGAAATAGGGTTTAATTTTAATATATATAGATAATATCTACCACTATCCCAAACATTCTTTGCAGTTTGAAATAAGTAACATCTGGAGGCACTGGGATCTTCACTATAATCGTTGCCCGATTCTGAATGGTAAGTGTGGAACCTCCACAAGGCAAAGGCTAGCAAACGCCTCATGACCTCCAGCTTTTTCGATCCAGGGTAAAATTATGCCAACATTTGTACCTGTATTATGTAACCTTATGTTGCTGACAATACAATTATTCTAACAACTTTACTCTGAGCTAAGCCTTCGGGAAGGTCGCAAGGACCATTTAAACGCACCTCAGTCATTTAATAATAATTTTATTATGAATAGAAAATCTGCTGAACTCAAAAAAATCGATCACAAACAAAGATAAAGAAGCAATAACACAATTTAAATAAAATTAGTAGCATGGAATTATTTCAGTTTTAAAATTTATTATACGAGTACAATGGATAAGTTAAAATTATAATTCGGTGATGTCTGTACTTAGAAGAAATTTGAGTAAACCGGGTCCTGGTCGTAATAGTAATTCACTAGGAGAATACTTCGGTAACTTACATTTTCTAGTACTAAACAAATCAATCAATTCCGATCCTGATCGATTAAGCAATATGTTATCTTATGCTATATATACATTACTAAATGATGTAGTTAATTAATTAATGTAGTTAATTAATGTAGTTAATTAAAGTAGTTAATTATTTTATGCTATTTATACATTACTAAATGATGTAGTTAATAAAATAAACTGTAAAATGAGGGTAGCGGGTATTTACTTGGACTTAAGCGCGGCTTTTGACACTATTGACCACAAACTACTTATAACAAAAATGGAGCACTATGGTGTAAGAGGTAGGGCCTTACAGTCTTCTCTTCATATCTTAATAATAGAAAAATGTTTGTCGAGCTTGATTCTACAAAACCAAACGGTTATAAAAACAGCTATAGGTCATCTATGATAAACATTACAGTCGGAGTGCCTCAAGGATCAATTTTAGGCCCATTATTGTATATATTATTCACGAATGATCTGATCAATTTCATAAGTAAACATTTGCCGGTTATGCAACTTGTAGTGTTTGCGGATGACACAAATGCTATAGTTGCAGCTAATGATATCCATGACCTTACTGTTAAGGTGAATGCAGCTCTGGAGACTTTTCATTCTTGGTTTAACGCAAATATGCTTAAAATAAACACGTCTAAAACCAATGTTATGTTATTTAAAACCACTGCGCGTAGCAAAGATATTATGGACATTGAGTTAGATGGAGGAGAGATTGAGCTTGTCAGGGTAGTTAAGTTTTTGGGAATTTATATTAATGATCTGTTAAATTGGAAGGAAGAACTAGCAGCATTGGACTCATCAACATCATCGGCTTGCTATGCCTTAAGAACTCTAAGAGATGAAGTGAGCATAAAACATTTAAAAATGGTCTACTATGCGCTGATTGAATCAAAACTGAGGTATAGCATACAGTTTTGGGGTAATAGCTACCATTACAACTGGCAAAGGGCATTCATTCTCCAAAAAAGAGCGATCCGAACCATTGTCCGCATCTCTCAACAAGACACCTGTCGACCATATTTTAAAGAACTTGGGCTTCTCACAGTACCTAGCCTTTATGTAGTAGTACTGTTAAACACTTTAAAAAAATACATCTATGACTACGAAACAGACGAGGGCAGGCTGGTCAGGGAAAAAACGCGTAGGAAAGACTTTGCAAACAAAATCACCCCGGCTCTTGAAATAGTCAAACACAGTACACAGTATCAGGCAGTTAAAATATTTAATAAATTACCGCTGGAGTTAAAAAGCATACTGTACACAGGCTCATTCAAGACAAGGCTCAAGGCATATCTGTTGGAAAGATGTCTCTACTCTACTGATGTGTCTAATGTGCTTGAAACTGATATGTTATTTTTGAGTAAGGTGGTATAATTTGTGTTGGACTTTTATTACATATTTTTGATTTTTGTTTTCTATTTGAATTGCTATTAATTTATTGACATTGTTATATTTGATTATTGTTTTCGTTTTAAATTACGAATAATTTAATGACATTGTTAAATTTGATAATTGTTTTTCGTTTTAAATTGCTATTATATTTTTGAGATTGTTATTTTAAATTATGTGTGCATGGTATTTTATATTTTTTAATTTAATTAATCTAACATATTACTCTAATATAAATTGAATTCTCTTATTCATTAATTGTACATCCAATACCTACTGTTTTATGCTGATTATTTCGAATGCAATGTAGATTGTTACTGAATAAATAAATTGATCTATAATGACATGCTCAATGTGACCCTTATGTGGATGTCGCAGCCATATCGTATAACACGCCGTATTATATATAGGCGCACCCGATTGAAAAACGTTGCTGTTTTGAAATACAAAAGTATATATATATATATATAACAATATATAAATATACAATATCTCAACCTTTCGTTCAGCCGGATTGTGGTGGCATTACGTTCTACAAAGCGGCGTTCAAAGTTTAGCTTTATTGTTAGCAAGAAGCAATGTAGGGTGACTTTAAATTTATGAACATCGAATTAGTCCAAGAGCGAGCGAAGCGGGCTCGGGAACTTAGAGCACCCCGACACGGACACGGACTTTAGACCCTGCAGACGGAAAAAGGAGCTTAGTATTTCAGTAAGCCATATTCAGTATTTTTGACAGCTATAATTTTTAGTATATTTTCGCTTGTTTAAATACTATCCAAAATAAAAAAAAGTCATGTACAATTTCGAATCAACGTTGGCACTTTTAAATTCAATATTATTTTCACATTGTTGTGAAACCGTTGTCGATTGCGACGCCATTTTTGTTGTTATGATCATGCAGCGCGTATCAGATTTCAAAGCGGCGTATCGAAGACGCGCCCGCCACGTTACTAAGCCGCTTTGACGAACGCGAAGTGCTCATACAATGCGGCGTACTTTATTTAAGCTAAATTGAAATCCGGCTAAACGAAAATAGCCACATTTCAAAACAGCGACGTTTTTCAATTGGCCGCGCCTTTTTGTAATACGGCGTGTTATACGATATGGCTGCGACATGGACACAATTTGTGGTTAGTAATTAGACTTATTGCAGTGGTTCAAGCCAAAAATCTATGAACAGTGTGTGTTGCCAGTGATCGCCTATGGGACCGAGACGTGGTCGCTCACAATGGGGCTAATCAGAAAGCAGAAAGTCACCCAAAGGGCAATGGAGAGGGCAATGGAGTTTCATTGCGTTATCGCATCAGAAATGAGGATATCCGTAGGAGAACCAAAGTTACCGACATAGCCCAAAGAATTTCTAAACTTAAGTAGCAGTGGGCAGGGCACATTGCTCGCAGATCGGATGGCCGATGATGCTCTTTTTTTTTTTATAGCAAACAATTTTAGAAAAAATTGAATTACAAATTCAAAAAATAATTTCTGTCGTTAGTCATAGAAAAGTCCAGCCTTCTGGTCACGTGAACAGTCGACTGAATGTTTACTAAGAGCAGCCGGACGGAGTTGTGTTTAAACGTGGCTGCCATGCCATGCTGACACGTTGAAGCATTCATTCAAAATTCATGTATTGATATAGTTTCTCTATTATTTAAGATGTCCAAAATGCAACACAACAAGAAAACTTTATTCTTTGAAAATTTTAAAAAACGAATTATCGACTGAATGGGTCATGAATTAATTATAGTCTGACTGTACCGCTTGCCGGTCTTAATAGTATCTCACTAGAAGGATACTTCGGTAATTAACATTTTCTAGTAATAAAAAAAATCATTAGTTACCGAATATCAATCCTGATCTATTAAACAATGAATAATCTATAATGACATGCTCATTGTGGACACAGTTTATTGTTGGTAAGATTAAATCAATATTTGCAAAAACGTAGTTTATAAAAAACTAGTTGCACTGCAATTTACGCGTAGCTAGCTTTGCGCTATGGCGTAGCACACAGAGCTATGGCGTAGCACACTGGCTCTACGGCGTAGCACAAACCGCTACGGCGTAACTACGAGCTACACTCTGTTACGATACCTGTTTCTGTCTGAAAGTAAAATTTTTCCTAATAACAATTTTATTTTAATTAAACGTAAGTCTTTTATTTGATGAACCTATTATCATACAAATTATGAGCTAATGAATTTATTTCAAAAGTAGATATACTGTAAAAACTTTAGCAATAGAGGCTGAGCTGGCCTGGTGTTTCAGCAAGTATAATTAGGGCGAAAAGTTGATAGCTGAGTAGGTGCGGCTTGCTAAGAGAACAGATTTCAAAAGTTGCAGATAGGAGCTCTTTGGGCAGAGGTCCACTTTCAGTATTTCAAAGAAGATCCTAAACATGCAGGGCCGTCCATAGTCATTAAATCGAAATCGGCTTGACGCAAAGTGACATAAATAGGCAAATCTGATGAAGAAATTATGGGCTGTCTGTAATCAGACGACTTTTTTGTTAACATATTTACAAATATTACTAAATATTTAGGTCTGGTAACTATAACTAAATTAACGTATAAACGCAAAAAGTATCATCAAGATCGGTTCATGTACAAAAATAGGTATGCATGAATAGATAACCACAATATATAGCAGTTGGTACCGTATCTAATACTCGTAGCAATATAGTCTTAATAACAACTGGGCCTTCGCATTAAATTAGGAAATACATAAGTTGACACTCAGCAGATGTGCCTGCGACCACTAGACCCACGACACAGTCTACTTCAGGTGGATTTCACCGTGACTCTGATGAATCCACAGAAGCTGTGCGGAGATGCGTGGCGCTGGATGCTGAAGTGAATGAATTCACTCTCAGTTTGGTGGAAAATGCGATGGGCACCGTGGCACTGAGCTGGTTACACTGAAGCTTGCCGAGAAATTACAGTCTTCGCAAATATTGATTTAATCTTCCCAACCACAAACTGAGTCTACAATGGGCATGTCATAGATTAAGTATAGTTTAATCAATCAGGATCGATATTAAGTTACTAATGATTTTGTTTATTACTATACAATGTAAATTACCGAAGTTTCCCGTGACGCGGTACAGTCAGACTAATTGATTCACGACCATTCAGCCGATAACTCGTTTGAAAACTTTAAAAGAATAAAGTTTACTTGTCATGTTGCACTGTGGTCATTTAAAATAATATCGAAATTATGTCAATACAGGCGATTGTGTAGTTAGAATTTTTCATAAATGTTGAATTTAATATTAGTTAGACCCATGCACAGTGTTTTATAGACCCAAAAAAAGGGACATCCGCTTTTTATTGTCTATTTCTAATCAATAGTTGATTACAAATGCTCGAGTAGAACTACTGAGTGTCAATTTTCTTTAAGTTCCTGCTGTCATTGGAGAGTAAGAGACAGTACCTATGGCCCAGGAAAATAGCAGTAACAAGAGGCCAATCTGTGAAAATAATCCTAGTTAAGGGGTTGCGGTGAAACAGTTGACAGTCGACATCTGAGGTTTTAAGCCACGCCCACCACAGACGCGTCCCTCCCTCTGAATGAAAACCAAGCGTTAAACTTTATCACAACCAATTCCAATGCCTCGGCTAAACTTTTCTATACATTTTTTACAGCTCAAATGGCATAAAAAGGCATTTTTCTAGATTTCGGTGGATTTACGGTGGCGATAATGCTGAATGAGAAACTCAGATTACGTTAATTAATCATAACTTTTCCCTATTTTATGGCACGCGAAGTAAATACAATCGCGTCACCTAGTCAGATTTATGTCTTTAACGTGGTAGTGTTTTTAAGCATTCGATGACAGTGGGTGTCATCGAATGCTTAAAAACACTACCACAAAAACTACTAACATAAAAATAAATTTAATTTCGGAAGTTAGTGTCAAAATACGAAGAAACAAATGCAGAAAACCCGACACACGTAATTAATAATTTAATTGTAAATAAACATAAACATGATAATCTTATTGAATGTAATCATTCATGATAATCCTCATGAACAATTTCAATGTTTTAGTTGATTTTTGGGTTAAGCGCCATCTATTGGCCTTTTGAAGTATCAAGCCATCGATTCGATTGAATTGAAATCAATAGCTTGATTCCACAAAAAGCCAATAAATGGCGCCGAACACAAACAACCACCTTAGACATGGAAATAGTTCTAAAGGTATCTCAGAGACGACAGGATTATCACGTTTATGTTAATTGACAATTCAAATTATTAATAACGATGACTGTTAATATTCATAATTTTGTAAATAAAAACGATTTATTTGAAACGTGCAACACTATCTGTCGCCCGAAATTTGGCGAATAAAAATATAAAAGCGCCATCTCACGAATTATGTCCAACCTACAACGACCAGTTGACAGTTGAATATTGAATTTACAACTTTCAAAATATTGTGGGGTGGCTCCACCTGTAGTGTAAACAATAGATCCATAATAATTCGAGCAAAACATTAGAAGAATTAAATAAACACAACAAAAAGTTCCGATAGGAGAAAATCTTACATGTTCACTGTGTAAATGCAGCTATAATTTGGAGTACGCTGGTGTTTCTAATTTCCTACTATCACCCGGGTAAAGCTGCTAGCTCTGAAGTTTATTAAAAAAATCATATCTTTTGATAAATAAGGGCAAAAATAGAGCCCATAAAGAAAATTCTAATAAAAATACATCAACGATCTTTTCAATGCGTTGATGTCTTTTGTATGAGTTTTACATAACATACAATTACGTCTGTATTCCCTGAAGAGTTGGGCAGGTGTGCACATAGAGCACTCCCTCATTTTGCCAGTTATGTTTGAGTCCCATCAGAATCAAAATCAAATAGTTTATTTCACATAAACCTTAGAGGTACTTTTGAATGGTCAAACAAAAAAACATATGTCTCTAGTTGCAAATTCGCAATCGTCTGTAGGTCTCAATGGAGAAGAATTTGCAAGAAACTCCACGGACACTCTTTTACATCAGTTTCAATTACAAGTTTTTAGTTGCATCATTTTAGTTTATTTTAGTTGAAAAATACATATATCTGAGAACAATGTAAAAAGACATGCACCTAAAAGCTTCTAAAGTAAAAATAAATTTAAAAAAATACAATGACATGCCGAGGCAGCTAAGTTATGACCAATCCCAACGGATGGCGCTCGTTCACGAACATGACACATGGATGGCACCACTCAGCTCAACCATCATGAAGGGAACCGAATGATTCAACACATGTGCCACCATCAGAGAGAAATAAGAGAGAGCATGACACACTCAACTGCTAGGGTAAACAGAAGTCAACGAAACGACACATAGGTACAGTGGTAGATTTATCTATAGTTGGAAAAGAGAAAAAAAAAAAGAGTTGTAAATAAACAATTTTCATTCCTTAAAAAAAAAATAGTAGTAAATAAATAATTTTTGTTTCTTTCTTTCTTTTTCTTTATTTACACATGTACTGTGCAGTTATGTAATACTAAAAGAAATTGAGTTAATATCATATAAATATATTCATACAGTCTTCAGCAGGTTCAATAATACTTCAACACTTTTCTGCCCATCACGTCTTGTTCTTGCGTCCTAGTGGCGGCGGAGCAAGACCAGCATTGAGCCAAGCAGTTTTATTAGCGATGTAATCCCCCAACTTATCGCGTCATGGCACGCGCTCCCGCCCGAAAGGAAGCGCCTCCCTAGAGACCTCATTACCGACACCGCAACCCCATCCACCTCCCGGACTTGACGCCTGAGTAAGCAGCATCAGTCTACACGCTGCTTACTCAAACAATAACACTGCCCACCCACATGACATCCAAGGCGTGAAGTTTGTTCTAAGTTATAGAATATAGACACACTTCACGTCGCAAACAGACAATCACTACTATACACTCGCGAGTACACATGCACCGAATAGCGTCGCGAGTACCTCGCACGCTATTGGTTCATGAGCGGTGTAACTCAGTACATTGCAGCTCCCACATACATAAACGACGCTACTAGTCGCATTCATTTTCTAAACTGTATGTTCATCCAAGTCGGCACTCCTGCCGCTGGTCGCCTTCGCTGGCCTTTTTAAGGTACGCCTTAAGTCCCACCTGGTGGAGGTGGACCGCCAGGGTGCCGTGAAAAAGCGGCAAGACGTTCAGAAACGCTCGTCGCCTACAATCACATACAGCAAGCCAAACATAGCGAGCGTGAATTTAGAAATTCACGCTCGCACGAAGCTGGGTCCGGAGGACCACCCAACTTCGTGCTCGCTATTGCGAGCCCCGGTGCTGCACCCGCGGGCTGGGAACTATGTATGTACACAAAATGCCTAATTCTGCAGTCTTTTTTCGTGAAGTTAATTCTAATTGGCACGGCTAAGTATTTGTGGTCACAAATCCAATTATTAATAGTGTCAGTTAACAAAAAAAAAAATGAGTTATGGTTAAAAATATTTTATCAAATAACCATTTCTCAGAAAACAAAGTATACCCTAGGCAAGTCATTTAGAAGAATATTTTATTTAATCAAGATTTCATAATGATACAAAACTTCCTATGTATCTTTCTTATCATTGAATATTAAAACTTAAACAATCGCCTGAATTGGCATATACTCGTAGTGTATTTATTATTTAAAAATGTCCTCTTGAGATATATTAAGAAAACTTTATTCTTTTAAAGATTTCAGACAAATTATCAGCTAAATGGGTCGTGAATCAATTACTCAGACTGTACCGCGTCCCGGTCATAATAGACCTCATTAGGAGGATTCTTCGGCATTTTATATTTTCAAATAATAAACAAGATGATTAGAAACCTTATCTCGATCCTGATCGATTAAACAATGAGTAATCTATAATCACATGCTCATTGTTGACACAGTGTGTGGTTAGTAATTAGGCTCAAGATCAAATTAACATTTGTGAAGACTTAATTTATAAAAACAATGAAGTTACACGGCGATCTGCTGCGTAGCCACCTCTGTGCTACGGCGTAGCACACAGAGCTACGGTGTAGCACACAGAATTTCACCGTAGCTGACTCGTATGTTGCGATACTATTGAGTTCTTTGATGTTCATTGAGTCTTTTATGTTTAGAGGTTTAGTAAATAGTAGATAACTGTGAAAGATACATTGCGTCTACCATAAAAGTTATTTTTACGTGGCACTTGAAGCTGTTTTGATTTGACAGAACACACTCAGAGACGTTAAAGCTCTCCTTAGCATAGATTTTTAGTACAAAACCTACATTAAGGAGCGCGTTAAGTAACGGTTAAATGTGTCTGAGTGCGGCGGTAAGTGTTTCAAATTTTCGTAATGCTTTTACAATGAATTTGTTAACCTACTTAGATTTACTAACGTCTACAAAATTTTTCCATTGTTCTGCAGACTTTTTAATTTTAATTAATCAAAATCAGAGATTCCAAAGTCACTACGGGCATCTCAGATTGGAAACTGTTACACAATTAATAATGAGCAAGTTTAAGTTTAGCACCTAATTATTGTAATTTGAGTTTCGTGGAATTTCCTAATTACACTAACAACTTCTACAATGTTTATATTACTTGTTTTGTACCTGGTATTTACAATATTAAGAATGTGAATATTACCTACTAATCTACTGGCACCTAATTAGTAATCAGGTATCAAATGATTAGCTCCTTAATTTTCTTAGTAATTTCTAGGCAGTAGCCTGAATTTTGTATTTTAGCGCAGTTGAGCAACAGTGGAGCATTACGTGAGAGTTAGTTATATTTAAATGGCGAAATGAGTAATAAAATATATCTAGTAGATCTTTATTGGCCATCGCCTATCTGCCAAACTGTGCGCGAGTTCATGCACCTCAACATCCAAACATATCAAAATGAAAATAAATAACTGTGTTTCATGTATATAAGGTGAAAGTTTGTGAGTTTGTTTGTTACTTCTTCACGCTCAAACGGCTGGACGGATCTGAATGAAATGTGGCACAGCACTGAGATAGATTATAGTCAGCAATACACATAGGATACTTTTAACCCGAGAATATGTTCCCTCGGGATAATTTTGCGAAGCCGCTGGCAGAAGCTTGTAAATGTGCAAAAAAAAAACAAAATCTCGACTGCTTGAGATGCGAACTATAAAGCTTTAAACAAGAAAAAAATTATGCTGTACAGTCGGAGGATACATATTCGCGAATTGGCTGATCCCCTGATCCTCCGACTGCGCTACATGATTTTTTCTTGTTAACAGCTTTTTAGTTCGCTTCTGAAGCAGTCGGAATTTTGATTTTTAAATTAACTTTTTTATTATTTACCACTTTTGGTTATCTGTTTTTTTATTGCTTTGAAACTTATAAGTGGTACATATTTTTGTAATCACCTCTAAAAACTCTTCATTTTGATACCCCACTCGAAGGGTTTAGAAGAAAAAAAAATTGGCACAATATGGCGCCCAAAATCCGCCATGTTTTATTTTAACTTCACCTATCTAGGGCGGTCAAGACGCATCTAACGATTTCTTAACTATATAAATCCGCTTAGTGGTTTGAAAGATATGAGGCAATAAAGAATATTACGTACATACAAGATACGTGCGAAAAACATAACCTTTCCTTACAGTCGGGTAAAAACTTGAGCCATTCGTTAATAACAATAGAATAAGTAGGTATGTTGATGTCTCTAATGTCTCTAATGTATAGTATTTTGTAATTTATGAAAACCTCTTTTGTATTTTTCTTTTGTTCTGTTTTATTTTGCCAATACTTTGTATTTATTTACTGATTTTGTAAAAGAAGGCCATGTGTGCAGATGTAACTAAGATAAACTAACTTAGCTACGCTTTAGATTTTGATCTGCAACTAAGTTTTTGCTGAATGTTTTTCCTATTTGTATATAAGTTATTTTATACAAATTATCTGACTCAACTAAACTTCATTTTCTTTCTTTCTTCTTTTTAAAAGCTTTCCTAGGGTTTCAAACTATCTCCATACCAAAATTCATCTAAATCGGTTCAGCTGTTTGGGTAAAATGGTAATAGAGTTACTTTCGCATTTATAATATTAGTACGGAAGTGTGGATTATTATGGATTTAGGCACGTGGTGTGTTCGAGGAATGCACATTAATTTTGTCGATAAGTTTAATAGAAAATAACCAGATGTTAGGGATTCTATGACGCTTGAGTACCTTCCTGGTGGCATTCTTATTGTTCTTGTAATGACCAAGCGCCCTAGATAAGATTGTTTTGTGCAGGTAAATTTTCAAATGATTTACTCTTTTTTAAACAGATACAAATTCAATAGAACAGCTTACAAAGGAGAGCTTAACCTAGAATTGGTTTTATTGCTCTAATTTACGTATGTGTGTGTACTGTATAATATTCTTTGCAAATATAAAAATGCGCATTTGTTGAAAAATGACAGCTAAGCTTTTGTTATTCGTGCCGAAATTGTTTTCTTTATTTTTGTGACAAAAAATGGTGAAATGATTATTATTACCACCGTCGATGGCAACTCCAACGGCCGGCGGCACACGTAAAAGGGGCATGCGGCTCCATTCACACATCCATGCTAATAATAATAATAACACCTGTTACTGTCCAACTGCAGAGCATGGACTCTTTATTTATTTATTGGCCTATCTACTATTGTTACACTAATAATAACATTTTCTCAATCATGCTTGGCAATTTGAGCATTATTTTGACATCTTCTTCGCGATAAATCGAAATTGCTGTACTGGCCATATACGTGCGAGAAGCGGCCGGAAAAAGTTGTATGAAAATCCATATCTATCGTGTTTAGTGGCAATATAAATTACATAGTTAACTTACTGTCGTCCAATAAAAAAAATGGCCAAGTGCGAGTCGGACTCGCGCACGAAGTGTTCCGTACCACTATCGCAAAAAACGGCAAAAAAATTGTTATACAACGGGAAACCCACTTAAATATTTATTTTATTCTGTTTTTAGTATTTGTTTTTATAGCGGCAATAGAAATACATCATCTGTGAAAATTTCAATTTGCCTAGCTATTACGGTTCGTGAGATACAGCCTGGTGAAAGACAGACGGACCGCGGAGTCTTAGTAATTGGGTCCCGTTTTTACCCTTTGGATACGAAACCCTAAAAATGGAACAATCTTTTACTCCGAAATATGGCAACCAAGGAGGTAACTTATCAAAGGTTTCATTTTAATTTCAAACTGGTTTGCAAATAGAAAGCTGTTTAGTGAAAAAAAAAGCAAATTAACACTTTAACGCGGGAATAGTACATTACTGCAGCGACCAGCAAAAGAGGCATTGATGGTCGAACGTGTAAATGTACACATACGTAAGTCCATCAATGCAAATGCAATGCAATTTTGACAAACTTCTTCGAGATAAATCAAAATTGCTGCACTGGCCAAATACATGCGAGCAGCGGCCGGCAAGCGTGTTAAAATCGTGTAAACTAGTGTAATTTTTATGTTTATTTTTCCAGGTCCTGTTCGCCGCATGAGGTGACATACGCGGCGTGGCTTCATGCAAGGAGCCAATTCCTAAGCTGCCTCTTCCATCGTCAGCCTGCCGCTACCACACCGACCCGCCAGTGTATACAGTGTTTACACTGAAGGTATGTGTCATCAGATCATCCTATTGTCTTTATTTATTCAGATCGTAATATATTTATAAATTCATCTGCCTCGCCTTTTTCCCAACTATATTGGGGTCGGCTTACAGTCTTACCGGATTCAGCTAAGTACCAGTGTTTTACACTGAGCGATTGCCTATCTGACCTCCACAATCCATTAATTGGGTAACACGGTACCCCTTGGCAAGACTGGTGTCAGATCTCAAGCTTCTGACTACCCTTAACAACTGTCAAAGATCTTCAAATGACAGCCGGGACCAACGGCTTAACGTGCTTTACAAGGCACGGAGGAAACTCGGTATGATGAAATGGTCACCCATCCACGGACCGACCTCGTCAAGCGTTGCTTAACCTTGATGATCGACCCGTGCGGCTGTTATTATTTAGCCACAAACTTATCAATATCTTTATAAATTATAGCCAACTTATTAGACCATATCATCGCCTACCATCAGGTGAGAGGTCAAGCATGAACCTGTCTGTGAAAAAAATAAAAATAAACTGGCTTCTGCCAGCGGCTTCGCCTGCGTGAAAATTGTTTTCTTATCCCAAGGGAACAATTTTCCTGGATGAAAAGTGGCAAATGATGTATTCCAGACTATAATCTATCTCCGTGCCAAATTTTTTCGACATTCAACATTCATCAAATCAAATACATCAACATTCAATCTTAAGACGTACGCTTAGATAGCCCTAAACAAGCCATCGGGTCTTAGCTTAGCCCTGCTGAATTTATTCTGCTTTCTTTTAAAAACATAGAAATCCATTATAAAAATAATACGATGGACTCAGCGATCATTGTACCGAAAGTCTTGTCGCCCAATGGCTTAATAGCCTCGACCTTTGGGGGCTCTCTTCAGGCGGCTGGATCAAGGCCTTGATTCTGGACGCAGTACTTCTGGACACGGCTCGTATAGTTAGGTGGTTCCTCTCTCGGAGCCCTGATTAGGCCTGGTAACTTGAACCCTGTTCCTGATATCGGTGGCCTCTATTTTTATATTTTTTTTTATAAATAAAAATGTAGTTAATAAGAAAATTAAATGAATAAAAAATATATCTAAACATCAGAATTGAGAACTTCCTCCTTTTTGGGCAGTCGGTTAAAACGACATAATACGACAGTAGTAGCACGTGTCTACCTACCGCGGTTAACCGCCTTTTTCAAAGTATAATAAGGCAGGTAGCCTAGCGATAAGAACTCTATTGTACCTATTGTTATTGTTCCTACAATACTTAGAATGGGTAAAATTGTGGTAAACGAGTGTAAACCTCTTTAACTAATATTGTAAGGGATTCATTGTTAGTAACAGATAATGATGTCTTGAACTACTAATCCGAATGGATTGGTGAAACTTTGCAGTAATATAGATTATACATCAGAATAACACATAGGCTATAATTAATTAAGATTCCTCGCGGGCGGTAGCTCATCATGTATATGTCACAGGGGAATTATGAAAACGTGAATCTTCTACTAACACAAACACGAGTATATATATAACGAGTAATAAGACTAGTGAATGTTTAATTATTTTTAGTGAATGAGACCAAAAGTTAATAGTGTTAGTTTATTTTTATTAAATGGGTTCTTAATGTATGCGTTGGAGTGGTAATATCACCGGATTATTGCAAACATCGTAAGTTTAAAATAAATCGCATGATATTAAAACAAACAAATTTGGATGGCATTTATTATATTTGACATGATCTGTCATCCACTGGGCAGTCACTGGTGGCCCAGTGGTATTGGCTGCGACTTACAAGTTGTAGGTCGTGAGTTCGAACCCTGGCGCCTGCCAGGGTTCGAACTCACGACCTACAACTTTACTTTGTGTAAATTATTTCATCACCACTGCTCTCAAAAACGGTGAAGGAAAACATCGTGAGGAAACCGGCATGTCCTAGAACCAAAAATTCGAAGACATGTGACATCCACCAATCCGCACTGGGCCCGCGTGGTGGATTACGGCCCATCCCCTCTCACAGAGAGGAGGCCTGTGTCCCAGCACTGGGAACATTAATAGGCTGATGATGTGATGTGATGTGTGCATGATCTGTCCCCAAGTATCGAGAATTTATAATCTCGAAAGATTCCTACCAGATTACAAAAAAATGTTAGAAACACTAAATTTCACATTGAATGAACTGATTATGTAGTGATTTTAATAATTTGATAAAACTAGATAAGCACAATTACAGAATATAATCACAGTAAAATTTAAAATATTGATATGATTAAAATAAATAATAGAAATAAAAATATAAATAGTATTATACTAATAATAATTGCATTCATTATTTATAATCTACAATAATATAAAATGGAGTAGGTTATAATGCAATGGTACACAATAGAAAATAAGACGTATAAGAAATAAAGTATAATCGCATTTGAAAATACAATAAGAAAATAGAAATCAAAAAACCATTTGTGATTTATTTACAAAATTAATTACAAAATTATGGTATCTATATCTAAGAAAAGGATAGAGATAAAGAGTTAGAATGAAAGAAAGAAGGCTTGCCCTGCAGTGGCACAAGACACGCCCACAATGATAATTATTATGGTGGGACAGTTACGGTAAGGATATCAGGCGACAGGGGGGCGATCGGGCGAGACCTGGAGCTGGCCCTTTTCGTGTTTGTGCAAACAGTGTGGTTCGAGGCACGCGTGCGCAAGGTCGTGATTGTTTGCTCCCGTGCACAACCAAACGTCATTCCGAAAATTGTGCCATAGACTTAAAAGTGAAGTGAGTTCGTGTTAGTGCTTGTGCGTCAGTTCACGTGCAACCAAATAGACTTTTATATTTTAACGTACTTGTAACTACCAACCAGAATGCGTGTCCAAGGTAATGACGACTCGTACGCCGCCGCCTGGAAACGCATGGCGAGCGCTGTTGCCGCGGCTGAGCGGGCTGAACGGGTCCAGCGGCCTCAAAGACCAGATCGGCAAGAAATGCTGAAATGGCTGACAAGGCTCCAGCGAGCACAGCGGCCCGCACCGCCAGCGGCGCGCCCGCAACAAGCGCCCGCCAGCGTGACACTGCTACCCGATGAGCCCCCACTGAAGAAGCGGAGAACCTTTTGGGACCGCCGCGCCTTCTCACCCTCCTCAGGGTACGCCACCACCTCCTCCAGCGAGCGCCAGGCTGAGGATAGTGACGACGAGCGGACCAGTTCCATTGAAAGGTCATCATGTATTCAAAGAAGATATCCGCCGATCAGTAGTGATCTTATCCGCCAGCACTACATTAACGATTGCGCTAAATTGTATCCAGAATACATGAGCCTTTACGCTCGTCTGGCGCAAGTGGCTGCCCTGTTCTCACATCTAGAAGTTGAGCTTCATAGCGCGGTACCTCTGGCTGTTGCGGGTGTAGAACAGCAGATCAGGGACGAGTACCGGCGCTTGAAGAGTGACCCTAGATATGTGGAGGACAGGGCAAGGTATAATTACCTGCATGCAAAAGTAACGCATCTCAAACTCATGGTTTGTCATTACGACACCATGCAACCAGGACGTGTACCCTGAGACTCGAGCTTTTCACCGCCTGCCGCTCGCTGCCTTTACTACTGATTTGGGTATGTATAACTAGCACAGAGCAATGCTCTGAGAGCATCTCAACAGGTTAAACGCATTAGTATTATAAGACCTATAAATTTTTTAGAGAGCAGTAGTGGCCCAGTGGTATCGGCCGTAAATAGTTTCACAATATCCTTCTTTCACTTTAATTTCTTCATATTGCTTCCGATTTTCTAGCTAAGATTTAAATAAACATTAAAGTGGTTCTTGCATCCAAAATGCTCCATTTTTGCTAATAGTAGTTAGTAGCTTGTGATTAACAGTGTCAAAAGCGGAACTAAGGTCAAAAATAGCCCTACGACTTTAAATTTATTGTTAATTCTATTAAATACTTCCTTCATTAATATACCCACCAGAGCGCACCAGAGCGCAGGCCGCGCTACCAGCCCAGGGTGCCGCGCGTCGTTCTGCATCCTGGATGTGGTGCCAGCGCTTGTGTCCCGTTCCTGATGCCCAAGCCCACCGCACGTGCTGCTCCTCATTACCGCCATCTACCACCGTTACAACCCGTATCGCGCATATCCAAAAAAGGCCCTTTTCAGGGCCGCATATGATTCTATATTAAAAGTTTCTTAAATGGTATTGTCAAAAACTAACTTACTCATCTACCTTGTTATTTACCACTGAGATATTTACTACTACCTACAACAGTACGTGGAACTGGCGCGACCGACCGAACGCAAACCCACCAGCCCTTTCAATTGTCGTACATTCCTAGTTTAAACACTTTTCTGATGCGATTATCGCAGTTCATACACTATTTATTCTTTTTACTCGTCAAAGTGCACTCTTGCCTTTTAAAATTAGTTTATAGCTGTTGCCCGCGTGCAATAGTACATGCCCAATGCTGATTCATCAAAATTGTTTTTGTGCAAAAGAGTAACGAACATCTACCCATCCGTTCTCTATAATAAATGCTAGCTTCTGCCCGCGACTTCACCTGTGAATACTTAAGACATTATTTATTCAGTAATTTCATAATGATCGAAAATTATGACCTTAGTTTTGCCCCGAATACTTCTGAATAACTAAACGTCAGCCGCTCCCGTAGCGTTGGAACACAAAATCACAGTAGTCACCCAAAACAAGTGATTCGAGTTACTTCAAACCGCACGAAACTTTTTGAGAAGATTCTTCATAATATAACTTATTAAATTCAATTTACTGAAACAATGTTGTTTTTATATAATATAAGTGGAAATAACCAGGTTTCTTATTACTTGATGTTGCAGATATTTCATTACATATTTTTATTATATTTCATACATATTTTTTGCATAGTTATAAATCGGTCTCTTATTATAAGCATACCTTAATGGTATGGATAGATAAAACAATAAAATTCTTGTTCAAGTTCTGAAATACGATTCAAAGCCAGTTCGTAAGTGCTACTGCACTCTTGATGGGTTGGTCGAGTTGGTGGTGATGGATTCAAATGATCTATTTTTAATTACTTTGAATTTATAAAATCAAATATTATTAGACATACGAGAGATAACTCGCGGGTTCGATTCCCGCACGGAACAAATATTTGTATGACCTACAGATAGTTGTTTCGGCTCTGGGTGTTGTGTATGTGAGTTTACATGTTTGTAAACGCACCCACGATACAGGAAGAAATTCCTAGTGTGGGGCAACGTTTTTTTTTAAAAAAGAAAAAGAATGAAAAAAGAACTATGTAGATAACTTGCATTATGCGTAACAAGTTAAATTAAAATCGTTTAATAAAAGCTTTTGAACTTGAAAGTTCGTAAAAAACACTACGTAAACGCACCTAACAAAGTCACTATTTACATGAGAAACCTTTTTAAATCTTTTTACAACAGAATCATAAATATTTTAGAATGCGTCTGTCAATTAGCGGCATTCTTCAAAGAAATACTTAGTGAGCGAGGCAGAGCTATATAACAGGTGAACACTAGAAAGAGATAAAATTTCAAAAGAAATTGCCAATTTTCCTTTAAGTCTTATCTCTTCTGGGAACCACTAATGACAGGTATTCAATTTCTGTGTGAGAGTGAGATAGCGCTATACGTTAGAAAGAGACAACGGACCATCACTTCACTCCTGTCTGTAATGCCCAACCCAAACAGTAATGAATAAAAAATATATCTAAACATCAGAATTGAGAACTTCCTCCTTTTTGGGCAGTCGGTTAAAACGACATAATACGACAGTAGTAGGACGTGTCTACCTACCGCGGTTAACCGCCTTTTTCAAAGTATAATTAGGCAGGTAGCCTAGCGATAAGAACTCTATTGTACCTATTGTTATTGTTCCTAAAATACGTAGAATGGGTAAATTACTAACACAAAAACGAGTAATAGGTATAGTGAAGTTTTAATTATTTTTAGTGAATGTGACCAAAAGTTAATAGTGTTAATTTATTGTTATTAAATGGGTTTGGGTTCTTAATGTATGCGTTGGAATTGTAATTTATGATTATTATTTATGCATTGACTGTAGAAATTACTCTATAATGTGACATTCATAATTTTGTTGTTATTTATATGTCGGGTTTAGTCAATAGTACGGACGTCAAAACAAATCACAAGCAAGCCCCTAGCGGCAGTCAATGGCAACTACGCATTGGCGCGCTTTTATAAGCACTTGCGAGGTGCGGAATATGGCAGTTGAGTACTGGCAGCCGTAGTGCTAAGACGTCGTAGAATCAGTGTCGATCCGTAATATTAGTAAGCAGGAGTGTAACTTGTGTCTATTTGAATATACTGAGTGTATCGAATAATTTGTGTGATTTCATTTTCACGATTCACCCACCGACCTGCCCACACACGATGTCTTAACCTAAGGGAATATTTCCCGACTTCCCGATGGTTTGAATCTATTGGCCAGCCTTGATGCGACATCAGAATTGGGATTCGGTCGTGCTTATGAGATCACACGTAAAAACAATGCTAGTGATAACGGTTACATTCTTGCAAAAAAAAATATCGTGCTGTCAGTTGCGACTACCCTCGAAAACAAAATAATGAAAAAACCAGTCCGTAACGGAGCAGCAAGGAGGCTAGCAACAACCAAGGAGCTGGACAGGTCAAGGAGGAGCGTGTGGACGAGTGGAAAGATCCATACACACGGATCTTTATGCCAATCTGGTGAGTCGTTTTCATTTTGTTATGACTATGGAAAAGTGTGTTCATTATTCAAAATTCTGATTTTGTGTACGGTATGGCGGTCAGTGGATCGTCGGGGCGGCCCGTGTCAGGTCGTAATTTCATGTTAGTTATCACTGATCAAGTTTTAGTGTTGCTGAAGAGTTATTATTCTACTACCACTGGTAATGGTCCTTAGCTGAATATTATTGTTCGGACTTAAGAGCCATATAGTAGCAATGCCGTACCGAACACATCATTCTGGAAATTATGATAATACCAAATGAAATATTTTGATTAGTTTTGATACTGTGACAGTTTTATGCAGTGAGGGTTAATTTTGTGGAGAAGCATAGTATTCTTCTTTTCGAGCCAGGAAGCCAAACTATCTGGAACGTAGTAAACCCTACAAGGCCTCGTTAATTGCGACTTAAAATTCCACTGACGCTATGGCATTCATTGGATTCTCTAAAGCACATATACCTACCTGGACACTTGGGTCCTGTACTGTGTGGTCAGTGCGGTTCATGTTTTGAGCAGGGACTCTGTACCTGCATTCGGTGTCTACAATAACCCATTTTGCTGTGCCGGTTTAGTTTACTACACCGCTGCACCGATTAATTTTCATCTGCTGTGTATGGTTAAAATAACTATGTGAACATGTAATCTCGTAGTGTTTTTCATTTTTCAGAAACAATATTGCGTCGCAATGGAGCCTCTGCTGCAGGCTAGCGGTTCAAGTGCTGAATGCGAAAGTTGACGTGTCAACATCTAAGAGGTTGAGACCGACGGCAGGCTAGCAGTTCGCAGTTGGTAGCCGAACGTTACGAACGCGCGCAAGTTTGGAATGGAATACTCGGTGAGTCGCTTCCATATTATTTCGATAGTGAGGTCGAATATTTTCTAGTGAAGAGATGCTAGTTAGAGTTATAAGTGTTCATGTTTGTCCACTGAATTGGTAGTGGTTATATCTAGCACTATCACTAGGTAATTAAGACACACTTAGTAAAATGCAAGTAGTTAATGAGTTTCCTATAGGCGGTATAGTTTCATCATTTGGTTCAGTACGAACTTTAGGATTTAATATCCCATAAGAAGATGAGCTCGTGGCTAAATAATAACAGCCGCACGGGTCGATCATCAAGGTTAAGCAACGCTTGACGAGGTCGGTCCGTGGATGGGTGACCATTTCAACATACCGAGTTTCCTCCGTGCCTCGGAAAGCACGTTAAGCCGTTGGTCCCGGCTGTCATTTGAAGATCTTTGACAGTCGTTACGGGTGGTCAGAAGCTTGAGATCTGACAGCAGTCTTGCCAAGGGGTACCGTGTTACCCAGTTACTGGGTTGTGGAGGTCAGATAGGCAGTCGCTCCATGTAGGACACTGGCACTTAGCTGAATCCGGTAAGACTGGAAGCCGACCCCAATATAGTTGGGAAAAGGCTAGGCAGATGATGAAGAAGATGATCTATCCAAAGTGACTTAACAACTAGTCATTTTCAGTGGCAAAGCGAGTTAGTAAATTCGTTGGGCGAAGGCAATTGTATCGAGTTAGTAACGGTACTGGTCATTTGCGTGTATTCGGAACAGATCTTATGTTGCGTAACGATTTACAACCACCGTCTTTAGATCTGAATTCACATGCTTACTTTCAAAGTAATTTTATGATAGCAGTGGATCTCGCGATCGTTTTCCTTACATAAAGACTGAGTAAGAGAACGATAGTAAAGGGTTACTGTTAATGAGATTTTAAGAATGTTGATCCGAATTAATTCGTAAAGCTCCTTCACACGAGCTATTAAGACGCAAACAATATCGGGCTTAATTGTTCCCCTGATATGAACGGTCGGTATATTCCGAGATCTTTGAGTGGAAGGCGTGAATCTTGTGAGAAGGATCCCGGATCACCAAGTTCCTCGGGAATTGGATGTCATAGTTGATGACATTGGTAGTGAGACCAAAAATGATTGACATGTCTACTCATACTCGAAGCTCCGGACCGCACCTCATGAGTAACATGTGGCGATGGGTTTACGAAGAGGTTTGAGTTGAGTATGCATTGCAAGAATTATGGTAAAGAGTAACAGCATTGTTACAATTACTTTGTTTAGTTGTTGAACTTGTTGATCGTCGGACCTTTTTCTAATGAATAGTGTTTTGTGGGAGGTTCTAGTTCTAAAACTAAATAGGCCCTGTATTAGGTACACGATAGGTGATTATGACAGGACGGTGATCGTTATACTCCGAAAGCTTTAAATAGGTACGCTTAGAACCTACAAGTATGCACAAGATAGGTTAGGGCAGATGCCAGCGGGTCATGTACCAGTCGATGTTGATGTCAAAAGGATTTGATGATGATGAGCAAGCTTAAAGTGTCGAGTAATTCAGTCTATCGAACGTATTATGTTTGACCGTACCAGTGGATTCTGGTGGAGGTCGGGGTCTAGAGAGAGACCGAGAGACCGTTGTGAGAGCAATATAATTGCTGGTCGGCTAGAGAGCCATGGCGTTGGAGGTTTTACTCGAGGGTTTCTATAAGCTTGGCAGTTGTTGCTGCAGTAGAGTTTGAGTTTGTTTGGAATGACAGTGGTACATGGCCCAGGGTAATGATTTAGTAAAAGAGTAGGGTTCTCAAATTTCCCTATTATCACGAACCCAATAATCTAGTTTGGTCAGGTGTAGCCGAGCGTTGTGTGGCAACTGTTGGCCTGTGTGGCAACTGTTGGCCTGTGTGGCAACTGTTGGCCTGTGTGGCAACTATTAGTCTTTATGGCAACGGTAGGCCTGTATGGCACACATGACACTTTGTCTGGTGTGAAAATTTATGTTTGTGCAAGGAATCTTAGAGAAAGTTCCTGATGAGTTAAGAGGTTAAAATAAAGTAAACTCGTAAAGTCACGCGTGTGGAGGGATCACCACGTTAATGTTGATGACGTTCGAATCGTCAAGCCCTCATTACGAAAATTGAAATAGTTTTTGTTATTCTCATTTTGATAACTATGCGTAGATCGTGTTAGTAAGACGCGCAAATTTCAAGTACCAATTGAGATTGTAGATGAAGTAGTAAGTACTAAATCTCTGTGTGAACAAGTTCTGAGTTCAGAGAGTCGAGTTGACTCGACATCATGGAGATGTGCGAGTAGAGCAATTTGAGATAGTTAAGAGAGCTATGAGATAGCTAGTAGAGCTATGTGATGGTTAAAGATCGTGAATAAGATACCTGGTGTCTTGTTTATTTTGTCTCTTTAAATTTGACAATGACTATCAGTGGTACTTGAACTTTGTAATCACGAAGATTGGGTGCTTTTAGGTACCAAATCGATGAGGTTGCTATTTTCTTTAAATTGGAAATAGAATTACTCGTTCCTTGCAAAAGTGAACAGAGAGATTTGAATGATCATGTTTGATTGTTTCAAAATGTTTCCTCACTCTAGTGTATGAGTCAGGATTGGACGAGCAGATACTGTTTGAAAATTTTGTATGTTTCAGAAAAACATCCCTTGTATGAAGGGCGATTGCCAGGATGGAGTGGACTAGGACGACGTGTGGTGCAACACGAGGTGACCATGAGATGGCATGGAGCGAGGACAAGATGATGAAGCCTGCGGGTGATGGATTTGGGGATCTGTCACCTGAGAGAGGCCCGAGAAGGCGACGTGTGTGTTCCACGTTCGCCTCTCGAGGAATTACGGCCTAGAGAACACCATGTGGTTTTAGTCAGTAGAAGTCTGACAGACCCCTCAGCTTTCCCCAAGGGCTGAGGACATCCATTGAGGATTTCCACATGATTCGATACACTGTTAAAACCTGACAATGAGGAACAGACGAGGACGCCTGTCTCGCAGGATGGCCGTGTCGGGTTTAGTCAATAGTACGGACGTCAAAACAAATCACAAGCAAGCCCCTAGCGGCAGTCAATGGCAACTACGCATTGGCGCGCTTTTATAAGCACTTGCGAGGTGCGGAATATGGCAGTTGAGTACTGGCAGCCGTAGTGCTAAGACGTCGTAGAATCAGTGTCGATCCGTAATATTAGTAAGCAGGAGTGTAACTTGTGTCTATTTGAATATACTGAGTGTATCGAATAATTTGTGTGATTTCATTTTCACGATTCACCCACCGACCTGCCCACACACGATGTCTTAACCTAAGGGAATATTTCCCGACTTCCCGATGGTTTGAATCTATTGGCCAGCCTTGATGCGACATATATAACATATTCTATTAATTTTGACATATCTACCCAATGATCGCTTATGTGAGGTAGCATGTGCGGAGGTCGAGGGGCATACTATCTTGTGTGTTTACAGACCACCAGCATCAAACTTGTCATTGTTTTTAATTACAATGGAAGAATTGTTAAGTAAACTTTTCAGAGATAATAAATTAGTTTTTGTTTGTGGTGACTTAAATATAGATCTGTTAGTCAATTCACCTGAAAACTGTAAGCTCATTTCATTGTTCAAATCATTTAACTTAAAATATTTATTTAATGAACCGACAAGAATAACAGCAACTTCAGCTTCGTGCATAGATAATGTATTCACTAATTGTAAAGTACAAAAATCGTTTTTAATTAGTGGCGTTAGGTCAGACCATACAGGTCAGCTAGTATCTTTTGAGTCAGATAAAAAAAATAACCTAGCTAAATCAATTCGATTAAGACCTCTTACTAAAAATAAATTAAATTCTTTTAATAATAATGTTTTTAGCAACCTTTGTAACGCCAGTTTTGATTTAAAAGACCCCAATATAAATTACGGCACGTTGTTTTCTACAATTTGCCAAGAATTCAATAAATCGTGTCCTATAAAAACAGTTAAAGTCAAAAATTGCAAATCGAAATTTAGTGAATGGGCCACTGTGGGCATAAGAAAAAGCCGAGATAATTTATATAATTTATGTTACGAAAAATCTTTGACTACCGATCAAGGTTTCCACACATATGTTAGAAACTATTCCAAAATATTCAAAAGAGTATGCGCTCAAGCAAAATCTCAAATAATAATTAACAAAATTGGTGTTTCTAATAATAAAATAAAAACTGTGTGGCAAGTAATTAATAGAGAAACTGGAAAGACACAACAACGCGATCAGAATGAGTTGTCTTTGAAAATATCTAATGAAACCATTTCTGATAAGCAAGAAGTCGCTGAGACATTAGAAAATTTCTTTACCAACATTCCGTTAGAGGTTACGAAGTCACTTCCCTCCTCATCTAAATTGGCTGCAGCTCTTCTTAAGGAATACTTTACTAAAGACATACCAACATTTAAATTTAAACCAATATGCATTGATACAATTAAAAACGCGTTCAAAAGTCTCAATATAAAAAACACTGAAGACTTATGGGGGATATCCGTTAGGGTTCTTGGAGATATTATTGACTCAATTGCTCCTGTCCTAACAGGCATATTCAATCAATGTTTGGACAGCGGCACGTTTCCTGACTTAATGAAACACAGTAAAGTAGTACCAATTTTCAAATCAGGCTGTAAGAGCGATCCCTCTAATTATAGACCTATATCCGTGCTACCAGCATTGAGTAAAATCTATGAAAAAATCATGCTGGACCAGATGTTGTCTCATTTCAATTCAAATGGGATCCTGCATAGTCAGCAGTTTGGTTTCACGAAAGGTAGGTCGACAACGGACGCGGGAGTAAAACTCATCAGCCACATCTTGGAATCTTGGAAGAAGTCCCAGGATGCCATTGGCATTTTCTGTGATCTGTCAAAAGCGTTCGACTGCGTCGACCACAACACACTGATCTGTAAATTACAACACTACGGAATTCGAGGACAAGCTGCTGATCTTGTGCTTTCCTATCTATCAAACAGACAGCAAAAAGTAAATGTTAATGGGGCGACGTCCTCCGGGTCTCTAGTCAAAATGGGCGTGCCCCAAGGTTCAATTCTCGGCCCTTTCCTTTTTCTTGTTTACATTAATGATCTCCCTTTTATGATGGCCAAATTATCGGATATAATTCTATTTGCTGATGATACTTCGCTAATTTTTAAAATAGATAGGAAAGATACGGATGTCTTACATGTCAATGAAAGTCTGGTTGTTCTCTCGGAATGGTTCGCAGCTAACAATCTTTTACTGAATGCGAAAAAAACAAAATGTCTAAAGTTCTCTTTACCAAATGTACCTCAACGTGACCTAAATCTAAATCTTGACGGCAAAAATCTTGAAATAATAGCGGAAACTGTATTCTTGGGGATTACTATCGATTCAAAATTGCAGTGGGGCGCGCACATTAGAACTCTTTCGGGCAGGTTAAGTTCGGCTGCCTATGCAGTAAGGAAGATAAGGCAGTTAACCGATGTAGCCACAGCTAGACTAGTATACTATGCTTATTTCCACAGTATTATGTCTTATGGCATTCTGCTGTGGGGGTCAGCAGCAGACGTTGACTCAATTTTTATCTTGCAAAAGAGGGCAATCCGCGCGATCTATAAAATGGGTCCTCGCGAGTCCCTCACAGAAAAATTTAAAGAGATCGATATACTGACTCTACCTTCACTTTATATTTTGGAATGTATTTTGTATGTCCGCAAAAATCGAGGGCTTTTCAAAACTAGAAGTGACTTCCATAATTTAAATACACGCAGTAAGCACGAAATTGTAATACCCAAATTCAGATTAACGAAAACTAGCAAGTCTTTTCTTATAAACAGTATACGCTTTTATAACAAGTTGCCTAAGTCAGTTATAGAACTGACCGATGGAAAGTTCAAAAACTACATCAAACGTGTCCTTGTTAAAAAAGCATATTATAAAATCAAGGACTACGTTGAAGATAAAAAATTTGGCTTTGACACCCTCTGCGCATGCGGCTTCCCTGGTAACTCATAAACGGCACAAATATATGGATATCTCTAACTATTCTCAATCTCATTTTTTTTTTCTCTTTTAATTAGACTTTTTACAATATTTTTCAATCATCATTATAGCCCTTAGCTAAGAATAGTTACAGCACTGATTACAGTATTTGTGCCACATGTTAAATTTAGTGTTGTGGTTTTTTTTTTTTTTTACCTTTGTATAGATTCTTTTACCTATTGTGAATGTGTGAACATTGTAGGCTTTCTAGTTTTCTAGATGATTGTTAACATTTGTTAACTTTTTATTTCGTGCATTATTTTTTTTTTTTTTTCTATTTCGTACGACTTATTGTCGGGCCTACGTTGTCCCCCCATATCCAAGTACTAATGCTGTAACATGGAAATATTGTAAACAAAACAATTTAAAAGAGTAACCATGGAGTTTCTTGCCGGTTCTTCTCCATAGGAAACGACTAACCCGAACCGTGCACCTTTTGTCGACGTTTTATAAGTGCCCATGTAGGCCTATGTAAAATAAAAATATTTGATTTTGATTTTGATTTTGAATGATTTGTGTTTACCTCTCGCATGATTAATATTTTATTTTTTTTGACTGTAGAAACTACTCCATATTATGACATTTATAATTTTGTTGTTATTTATTTATCACATTCTATTAATTTTGACATACCTACCAAATAATTTGTGTTTACCTCTCGCATGATTAATATTTTATTTTTCTTCGTATTTCGCATGTAACCATAATATTTGTACGCTTCTTGGCATAACATAGCTACCTAAGAACTTTAATTTAAGAACTGCATTTACCTATGTTACACAAATAAAATATGATTTGATTTGATTTGAACAGGCGATGCCACGCTCCTCCTCCGCACTTCACAGGGGGACCGCCACCGTGTAAGCAGTGCAATTGCCATGTCCTTTGGTGCTGCTCATGCATGGGTCGCTGGTGGGCGGAAAGTGCCCAGGGCCCACCAGAGCGCACCAGAGCGCAGGCCGCGCTACCAGCCCAGGGTGCCGCGCGTCGTTCTGCATCCTGGATGTGGTGCCAGCGCGCGTGTCCCGTTCCTGATGCCCAAGCCCACCGCACGTGCTGCTCCTCATTACCGCCATCTACCACCGTTACAACCCGTATCGCGCATATCCAAAAAAGGCCCTTTTCAGGGCCGCATATGATTCTATATTAAAAGATTCTTAAATGGTATTGTCAAAAACTAACGTACTCATCTACCTTGTTATTTACCACTGAGATATGTACTACCTACAACAGTACGTGGAACTGGCGCGACCGACCGAACGAAAACCCACCAGCCCTTTCAATTGTCGTACATTCCTAGTTTGAACACTTTTCTGATGCGATTATCGCAGTTCATACACTATTTATTCTTTTTACTCGTCAAAGTGCACTCTTGCCTTTTAAAATTAGTTTATAGCTGTTGCCCGCGTGCAATAAGTACATGCCCAATGCTGATTCATCAAAATTGTTTTTGTGCAAAAGAGTAACGAACATCTACCCATCCGTTCTCTATAATAAATGCTAGCTTCTGCCCGCGACTTCACCTGTGAATACTTAAGACATTATTTATTCAGTAATTTCATAATGATCGAAAATTATGACATTAGTTTTGCCCCGAATACTTCTGAATAACTAAACGTCAGCCGCTCCCGTAGCGTTGGAACACAAAATCACAGTAGTCACCCAAAACAAGTGATTCGAGTTACTTCAAACCGCACGAAACTTTTGGAGAAGATTCTTCATAATATAACTTATTAAATTCAATTTACTGAAACAATGTTGTTTTTATATAATATAAGTGGAAATAACCAGGTTTCTTATTACTTGATGTTGCAGATATTTCATTACATATTTTTATTATATTTCATACATATTTTTTGCATAGTTATAAATCGGTCTCTAATTATAAGCATACCTTAATGGTATGGATAGATAAAACAATCAAATTCTTGTTCAAGTTCTGAAATACGATTCAAAGCCAGTTCGTAAGTGCTACTGCACTCTTGATGGGTTGGTCGAGTTGGTGGTGATGGATTCAAATGATCTATTTTTAATTACTTTGAATTTATAAAATCAAATATTATTAGACATACGAGAGATAACTCGCGGGTTCGATTCCCGCACGGAACAAATATTTGTATGACCTACAGATAGTTGTTTCGGCTCTGGGTGTTGTGTATGTGAGTTTATATGTTTGTAAACGCACCCACGATACAGGAAGAAATTCCTAGTGTGGGGCAACGTTTTTTTTAAAAAAGAAAAAGAATGAAAAAAGAACTATGTAGATAACTTGCATTATGCGTAACAAGTTAAATTAAAATCGTTTAATAAAAGCTTTTGGACTTGAAAGTTCGTAAAAAACACTACGTAAACGCACCTAACAAAGTCACTATTTACATGAGAAACCTTTTTAAATCTTTTTACAACAGAATCATAAATATTTTAGAATGCGTCTGTCAATTAGCGGCATTCTTCAAAGAAATGCTTAGTGAGCGAGGCAGAGCTATACAACAGGTAAACACTAGAAAGAGATAAAATTTCAAAAGAAATTGCCAATTTTCCTTTAAGTCTTATCTCTTCTAGGAACCACTAATGACAGGTATTCAATTTCTGTGTGAGAGTGAGATAGCGCTATACGTTAGAAAGAGACAACGGACCATCACTTCACTCCTGTCTGTAATGCCCAACCCAAAATGAATAAAAAATATATCTAAACATCAGAATTGAGAACTTCCTCCTTTTTGGGCAGTCGGTTAAAACGACATAATACGACAGTAGTAGCACGTGTCTACCTACCGCGGTTAACCGCCTTTTTCAAAGTATAATTAGGCAGGTAGCCCAGCGATAAGAACTCTATTGTACCTATTGTTATTGTTCCTAAAATACTTAGAATGGGTAAAATTGTGGTAAACGAGTGTAAACCTCTTTAACTAATATTGTAAGGAATTCATTGTTAGTAACAGATAATGATGTCTTGAACTACTAATCCGAATGGATTGGTGAAACTTTGCAGTAATATAGATTATACATCAGAATAACACATAGGCTATAATTAATTAAGATTCCTCGCGGGCGGTAGCTCATCATGTATATGTCACAGGGGAATTATGAAAACGTGAATCTTCTACTAACACAAACACGAGTATATATATAACGAGTAATAAGACTAGTGAATGTTTAATTATTTTTAGTGAATGAGACCAAAAGTTAATAGTGTTGGTTTATTTTTATTAAATGGGTTCTTAATGTATGCGTTGGAGTGGTAATATCACCGGATTATTGCAAACATCGTAAGTTTAAAATAAATCGCATGATATTAAAACAAACAAATTTGGATGGCATTTATTATATTTGACATGATCTGTCATCCACTGGGGAGTGGTGGCCCAGTGGTATTGGCTGCGACTTACAAGTTGTAGGTCGTGAGTTCGAACCCTGGCAGGCGCTTTACTTTGTGTAAATTATTTCATCACCACTGCTCTCAAAAACGGTGAAGGAAAACATCGTGAGGAAACCGGCATGTCCTAGAACCAAAAATTCGAAGACATGTGACATCCACCAATCCACACTGGGCCCGCGTGGTGGATTACGGCCCATCCCCTCTCACAGAGAGGAAGCCTGTGTCCCAGCAGTGGGAACATTAATAGGCTGATGATGTGATGTGATGTGTGCATGATCTGTCCACAAGTATCGAGAATTTATAATCTCGAAAGATTCCTACCAGATTACAAAAAAATGTTAGAAACACTAAATTTCACATTGAATGAACTGATTATGTAGTGATTTTAATAATTTGATAAAACTAGATAAGCACAATTACAGAATATAATCACAGTAAAATTTAAAATATTGATATGATTAAAATAAATAATAGAAATAAAAATATAAATAGTATTATACTAATAATAATTGCATTCATTATTTATAATCTACAATAATATAAAATGGAGTAGGTTATAATGCAATGATACACAATAGAAAATAAGACGTATAAGAAATAAAGTATAATCGCATTTGAATATACAATAAGAAAATAGAAATCAAAAAACCATTTGTGATTTATTTACAAAATTAATTACAAAATTATGGTATCTATATCTAAGAAAAGGATAGAGATAAAGAGTTAGAATGAAAGAAAGAAGGCTTGCCCTGCAGTGGCACAAGACACGCCCACAATGATAATTATTATGGTGGGACAGTTACGGTAAGGATATCAGGCGACAGGGGGGCGATCGGGCGAGACCTGGAGCTGGCCCTTTTCGTGTTTGTGCAAACAGTGTGGTTCGAGGCACGCGTGCGCAAGGTCGTGATTGTTTGCTCCCGTGCACAACCAAACGTCATTCCGAAAATTGTGCCATAGACTTAAAAGTGAAGTGAGTTCGTGTTAGTGCTTGTGCGTCAGTTCACGTGCAACCAAATAGACTTTTATATTTTAACGTACTTGTAACTACCAACCAGAATGCGTGTCCAAGGTAATGACGACTCGTACGCCGCCGCCTGGAAACGCATGGCGAGCGCTGTTGCCGCGGCTGAGCGGGCTGAACGGGTCCAGCGGCCTCAAAGACCAGATCGGCAAGAAAGGCTGAAATGGCTGACAAGGCTCCAGCGAGCACAGCGGCCCGCACCGCCAGCGGCGCGCCCGCAACAAGCGCCCGCCAGCGTGACACTGCTACCCGATGAGCCCCCACTGAAGAAGCGGAGAACCTTTTGGGACCTCCGCGCCTTCTCACCCTCCTCAGGGTACGCCACCACCTCCTCCAGCGAGCGCCAGGCTGAGGATAGTGACGACGAGCGGACCAGTTCCATTGAAAGGTCATCATGTATTCAAAGAAGATATCCGCCGATCAGTAGTGATCTTATCCGCCAGCACTACATTAACGATTGCGCTAAATTGTATCCAGAATACATGAGCCTTTACGCTCGTCTGGCGCAAGTGGCTGCCCTGTTCTCACATCTAGAAGTTGAGCTTCATAGCGCGGTACCTCTGGCTGTTGCGGGTGTAGAACAGCAGATCAGGGACGAGTACCGGCGCTTGAAGAGTGACCCTAGATATGTGGAGGACAGGGCAAGGTATAATTACCTGCATGCAAAAGTAACGCATCTCAAACTCATGGTTTGTCATTACGACACCATGCAACCAGGACGTGTACCCTGAGACTCGAGCTTTTCACCGCCTGCCGCTCGCTGCCTTTACTACTGATTTGGGTATGTATAACTAGCACAGAGCAATGCTCTGAGAGCATCTCAACAGGTTAAACGCATTAGTATTATAAGACCTATAAATTTTTTAGAGAGCAGTAGTGGCCCAGTGGTATCGGCCGTAAATAGTTTCACAATATCCTTCTTTCACTTTAATTTCTTCATATTGCTTCCGATTTTCTAGCTAAGATTTAAATAAACATTAAAGTGGTTCTTGCATCCAAAATGCTCCATTTTTGCTAATAGTAGTTAGTAGCTTGTGATTAACAGTGTCAAAAGCGGAACTAAGGTCAAAAATAGCCCTACGACTTTAAATTTATTGTTAATTCTATTAAATACTTCCTTCATTAATATACCCACCAGAGCGCACCAGAGCGCAGGCCGCGCTACCAGCCCAGGGTGCCGCGCGTCGTTCTGCATCCTGGATGTGGTGCCAGCGCGCGTGTCCCGTTCCTGATGCCCAAGCCCACCGCACGTGCTGCTCCTCATTACCGCCATCTACCACCGTTACAACCCGTATCGCGCATATCCAAAAAAGGCCCTTTTCAGGGCCGCATATGATTCTATATTAAAAGTTTCTTAAATGGTATTGTCAAAAACTAACTTACTCATCTACCTTGTTATTTACCACTGAGATATTTACTACTACCTACAACAGTACGTGGAACTGGCGCGACCGACCGAACGCAAACCCACCAGCCCTTTCAATTGTCGTACATTCCTAGTTTAAACACTTTTCTGATGCGATTATCGCAGTTCATACACTATTTATTCTTTTTACTCGTCAAAGTGCACTCTTGCCTTTTAAAATTAGTTTATAGCTGTTGCCCGCGTGCAATAGTACATGCCCAATGCTGATTCATCAAAATTGTTTTTGTGCAAAAGAGTAACGAACATCTACCCATCCGTTCTCTATAATAAATGCTAGCTTCTGCCCGCGACTTCACCTGTGAATACTTAAGACATTATTTATTCAGTAATTTCATAATGATCGAAAATTATGACATTAGTTTTGCCCCGAATACTTCTGAATAACTAAACGTCAGCCGCTCCCGTAGCGTTGGAACACAAAATCACAGTAGTCACCCAAAACAAGTGATTCGAGTTACTTCAAACCGCACGAAACTTTTGGAGAAGATTCTTCATAATATAACTTATTAAATTCAATTTACTGAAACAATGTTGTTTTTATATAATATAAGTGGAAATAACCAGGTTTCTTATTACTTGATGTTGCAGATATTTCATTACATATTTTTATTATATTTCATACATATTTTTTGCATAGTTATAAATCGGTCTCTTATTATAAGCATACCTTAATGGTATGGATAGATAAAACAATCAAATTCTTGTTCAAGTTCTGAAATACGATTCAAAGCCAGTTCGTAAGTGCTACTGCACTCTTGATGGGTTGGTCGAGTTGGTGGTGATGGATTCAAATGATCTATTTTTAATTACTTTGAATTTATAAAATCAAATATTATTAGACATACGAGAGATAACTCGCGGGTTCGATTCCCGCACGGAACAAATATTTGTATGACCTACAGATAGTTGTTTCGGCTCTGGGTGTTGTGTATGTGAGTTTATATGTTTGTAAACGCACCCACAATACAGGAAGAAATTCCTAGTGTGGGGCAACGTTTTTTTTTAAAAAGAAAAAGAATGAAAAAGGAACTATGTAGATAACTTGCATTATGCGTAACAAGTTAAATTAAAATCGTTTAATAAAAGCTTTTGGACTTGAAAGTTCGTAAAAAACACTACGTAAACGCACCTAACAAAGTCACTATTTACATGAGAAACCTTTTTAAATCTTTTTACAACAGAATCATAAATATTTTAGAATGCGTCTGTCAATTAGCGGCATTCTTCAAAGAAATGCTTAGTGAGCGAGGCAGAGCTATACAACAGGTAAACACTAGAAAGAGATAAAATTTCAAAAGAAATTGCCAATTTTCCTTTAAGTCTTATCTCTTCTAGGAACCACTAATGACAGGTATTCAATTTCTGTGTGAGAGTGAGATAGCGCTATACGTTAGAAAGAGACAACGGACCATCACTTCACTCCTGTCTGTAATGCCCAACCCAAACAGTAATGAATAAAAAATATATCTAAACATCAGAATTGAGAACTTCCTCCTTTTTGGGCAGTCGGTTAAAACGCCATAATACGACAGTAGTAGCACGTGTCTACCTACCGCGGTTAACCGCCTTTTTCAAAGTATAATTAGGCAGGTAGCCTAGCGATAAGAACTCTATTGTACCTATTGTTATTGTTCCTAAAATACTTAGAATGGGTAAAATGGTGGTAAACGAGTGTAAACCTCTTTAACTAATATTGTAAGGAATTCATTGTTAGTAACAGATAATGATGTCTTGAACTACTAATCCGAATGGATTGGTGAAACTTTGCAGTAATATAGATTATACATCAGAATAACACATAGGCTATAATTAATTAAGATTCCTCGCGGGCGGTAGCTCATCATGTATATGTCACAGGGGAATTATGAAAACGTGAATCTTCTACTAACACAAACACGAGTATATATATAACGAGTAATAAGACTAGTGAATGTTTAATTATTTTTAGTGAATGAGACCAAAAGTTAATAGTGTTAGTTTATTTTTATTAAATGGGTTCTTAATGTATGCGTTGGAGTGGTAATATCACCGGATTATTGCAAACATCGTAAGTTTAAAATAAATCGCATGATATTAAAACAAACAAATTTGGATGGCATTTATTATATTTGACATGATCTGTCATCCACTGGGCAGTGGTGGCCCAGTGGTATTGGCTGCGACTTACAAGTTGTAGGTCGTGAGTTCGAACCCTGGCAGGCGCTTTACTTTGTGTAAATTATTTCATCACCACTGCTCTCAAAAACGGTGAAGGAAAACATCGTGAGGAAACCGGCATGTCCTAGAACCAAAAATTCGAAGACATGTGACATCCACCAATCCGCACTGGGCCCGCGTGGTGGATTACGGCCCATCCCCTCTCACAGAGAGGAGGCCTGTGTCCCAGCAGTGGGAACATTAATAGGCTGATAATGTGATGTGATGTGTGCATGATCTGTCCACAAGTATCGAGAATTTATAATCTCGAAAGATTCCTACCAGATTACAAAAAAATGTTAGAAACACTAAATTTCACATTGAATGAACTGATTATGTAGTGATTTTAATAATTTGATAAAACTAGATTAGCACAATTACAGAATATAATCACAGTAAAATTTAAAATATTGATATGATTAAAATAAATAATAGAAATAAAAATATAAATAGTATTATACTAATAATAATTGCATTCATTATTTATAATCTACAATAATATAAAATGGAGTAGGTTATAATGCAATGATACACAATAGAAAATAAGACGTATAAGAAATAAAGTATAATCGCATTTGAATATACAATAAGAAAATAGAAATCAAAAAACCATTTGTGATTTATTTACAAAATTAATTACAAAATTATGGTATCTATATCTAAGAAAAGGATAGAGATAAAGAGTTAGAATGAAAGAAAGAAGGCTTGCCCTGCAGTGGCACAAGACACGCCCACAATGATAATTATTATGGTGGGACAGTTACGGTAAGGATATCAGGTGACAGGGGGGCGATCGGGCGAGACCTGGAGCTGGCCCTTTTCGTGTTTGTGCAAACAGTGTGGTTCGAGGCACGCGTGAGTTAAGGAACCCCAACCTACCAATATTAGCTTTGTCAGACAATAAGTATTTACTAGATTATTATTTCTCAATTTCCCCACTGCGCGATCAGCATTTATAATTATCTAGAACATGCGTCAATCTGATCACGCTGTGGATGTACTACGTTAGCAATTAAGTTAGTATATAAGATCAATATCTTGTTAGATGAATTAATTACCGTCTTGCTGTAACTGGGATCAAATAAAGTTTATTTTTAAACTCTTCCGTTGTCGCTTACTTAATTGGCGCAGCCGGTAGGATCTCTGTAGTCAGTCTGTCACGTATCCACATCTACGGGAAGCAGCCGACGTCCGTTTCAACGGTTCAGCAGAGATCACCGAACAAACAAATACATTAAGAAGCCACATCAAGCCAGGAGAGGACCAGGAGCCAAGCAGTAATTCAGGGAGCATGGAGCTAGCTGCGGAATTGTGAGTAAATCTTTTTCACCTTCCTCTCAGCTCTTCCATCTATATCCCAACCTTGTAATAGTCTATGTGTTTGTGTATTATTAGGGATTGGACAACGCCGTAATAATATTTGCATAGATTTTAAACGTACTAATATTTTAGAATAGTGATAGTTTAGTAGCACATTAGTGTGATTTTTTTTCTCTCCGCGTTTGCTCCTTTCATAACATTTCACAATGGAAAACGTAACCCGTGTCCCACAGGAATTGGTTAACATCATACCAATATTCAGCGGCGACACTAGAATGTTGCCTTTATTTATAAAAAAATGTGAATACATTTTGTCTACGTTCTTAGGAACCGCAGCCCAAAATGAATATTTATTTCATGTAGTAACTAGTAGGTTATCAGGCGAAGCAGCCAGTTTGGTAGGCGAAAGAGAAGCTATAGGTACGTGGGACGAGCTGAAGAAGTTGTTAAACCAACACTTCGGTGATCCACGCACAGAGGATTGTTTAGCAATGGAATTAGAATCGTGTAGAATAAATAAGGGTGAAAGTTATTTAGAATTTTGCCATAGAATACAGCGGATGAGAAGTGTTTTATTTGCTAAAATATCAGAAACTATCATTGATGAATCTCTACGTAAGGCAAAGCAAATCATTTATAGTAACAGAGCGATGAATGCTTTCTTGTTTAATTTACCGCCATTTTTAGTTAGATTAGTTCGTTTGCGCGACGTCACAACGTTAGAGGATGCATTAAAAATAGTTTTAGAAGAACAAAACTTCCAGGCAGTCTATGAGTCGAAAACAAACGACAGACGTAATTTTAGCAGAAATAACAGACCCAATTTGCCTAATAACCAAAATGCAATTGAATCTAATAATCAAAGGAAAGATTCACATAGCATATCAAGTACACATGTACCGAATAGTGCTACAAACAGCACATCTACACCGAACAATCCGCATCAGCCCAGACATTATAAACAACATAATAATATTCAAAGAAATCAAGACAATTTTAATCGTACAAACAACAATAATGCGTCACCGCAGTCAAGTAGGTCATTTGTTCCGATTGCACAACCGAACCAACAGTTCGCGGCACATGCACCGAGCACGCCGTCTTTTGCAGCGCAAGCATCTACGTCGGGTGCGAATACTGATGTCACCATGCGTACTGCAAGGTCGCGACGTGTTAATTACATAAATAATTCTAATAATAATGAACAGAGTTCAAGTTATTCGTACAATGAGTGCCAAGAATTTTCTCCTGAAGAACCCGGGGCGGGAAATTTTTGCATAACGGCCTCTACCCTAGAGAACGAATAAAAATAAATTGTAATAAACGCTTAAATTTACCACATATAGTTATACCAGAATTAAAGGCAGTTTTTATGATAGATACGGGGAGTGTTAGATCGTTTATAAGCCCGTATATAGCGAATAAATATTTTAAAAATTATCTACAGTATGAACCCTTCGAAGTTGTTAGCACTCACGCATCGAGTGTTCATAGTGAAACGGCTATTATTCCATTACCGGTTACCTTTGGAAGTCAAGAGTTCCATAAGTTTTATGTCTATAGTGTCGACGATAGGTATGATGGGTTAATAGGTAGCAATTTGCTGAAGCAATTACAGGCAAAGATTAATATGGAAAATCAGATATTACATTTAAAAAATACTGATATTCCTATCATATATTCACCGCCTATGAGAGAGGTATATAATCTACCATCTCGTAGTGAACTTAGAGTAAGACTCCCAGTCAACTTACTGAACGGGGAAGCTGTGTTAGATTTTAAGCAATTTACGGAAGGGATTCGAATGCCCGCCGCATTAGTTACGTGTATTAAAGGTTACGCATCAACCGTTATTCAGAATTATACGGATGAAACCAGAACCTTAGTGGTAACAGGACCTTTTACGGTCGAACCTTACAGGCAGAACCCATCTGTTCACATTAATTTTACAGAAAATAACATAGAAATAGATAGGATGCTAACAGATAATTTAAAAAAATTACAGTTAGACCACATGAATTCTGAGGAACGTAAAACCATCGAAGGGCTATGTAATGATTATAAGGACATATTTTATTGTGAGAATATTCCATTAACGTTTACAAATCAAGTAAAACATAGAATTAGAACAAGGAATGAAGATCCTATAAATATTAAAGCACATAGGTTACCTCCCATTCAATCGAAAGAAATTAGGAATCAGGTAGATAAAATGTTAAGGGACAATATCATCCAGGAATCACACTCCCCCTGGAGTGCTCCCGTACATTTAGTGCCAAAAA